>MU249620.1:4458047-5058047 GCA_018977245.1 Lethenteron camtschaticum | reverse complement strand
CGAAGTCATAAAACACTTCACTGCAGTTCACTGTAGCACTGTATTAATGGCAGTGATTCTTGCACAAAACTACGTCATAAAATACCTCACTTCATGTCACTAGCACTGTATATAAGTGACCTTCAATTTTTAAAAATTTACTCTTCTGATACTTTATTCTCTTATACTTTCGGTCGCTGGGGTTGAAATAAATTGGAAATTGATACAATATCTGGAAAATCACCAAGAAATGTCTATTTTAGCATAATGTACAAGCATAAATTAGACTTACCTTTCGTCTCAAGTGCTGAAGAAATAATAAAGACACAAAATCCACTTTGTCGCTGCGTAGAATTATTTATTAGATTCACTTTCAATAAAGAAACGTGAAACTTAAAGCGAATTTGCGAAAAAAATTCCGCTAGACTTTCTTCTGCGCGAGTGTAAAAATCCACCCGCTCATGAATATTAATGACGGGGGTGGGTGCAGCATGTGGAGTGATGTCACGCGCAGGACACACAGTCTTGGCTCATTATAGTAGTAATTATGCTTGTCAGGAATCGAACCTAGGCTTTTCGTTGTGAGGCACAAGTATTCCCACTGCATCACCTTATTTAAATTGTGAAATGCGCAAAAAAATAACAAAAAATATTCTATGGTGCGCTGGTATCTGCTGTTTGCTATGCTCTGCATTGGGTAGATAATAAACAAGGGGACATGTCGCATGTTAGCGTCACTGCTGGATATACAAAGGTGGCTAGGTGTGCTGTGCTAACGTCTACAAGGTCAATGGGCTGACCCTGGTACGTGTGAAATTGATACTTTGATAGTGTAATGAGAAAATCAAGGGTGACCTACTTTCATGCGCAGCATCACACACAAGAAAGTAGGTTTACCCTTCATTGCAGTCACTGGTAAACAACGAAAGAGCACACATCTGGTGATAAAGCAGTCAAAACGATTGATTAATAATTTTTACCATGCTACACGACCTGCCATAAAAGCCCTCATTAATAGTAACCCAGATTACATTGTAATACTACAAACAATTTCCTGCACCCAGCGAGATAAAACACAAGCAACAAGGCAGCCACATCATGTAGGCAAGCAATGTTTCTCCTGCTAAAATTACCGTATTTTCCCGCATATAACCCGCTGGGTAGACCACTTTTTACAAACAAAACAAGACCCTGCGGGGTATATGGAGGTGCGGGCTATCCCAAACATATTTTACACGTGTGACATGTCATAACTCGTTTAATTTTTTCATGGTAGGACTATCCACTATGCAACACTTACCTTTGACCAAAGCACTGCTGAATAAACCACTCACACTAACATTGCACTTGTTATACTATTAAACGACAATGTTTGAAGTGTGCTCACTGTTTATCGGCGACGGGAGAGGTGGGGGAGGTCCCCGGGGGTTGGGGGGTGGGGCAGCTGGGGGAGAGGTGGGGGAGGGAGGCGACGATGTTACCGTAGTGCTGCTATTGTCTGCGCAGTGCGCAATCTACCAGTGTTAAAACTGTATTTACTTATCTACCAATTATGTGTTACTTATTTATTGGATATTTACTTTGTTACTTCTTTACTGTTTTAAGTTCACTCGTTTCCGGTTAGTTTGTTTTCTTAAGTGGAATGTATTACAAATGTAAACTTCGTATTAATATGATGGAATTAAGCTGCGGTAACGACGTTAAATAAATGAATGCATGCCGGGGTATATGGAGGTGCGGGCTATCTGAATTTTTTTTACACAAAACGCTATTTTTGCGGGGTTTATGCGTCTGCGGATTATATGCGTATGCGGGCTATATGTGGGGAAATACGGTACTGCATCGGAGGCTCACGAGCATGGATTGTGATATTTCTGAGTTACATTATGGGGCGGTGGTATGGCCTAGCGGAAGAGCATTCGCCACCTGTTATAGGTTCGTGGTTTGAATCCGGCAGGCTGCCTTGGTTATCTTCTTCTGGGATCCCTCGTAGTCGAGTATGATTTCCCTCCAGGTGTCACTTGTTTGTGTTGTCAGGTGTCACTTGTTTGTGTTGTGAGGTGGACCTGGCTGGCCATGGGTCCGGAGATGGCTGAACAGGTCAATCCGTGCCCTGCAGATCTTGGCACAGTGGGGGCACGGATGGTCCAATCTGGAGCTCCCACTTGTTCTCTCTCTCTCTGGTGTACGTGCTTTGCGGCGTGCTCTTTTCCTGGTTATCAAGTCTCTTCGCTCGGCCTCAAAATGCTGAGTTACATTGTTTATTTTGCCCTCCATGATGGTCTATCAAGAGCATGGATTTCCCAGTTTGGATCTATGTGACTTCGCTTGAGGTGCATTTTAAGGTTGTCACGGAAATGCTTCCTTTGACCTCAGGCGGCACGTGATCTATCGCTGAGCTGGCAATAGAAGATTTGCTTAGGAAGCCTCGAGTCATTCATCCTCACAAGGTGACCTGCCCATCTGAGTCAATACTTCATCATGATGATGGCCTCGATGCTGGATGAGTTGGATCGCTCCAGGACACTGACATTAGTTTGTCCTTCTTCCCAGGTGATGTTTAGTATTTTCCTGAGAAAGCGTTGATAAAACATTGAGAGATTTCACGTGTTTACGATAGGTGGTCCAGGTTTCTGCACCATATAAGAGGGTTGGAATGATCAGCATTATCACAGCCACTTTGGTCTTGGCGGTAATGTCGTGGTCTTCAAAGACCCTGTTCTTAAGTTTGCCAAAGTCAGCACCAGCTCGGGCAATCCGATGTTGGATTTCATAATCAATTAAGACATTGCTAGAGAGATGGCTGCCTAAGCATGGGAAATTGGGAACGTTTTCTAGTATTGCATTGTTGGTAATGATTGTAGGTGGTAGGTGTCCTCCGGAGCTTGTTGAAAATAATCTTTGTTTTGATGGTATTCAATGTTAGACCCATCCTGCTGTAAGCATCTGTAAATATGTTGATGATCATCTGAAAGTGCCTGCTCAAAAGCTGACTGACTTGGGCATCATCACCATTTTGGAATTAATAACGGATGTGATTGATGTTTTCAACTTGGCTCTGAAACGGGTGATGTTGAATATGTTCCCGTCTGTCCTATATGTGATATTTATGCCTCTGGGAAGTCTGTTCTCTGTCAGATGAAGCATTCCCGCCAGGAGGATGGAGAAAAGAGTTGGTGCAATAACGCAGCCTTGCTTCACATCAGTCCTTACTTTTTGAAGACGGTAACAATGATGGCATCTTTCAGTTCGTTGGGAAGGTCTTCATCATTCCAGATCCTGGCCATGAGGGAGTGCAGGTGTTCTAGTAGGCGTTGTCCTTCAAGTTTGTAAATTTCAGCAGGAATCTGGTCGAGCCCACTAGCTTTGTTCTCTTTCATCTGCTTGACAGCTTTAGGTCACTTCAAGCATCATTGGTTCTCCAACGAAATCCTCAGTGGTAGTGTTGGAGAATCTCATTGAATATAGAAGCGTCTACAACAGCGTTGCAGTTGAAAAGAGTGCTGAAATGTTCCTGCCAGTGGTAGATGATTGCATTTTTGTCTTTAAAGATGTCTGTCCCATCCTTAGACTAAGGTGTGCAAGGCCCTGTTTGATGGTCCATATAAGACTTTGGTTGCTTTAAAAAATAATGTGAGTTATTGGAATCTGCAAGATGTTATATTTCTTCTGCTTTGTTTCTGAACCAATTGTTCTTCACTTCCCGGATTTTAGTTTGTACTTCCGATTTGGCCTCCTTATGATTGTTTTTTCTGTCTAAACTGTGTTGTTGCCAGGCGTTGAATGCTTTCCGCTTCTTATCAACGAGGCCTGTGATTTTCTGGTCGTTGTCATCAAACCAGTCAGTTTTTCTTCTTGTGTAGCCAATGGTGTTTTCACAGCTGGTTATGACTGCCATCTTCAGTTGTGTCCAGTACTCATGGACATTTCCTGAAGAACTGGTTGGTGCCGAGTCTTTGAGCTAGTTGTTCTTTCAGTTGGGCCTGTACAGCTGGGTCTTTTAATCTGGTTACATTGAGTATTTTCCTCTGTAGTTTTGGTCAGTTATGTGTTTGTGGTTTAGTTTGTGAGTCATCACTGATCGAATTAAGTCTGTGGTCAGTCCAGCAATCGTCTGCATTGATCATGGCACGAGTGATGCAGACGTCTGTTCTGTCAAGCTTCCTGACAATCACGTAGTCCAGTAAACGCCATTGGTGTGATCGAGGGAGGCACCAGGAGACCTTAAGGCTGTTCTTCTGCCTGAACAGGGTGTTGGTGATTGTCAGGTCGTGCTCAGAACAGGTTGTAAGAAGAAGGTGGCCATTGGAGTTTGACTTTCCAACTCCCTCTTTACCAATTACACCGTTCCACATTTGATGGTCTCTCCCAACTCGAGCATTGAAGTCGCCGAGGAGAATCATCTTGTCAGTTGTTGGTGTACTGTGAAGAATTTGGTTGAGTTGGCTGTAGTAGGTCTCCTTGGCGTCTTCTTCAGTCCAGTGTTGGTGCGTAGGTGCTGATGATGGTTGCATGTTGGTCTTTTGCGAGTTTCAGGCGTAGGGTCATAACACGCTCATTGATACCAATTGGGAGCTCACTTAAGATCTGATGAGCACGTTGTCTATTGCAAACCCTACACCATGCAAGCGTCGTTCATGCGCTGGTCTACCCTTCCAAAATAAGGTGTAGCCTCCACTTAGATCAGTCAGTTGGCCTTCATCCGCCAGATGGGTTTCGTTGAGGGCGGCAATATGGATATTAAAAGGTCTCAGCTCGTGCGCCACAAGAGCTGTTCGGCGCTCTGGACGTTACGAGTTTGGGTTGTCTGTGAGGGTCCTGGACATTCCAGGATCCAATATCTATAACTGCTGGTGTATCACCATAAAATGTGTGTTGTCTCGTTCAAAGTGGATGTTAAAGTTCCCCTAAAGTCGTTAAAAACGAATAGGCCATTATGTGCTAGCATAATGGTCCAAATTTGTGAAATTAAAGAAATTACCTACAAATTACTCAATTGGGATTACATATAAGAATCACCGCCCCCAACTGTGAAATAACTACAGACTGTCTGTAAAACAAAGCAGCGCCTTCGTGAGAGACCTACGCTAAAAGATTGGCGCGAATGCCAAATGTACTGAATAATTCGAATTGCCACTGCAAACTTACAGAGCCTGCTACTAACAACAAATGAAAGGTCAAAGTTACATTTCAACTGCTTGTCCCATTCCCACACACCCCGAAATGATACAAATTCCTTGCATAGCGTAACCCACACATCTATTACGAATCAAGTTTTTCTATCAAAACCTGCAACCATCCACATCTTGTGCCCGACTCTGCAAGCACCTCACTACGCAATACGGCTCCTGTCACAACCTCTCAATTCATTAGATCCGTTTTGAACTGGAACTGGCTCACAACGGTAATGCCTAATGCACTTAGGAACATATTCTTAGGGCCGTATTCTTGGTTTTAACTTGGCTCGGCTCAGGCTTGAGCCGCTTGGTTGCTTTCAAAGACGCACGAGTGGCTCAGCCATGTCTTGGGTCGAGCTCCGCTCATGGAAATCTGGAACGCAGCTGGGACCGTGCTCAGAGCTGGCTCAAGTTAAGCATGTCTTTGAGCCGGCTCACTTGAGTCAGAGCCAAGCCTGAGCCAAAGCTATGACAAAGAACACAGGCCGAAAGCAAATAATTCCATAACCTTCCTGTTCCAATGCAAAGAAAGCAGAAGATTCTTCATCGTCAGATCCAGCTCTTGCAGCCTTGCCGTATAACATGCTCATCGGTAACTATTTTCAGAAAAATCAGTTATCACTTCTTAGAAACCTCATAATCACTGTATGGTGTCCTGCATTATATTGCCTAATATGTGAATTATATCACGAGAATAATTATAACAGTAACCGTTAAGAATTGAATAATTTAATATGTATTTTAGGTTTCCTTCAAAGAGGGATGGTGTTAGTTAGGATTGGTCCGATGCTGCTGAGATGCACTCCTATTTTTTTCAGCTATGGGAGCAGAACCTGAGAACACAGAGGAAACCCATGCAGAACAGGAGACTATACAAACTCTACACCGAAAGGCAACCGAGTCGGGAATCAAACCTAACCTTTGTTCCTGTGAGGCACACATGTTATCACTGTGCCACTCTACCACACAGACTTATGCCCGTCTGGTCAGGGCAGGTGCTCCGCTATGGGAGGTAAATGTACCTTCCGCTTGATGTGCTCCAGCAGATTCTCTTGGCCTCGGATGAAGTATGGGTGCTGGAACTCCGTCTCATCCTTTTCCGGCTTCAATAGCCCTCCCTGCTCAATGTTGACCACTTTGCGAAATCCATCTGAGAGATCACAGCATAACCACCACCACGTCAGAGAAAAATATAACTGAATGTTTGATATGTTACACCATACTTATAGTGCAATTATCTGATAAAGATGCTATGTTGCACAGTCTTTCGTAATTTTACAGTAGGGGGCACTGTTGCTACGTGTTATTTTATTTGATTTCTACCTACGTGACTTTACCGAAAGAACCAAAGAGTATGAGAACTGGGGGTTGTTTTTTTCATTTGGCAAATTTGAACCTCACGCCAAAGAGAACATACAAACTCTGCACAGAAAGAAGCCCAAGTCGGGAATAGAACTAAGGCTTCTTGCTGTACAGCACAGGTGTTACCACTGCACCATCCTGATGTCCAAATTGTTTATATTTAATATGCAATTCCACAATTTGTATCCATAGAACTGTGAAGTGTAGTAGTACAGGGGGTCCCGTGATATATGTCATCTCAAATAGGTTGTTTCACACTCACGTCACAGAGGTACTATACAATTCGTGCATGCGCCCCCAATATCTTTAGTCCCATCGTGATATCTCACGTACGTACTAAGTGCTCATTGTAATTTGCGTGAACTAAATCGCAAAAAATCGTCAACCCATCAACACAACTCATCCACTCCTCTAGGCAAGATCATAAAAGTTATAGGTTAAGGTAAAATATTTTACAATGTTAAAGTGGGCTTTTTTACACTAAAAATTTTTTTTGTTTGAGTCATTGCTTAAAAAGGTCACATACGTTTTCTATTAAAAAAGTAAAATTATTTAAAGTGTACCGGGCTGCTTCCAAGTGCTCATAAAAATGGTTTTCCATTAGTTTTTCATAAATGTAAATGCTGTTTAAAGGTTTTGAACTTATAATTGGTTAGGTGTACATTGTGTTGTGCAGTATTGTACAAGTAGTGTACATGTACAGTAAGTATTTTGGTGGCTATTTATTCTTATGGGGAAAATTCCCCGTTATACGTTGCTTCGTTATGAGTTGCAACTTTCCGGTTCCTAACGCCCGACGTATATCAGGGATCCCCTGTACCTTACAATTAAATCAACCAATACAAATGAAAACATTTTCATAACAAAACCCGCATGATATGTATAGTTCTTACCCGTGAAGTTTTACTCCAGCGGGAGTGCATTTGCCTATGTGCTAACGTTACCCTGTGTAGGCAGGCAATCCCACGTGCCAGCGTTTGTCCGTGGATCAGATAATGTAGATATACGTACACATATTGAGTTGTCTCACAAAGCTGGCCATGTTGTTATGCTTGAAGTACTTGGGCAGCACCTCTTTGGCAAAGTGACCCTGGTCGAACACATGGAAGCTGAGTCCATTCTGAAAAAACAGGGTTGCACACATTTCCTTCAATTGACCCGTGTTTACCCGGGTTAAAACCTGTTTATACACAGGAGACCACACTTTCGCAGTAACATGAAAGTGGTTGAGTCCCCTATACACAAGCAAACGTAGCATCAGGCCAGTATGCACCGATTCCATGTTTATATTGTATATTAAAAACCAGATTATATTATTTACATGATTACATTGTTGCATGTCAAATTCATAGCCTAAATCATAAATTTGAACATTATTGTATGATTACTGCACAAGTAAGGCCCTCAGTCAGAGAGTGGATAAGAGTTGGGGAATGCACTTTACACGATGTAGCCTGATCATATTTTAGATGTTTCCTGAAACAGTGTTTTTAAATTGCAAAATGCATAGTTTCCTATTGATAGCTATTGAATAACAAACCCTTCAACAAAAAAAAACTTTACAGGCCTATTTCTTATAACGCTGCCTCTTATAATGCTGTTTTGTTATAACACCGTTTCGTTATAACACTATTTATCCTGGAGGAAAATACCTGTGCAGATCAACCCATTTATGGAAAGTAGGTGTGGCGTTGCCCATACAGGTGTGTCTTTGCCCATATATTTTGTGATACCTGCATCGAGGTGTCTATTGTATTGTTTCTGCTCATAGTCGATCCAACAGCCATGTTAGAGTATAGATTGGAGGATGAATTACTGCATCAATTTATTGATGATCCATGGATTGAGTAATCCTATTGGTTAGTACAATATAGCTTCCCGTGGAAAGTATGTTTAGGCAGACGGCAGACAGCGAGGACTCGGGATACGTAGACAGCCCATATTGATTAAGCTGCATTTAGCCTCTGGGTCACCTGATAACTGAGAGGGTGAGCAGATGACAAAGTGCGTTGGGGCAGCTTCTTTACATAAATAAAACCAATACAACTCGGATTTAAGGGTGTGCCTCGTAGCAAGAGGAAATTTGCATGTCCTCCCCATTCTGCATGGGTTTCCTCTGGGTTATAGGTTTTCATAACACAACAAAAAAAACCATGTAATATAACTGGTATTGGCCAAAAATCAAAAAGCTGAAAAATACTGGCAAATTACTCAATTGAGATTACACACAGCTTCAACATCGCCTCCAACAGCAAATACTTAGCAGGACCCTCCTGAAAAAAAGTCTTGAAACTCAGTCAGGTTTTCCTGGGAAAACAACAGAATAAAAATGGAGTGTCATTGTATCGCAGATTTAAAGTAAATAAAATAAAACCCACTACTTTCAGATAAACATTTAAAAATGAGAGATTATCCTAAATGCTAAATTCGACATTGCAAAAAGTAAACTTCTCAACTAACGTGTAAATAAATAAATTGCACTCTTATAAATGTTCCTATAGCATACGTACACCAGATCCCAAGACCTGGACATGCCTGTTTACTCAATTATGAGGCTCACTGGGAAAAAAACTCGTGATTTTAGATGTTTATTATCTTCCAAAATCTTACATCTATGCTTCCCATTTGTGCATCTAAGTTACATTTATCACCCATTCTACCAAATTCATGTTTCAGTTCGCTGTCACTCTTTGGAAATCATAACTGCCAATCTTTGATGGGATGGATTGTTGATGTATCTATGTTGAACTTCTTTCGCGCCGTACGCAAACGTCATGGGAGGTGCGGGGTAAGGATTTATGGATTGATGTCTGATGATGGAATGATAATAAAAGAGTTATCATGGTTGAATATGTTTGATCGTTATGCTGATGGAACGATGGCTTAATTATAATGGAATGATGGATTAATTAAGGTTTGATAGTGATATACGAGGATGGATTAATGATGCTGCCAACGCTTGCGTCTCCCCAGGCCCTGGTGAGGGTTTGTCGGTGAGAAGCGAAGTGGAGAAAGGGGTGAGGAGTTGGGTGAGTATCCGTGTGTGAGTGGGGTGAGTGAGGAGTGGGGTGTGTGTGTGAGTGGGGTGTGTGTGAGGAGTGGGTGAGTGTGTGTGTGGGGGTGTGTGTGTGATGAGTGGGGTGTNTGTGTGAGGAGTGGGTGAGTGTCTGTGTATGTGAGGAGTGGGGTGTGTGTGTGTGTGAGGAGTGGGGTGAGTGTGTGTGTAGGTGGTGTGTGTGAGAGTGGGGTGTGTGAGTGTGTGTGTGAGGTGTGGGGTGAGTGTGTGTGTGTGAGGAGCAGGGTGAGTGTACGTGTATGAGGAGTGGGGTGAGGGTGTGTGTGTGTGAGGAGTGGGTGTGTGAGGAGTGGGTGTGTGTGTGTGAGGAGTGGGGTGTGTGTGTGAGTGTGTGAGTGGGGGTGTGTGTGTGAGGAGTGTGTGTGTGAGGAGTGGGTGTGTGAGGAGTGTGTGTGTGAGGAGTGGGGTNTGTGTGAGGAGTGGTGTGTGTGTGAGGAGTGGGGTAGTGTGTGAGGAGTGTGTGTGTGTGTGTGTGTGAGGAGTGGGTGAGTGTAGGTGTGGGGTGAGTGTGTGTGTGTGAGGAGCGTGAGTGTGTGTGAGGAGTGGGGTATGTGTGAGGAGTGGTGTGTGTGTGTGAGGAGTGGGTGAGTGTGTGTGTGAGGTGAGTGTGTGTGTGTGGAGCAGGGTGAGTGTCATGTATGAGTGGGGTGTGTGTGTGTGAGTGGGGAATGTGTATGTGAGGAGTGGGGTGTGTGTGTGTNAGGAGTGCGGTGTGTGTGAGGAGTGGGTGTGTGTGTNACGAGTGCGGTGTGTGTGTGAGGAGTAGGGTGTGTGTGTGACGAGTGCGGTGTGTGTGTGTGAGGAGTGGGNTATGTGTGTGACGAGTGCGGTGTGTGTGTGACGAGTGCGGTGTGTGTTTGACGAGTGCGGTGTGTGTGTGACGAGTGGGTGTGTGTGTGAGGAGTGGGGTGTGTGTGTGTGGAGTGGGTGTGTGTGTGAGGAGTGGGGTGTGTGTGTGAGAGTGGGGTGTGTGTGTGTGAGGAGGGTGTGTGTGTGTGTGTGTGTGGGGTGTGTGTGTGTGTGAGGAGTGCGGTGTGTGTGTGTGACGAGTGCGGTGTATGTGTGACGAGCGCGGTGTGTGTGTGTGTGTGACGAGTGCGGTGTGTGTGTGTGTGTGTGACGAGTGTGTGTGAGGAGCGGACCGGGCTCCAGCAGATGAGCTCGTTAGTATCGGGTCCTCCACCAGTGTCCACAGCTTGCTCAGGAAGGCCGGGACGCCGCCGCCGCTGCCACTGCCGCTGCTGCCGGGACCACCCCCGTCCATGGCTGGCGACCCGGGCCGGGCCCGGCAACAGCTGCCACTCTGCGGCCTCTGCCGCGTCTGCGTCTTGAGTGCACCACCTCCCTCCCTGTCTACCTACCTACCTCCCTGCCTACCTACTTGGGGTGTAGAGTGGTTCGTGTGTGGTTATGTTTAGTGTAACGGTTAACGTGGAATATATTGAACGCTATGTGTACACTATGTACATGTGACTTATTTCGCACCGTACGTAGCCAACCGTGTGCTAATCAAGGGATTGAATCCGCGTGTACTGTATTTGGTAGGTGCCAGTTTTTAATCTGTATCGGTGTTTTGTGTGTAGTGTTTAGTGTGTCGTGTAGTGCGTGTAGTGTATAGTGTAGTGTTTAGTGTGTAGCGTATAGTGTAGTGTATAGTGCAGTGTAATGTATTTAGTGTGTGTAATGTGTAGTGTATAGTGTAGTGTAATGTGTGTAGTGTGTGTAATGTGTAGTGTAATGTAATGTGTAGTGTATAGTGTAGTGTATAGTGTAGTGTATAGTGTAGTGTATAGTAGTGTAGTGTTAGTAGTGTAGTGTGTAGTGTAGTGTGTAGTAGTGTAGTGTATAGTAGTGTAGTGTATAGTAGTGTAGTGTATAGTAGTGTAGTGTGTTGTGTTTTAGTCGGTCTGTGTGCAAGGCGAGGCTTGCGCGCCAAGGCCTCGCCGCCTGGGAGCGAGGAGGCAGCAGGCGCGGCGCGCGTGTTGAGCTTCTAAGGTGACTAACGCGTGTTTAGGGTGTGTGGTGTGTATGTTTAACGCGTGTTTGGTGTATGTTTAACGCGTGTTTGGTGTATGGTGTGTATGTTTAACGCGTGTTTGGTATGTCGTGTTCAGGCGTGCCTGTGAGAGAGCACACTGGGCCTCACGCCTGTAGTAACAAGTGTGAGATGTGCACGCGTGTTACACACGTGCGTGTCGCGTTGTGTATTATGTATGTTGCGTGTGTTATGTATGTTGCGTGTGTGTGTAGTAGTTGTTGTTGTTGTTGTGTGTGTGTCGCTGGCTGAAAGAGAGTTGATCCTCGCCGTGGCTCGGCCGAGCTGCGGTCGTGAGAGCGCCTCACCCCACTCGTAATGCGTCACGAACAACCGCGTCCGGGTCACTCGCTCACCACCCACACGAACCACCCTCGTCACACCTCACCGCACTCACCCACAGCCTCCCACACCTCATCGCCTACTCGCAATCCCCGCGTGTGTGTGTGTGCGCCACGAATAAATGATTCATACAATAATCACATTGTGTATAACGCTGCACCTTGGCCTATGACCCCTGCACGGGAAGTGACGGGTCAGGGGTCAAGTGGCTCCGTGTGGCCGCGTGTTTGTTGGGCCGATGCCACAAGACTGGGGGGGGGGCAGTATCGGGCCCAGCTCTTCGTGGCGTGCTCCACGTTCATCAGCATTCTCCAGCGCCTTCTCAGAGTGGGCAGCAATTGACAGATGATGATGATCAGCAGAACAATCCCCACCTCTTTGGTGACTACCAGTCGGTAACACTGGTGGCCGTCTGCAGTGGTGGGGAGACTGTTCCTGATCATCTTTCAACCTTATTGGCACTGGCAGCCGTGGGCCACAGTGGCCAAGGAGGGCTCTGGGCGTGTCCGAGGGGCTGGTAACTCCTTCACACTTAATGCAGTTAGGACAACCACGCAGACAAGCGGGGGGGGGGGGTATACAGGCGGATGGACGTCTCCTTGCCAAACCCCATTCGGCGTTGCCATCCGTACGGTACCACAATAGACCTGACAGATTAAAGGCAAATGTAAACACGTTGAGAAGCAATGCAGAAGCAAAAATCCCTGCACCCCGCTCCACACACCACACTGCTGACGGTGGAGGTGGACAAGAAAACAAAACAAGTCATGACCCAAAGTGGTTGATGACATTTCCAATGATTGCTGAGTCTATAACCTTACTCTCGGTTGAAATTGTCTCTGTGTCTGTATATATGGATGGCTTCATGAACGAATCTTTGTTGACAACCAGTAGGCTTGCAAAGTACCATCGTCTTAGAGAAATCAATTTCGTGTGAGCCAGCCGCATTAAAATAATCAGCCACGGCAGAAGTATTGGTTCTACCATGTTTCAAATCTGCCTTATGTTCACGGACACGGTCCGAGACATGTCGCTTAGTTTCCCCAATGTAACTGATGCCGCAGATACAGCTTAATTTGTAGACACGGGGATATTGCATGTCAGGAATCTTGTCCTTCACAGATGGGATCAGATCACAAATGTTATGCATTGTGTTAAATCGGACCTGGATCTTGTGTTCAAGATTTTGGAAATCTTTTTGGTTATCCCAGCTATGTATGGCAGAGTGATGGTTTTGATTGGATCCTCAGATGGCTCCTTCCTCACGATTGGGGTGATGGCTTTGCGGATTGTGTAGTCAGAATATCCATTCGCCTTGAGAGCTTGGTGTACGTGTTTGAGTTCACTGGTTAGGTGTTCATGCTCGGAGATACATTGAGCTCTATGGTGTAGCGTTTTGATGAGGGAATTCTGGATGGATGGTGGTGGGAATCAGGTTTTAGGTAGGCATCAGTATGGGTTATTTTCCTGTAGACAGATTGGCTCATTGAGTCTAGTCTCTTTTTTATTAGGACATCCAAGAAGGGTAGCATGCCATCCTTTTCTTCCTCCATGGTGAATTTGATGGCTGGGTGTATAGAATTGATGTGGTTGAGGAATTGGTTTAGAGCCGGTCGGCCATGTGGCCAGATGGCAAACGTGTCATCTACGTACCTCTTCCATAGGGACGGGCGTAGAGTGGATGCCTGGATGGCGTCCGTCTCAAATATTTCCAATGGGAGAACCCATTGGTGCCTTTGTAGAATGTTCCATTCCAAGGGAAGTATGTATTGGTGAGGCAGTGTCTCACCAGGGCCGGTACATCAGCATTCAATCCTTGTTGGACCAGGTCTTCAATGATTGCAATAGTATCGGGCACAGGAACTTTGAACAAAAAAAACTACATCGAGACTGACGAGTAAATCACCTGAGGACAGTAATGTCTTTCATTGACGAAACCGGGTGAGCTGAGTTCAGAACAGAAGAGGTGGTCTTACCAGTGAATGGCTGTAAGGTCTCCGACAGATATCGGGCAGCTTGTAGGTGGGTGAGCCAATGGTGGAGACGATGGGATGAAGGGGTGTACCTTCATGGATTTTTTTTGAGGCATATAGTCTGGGTCGTCTAGCAGCAGAAGGTTTTAAGGAAACCCATTTGGTCTGTTCAATTAATGAAGCCGAATCAGTGATGATACTGTTCGTTTTTGTAATGAGGCAGTTGGTGGGATCTCTTTAATTTTTTGTGTAGCTACCATCATTAAGTAGGTCCTCAAATTTGTTGTACACGTTTTTGTCCATGATCACCATGGCATTTCCCTTGTCGGCTGAGAGGATGACGATATCTTCCCTATTTTTTAACTGAAATAACTAAAAGCGCTCCTCCTTACTGATGTTGCTGTGATCTTAGCGCTTTTGAGGGTTGCAGCGATTTCAGATCTTGTCACGTCTGCAGTGATGTGTCTTCTTTATGGATTTTTGGTGAGCCATATAATCTGGGTGGTCTGGCAGCAGAAGGTTTTAAGGAAACCCGTTTGGTCTGTTCAATTAACGAAGCTGAATCAGTGATGATATTGTTCGTTTTTGTAACAAGGTTGTTGGTGGGATCTCTTTTCATGCTTGCATTGGCATTCTGCTGCATTGGCATTGTGCTGCATTGGCACTCGTAGACCGCCCATACTTTCCTTTAGAGGCTGACTCCGTTACCTGATGACGACCACTTGTGTTGCGATCGAAACGTCGTGATATTTTTATTTACTTTATTTTTATTATTTTATTGTTAGTTTTTTCTATCTACGTGATTTTACAGAAAGAACCAAAGAATAAAAATTGGGTTTAGGTGTAGCAACATCGCCCCCTACTGCAAACACTTGGCAGGACCCTACAAAAACCTTCAGACTTAGTGAGGCTTTCCTGGCTAAACAAGTGTAATAATATTGTGTTAATATTCTTTGGTTATTTCGGTAAATTCACTTAGATAGAAGAAATGATAATAATAAAGTAAATGAACACAATTAAATAAAAATAGACCTAAAGAATACAAATAATGGAAAAAAACGAATGTAGACTGTAGCCTAGTTCTTAATCAGAGTGCGTGTATGGCAATCGATAATGTAGACTGTAGCAATGGTTATTAACCTGAGTGAGCGTACTGGCAGTCTATAATGTTGACTTATTATTGGTACCAAAAAGTTATTGCCAATTCGCTCACCAGTTTAAAACCAGGCGACAGTCGACATTTTCGATTTCCATTACACTCACTCCGATTAAAAACCAGGCTACATTAGTGTTATTTATTTATTTTTGTTCACTTTATTTTTAGTTATTTTTCTATCTACGTGACTTTACCGAAAGAACCAAAGAATATGAATTCTTGCAATCACGAAAGTTTAAAGTAATTCGCACGTCATCACGCGTGCGCGTGCCATCGCTGCGGCGGCGGCCATTTTGCGTAGGGATAGTGCACGTGGTACAGTGGAGTCGTCCGATGACGTCATTTCCGCTACACTGCAGAGCGAGACCCACGTGTGCGCAGCATGGCGGCCTCCTCCTCCTCCTGCTCAGCGACGGCGGCGCGGGCGAGTGGCGGCGGCAGCAGCAGCAGCAAGCGGCGCGCGGAGGACGAGGAGCCGGACGCCGCGCAGGCGAGTGGGGGGCCTGGAGTGAGTGGGGGCATCGAGTGAGTGGGGGCCTGGGGCGAGTGGGGGCCTGGGGCGAGGCTCGGGCGAGTGCGAGGCTCGAGGCGAGTGCGAGGCCTCCTGTGAGTGCGGGTCAGGAGCGAGCGAGGGCAATGGGCGATTGGGGTGCCGGATGCGATTGGGGGCCAGATGCGATTGGAGGGCCAGATGCGATTGGGGGACATTGGGGCAAGTGCATGGCTAGGGCGAGTGACCACGCATCTCTTGGCCACGTTGACCCCGTTATGTCTCGAGGTGAAAGCAGCTCATATTGCTGATCCAAAGCAACTGAACACGTGTTAAATCGCACGGTGTGGCCTTCAAAATAAAATATAAAATTGACGACGTTTCGGAGAGTGGCCCTGAACAGCGCAAACCGAGGCCAGAGTCGATGTCAACATGGTGGGGAGAGACTGCACTTATCACACCACGCTTCCTTAACCGTTTTTAAACAGGCGTATGCAGAGTTACTGTATAGGAACTTTGGGTAACAGACGACACACCCTTTAATAACCTTAAAGAATCTAAATGTGTTTAACCATGGTTCTATAAAAAGTTACGTTGTAGATGTTACTAGCGCATTGTATTATGGGAATGATTGTGAGCACAAGTCACAGTCTGCCCAATCACCAACGTCGTGAGGCAATGAAACAATATGAAACTAAGTAGGGATCCGGTTTGTCTAGCGTTCAATAGTGAAACTGTCTTCATAGAAGGTGAGGCGTTCATTCACTGCTGCTAGCTGAACGAGTTCAGTTTCAATGCGAGGCAGCTGCCGTCTCCTCGTCCTGGTCTCACTTCCCCCACCAGAGATCAAGACGAGTCCACAAGCCACTGGCTTGGACGTGATCTATTTTCATGGCGAGCTAACAGAAGATGTTGGGCAAACCTGTCATCTAGGCGTTAGCAGTTTCTCCAATGTAGTGGCGGTCACAACGTTTGCACGCTGTGCAATAAACCAATCCATGGGGTGCATGCAAACCGAAGATATCGGTTAATGTGAAGATGCACGCGTTTGCCTCTTCTCCGATACTGTTATTGCTGGCGTTTGCATCGAGCCGTGTATTCGCAAGTCCCTGAGGTTTGTGATTTTGTAGAATGCACGGAGAGCTGGGTTTATTAAAAATGTGGGCAGATATGAAAATTGTTGATGGTGATATTTTCGACAGCCGGGTTTGACGTGTGATTTGTGAGGTTAACCAGCACCCTTCCATTTGACCGGTTGCTCGGCTACTGCAGTCCTTCCAAGATGCACCTGAGTAGGCCCTGCTCACTCCGTCTTCAGGGTATTTGCGCGAAGTGGAGATACTCTTCATTTCATTGGCTTTGTCATTGAGAAAATAAAAATGGAATTGTCCACATGCTTCCCTGTGGGCATAGAAACATGGCAGTATCTCAAGGTTTGTGGGTGTGCACACAGGCCCCTGTTGCAGTGGAAGACGATCGGCGGAGGACGAGAGTGAAGAAGGCGATGAAGATGCGAGTGACAGCGAAGAGAGCGTCTACTCGGGTATGTTATGGTGAACGTAGTAGTCTGAATTTATAAAGTCAAGATCCGGAGGTCATCATGACCAGTGATGATGATGGGCACCACACCTTGGCAGCTTCTGCGAGCTCCTTAGCAGGGAGCTCCTCGAGAAAAAATCTTGGCCTACTCTTCCATGCTGACCATAAAAGTCTTAGAAGATGTGGAGTATCCACGGTTTGCCCCCAACAAACAACTGGCCAATCGATTTGTACCTGTTTCGACTGTTGGGTGGATAGAGCCAGTGAGGGGAATTTAATTAAAAGTTTNATATTAATTGGGTCTTTCGGTAAAGCCACGTAGATTGAAAAAGTAATAAAATAATTGTATTGTTTTTATTATTAGAAAAAATGTAATACTTTTTTTATTTTTTCGATCTACGTGGCTTTACCGAAAGACCCAAAGAATATGAATTCCTGCAGTCACGAAAGCTTTAAGTCAAGATAAAATATTGTTTCAACTGCCACGCCGCCTGAACATGAAACCATTGATCTTTGCATTTCAACTCCGGTGCGCTAACCGCTACACCACAGTAACTTGCTTCGTTTGTCAGTTGAAAATGTCACAATGTTACGTTTATTTCTGTTGATGTGTGCAGCAAACTGTTAGCCATTTTATTTTCACTTGTTAAAATGTAAGGCTTTGTGTATGAGTGTAGTAGTGATTGCTTGCATGTCATCATAGGTATCGTGATGCTTTCTTCGCTACTGTGTTGTACTGTTGAGTTGCATCATTTGTAATGCGTCACTCTCTGTGTCTATAACTCCATGCAGGCCTGGAGGACTCTGGCTCCAGTGACATGGAGGACAGCGATAGAGATGATGACGGTGATGAGAGTGATGATGGAGATGGTGACGTGACAGCTGAGGGGAAGTCCTCAGCGCATGAGGGAACTCACTCCGATCCAGCTGATGTGAGTCACACACATTTTACCAGAGCTCGCACATTTTCTATTGGCTCATTGCTGCCATCTGCTTCACAGGGACATTAAAGATCCCCTCGCACCATTTGTGAAGAGTAGGCCACTGTGTGCCTGCTTCATGGTCCAAATTACCCGCCATTTACTCAATTAGGATTTCACTTAGCAACATCGCCCCACTTGCAGACGAATGCCCAAATTAGTGGTAAAACCAAAAAACCTCTTCCTGCCTGTTGCAGCTTTCGTAGCCAAGAAATTACAGACCCCACAATTGTCCCAAATACAATTCTCCATTTACAGGGCACAGAATGGCCTGTGCACTCTGCCTCCATCAGGGGGCAGTGTAGTGTCTGTTGGGCGAGGACCCCTGCCCTTCCTTGCCAGTATCCTCACGCTTTAGTTTTCATCCTGTGACAGGGTGATAGGGTGGCATGGCGGCGGCGGTGGCGCGGTGGTTGCACTTACGCCTCGCAGCAAGAAGCTGCTCGGTTTGATTCCCGACTCGGACGCCGTTCTGTGTGGAGTTTGTACGTTCTCCCTTGGTTGTGCATGGGTTTCTTCCCATTTCTCCGGTTTCCTCACAGAACAGAAAAAAAACATTCCCTCTAACTGGTGTTGGTCAAAATAATGATTGCTTAAAAATAACCTGCAGAGTACTTTATTGAGATTACACATGGCAGCAAGAACCACCACTCGTGCGAAATTGGTAAAGATCCTGAGAAAAAGTCTTGAGACTCGGTGAGGTTTTCCTGGGTAAACGGGCCGACTAGTCGTAGTAATAAATAGATGTTTGAGTATGTGGAGACTTTGACTTCATCGCGATTCTTCCCATCTCTAAATTCATGTGACATTACTATGGGGACCTCATTTGCCAGTAAAAATATGATAATTGGTTCTTTACCCTTCTATCTGGCAACAAAACTGACACCTTTTTGCAAGGAGTCATGTTTGCATAGACCGCAATACCTGCAGTCATAATACAAACAAAAGAACATTATCAGAGTTATGTTCTTTTGTTTGTATTATGACTGCAGGTATTGCGGTCTATGCAAACATGACTCCTTGCAAAAAGGTGTCAGTTTTGTTGCCAGATAGAAGGGTAAAGAACCAATTATCATGTGACATTGTTTCACAATGCCCATGTTCTTTCTGTTTTACAATAAAAATAAGAATGCTTTAACAATAATGATGATGCTCGGTATTTACCCAAGAAAGCCTCACTGAAACTCGAGGATTTCTTGTGCCAAGGGCGCTGCTTGGGACTTTCACCGAGTGGAGTGCCGCGTGCGAGGGGTTGCACGCGGCACAGCCATCTGGCCACGCCATGCAGCTCCGCGCCTTCGGCTCCTGGGAGCGAGCCTTGGCCGTGGACACCCAGTCGAGTGCCGACCAGGCTGAGGGAGACTGCATAGCCTGCGAGCTGTGACGAGGCAGACGCGTGAAGCGGTGACTTGGGTCAGGTTAGGGTCCTTTATGAACCTCGTATGGAGGACAGTGGGAAGAATTCAAGGAAGTCACTGGAGGGAGCGGTGGCACTGGTTCGTGCACTGCCCAGTGAACCCGTCGACATGAGTTTATTCCTGACCACTTAAAACATCAGTGGTAAGTTATATCTGAAACAGTCCTGATCCACCTCCTCTCAACTTTCGTCAGCTCGTACTGACCAGCGTGGGAGGTATAGTCAAACCAACTTGACCGACACTGCGTGGGGAGGCCGTCATCCAACAGTGTGTTGATAAAAGGCTGTAAGTCATTATTATTAATATAGGTAAGCCTTTCCGTTGAAAACTTGAGCCGGTTTCGGAGTTTTATTTTAGTTTTGTTCAGGTTGGCAGACAAAATGGGATTTTTGTGCATGGGGCGGAAAGGAATTTGGGCTCCTTGGCAAGTGCTGTGGTAATGAGCTTAGCAGAGGTTCAGGAACGAGAAATGAACAGCATGCTCTCAAGTTCCCTACTCCTTTCTCACTGTTGCTCTTGGATCAGATGGGTTTTTATCTTGCGCAGGATGGTTATCGCCATATAATATGTATACGGTGGTGCGTCTCGCAGCACCATTGCCTTTCTACTGCTGCTGCGTAAACGATGACCCCCTCTCCCGTATCATTTTCTGCAAGTGCTGATGGTAAACCCAGATCGTGGTCCCATAAAATTGCTTTTTCAATCCACGCAACTGTGACGCATGTTATAATTGATTTATAAGAAACCACTTCTGCCCAAAGCTGTAATTTATAGAACCTCATAAAAGCAGTTCAAATTTTCCACGCTCCATAAGTCTATAAACAACGTGTAGTTCAGCATGTAGGTGGTTCTTTAGTGACACTAATTCTAACCATATTTTTAATGGGCTGGAACTACAAACTGTTTCACTCAGGGCCTTCGAGTCAGGAGAAGTCAAGAAATATCACTTTTGACATTTGATTTCACACCAGAGCTAAAATACTGGCTGACCCAAGAGGTCAAATCCTAACATCCAGCACATGAGCTTGAAACTTTGTTCTTCCCTTCCGTGGTTGCTGTCCTAAAAAAACTTGATTTGGCAAGTCCGGCATGTCAGCAATTTACTAAATTCTTGCATGCGGTTGTTGATTGTGTCCAGCAGAGGTCACTTGAGAGCTCATCAGTATTTTTTCCATTATTTTTTTCGTATTTTGACTTAACTTTCGTGACTGCAGGGATTCATATTATTGGTTCTTTCGGTAAAGTCACGTTATAGAAAATAAAAACAAATAAAAAAAATGACATTGAAAATAAAAGCTTTTATTTAAAATTTAAATGTTAATTTTTTTATTTCATTGTTTTTTTTATTTTCTATCTACGTGACTTTACCGAAAAAAACAATATATTTTATATATATTATCTGCTTAGAGGCACACCCATTGAAAAACTATTATTTTTAAAGAGAGCCTTGGGATATTTCCATTGCATAAAAATCCAGATTTTTGATGCGTGGTTTTTATGATTATTTCTGTTTAATTAAATCATGGATCATTGTCACACTCTAACCATGGCTAGCCTATGGATAGACTTCACCCTTGCTGTGTAGTAAATAGGAATTTCCACCACTGACACCAAAAACCAAGCGAGAAGCCAGTTTGAGTTTTCACATTTTGTGCAGTGGTAACGCTCATGCTCACAGCAACAAGCTCCTGAGTTCTACTCCTGACATGGGTGCTTTCCTGCATATTTCTTCTAGGTTTTCCAGTTTCCTCCCATAGCTAAAACACCATGCAATGTAACCGAGTTGTCCAAACTTCCCAATGCTAAAAAATGTACTACAAATTACTCAATTTGGATTTTACACACACAGCAATATTGCCTCCTTACTGCTTAAACCTGGCAGGACTCTCCTACTAAAGAGTCTTAAGGCTCAGCAAGGCTCTCCTGGGTAAACAAGCGCAGTTGTTGTAATAATAATGAGATCCATGAAGCAAGCTTCGTGCGATTGCGTGCATCTCATGCCATCGTCCTCCCTCGTTGGCTCAAGCATGAAATGAGAGCCAGGTGATGCTGCGTGTGCAGGGCCCCCAGGCCTCCGCCACGCTCGCTCCCAAGTGCTCTGTGGAACAAGTGCTGTCTAGACACTCTCGTCCCACGGGTCGGAGAGTGACCCTTTGAAGCAGGTGGGGGTTTTTTGTTAAAGTTTTATTCCGGTGTAAAGTTCGGCCGACGTTGTAGCGCTCCTGGCTCGAGTGTGACCCGCTAGACCTGTGTGTAGCTGTCTGTACATTATTGTCGTCTCTCTCTCTCTGTGTACTGCACATTCACAAATAAAACTAGAATGGGGGGGGGGGGGGNTTAGTGGGAGTGAAGCGTTACAGATGGCTGGCGCTACGCCTCCGGTTTCTGCGATTGGCACAAATACAGCCATAAATATCTGGCGAGTTCAAGTGCTGTGTTGCACCTGATGATTACGACGATGCGCCTTGGCATAACACTCCTGAATCGTCATTGGCCGACAGGGGGTGGCAGTGCAGCGGTAACACCCGTGCCTCGCAGCAAGAGGGTCCTTGGTTCGATTCCCTACTCGGGCGCCTTTCTGAGTTTGTAAATTCTCATCCTGTTCTGCATGAGTTTCCTCCTGGTTTTCTGGTTTCCTTCCATCGCTAAAAAAACAAGAAACGTAACTGATATTGGCCAAACATCCAAATGTGAAAATTACCTGCAAATAACTCAATTGGTATTGCGCTCACAGCAGCAACATCGCCCTCTACTGGCAGACTATATCATTTGTAAATCAGAGCATCGCCTCCATTTGTGATGAATATCAAATGTAAATTATTCCTTACAGAGCAGACTATATTTTAAACTTAATTCCCCATAGCCCGACTCCTCCCGGACCGCGTGAGCCGGGAGGGAGCACTCCGCTGAACGCAGGAAGGAGTTCGCCGAGGATTTTTTTCTGGGCTCTCGCAGCGAAGGTCTCTTTTGGGTCGCCGTGGGTTGGTGTGGACGTGGAAGCTCCGGTCGGCTCTGCGCACGCTCTAAGGCGTGCCCAGCGTCGGCTCGCCGACCGCTCGTGCTCCCAGGCAATGCGCACGGTTGTGCATCGGCACGAAAATATAAAAATATATAATGATGGCGTATGCTTCGTAGTGGTAGTTATAATAATAAAATGCAGATGGTGTCATGGATTTCAGAAGCGTTGCATCACAAGCTACTGCTTAGAGGGCATGATGTGCAGCCTGGACTCGAAGGAGGTTTTTTTTTTTTAATAGCCGTGTTGTTTTAAAGCATTATAACGAAAATACCATGAAACCCAAATCACAAATTCCTGGATCGGCTCCATAACTGGTTATGGCTGAGCGTCAGAGTGGTATTTTTTTTGCCCCTCATTGCTGTCATTGGGTTGAGGTTTTTTCTTCCTGAAATCACTCTGAATTTCTTTTGTTTATATGTCGGAGCTATATACCTTGTAAATGTGTGTGCTTCATACTTATTTAACCATAGAGGTTTCTCTGTCTCTGGACTAAGACGATAGCACTAGGTATTGAGCCAGCTCTGCCGTGGCCCCAATTAATTCACCGTAACTGATGCATCACTTTAATTTGCTCTTTATTCAGTCAATTCTGGCTGACATGGCAGAGGAAGACTAAATCCGTTCATCAGCTGGGTGGTAGGGTAACAGTGGTAACGCTCGCACCTCACAGCTAGAAGGGCCTCGGTTCTATTCCCAATTCCGGTGCCGTTCTGTGCCGAGTTGGTATGTTCTACGCCTGTTCTGTGTGTTTTTTTTTCAAATTTTCCACTTACCATAGCTAAAAAAATCATACAATGTGACCGGTATTAGCCAAACATCTCAATGCTGAAAAATTACATGTAAGACTTGGTTTCAGGAGGGTTCTGTCACGTTTTCCTTGTAGTGGGCAATGTTGCTATGTGATGCCCATTTTCATGATTTTCAGGTAATTTTTTTTATGTTTTGGCCAATAGAATTTTAATTGTCTATACTGAAACCAGAGAACCCAGAGGAAACACATGCAGCACAGGGGGAGAACATACAAACTCTGCACAGCAAGTTGGGAACCCAGGCGCTTCTTGCTGTGAGGCACGAGCGTTGTTGTCACTGTGCCACCACCGCCACCCTGCGCTCGCCTTTGTGTTGTTGTTGCCACTTTGCCACCACCGCCACCCTGCGCTCGCCTCTGCTGTGTTCTTGTCGTGACGGGTGTTGGGGAGGAGGAGGAGGCTGGTCCCAAGGGATTGGCGGCTTCGGCAATTCTTTCCTGTTTTTCGCCTGAAGCACATATTTTATTTCATGACGACATCAGTTCACTCACTGCCAACTAAACGCTCCTCAGTTTGTCTGTGACCTAGTCGAAGCCTGGGGTGCCGCTCAAACTGTTTGGTTCAACAACTGCGTGCTACTTTGGCAGGCATTTAATACTACTTTCTCTACCTTTCGTTGTTGTTTTCTTTTGAAACCGTTATATTGTTCTTAATTTTACCTCGCGTCTTTCTTTTCAAAGAGAGGTGTTAGGTATCTACGTGACTTGACCGAAAGACGCAAAGAATATGAATTCCTGCAGTCACGAAAGCTTTAAGTCAAGATTTAGGTGTGAGGTCGTGGTGTGCCCTTGCCTTCATTGACAAACCAGACCATAACGATCTGTGAGCACCATGACAGTTGAGGGGACGTTGATTTTACATCACAGAGAGTTGTCCTTGACTGTGGTGCATGATAATAGATGGAATGATAAAACAGGAGAAATATATTTAAATCTCTACAGAAATAATCTATATATATAAAAGGGAAATTTGTGAATGTGTGTCTGTTCAAAATGTTTAGCATACTTCATGCAACAAACTTGAAATTTGCCATGTGGGTACTTTCCAGACTGTACAAATTATAAAAATAGACTTTTGTATTTTTTTTTGGGGGGGGGGGCAATAATGCATATATTTTGCACGGCAAGTGAGCTGTGATGTCACATCTGTCATGTGACCCGTATGCGGAAGCGTAACGCAGTGTGCCTGCTGACGTCACCCCCCAACCCTCCACGAGTAAAGTGCCATACAAATGTGTTGCAGGTCTAAAGCATTGCTGCTTTATTATTTCAGTCATTTACTGCCGTACGCACCCTGAAAGTTGTGTGTGTGCTGCAAGTGCGTGTACGTGTACCTATGGACCGCGCGCAAGTGTGTGTGTGGGGGAGTTGTAGTGTAGTGGTTAGCGCGCTGTCTGTGTGTGTGGGGGAGCGGTAGTGTTGTGGTTAGCGCGCTGCCAACGAACCCGGCGACCCAAGTTCGATTCCCGCTCATGGTCACAACCAACATTATTCAACCGGTCCTGGGCCTCCCGAGGTCGACTCAGCCTCAAACGAGTAACTGGTGTGGTGTGTGAACATCGCCATGATGGAGACAAAGGCGGCCGAGCGTGGTGCTGGCCACCCACCCCTCGTGTGCTGTGCCACCTTCATAGGTGCTCGCTAACAGCACTTGCCCCCNACAGTCTCACAGGCTACACGGGGGATCTTTGTCTTTGGTGTGCGCATGGTGATTGCGCTGCGTTTCGAACCCGGCGACCCGAGTTCGATTCCCGCTCACAGCCACCACCGGTGACGATTATTTGAACTGGTCTGGGCCTCCCCTAGGTCGACTGAGCCTCAAACGATAACTGGTGTGTTGTGTAATATGGGGAGACAAAGGTGGCCGGGCGTGGTGAATCCAAGTCCTGGGCGAAGCCGGGTAGTAAAGCTAGTAATAGTAAATACCATAGGAAAGAAATCTAAACGAAACTAAAAAAAAACTTTTTACCAGGTAAGGCCCACTGAGCTTTATAGCTTTTTGTTTTTTTAAAGCAACCTGGCCACAAATTATAGCCCAACGAAGTAGCTTATGTGGATCATTACGAGGTTGGGAGGAGGGGGGGAGGGTGTTACAGATGTTGCACTTGAAGAAGTAACCACGACCCTTTGAACCTGACATGCAGGTTGTCGCTGGCACGATCATGATTCGTAGTTGGTTCTCGGGTTGGGCCACGAAATAATCTGATAAAATTTGTGTCGTTAAGACTCCTCTACCACCCAACACGAAATCTATTGAAGACGCAGGGTCAGGTGACTCCGTGATTCTGGCTTCCTGGTTCTTATCCTGATGATGTTTCACAGTTTAAAATGAAACATCGTGTATCTCTTCATTGACGACTTTGGTTGTCAAGATTGGTGTTCAAGTCACCGTTGAGATGAACCAACGCCAATTTCTGCGATAAACACTTGTACACGAGACAGTTTGTTTGTGTTGGGTGGTGGAGGGTTTTTCACGACACAGATTTTGACAGATCATTACGTGGGCGATCCAAAAATATCTTTGTGGAATAAAAACAAGGAGTTCCAGGACAAGATAGAATCGTGGGCATCATCAAGAAATTGGGACCAGCTGCTGGCACAGAGTGAGATGAGCTATTCACTAAATGTCTACATGACTGAATGCCTCTATTACGGAATGGTGTATCAGGTTTTCTTCTATTTAAAGAGAGCGAGATCTTATTTGAAGAATCACAGACCCTTTAGTTGCTGTCAATTCCTGTAACGTATCCCTGAAAATCGAGTGCGAATCATGGACGGTTTAGAAGCCAATCAAGCACATGAGCAAGATGGATTTAGAGATGGGTTCATATTATTTGTTGTAATGCATGTGACTCCCAGTACTGTTTCAGCACTCCTGCTAAGTGTTCGCTGAAGGGGGCGATGTTGCTATTCGTAATTCCAATTGATTAATTTGTGGGTAAATTTTCAGCATTGGGATATTGGCCAATATTGGTTTCATTTCATGTTTGTTTAGCTCTGGGAGGAAACCAGAGGACCCCAAGTTGTTAACCCATGCAGAACAGTGGGAGAATAAACTCCACATATCAAAGTGGCCCGAGTTGGAAATCGAACCCAGGTCCTTCTGGCTGTGAGGCACAAGTGTTACCATTGCGCTGCCATCCTGCCTCGTGGGTGATAATGACGATTTGTATCTGGTTTGGTTTCACTCCGATCATCCGAGCCCAGTATGGGAAACTTACTCTTGCTGTTGTCGTGTAAATGAGATGACGTTCATCCCTGTCCTCCTTCCCTGTGTTCAGGAGCAGCAAGGAGATGGTTCGAGCAGTGCAGCATTGCCTTCTGCGACTCCGGTCGAAGCAGCCAATCAGAAGCCGGCGGTGGATGAATATGAACACGACACATCTGATGAGGAGGTGAGGTCCCCCACTATCACTCCGCCCGTTGTTTTTAAATCCTTTATACTAAGTTCACTTGTTGCTTGCTTAGGACCGTGCAAATCTTTCGGTCGTTTTTTAACCCACTTCCCGTGATACAATCGAGCTGACATTTTGCACACAGACTCGTTGTGCGAGACAATTAACGTTCGTGAAATTTTTTTCCAAAATTTTACACTGTTTAGGGAAAACAAATTAAATATTTAATTACCAATTGCTTAATACTGGCAGACAATCATCTGACCCATAGGTGGCAGCCATCTCAAGCCAGAGGACGAGAGGACTCTAGCCGCCACGCATATAAAGGATTTAGAGTGAAAAACTTTGTTTTTACTGGTTATACTTATTTTTTTTTTAAATGTGTCCTGCTTTGCAAGTTTAGCCTTCAATTACCAACTTGTGCTGCTTATCAAAAATGGCCACAAATATTCCGTTCTGTTAAGATGGTGGTCTGGCCAAGGCTGACAGCTGATGTCCATGCAATGCCCTTCTTTGTTAACTCAAGCCACTCATCTGTAGCTAAATCGAGATTATTCCTCGTCTTGCGCTGGCATATTCATTTGCATCTTTCTCCACACGCCACAAATGTCACAACTTGGTGAAATGTCCTTTTTGGGCCAAATTGTCCTGGGAGGGGCTTTGTGGGCCGAGGGGGCTTGTGGGTTCCCCCACTGCGTCCGTAGTGCAGGGGCAACCAACGGAGCCGAGCCATCGCCTGACCAGGTAGGACCTGATCATCAGGTGAGCGTGGTACAAGCGTGTGTCAATATTTCTGTGCATTTAGAAACCACTGTCGTTGTGCCCAGTTTTTGCGGGTGGTGATGCGGCCCAGCGACGGCACGTTCGCTGCTTGTTGCAGAAGTTCGAGGTTCGAATCGGGAAGACTGCCCTGGTCATTACTGCGGGTGCATTAACCATACTATACATGCTGTCTAATGCGTAACGGACGCTAAAGATCTCCCTGATGGCATTCGCAAGAGTGGGCCACTGTGCCAGCGTCACCATACAAATGTTACCAAATTCCAAAATGACACCGCAAATTACTCAATTGGGACTTTACACTCCGCAGCAATCATCTCCCCCTACTACGAAAACACGGCTGGACCCTCCTGAAGATGAACCTTGAGCCTTGAGCACAATAATGATGGTCATCATAAGACACAAATTTCATGCATGGCACTGTACGGCACTGTACGCTGTTGGTGCGGACAGTGACGTTTGGCGATTTGTGTCTGCTTGAGCACTCATCACAGGTACATCTTTGTTAGACTGTGGCTAATCTCGAAACATCACAGGTTCGTTTAGTTCCAGTTGTAGAAGTCTACAATGAACAAAAAAGAACAAGTATTGGTAATAATTTTATAGGGCTTGGATTGAGCCCCGGAAAGAGCAAAATATGTACCTCGGAGCCGGATATTAACGGGCGAATGGAGCGAGAGGGATGGAGGAGGGGGTGCAGCAGCGAGGGAGTTGGAGCTTGGCTCTCGGCCTGCTACTGGAAATACAAAGCCTCGTAATGCAGGCCAGATGCGTCGACAAGGAAATCCCCCCCCCCCTGCCGTCGGATGTCTCTGAGGCGCGTCTATCTCAGGCCACTTAATTCACTGTTGATGCTGCAGCTGTGCACACGAGCGATGACGACGCACTGTGAGCACAGCGGCACGTGCTGAACGAACACCTCGCGCACACTGCGGAACTCGGGATCAGAGAGCGTGGCATTTCTATAACCGCACCTCCGTCGGCTCTCACGGCCGATGTTTTGATTGGTAATTGATTGTTGGGTCAGGCCACAGCACGGTCGTGACACCCGTTGAAGAAGCCGTGTGTCAGGTGATGCAGTGATTGTGACCAGATTGTTCCTGCGGCTTCCTGGATCTCACCCTGTTTGACTCGGTCAGCAGCTAACTGCCGAGTAATATCACCACATTACCTTATCACAAACGTGTTTGCATTTTTCTCAGTTGCAACCCTCACGCAATCCAGGCTTATTACTGAATTTTGTTTGAAAAGATACTGGGAAAAATTGTGAAAAAAATTAACCCGTAAAAACAAAGTTTTTCACTATAAATCCTTTATATGCGTGGCGGCTAGAGTCCTCTCGTCCTCTGGCTTGAGATGGCTGCCACCTATGGGTCAGATGATTGTCTGGCAGTATTAAGCAATTGTATTAAATATTTAATTTGTTTTCCCTAAACAGTGTAAAATTTTGGGAAAATTTTTTTCACGAACATTAATTGTCTCGCACAACGAGTCTGTGTGGAAAATGTCAGCTCGATTGGATCACGGGAAGTGGGTTAAAAAACGACGAAAGATTTACACGGTCGTAAGCAAGCAAGCAAGCGAACTGAATATAAAGGATTTAAAAATGACAAAAAATGAAGGGGCTGCAGTGCAACGGTAACTCTCTCGCACCTCGCAGCAAGAGGCCACGCACAGGAGCCACAGAGGGTTGGTGGATCTTGCAGGGATGCAAGACGGCGTCAGTTTGAAGCCCACTTGCTTTTGCCTGAACACCCAGGCCTCCACTTTATTGATTTCCATTGATGTCCTGATATGGTCGTGCGATATCAGAACTTGAGGAGAGACGGTTGGTTATGCTGCTTACGCTCGTACCCCCCCCCNACCCCCTTCGCTCTATCGTCTGATCTGCCCTTCGTCCTTGCTCATTGCTAATGTCAGCCGGCTTCAAGTCCACGCATTCGTACAACTCGTGGCTTCCCGTCGTAGTCTTGTCGATCGGTCACGTTGTGAAGAGCAGGTGTGTGTGACCAGAGACTTTGAAGCACCGAGTCCATCAAAGGCGGTGTCACTCAAGTAGTAACACGACAGGGTCCGTGGCAAGGCAGGATGATGGATGGGAGTGCGCGTCTGCACCACCCCACCCACCCTGCCCCTTATGGGCATGAATCACGTCTGTTGCTTGGGTTCAATGCGTTGAAATTCCACAGCGCTGCACAGCGTTTCCACTGCCGCCACGTGGTAATGCGCTTAGTCCGCTCCGCGCCCGGGATGGGCCGCCCGCGCGCGCCCGAGCAGAGGAAAGGAGGCTGCGAGTGACGCTTTTGAAAACGTCTCTGGTGGCTCGTGGGAGCGGCGCCGGTGCCCAGCTCGTTGATGAAACTGATTTAATTCCACGGAGATCTTGCGAGGAATCCTGTGTCACAGGGTGGCAGCTCAGTGCTAGCACCTGTGCCTCGCAGCAACGGGGACCTGGGTTCCATTCTCGTCTTGGGTGTCTTTCTGTGTGGAGTTTATGTTCTCCCCGTGTTCTGCATGGCTATCCTCCGAGTTCCCCGGCTTCCTCCCATAGATAGTATTACGCTTGTTTACCCAGGAAAGCCTCACTGAGACGCACGACTCAAGTGAGGCTTGCCAAGTTGTTGTCGATGGGCGATGTTGCTGCTACGTGTGTAATCCCAATTGAGTAATTTGCATGTGATCTCTCAGCATTGGGATGTCTTGGCCACTACCGGTTACATTGTATAGTGTTTTTTTTGCAGTTTTTTAGCCATGATTTGGTTCAAGAATCAATTCTTTGTCCCATTTTTACCATCTATTTTGTATCCATTTTAATCTGTCTTGTGCATAGTTTTACTTGCTCCTATGAGGCTAAATGTATCAATCTTTGTTAAACAATAAAATTAATACTCTTTGGTTCTTTCGGTAAAGTCATGTAGGTATAAAATAAAATAAATCACGACGTTTCGGGCGCAACACAAGCTCAAAGCCGTGCTCAACTTGAGCCAGCTCTAAGCATGGTCCCAACCACACTCAGAACTTCCATGGAGTTGAGCCGAGCCACGGCTAAGCCCTCGTGCTTCTTTAGAAGCAACCCAGCGGCTCCAGCCTGAGCTGAACTGCGACTGAAAATCTGGCGCTCGGCATGATGGGGAGTGGCGAATCAGTCCCCGCTAGAGATGCCGCGCCGCGTGTATCGGTCTCCAGTGGTTTAGGAGTTGCGCTGTCCCCGTCGCGCCACGCATATGAATTGAACGCAGTGTCCCTCAAAATGCAATTCGATCCGTGTATTGTGGCTGGGACAGCCACGGTTTTGCAGCTCTGTGAGGTCTAAATGACACCCATTACTGGTGAAACTTCGATTTAAAGCTTTCGTGACTGCAGGGATTCATCTTCTTGGTTCTTTCGGTAAAGTCACGTAGAATGGAAATAATAAAATAATAAAACATAATAAAATTATTCTCACGACGTTTTGGCCACAACGCAAGCAGCCGTCCTCAGATGAAGAACAGGTGTGTCAGAAAGACAGCGTCTGAATGAACACCCACCAGGCTTGGCAGCGTATATTTAAGCTGGGTTAGAGGGGAAGAGCGCCTTGACAAATGAATTTGCATATCAAGATGAATTTAGCATATTTATGGGAAATGCAGGTATGTGATTAGTTATGCCTGTGCATTATGCAGGATTAGCAGCATCAAAGGGAGGGGATAGGGGTAGCATGAATAAAGGGAAGGAGTGTTAATAGTATGTAGCTGCAGTAACTAAAACCACCACGTAAACAACTAAAGTATAAACTACATAGTATCATCAGTATACTAAATATACTCTACAATAAGCTGAGTTACTAACAGTAAGTAATACAATACAATTCTACGTCGTAAAAAATATAATATGCTTCCATCTAAACTTTATTCTCTTACATCACACTAGTCTACACCGTACTATATACTGCCATAGACAAACCCAACATTAAATTATATACTGTATTGCTATAAACCACCCTAAACCTTATACATTGTAATATTACACTATATGGTGTTCATTTAGATGCTGTCTTTCTGACACACCTGTTCTTCACCTGAGGACGGCTGCTTGCGTTGTGGCCGAAACGTCGTGAGAATTATTTTATAATATTTAATTTTTATTATTTTATTATTTCCATTCTACGTGACTTTACTGGTGAAACGTCGTACTCAAATTGTAAATGTTTTGGATTTACTCTCCAACACACTGGCGTGCTGTACTCGTAACGAATGAGTATGTTCTGTTTACTTGACAAATTGAACTGATTGGCGGTGGTTTAACGACACATTGATATTTACACGATCTAACAAAAAAAAAAACCTCTTATAGATAAGTCTAATCTTGATTTGAAGCTTTCGTGACAGCAGGAATCCATACTCTTTGGTTCTTTCTGTAAAGTCACGTAGGTAGAAAAATAAAATAACATAAATCACGACGTTTCGGGTGCAACACAAGCATTTGTTAAATCTTGTGTTGCGCCCGAAACGTCGTGATTTATTTACTGAAATTTTTATACCTATGTGACTTTACCGAAAGAACCAAAGAGTATGGATAAGTCTGTTAATTTCTAGGCTGCCTTAATGTTTCTGTTATGGGGTTTCTCGTCATTACATATTTGATTTATTGCGGCTTAAGCATCGATATTAAGAAATGGATGTGTCCCTAACGTTGAATCGTCTGCACCCTCGGCGTAAATGCTTTCGCGAGCACCTTGAGGTCACCCGAGGACACAATGGATCGGCTTTAACCCAGGGCCAAAGAGCTTCACCAAGTGCTAATTTTCGTCTCAGTTGACTTAGGGGTGGCCCGTATCAGCTCTAAATACCGAATCCCACTGGATTGAGCGTCGGGGCAGGAGCAGAATACAGCCGCTCGCCGCTCATTGCGCTGGTGCCAAGTCTTGGTTGCGGCACTGGCGCTACGCTCCCCCCACCACGCGGAGCGTGCTGAGTCTGTGTAAGAATGTGCGGTAAATGCGTTCCACATGCACAAGCGGGGGGGGGGCGGCGCGCCCTGGCCCACGCGCGGCGCTGGCTCTACTAACATTATGATTTGCCACTGTGCTGCTCACCACGGCTTGGAAAATCTTCTGCTTTAGTTTGGGGGCAGCAGCTGGCACGGCCAAGAGCAGCACACGTGATTCCACGAGTTTGTGCACGTAATTTAGGGGGCGGTTCAGGGAAAAATACCGTGGGTTGAAGGATTTGCTCATTGAACTCTGTAAAATATTGCCATGCCAGTTATTTAGTAAGGTAATCCTCACCAAGTCTCGAGATTTTTTCAGGGCAGTCCTGCATTGGGTTGTTTGGCCAATTCCATCAACGGGTGTTTCAACAGGTCCCACCTCATTGCCTCCCACACCTTCAATTCCTGGCTAGCCCTTGTTATCACCCATCAAGTACCAACCAGGCTCATGCCTGCTTGGCTTCCGAGATGTGACGAGATCGAGCACATTTATGGCGATTTGATCGCGTGTAGGTGTTGGGATTTAGTGGCGTTGCATGTCAATATGTTTTGTTGAATTAATCTCGGCTCCAGCTAGGACGAGGGTGATAGCATTATGGTTACACTTTTTCACCCAGGAAGTGTCGCTCGGCTCAAGACTCAGCGAGAGTCCTGCCAAGTTTTTGCAGTAGGGGCGTTGTTGCTCATCTTGCGCAGGACCCTCCTGAAAGAGTCTTGAGGCTCTGCTCACTTGGCTCCATTGGGTGAACAAGCACGTGTGGAGGCAGCGGCGAGGGTTGGCGGTTCACGCGCGTGCTCTGGAAACTCCCGCTGGGCTGCGAGGTCGCCACCTGGCTCGCCAGGGTGATGGCAGTGCAGCAAGTTGGTTAATGTTCATCCGTATTTTTATGCATAAGGGAAGTGAATCTTGTCCCCTTGCACGTGGGGTTTCTCCGCATTCTGCGGTTTCCTGTCACTCATTAATGGAGTTGGCCAAACATCCCTATATGGGTGCCACGGTGAGGAGATCTCAACTCCCTCCCGACCCTGACACCTGTATATTTGGAGTTGGCATGTTTTCACCGTGGTCGCCTGGATTATTGTCCGGATTCTCAGGTTTTTCCCTCCACATTTAGAATCAACGTGCATTTAAGTATTTGGCTGCTATACATTTCCACGTGATAAGCCACTTCGTTGAGCTATCACTTGTGGCCAGGTTGCTTCTGAAAAGATCTTTCTAGCTCAATGGGCCTTACCTGGTAAAATACAAATAGTTCATATATATACAGGACCACAGAGCTTGGGGAATTGTTGGCGCCGGTTCTGGCCTCCTTTGCGCTTGTCTGCGCCTTCCTGTACCTCTGAACGCAAAGAATTGCTGTGCTGTGTTTCAATTTGTGGCTATTTGTTGTATTTAAAAAGCAAGGCCAGAATAATGGAAACAACTTTTGCTAGTTGCTGGGAGTGACCAAATCGCTCGAGCCTGTCCTGCTAATTTTACTTGTGTGATACAATGACAGACTCTGATTAATAGTGGAAAAGTGGCATCAGAAAACCTGCTGTGTAGCAATTAAGACGGATGATATATCAGCTGTGACATGCCAGACGCAATGGAACATTATCCGCTAAACCATTCACACCACCTCCCACTATCGGAGGGAAGAGAAGCTTTATTAGATTTACATTTTCAAGAACCGTGGGCTGTATTTTGAATGCCTTGGTGGGTTTTGAGAGGCGGAGAAATGTATCCGTTGAGATGTCGGGTTGCGTTTCCATGACTTAGGCTCACGTGGAAGGGGCTGTATTGGGGTGGGAGCTGGGAGAGAACGGGTTGAGGGTTTGTGGTCGCAGCGACGCGTCTCAATCGTGCCGGGTTGATGATGTTAACTTTGGGTGTTTGTCATTTGTTCCACGTGACCCTGCGGCCACTGCAGGTGCTACATCAACCACGATGTTATAACAATAAATGTGTAATGGGTTCCGGAGACACTTTATTACAATCCAACACTCCAACAGTCCTGATACTCTGTTACAGCCTAGGTACACCACCTAGGTACACTACTCTGGCTACGCTCTGGAACTCGCCCTCACAAGGACGTAGAGCCGGGAGTTCCAGAGTCCACCACTGGCCCTCACAGCGTCCCAGGGTCCTCAGATGGCTGGTCTTGGGTCTTGGGCTTGAGCTACAACTGGCCCTGATCGGCCAGGGAGCTGCCCTTTTATGCCTCGTCCCCAACGGGGGTGGGTTGTGTGCGCCCCAGATATCCCACAGAGCACACACAGCCCCCCCCNATTGGTGGCGCCAAGGGGCTTAAGCGTCTGGGTTGCCTGGGAACCTAGCGCCTGGCACCAAGGGGCTTAAGCGTCTGGGTTGCCTAGGGTCCCAGAGCCCCCAGCAGCCCCTCCCCTCTTATGTCACTACAAATGTATTCTTTACGAGAATCACAAAGCATACATCGTAAGAGTTTGACCACTCCTGAGTAGAATGAATCGTTGCAGGAACACGCGGTGGGAGCGCTCGTGCCTTGCAGCAAGAAGTGCTCGGGTTGCATCCCCGACTTGGATGCCTTGCTAGATGATGGAGTTGTATGTTCTCCCCTGGTCTGCACGGGCTTCTTCAGTTTCCTATTACAGACTGTGTAACTGGTATTGGTCAAACATCCAAATGCTGGTAGAATTACCTGTGAATTGCTCAGTTGGGATTAGACAGCAACAACATTGCCCTCATGTAAAAATCTGGTAGTACCTCCTAAATAATAATACAGAAATATAATGATACTTGGTAAATGAGTTTGCGAGGTGTAGCTGCTATGTGGATCCCGCGTTGATTGAATGCACATTTGGTGGAACAGGTGACGTGGTTTGCACACCAACTGCTAAAAGAAGTAGTTGAAATGAGGAGAATTTGGCCACGAAGCTGAATTTCAAAGGCCGAAGGTTGTAAATGTTCTGGGCACGAGTGTTTGGTGAAAAATAGCGCTGGCAACAGAAGAGCAGCGTGGAGGAGAGGGGACACGCGAGGCGGTGCTGGAGGTGCTCTGCAGGCCGCCCACGTGCTCGTGCGCACGACTTATTGGCTGCAGCGCTCACGATGACTCACGAGCAGAGCAGCTCGGCAGCTTTACCAACCACGAAGACAGAGATCCCCGTGTAGCCTTAACAGACTGCTGCGGCAAGGGCTGATGGTGAGTAGCACCTATGAAGGCCGGCACGGCTCACGAGGGGGAGGGTGGCCAGTACCACGCCCAATGATATTGGCCATGTTTACACATAGCATCAGGTACTCATTTGAGGCCGAGTTAACCTCGGGGAGGCCCGGGTCCAGTTGAGATGATCGTCACTGGTGTCGGCCGCGAGTGAGAATCGGACTCGGGTTGCCAGGTTTCATCGAGCAGCACTCTTAACCGCTGCGCCGCCACTCTCCCAACAACCACACGCGTGCCGCCAGGTGGTCTCTCCACACCGCGTCGGCCTCATTGGAGACACCGGCGCTCTTGCACAACCCTCTGACTGGAGAGCGGCCGGCAGCCCTTTGCTAAGTGTAGAGGCTTGGCTTCGGAGAGTTTCCATCAGCGGCGGTGACAGGCGGCGGGCGGAGTTACGCGCCGAGACCGATAGCCACAGGTGCCGAACGCAACCGGGCCCGGTGTAAATTCTTGCTCTCCCTACAGCTCACTTCAAAGGCGCCGCGTGCGATACGGGGAGACGGGCGCGCGGGGGTGGTGGGCGGAGCGCGCTCCGAAAAACCAGAAACGTGCCACGCTCCTTAACGGCCACAGGTGTGGTCCATGGGAGCGTAATTGCAAAGTTTTGTGTAAAACCAGGGGATTTTTAAGAGAGCTCAGATGATGCGAGACAGATGTGGGTTCGTGGGAGGAGGCAGCAGCTTGCAGTTGGAGAAGGAGGGGTTCGGTCTGGGAGAGAGAGAGCGCGATCGCTCTGGGGAGACGGAGCACGTGGGAGGACGATAGATGCCATGGGTGTAGAAAGGAGGAGGCGTGAGGGAAGTGTGAACGCTCCTGAGTAGCAGAAGGAAGAGTGCGTTTCATTGAACGGGACAAAGTGCTGGCGTTACATTCATTGTTGCTGCACTTGTTTACCCAGCAGAGCCTTTCCGGGTCTCAAGATTCTTTCAGGAGGGTCGTGCAGTCCTCATTAACCTTTGTTGGAAAGCATAAAAAATAGGAGTGGGCTTCTCCTCCACGCTGCTCCCTCCACGCTTCTCCCTCGCGCTCTCTGCCTTCTCCCTCCCTCCCTCCGCGTCTCCCTCCCTTCTCCTGCTTCTCCCTCTTCTCTCCGCTTCTCCCTCGTCCCCTCCGCCCGCGCTCCCCTTCCCTCCGCGGCGCTTCTCCCTCCGCGCTTCTCCCTCCGCGCTTCTCCCTCCGCGCTTCTCCCTCCGCGCTTCCCTCCCTCCGCGCTTCTCCCTCCGCGCTTCTCCCTCCGCGCTTCTCCCCCTCCGCGCTTCTCCCCGCGCTTCTCCCCCGCGCTTCTCCCTCCGCGCTTCTCCCTCCGCGCTTCTCCCTCCGCGCTTCTCCCTCCGCGCTTCTCCCTCCGCGCTTCTCCCTCCGCGCTTCTCCCTCCGCGCTTCTCCCTCCGCGCTTCTCCCCCGCGCTTCTCCCTCCGCGCTTCTCCCTCCGCGCTTCTCCCTCCGCGCTTCTCCCTCCGCGCTTCTCCCTCCGCGCTTCTCCCTCCGCGCTTCTCCCTCCGCGCTTCTCCTCCGCGCTTCTCCCTCCACGCTTCTCCCTCCACGCTACTCCCTCTGCACACGGCTCATATCTGTTCCAAATGTTTGTCAACGTCTGCGCCTCCGATCCGTACAAGGTGAGTGGCTTCGCTCTTCGTCAGGCTCGCATGGCTCTGCTCATTCTCACGATCAAATTTAAGTGAAGATGCTAGATTGTAGATTTCCCATTGAGGTCCATTGCCTCTTTTGCAGATCAATTGGTGGTGGATGATGATGCTTACATTTCAGCGCCCATTGTCCCATGGACTGCTGTTGAGCGTGATAGCCTCAGACCTCCACTGCAGAGCGGACACCGTGCCTCGCTGTAACCCGCACGTGCTTCACCGCGCTGCTGCAGGAACTCGACCGCCACTTGAAGCCAACGCCCTCGCATTAAATGGTGGGGTCTGCCGAGCCGTACATCCACCCTCACGGTTGATCTCCGGCCACGTGGTCAGAGAATGAGGATCAGAAATGTGGATAATGGCGAGAAATTTACAATTATGAGTCGTGGCTGAATGACCTCGAATTGCACCTAGATGATAGAGCAGGTTCCGTAGATCTGCCCTGTATGGTAACTGATGAAGTAAAGCTGCTACATCATGAGTGTAGAATATCCGTGCTATCCTCCAGCTTCAAACGAGTACGAACATCAATGGGGTTGAACTTTGGACTTGATCTGCGGTATCAAATGTCCCGGCCTTGCAAAGTTTCATGTTACATTTTTATCCTGGCTTGATGGCGGCGTGGCGAGGAGTTGGCTGCGAAATGTGATCCAGAGGGTGGAAAATCGCCCTCGCGGACCGTGTCCCGTTGGACGACCCAGCCGGGGCCTCGGCGACGGGCACCGTGACCACGGGGTATGGTGACACTCGGGCCTTTGCAGGCGGTGCCGCTGAGCCTCGAGCTGCAGTGAGGATAAGGAGGAACCCCATCGCAACAGAAACATTCATACCGACCGCAAAAAAATTGATTTTACAACAAGGCACGGGTGGTGCAGCGATGCACGTGCAAAAGCTCTCGGCCTTCTTGAGACCACCGTCTCAAGAACTGAATGTGTGGACATTTAGTCACCGATTCCAAAGAGTTGAGCAAATGTGGCTATCCCCAACCAGAAGCAATAATACTGAACAGAACCATGGAACATAAACTTGGACTCCATGCCCGATTCACGAACAAGAAGGAAGAGGCATCATCATCGCGATGATTCAACACTCCGCTACTCCTGACACAACCATCTGGCTCGTCCAAATCCGTGTAAAAGGACAGCTTTTCCTTTAAATCAACATCCCCTATTGGAAGAAAACAAACTGACACAACTATAGACCAGTTTGTGCCTGTTAGCACTTCCTAACAGCAATAATTAATCATACATATTTGGTGGGATTGCGACGTTTTCTCAACTGGTGGTCAAAACGACAAAGCAGTCGCATGTTGAGTTATTTTTAGCCTGTGGTCTGGATGAGTATTAATTTCGGGTCAATTTGTGGATGTCGCTTTATTCTTATTGAATGGGTCCCGGCTCCACCATGCGCCATCCCTTGGGCGGTCGCGTGCTTCCACGGCCAGAGAGGTCCTTGCAAAGTCCCCCCTATATAACGAGCAGCACTCTGCACCCTACCCGGGAGTCGAAGCACCCAGAGACCAGCTCTGCTTGTTGGTTTCCATCACGTGCAAAGTGTTTCACTTGCTTGGCAGTAAAGGGGGCCACCGCAACAGTTCATTGACCCCGGTGGCGAGCGAGAAGGGAGATTTGTTCCAGGTGCCGACCCTTTGTGACGCTTTGCCCCACACTCCCTGCTGCGTTGGTCGAATGCTCCCCACAAATTCCTCCGCTTCCTCTTGTCGCCACGGACGCTCACTGATGGATGCCATTGATGACCAACGCCAACATCTTGAGTCATCCGCTGTGACGGCTGCTTGCCATCTGCTTGAGCCGCCGTCTTGAACCCTCAATGCCGGCAGAAACCAGAAAGTCCCTGGGTTTTTAATTCCTGACCCGGGCATCTTTCTACGTGGAAGTCTCGTGTGTTGAACTCGGTTATTTGGGACAGCTGCCGGTGCCCTCGTTCAAGTCATTTTCTTAGGCCCCTGTTGTTTTTTGTGGGCACAGAGATCATTTGTTTTATTTCCCCTGTGAACTGTTCGGAGATGTGGTTGCATTAGATGCTGGTGTATAATGTAAAACTCTATCAGTATTGATTGTACACTTTAGGTAACGAATGAACAAACATAGTTTTGTGACCATCCCTTGTGTGTGTGTGCACAAATACTTGATTTGTGATATAACGGCCCTGAGGGCTGATGGGCCATTGCAGCATTCAAGTCAAGTCAGAAAAACTTGTAGATGTACGAGCATATTTATTTACATGTAAAAAATTCTTAACTCTAAGATCATAAATGTAAATCTTCGAAGCTGCCAGCTACCCCTGGCATTGCGCGTACAGTGCAGCAGGCGCATGCTAATGGTGGTAGGCCCCTGCTACGGGTTCATAATATTATTTATTATGAATCCGCTTGTTTACCCAGCAGAGCCTCGACGAGTCTCAAGACCTTTTCAGGAGGATCCTGCTAAGTTGTTTGCAGTAGGCGGCGATGTAGCTGCTCTGTGTAATTTGTGTAATTTGTAATTGTTTAGCACTGGGATGTTTTCGGTGGGAGGTGGCGGGGAGGGGCGATGTTACTGCTCTGTGTAATTTGTGTAATTTGTGTAATTTTTTAGCACTGGGATGTTTTCGGTGGGAGGTGGCGGGGAGGGGCGATGTTGCTGCTCTGTGTGATCCCAGTTGAATAATTTGCAGATTATTTTTGCAACACTTGAATGTTTTGGCAATACCAGTTGCATTGTGTGTGTCTTCATAGCTTAGGTTAACAAACCCATACAGGGCAGGTAAGATCATTCAAACTCCACACAGAAAGGGAGCCTGATTCAGGAATCGAACCCAGGTACTTCTTGCTCACGAGGCACGAGCTTTCCCATTGCGCCGCCGCCGCCCTACAGCCCAGTCGCGCTGCGCGCTGCGATCGGTGTGCAGCGGTTGGGCGTGCTCTCACCCCTCCCCTGCTGTTTGCCAGCGGCGCGCCGCCGTGTGACCAAGCCGTGCGACAGAGCCTCGCGTGGCGATCTCCGTTTCCCCAACCCCCCCCCCCCACCCCTTCCCGTGGATTGGCGACTCGAGGGACAGACGCTCCTGGCAGCACCTCTTGAGACGCTCGGTCCGATCTGCTGAGGCTCACGATCAAATCATAAAAATACCCCCATCTTGCTCCCACCACCCTCTGAACTTGTTTGTCTGATTGAGTTCCCACGTGCAACCCGCTTTGAGCGCTCTGCTCGTTCCCAGATGGCCGACATGAAAACTGTCCCACAATCCCATTGGCTCTGAAAAGAACTATGGCCGTTAAATTTCGATTTAAAGCTTTCGTGACTGCAGGGATTCATCTTCTTGGTTCTTTCGGTAAACTATGGCCGTGTTTTGTGAGTGAGGCCATGCTGCTGTGCACGGCCTCGGGGAAGAATTTGCGTTTACCTGTGCAGCAGACTACCATGGGCCCTAATGCCATGGGCGCCGTGTTGGTTTCTGCCAGATTTACCAATCTTCACGTTGTGTTTAACTGATAGACTGACTATACAATCTTGACTGTTGGGATTAAACATGCCAATCATTGCTCACTGGCAGATTAATGCCTGACTATAGGCTCGGTGCTGTCACCCAGTGTCCATAGGGCCAGCTGCCACTGGGGTGCCCCTTCAATTATGTTGACATCAGACGCGATGTAGAAATCGCTCGGTTTATGAATGTTAGCAATTATTTCGTGTCTCAATGTGCGTCATAACGGCCTCAACGATATAATTAAGTATTTACTTTTAGACGGCTTGCAAATTGCAGTGCTGTAGTTCCCAGTCTGAATCTGTAAGACAGCATCTGAAGCTGCGCTTAAGCCCTCACCTTGCCACTCATTTCGTGTGTTGTTTGGTAGTGCAGCATTATTTGGTATAATTGTGGTTATTTTAGCTCTGGAGGGGGGGGGGAACCCATGCCGAGCAGGTGGAGGGAACATACAAACCCCACACAGAAATCTGTCTGAGGCAGGAATCGAACACAGGATATTCTTGTTGCCAGGCACGAGTATTTCCACTGTGCTGCCACCATTGACTGTTCACGCACTCCTGCAATAGTCACCCAAAAACCATGTACTGTGTGCCCTGCCATGCGCTGGTGTGTGGGTTGTGGTGATCATTCTTAATAGTCCTCACGTGGATATCGCTCTCTGAGATTCTCTTGTGAAAAGTTGTTCGCGGCGGCTAAGCGAGGCGATCTCATCCACCGACTGAGGAGAGGACAGTGTGGGTGAGCTGTTCAGTTAAACAAGGGTTAGATAATACTCAGAATCACGATACGTTTAGTTCATCTATAAATGTGGGGTCACTTGTGATCATTTATTACAAAAATACGATTTTCCTAGATTTAAGAAGTTGCCAGGCACAAAGCTTGAAATGTAAAAAAATATTTTTTACGTTTTAAAAAGGGATGCAAAACATACGACAGGAACAGGTGTCCGTAATGAGTGGAACACGAGTCTTTGGTTGTTGAGTTGAGAGAATCTGTGAAGGTTCTTGGCAGCCTCACTCCTTGAGAAGCAGCCATGGCTCGGGTTTGTGTGCAGGCATCCTTCCTCTTGTGCGCCACTGCCCACAGTCCAGCCACGCAAACTGTTTTGCCGATCTCTGGCAAAGTCCCGCTGTGCCAAAGTTGGGTGACATGTTCAGGGAAGGGCTTGGAATTGGTTTTGTAAAGTTTACAAAATGTTCCAGGAAAGCTGGCACAGAAACCTTCTCGGGCCACCTCATAATTCTTGCCGAGGTTTCGTGTCCGCTGGTCAGCAACGCATGGCAGATTTGCGTTCCCTCTCTCGGCCCTGTGAAAGGGAGAGAGAGCAGAGTGAGATTTATTTTTTCACCGTCTGGCTACGAAATCTTAAGCCACGAATGCTGTTTCCATGTCCCATTGACCACCAAGCCAGGACTGTGGAAATATCCTGCGTTTAGGTATCAAATCTTCATCCAACCAAACCAGGAGCCTCACAGTCTCAGTTAACAAGCAGTGATGTGGCCCCGCTGGTTGTTACTCTGCATGTAATAATCATGAATACACGTCATCTGCTTCACAGTGGAGGTTTAAATATCCCCCAACATAATTTTAAAAGAGTAGCCCATTGTGTGCTGTCATCCTAGTCCAAATTTGCTAATTAGCCACAAATTATTCAATTGGGATTCCACAGAAAAAGCAATTGCCCCCACTAGCATTGAGATGTTTGGCCAATAGCAGTTACATTGCATTTTCTATCGATGGGAGGAAACTGGCGAATCAAGAGGAATCGCATGCAGAACTGGGGGAGAACATACAAACTCCACACAGGAAGAGCACCAGTCGGAGATCGGACCCAAGCGCTTCTTGCTTTGAGGCACGAGTGTTACCACTGCGCTGCCACTCCCCACCCAAATGTGAATTGGTTGATAAGTCTGTTCTGGCTACGTAACGATTTCTGAACATGACAAGGGGCTTGCCGCCTGTGGCGAGCGGTGCGTCACCAGCTCGACTTTTGCTGCCTGTGACACGACGGGTCTGGCAGATACAGAACACCGCCAGCTCTCACCAAACGGCGCTGGTTGCCGAGGCAGAACGTGCAGATGACTTTTGGCGGCGCCGCCTGACCGCCCGATACTCCGCTCGCCGCCATCCCCGCCGCGCCGGGATCGGCCGAGAGGGCCCCGGCCAGAGCTTGCGTCGCAGACGCGGCGGCGGCGGCGCCGCCCCCCCGGCCCTCTGCGCTCTCTCGGCGTGGCGCGCCCCGCCACAGAAGGGGGCGGCGGGGGGCGTGGCACGGCTGCCCGTCGGGGCACCGCTCACCCAGCAGGAGGACGTTGCCGAGGTGCGAGATGTAGCTGGACGCGAGGCGCAGCGTCTCGATTTTGGAGAGCTTGCGGTCGGCCGGCTCGGTGGGGATGAGTGTGCGCAGCGCGGTGAAGGCCGTGTTGACGCTGTGTGTGCGGTCGCGCTCGCGGGCGTTGGCCGCCTGCCGCTGGCGCGTCTCGCCCGGCGCGGCAGTACCGCCGCTGCAGAGAGAGCCGTCTGCTGGGGAGGGCGGGGGGGGGGGCGAGCGATCAGAACGACCATGATCTGTACACGATCAGAAACTCCATCGCAACAGAAACGTGAATGAATATGTACATTGTATGCTGAACTTCTTTCACACCATACGTAGCCAACTATTCTGTAACCAGCACCCGGATGTTTGGATACAAGTCCACTACGTTTTATTCAAGAGATACATTTAGCTTCATCAGACGCACATTTGTAAACCCCAATCGTACAGAATCTGGAATGCTGGCTAGGAGGGGTAAGTATATTGTAATTGGCTGGTAGTGGTCATCTGATCAGAATCCTCCAGAGCCATGTGTACATGATGATCAGTTTGATTTGTTTATAATCGGCTGCTTATATCCCCGCCTTTCATTGCAGTTTATTTTTTTGAAACCCATTTTTTTGACGTGCCAAATTTGAATCTTTCCTGAAAAATACTCAAATTGGGATCACACACGGCCACATCGCCTCCTCGCCTGAAACCACCAGAGGCTGTGAAACACAGCAGCAGCTCCTTCGTGGCGACTGCCCCGTGCTCTACAAACGATGGCGCCCGTAGCAAATCTCCTGGATGAGCGTCACTATGATGAAGAGCCTGCCGGTGAGGAGCGTGCTCAAAGCTCTGCTGCGCTTCAACGGGACGTTCGCTCGTTACCCCACAACCTCGGCTCCGGCGATGAGTGAGCGCGGTCGAGTTGTCTGCGTGAGCGACTTGGCATTTTAGACACGCGTGACCGCAGCTGCCTTGCGGTTTTGCACGAGTTACAGCACCAAGAAGCTCTATCTCAAACGGGTGGCGAGCGCTGAAACCCAAAGAACCCTTAATGGCGTTACGGTTGTTAAAATGCCCACGAGTGCCCGAGCATAATCGATTGGCTTCGGGAATTGCATTTGCCAATGATGCTCAGGGAGGGCTTTTCCTACACTCCCTTTATGGCAAAGTTATTTCCACAACTATTCCCGAGTGCTGAGTCTCAGGCATCGGGGTCACTTGCCATGGTGTCCTGAACAATCGACTTTGATAGTAATTTATTAATAGCACGTAAAGCAACACCATTTGTTGGCCCACTACAAGAGAACTCCATTGCTCCGCGTTGATATGGTCTCCCTCCCCCTCATCGTATCAACCCAGAGTCTTTGATCCGCGGTGTTGTGCGGAGGTTAGACGTCAAGTCTGCAAAGTAAACTTTTGCGCCAATGCAATGCGCCGAGAAATTAGCCACACGATTCCTTTAATTGGCAAAAGGTGTGCGGATTACAGGGAAAGTGCAGCACGTTGCTGCTGAATTCGTCTGCGGTGAAGTCCTGAATTATACAGTCAAGATATTATCTTAGACCCAAATGGTGGAAACATCCCATCTGGTTCAATGTTAAATCGATGTTTTAGATTTTTGTACACCTGATATCCAAGTCTTTTCAGCTGTTCTGTGCTAATGCAAAATTAAAAAAACAAATAAAAGCCACAAAAAGAATTTTAAAGCTAAATGAATATCAAACAAATTAAGGTCTGCTCCCACAACTCCGCCAAGCATCGTCAGTCAGCCGCGGAGAGCCGCGGGACTACGGGAGCAGTTGCGAGCCGCGGGCTATCCGCAAATTACAGGGATTTCATAATCTTTGGGTCTTTCGGTAAAGTCACGTAGATAGGTTCAAAGAAAATAACAAAAAACTACGACGTTTCGATCGCAACACGGGCGGTCGTCATCAGGATCGAAACGTCGTAGTTTTTTGTTATTTTGTTATTTTCTCTGAACCTATCTACGTGACTGCAGTCACGAAAGCTTGAAGTGGAGATTGACAGCGATTTGCAGATTGCTGCGTCACGAATCATTGGATGCCTTTTATACGTTATTTATTATTTACATTACACACAATATGACATGGTCTTGACATTTACATTACTTTGCATGTTTTACGTAACATAACGTACGTATTTTTTGCATTTCATTTACATTTCAGAACAGCTTTGCCTTGTCCCACATGATGGAGCTAGCTGGGGTGAAACGAGAACGTGCGCGAGTTTGCGTGTGAACTTGTGCGTGTGTGTATGTATGTATGCGTGTGTTTATTGCTGAGCGTGAGCGGGGGATCTTTGTGTTTGTTGTGTTGACAATGATGGTACGGTTGGTTAGCGCACTTCGCTATGAACCCGCCAACTGATTCAATTACCACTCACAGCTGATGAATACCTGAACTGCTTCTGGGCCTCCGTTAGGTTAATTCAGCCTCGAATAAGCACCTGGTGTGATGTGTAAACATCAAAACTGGGGAGACAAAGGCGACCGGGCATGGTGCTGGCCACCCTTTCCCCAAGCAGCCTATTAGAGGCTATACGGGGGATCTTTGTCTGTGTGTGTCTCATAGAAACCGGTGGCACATTGGTCCGAGCACTGAGCTATGAACCTGGGGATCTGATTTCGTTTCCCAGCCACAGCCATCGTCATTGGCAAGTGACATACGAACTCGTCCTGGGTTTCCCCCTGGTTGACTCAGCCTAAAATGCTCCATGTTGGCCTTATTAGGTACTCGCCATCAGCCCTGGCAACAGCAGTCAGTAAAGACTATATGGGGGATCTTGGTCTACGTGTATGTAAGTGTACCTATTTCATTACCCTGAATACCGAACTTAATACTGCACTATGCCGTACGTTGCCACTAATTGTAGGGAAACTTTCCATTGTGGCTGTCGTGGTGATGGTGCTGTCGGGTTATACTCTATCTGTAGGCTAACTCTCCGTACCCTGGCAATGTGTGTGACTGCGTTACAACCTGCCTAATTCTGAATGCTTACTTATCACATAAATGGATTTTCTTTGTTTGTGAATGTCTATTTGCCCTTGTTATGATGGCTTCCGCCGTTCCTGTAATTTATTCCCTGACGTTACAGCGCAGCCTTTATATTTTCATATCACGTGTTTTTATCGTATACACCACATCACTTGTAATTTACAGCTGTTTGTCCATCAATTGCCGGACGAAGGAATTTCCCACATCGTCTCGGTCATGTCGATCATGGGGGTTGTTTACTCACCTTGCTGGTCAGTGTGAGTTGGTGAAATTTAGAGGCCCCGGACAAGTTGATGTATTGCTCGCCACTGATATTAGCCGTTACTGGGAATCAAATTCGAGTCACTGGCTTCATGGTCATGTGCCATTGCGTCCCGCTCCTGGTTTATTTATGGATTTGTATACCGTACTTATTTTCTCATAAGTACAGTACATTACGTGCTTTTATTAACAAACAAAACTTTTCACATTAACAACTTAATTTAATGTAATTTTTTAAGCAAAATGCTATTTACTGCTTTTACATTTCAGCTGTTATTTATTGTGCGGGTATAAAGGTTTATTTGTACTGTGGCGCATGTAACTGTTCTTGTAAAATATTATATTGTTGCCGTTCATGCGTTGGCCTCGAGTCTCCCACGCAATCGCCGCACATCTCCCTGCACCCGCACCGGCCTTAACGTCAGGCTGTTCAACCGCTAAACCGCACTCCGAACTGGTCATCGATTCCAACGTAACGAGCGCGACCGACGTAAGAACTGTACCCCACTGAGCTGCCGCGCCAAGGGATGGGATCGGCGAGCGGCCACCTGGGGATCGCGAGCGGCAGCGCGAGCCGACCGGCTCCCTCCGCGTGGCCGCCCGTGGGATCGCACCGAGCGAGCGCTCACCGGCGATGTGGCGCGCCCGCTTGCTCGGGGCGCCGTAGGGGAGCGAGCGCTCCGAGTCCTCGCTGCCGCTCTCGTTCTCGTCCCCGGAGAGCTCCTCCGCGAAATAGCGCAGGCCGCCCGAGGCCCGCAGAGCCGCGTAGGCCATCGCGCGGCCCGGCGTGGACGACGGCACGCGCGGTCAGGGTCGGAGCGCGACGGCAGTAGCACGACGAGCGCTGCCGCGCAGGTCCGCGCCGAGCGAGAGTCGCATACCTACCTCCGGTTTAAGTGTTTTTATTTCAATTTGAATGTAATTTATTCGGAATCCATAACCTCCAGACGATTCATTTTACCAGTAAACGATTATTCGTAAAATAATAAAGAAAATTGTTATTTCAACTCGATCACTTTTGACATAATGGCATCAAATCAAGTTTTGAAATGGTTTCGGTTTGAGTTACGGTCGTTCTAATAGATATTGAAATCTATAAATCTCCTGTTCTTCAGTTGAAGTCTCTTCCAGAATCTTCAAGTTGTATTTTCTCAGCAACCTTGAAGCCTCTTATATTGAAAAGTATGCGCGTGCGTTGTCCTCTTCATAGATTCGCACACGAACGTAGAGGAGCAGTTGGATTACATCTCCAGTCTACGCTGCCATTCTAATGTCTCGGCAGGAGCAGGCTCACGGCTCGGGCTCCTAGGCTACGGGTATCAGGGTGTGTGTGTCGGTGTCAGGGTGCGTGTCGGTGTGACGTGTCGACGTGCGCACGCACGCTCGCCGAGCTCCACACTCGCGAGCGCGTGCTGCGCCGATTAAATACACCGAGACCTCGGCCAATCCGGGCGATCCCTGATGTCACGGGGTGGAGGGGGGTCTCGTGGGGGCGGCAGGGGATGGGGAGTAGAGAGCAGCGCGCGAGGGGGAAGCGATGCAGGCGAGGGAAACAGACGGGCGGCCGCACGATGCTCACGCTCATGCTTCACAAGCAAGAAGAGTCTGGGTTCGATTCCCGACTCTGGCATCTGTTTGCCCCGAAAATCCTCACCAGTCGCAAGACTCGTTTGCAGGAGGGTCCTGCCCAGTTTTCGCAGGAATGGGCGATGCTGCTACTGTGTATTTATTTTCATTGAGATGGTTGGGCAATACTGGTTCCGTTGTTTTGTTTTCTTTCGCTCTGGGAATAAACCAGAGAAGCTTGAGGAAACCCGTGCCTGCAAACTCCACACAGAACCATGCTCGAGTCAGAATCGAACCCAGACTCATCTTGCTGTGAGACGGGTGTGAACACTGCATCTCCACCCTGCTGCCCACACTAATCCGGTTTAGCACCCTCACTGCCTCATTCTAAGGATTATTTTGCCGAGGAAGGTTGATTTTTCATCAAGAGCTGATGTGTGGCCCTACCTGTGTGTTTAATATTTCAAATGGGGTTTATGGATGTCCTCTGGTGTGCGTGCTAAAGCACAGCAAGTTGGCACAGTAGGGGGGCACAGGTGGTGCATCGGCCAGTCTCGGTCAGTCGACCTGTGGCATCTGGGTTGCCCCGTGACCTCCTGCCAGCGGGCGTTCGACACTTCACGTGGCGTCAACGTGCACATCGCCTGGCACAAGCGTCGTGGTGACGTCACCGCCACTTAGTGGCGAATGGCGGTTGTTGTGCGTGCGCGCATGCGGCCGCAGTGCAGTGTGGCCTTGGTAGTCGTCTCCTTAACAGAACTTGCCCCACAACATGTGTAGACTATCCGGGGAAGCCTCGTCTTTGTGTGTGAGCGTGCACGTGTGTGAGTGGCCGCAGCTGTGAGCGAGCTCCCGGATGTGCCGCAGACCTCCCGTGATCCCAGCTGGGAAAACGACCTCGTGCGTTATTGCTCGTACAAAAAATGACTCTCCCCTCAACTTGAGACGTTTATTTATTAGAGAGGTGGAAAGAGATCGCTCACAGCAATCGTGCTTAATATATGTTTTAAGTACTCAGTTATCAGGGTGTTGACTGTAGGCCCAAAGGTTTAAAGGCAAAGCGGCCAGCGAGAAAGCACTATCAAAGTTGCACTAGATAAGAGTTAACAGGTTTATGAATTGAGCAAGGTTATTAGATGGGCTTCAGAAAGACACGATCGAGGGAATTCCAAAGTGGAGTTGTGTGAGGGAATACGCAGAAAGAGAAGTGTTGTTGTGACTTGCAGTGGGTGAGTGAATGGGTGAGTGAGTGAGTGGGTGAGTGAATGGGTGAGTGAGTGGGTGAGTGGGTGAGTGAGTGAGTGAGTGAATGTGTGAGTGGTGTGGTGGTGAGTGTATGAGTCGGTGTTTGAGTGGTTTGGTGAGTGTGAGACAGGGTGGGTGTGTGACTGGGTGAGTTGTTGTGGCCTGCAGTAATAGTGGTGGCTACATATTGTGGTGGATGAGATGAAGCAGACTCCTCAATATTGGTGCCTCACTAGTACAGTACAGAATGTATGTAGCCAACCGTGCTAATCGGAGTTACAGGGGAAGGACAACAAACAAACACAAATAGCAGTTCTAAAGAAATGAGTTTCCAAAAATGAATCTTCCAAGCACACACCTTTAGCTGAGAATGCTCTGCAGACTGCGTAGAGTGCCAGGTTTGTGACTTTCTCATCAGTTTCTTTGAGCTTTAAAATATCTTCAGAATGTTTACTTCTGCTTTGAATTCCGTGAAAGTGTTCGTTTATTTTGTTAAATATGGTGGCTGTCGTGAGTTGATATCTAATCAATGTACAGATAAATACGCACGTTAATAATGATGTGACCTAGAACATTAACAACTATTAATTGAGACGGTTGATATTAGTAATGTTTGACAAGTGTGAATATTAATATAAAAATCTAGACAGTGATCCTATCATAGTAACGTTAATAAGTATTATAAATGATTACATTTTGTATGTGCAAGGCTATGACAAAGGAAGACTCCGTACGGAACTTAATCTGTACGTCTCTTAGTCTGCACGTCACTTAGTCTGCTTCACAGTTGGGGGAGATGTTACTGTGTCTAATCGCTGTTGAGATGTTACCGTATCTAATCGCTGTTCAGTAAGTTGCAGTTAATGTTATAAACATTTGGAACATTTGGAAGATGACGCTGGTGCACAAAGGCCCAATACTTTTTCTAATGATATCAAAGGATCTTTAACATCGACTGTGAAGCAGACTGTGTAGTAATATTTTACTGTGAATACACCGCAGTGTTAACCAGGCTGCCTCCCAGATTCGCACCACAAACCTCTGCAACAAGCGATGAAAGCGCTTCCTCTGCCGCATCACCACCCTCGGCAATTTGCACTGACCAGTGCTCAAAAAATCATCATGACTTATGTGAAATGATGAGGCCTCCTTCCAATAATAGATAAATAACTGAAAATAACATTGAATGCAACAAGGATATTGTCTCAATGGGTTATATACACTTTTAAATAATGGTAATAACGTCTTTAATGCATGGAAGTCTCTGCTGAGTCTCTAAGGCTCTTCTTCAGGAGGGTCCTGCTTCATTGGAATGTTTCAACAACTCCAATAATGAGTGACTGGCTTCTCGTGGGAGGAAACCAGGGAAAATCCACCATGACCAGGAGGGGCTGAGCCTCAACGTTCCGCACAGACGGATTTAAGAATCCTTTGCTGTGCTTCCATCTCCTGGCCATCTCACAATCAGCCCCATCCTACAGCACCTGCTACTCTTCTTCTTGTGTCGTCTGCATCCACTTTGATTCCCCTCCATGCTATTAAGTCACATCCAATGTGGTAATGTGGAAATCACAAAGGGGGTCGCGTTCTTACCCATGGATCATAAAATCAGGGATATAGTAAGTGGCTGAGCACCGGGTTTGAAGCTGCAACTAGCGTTGGGGGATGTGTGATCATACGTCACCAGACTGCTGGTTGCGAGCTGGCAAAGACACTCGCTTGACATAGGGGACGGGTTAGAACCCAGCGCCCAGCCCAGCGCCCAGCCCAGCGCCCAGCCCAGCGCCCAGCTCGGTGTGCACAAAATGGGCGCGGCAGCCATCAGAGGCCAGAGAAGTGAGGAGGGCCAAGGAAAATGGCCAACAACAAGATGGAATGAAAAGGCCAGTCCAATCCATAATTCAGCCTTCTGTTCTGCCAGTCAACTGTTTTCTTCGGCTTGGTGAGAGTGCACAATGCATATCTGCTCTTTACATGCAACATGGAAGTGCTCTGTCTGGATTATGTGCAAACTCTTTTTGGTGGTCCCATTGGAGCCGCGTTGCTAGCAGCTTTTGCACCCTCGTGCCAGCGGAGTCCTCGATGTGCAGCAGCATTGTTCTCGGACATATGTGGATATGCGATTCTGTGAAAATAATAATAATACCTTGGCATTAGTATAGATGGCGAACTATTAACGATGACCGGATTTTTTATCTCAGCGTCCCACCGATGGAGTTTATTTTTCATAGAGATCGGTCGAGAGCCCATTGGGACAGCCAGCGAGCGTAATTCATCGCTGGCCAAGCGCCATTGAAGCCGAGCGGAGAGCACTGTCCGGATTTTCCATTCGCTCTTCCAGGGCCGCGCGGTCCACCAGCCTGGAGTGGCCTCCACGGTCGAGCAAGTTGCGCGGTCAAAGCCGTACGTCCATTCACCGCCACTGCGATTCGTGATTTGTTTTGATTGGGGTTGTCATGTTATTCAAGAATGTTTTTTTTTTTCATGTCCACTCTTGTTTGTATTATGGCCCAGTGGGTAATACTCGTTACTCGAGCACAAAGAACCTGGGTTTGATTCCGGACTCGGGCACACGTCCGTGTAGTGTTTTTGTGTTTGTGTGTTTGTATGTTCTTCCCCTGTTCTGGATGGGTTTCCTGCAGGTTTTCCAGTTTTCTTCAAAAGATAAACTACACACACTCCCTACAAATAGTACCGATATTAGTCAAACATCTCTATGCTGAAATTTACCAGCAAATGTCTCAATTGGGATTACACAGAGCAGCAACAGGTTCACTACTGCCAAAAACATGGCAGGACCCTGCTGCAAACGACTCTTGAGGCTCATGAGGATTTCCTGGTAAACAAGCGCAGTAATGATAATGATAGAATCCGGGATCTTGATGGTGCTGGCTCAGGGCTCTGACCACCTGGGCCCCTGACGGCCTCTGATGGGTGACTGTTGAACACCTGGGGGTTATGTAACTTGTCACACAAGGGGAAGTTGATACTTAAGATTATTTCAAGTGAATTCTTATGAATAGGAGTAAAAATTGTTTTTACTGAAACATTAAACGACTTTCACCTTCCCTAGCAGTCTGATGACGTTTGTAAATTGATTTCGTGAGCATTTGAGACATCGTCACACCACGAGTGGTGTTTCATGGTACTCTCATCATGTTCAAACTAAACACTTTTATTTCTTGATTGTAGTTTTTGTTGTAATTTTTTCCTTTCAAACTTGTGTTCTTGTACCCTCCTTGCCTGGCAATTCGTGAATGTTAGCCTGTTATGTAGCGCGTGTTGCTGTGAAAAACCATGAAGTGTGGTGAGGAGCGGTTAGTGCAGCGGTTAGCGCGTTGTGCTATGAACTGGGTAGCCTGAGTTTGATTCCCACTCACGGCCAATACCCAGTGACGATTATCTGAACTGGTCCTGGGTCTCCCCTCAGTCGATTTCGCAGCAAATGAGTACCCGGTGCGAGGTGTAACTATTGCACTAGGAAGACAAAACGCAAAAAGAGTCGTGAGACTCAGACTTTCCTGAGTAAACAAACATGATACTAACACATCCACAGCATTAACCAGGGCGGCCTGCTGGTGGCGAATTTAAAACCTCTGCGACAAGCGGAGAACGCGTCACGGCTGGGCCACTGCGTCAACCCACAAATGTGGAGAGGATCAGGCACGCGGTAGACGCGCGGCGTGCACTCTCACGGTGGAGCGCCCATCGTGGGGGGGGGGGGGAGGGTGTTTGGGGGTGTGGGCGGTGTGGGTGTGTGGTAGACGTATGGCGAGTGTGGGGCTGTGCGCATGGGGCTGCCGCGCTGTTTGCCGTGCGGCAGATGTTTGCAGCCAGACCTGGCCACTGGGAGGTGCATGCCTTCAGCCCCAGCAGATGCTCGCTCCCTCTTGCTCCCACTCCTGCTCTCGATTCTGCGGATTGTTCCTGTCTTACTTTGTCTCTTCATTTTTAGTTTCCATCCCGCTCTCCCTGCCAACATCCGTTTTGGTCTTTGTTTCAGTTTGTCTGGCTCCAGCTCGCTCGTTGTGGCACAGTGGTATTGCGCTCCTACCACGCAGCAAGAAAGCCCTGAGTTCAATTCCCAACTTGGTTACCTTCTTTATGGAGTTTGTATGCTCTCTCCCCCTATTCTGTATTGGCTTCCTCTGGTTTCTCCGCTTTTGTCCCTTAGCTAAACATCTCAATGCTGAAGAATTACCAGAAAATTACTCCATTGGAATCACACACGCGAAAACTGGGCAGGACCCTCCTGAAAAAGAGTCTTGAGAACAAGCGTAATAATCCTCTCAAGTTTCTTTGTAAATGTGTTGATTTTATTTGTGTCTCTGGCTATATGTCTCGATGTAACAATATCTCTGTGGATCTGTGTCCTTACACTTCATGTCTTGTTTTTGGTCGTGCAACTGATCAATCTTTATACCCTATTTAATAAATAACTATAACCCGTAAAAACAAAGTTTTTCACTCTAAATCCTTTATATGCGTGGCGGCTAGAGTCCTCTCGTCCTCTGGCTTGAGATGGCTGCCACCTATGGGTCAGATGATTGTCTGCCAGTATTAAGCAATTGGTAATTAAATATTTAATTTGTTTTCCTAAACAGTGTAAAATAAAAATTTCACGAACATTGTCTCACACAACAGTCTGTGTGCAAAATGTCAGCTCGATTGGATCACGGGAAGTGGGTTAAAAAACGACCGAAAGATTTGCACGGTCGTAAGCAAGCAAGCAAGCACGCAAGCAAGCAAGCGAACTTAATATAAAGGATTTAAAAAAAAACTATTTTGCACAATTTTATGCAATTTGTGCTACCGGCCTCGACATGGGAAAATATCCCATCTTCATGAAAAGTCCACAGAAGGTGATATCACAGAACTACAGCAACTTCGTCAACACACTGCACTCTCCCACGTGTCCCCCGCTGTAGAAACCCTAATTGCATGGCAGCTAAACTGTTTTTCATTTTCAGAGCTGGAATTTTCCAAATTAACTAAAAACCAAAGTTCCTCATGGGCTTCTTCTTGCAGTCATCGGTGAATGTGCTGAGACGATCAACTCGCTACCTGAGAACCCGGTTTAATCGGGGCCATTGCACAAAACGTTGCTCATGTGTTACATTTCCATGCAGTGTTAGTGACGGAGGTCGTTAGTTTTCTGGTTTAATCGGCAGTGGCTGGACCACGAATCCCAGTTGTGCCGGCCCGGTGCTTCGATCCCGGACACAACCAACCCCCTTTGATCCCCGGTAGTTCTTACTTCTTTTATAATGGTTATCGACTTCATGAAAACAGGGAAAATATACGCATATGTGTGTTTATGAAAAACCTGCTAATACAAAGCACTGACTGTAAACCACTGAATGTCTTAGAAAAGTTTGTTATCCGTAGCTATAAACGTCTAAAACTAGAAAAAGCTCAAGTCGTCCCTGAAGACGCGGTAAATGTTTGCAGCCTAGAGTGAAAAACGGCCAAGAATGTTCCTCTGTAAAATAATAATACCACTGGCCAGCGACTTGTGTACCAGTTTAGGGACGCATCCGAGGGTATTTGCATCGAGCTCCGACCGAGACAAAACTCAGAAAGCTTTTTTGGGACTGTGTAGAATGTGCTGAGCGCTCCGTGGGGTTTTCTCCAGGTGCTCTGGTTCCCTCCGACACGTGCATAATAAACACTCGCGTTATGAATTGGCTGAAAACATCTTAACATATTATTTACATTTTGTAGTTTCATCAATAATGGTTGGGCAACGGATATTGTTCCTTACAGTTCCACCGCTTGCGTCTCCACCGCACTGTCCATATGCAGGTAGCATTTCCGATGAGGACCTCTAAGACAATGCACACCTGGAGATGCCGCTTCTAACGGAGTCCCCGCAGTGTAATGTGAAATCCCCGCTCCCTTCATGGCGCTCCCAGAGGTAGATGGCAACAGCGGACGTTGACAACTGCACTGGACTGTAGTGATGAGTTCTAATGGGGACAAACCCTATCTCGAGTTGTGCTTCACTTCGCTGCTGCCCGTTGGCATGGCCACATTTTGAACTCTGCGAGTTGGTGGTCCAAATGACTACGGCCAGACATTGATTTTGGGTGAGTGACCAGGATAAGGCTGAGAGCGTTGTACCTGCCTTTCTGCAGACTTTTGTGTATTGTTAAATCTACCTCGATCGTAACAGTCACATGCTTCCTCCAGAAGCAACCGGTTGGTCAAGATTTGCAAACCTTTTGCCAATCCATGGCTATGGGAGGAAGCCAGAGAACCCAGAAGGGTCCCACACAGAATAGGGGGGAACGTACAAACTCTACTCACAAAAGAGTGCCCCTTTCAGGAATTGGTCCATGTGTCCCTTGCAAAAGAGGTGTTTAGCTTCAATGGGTAATCACCTCGTTGTAAAAGTTGCTATTAGTTTTACAAGTGGCTTCTAAGGCCCGAGTGTTTTCCTCAGTCCTTACACCACCGGCAGCTCCCAAACTTTGAGTCGCGACCCAAATGGGATCATTTCATCAGTGTATGGGGAACGAGAAATCCAGTAAAATCCCGCTCATCTCATGCTCAAAAGTTTTGGTTGTATAAAGCAAATCGACAGTGTAGAGAGAGATGTCTCAGACATTTCTAACTTTCACACTGTGTCTTTAGTTCAGGGTAAGCTCAAATCATCTCCCGGCGTGACAGTTGAAACGATGGGGCAGGCCCCCATCCTGTCCAGCCGGCAGTGTGGTTCCTCCACAGTCAATATCGGCGAGGTGCACGTCGTGGGGTAAAGCGTGAGTACGCCCACCTCTTTCTCAGTGTCATTTATACGCGTGGCAATCGGTGGGTTTGTGACCAAAACTGCAAGGGAATCGGTGACCGGTTCCTGACTTGCAGTGCCGATTATCGATGACCGGTTCAGCAGTTTAACAACTTGAGTTGATACAGATGCAAAGGTCGATGCAGTCAAGAAAGCTGTGAACCCACGCTCGGCAATGTCAGCATCGACCATGCGAGCCCTGTGCTGCGTCGGCGTGTCGGCGCGTGTCTCGCGAGTGTGTGCTCTGGGCCTTCGTGGAGGAATACGAGCGCCGAGAGAGGCGGGGGGGGGCAGTGCATGACGAATGCGTTATGGATGTGTGGGCAGGTGCTGGCCCACGGGCCCAGCGCCGTAACATGATCTCCTACCGTCGTTTGAGCCGTATGCCCTGTTAGCCAAGCCTATTAAGAAGGCCTTCATCATCAAAAGAGAAACATCTTCCATTTAGCCTCAGATGCTGTAAGGGCAAGGGATATAAGCAAGCTCCTCTAAAGGCTAACACAAGCGTCGTCGCTACCCAGAGTTGGCCATAACCAGCTGGGGGGCCGTGTTGACTGCACGGCGCGATGTGCTGACTGAGGAGACTCGGGAGGCGTGGGCCAAGTTTAGAAAGCAGTGCATCGGTTTGCAGTAAGGGGCCATCAATTTAGTACGACGCAAAAATCTGTCAAATTTGACCACTCCCCACTCCCTGTACGCACGCGTACTTTTTACACCCCCCCCCCCCGCCTGTGTACGTACGCTTGACGCCCCCCCCCCCCGAATCCTATAGAACGGCCGATATTTAACCCACGCAGAAACGATCAAGGATTAATAATATTAACGTGTTAAAGCAAACAGATAGTCCAACACCGGACTATTTAACTCATTTGAAGGCCAATATAGACAAATTAAATTATTATCGAGGCATCACCCATAACCCCCACCGTTTCCTATGCGCACATTGTCATACGCAAGCGAACGCATTTAGGTTAACCCCCCTCCATGCGATTGTACTCAATGGATGGCCCCTAAATCAAATGTTGGAACCATTATATCAAAACAAGAATTATGTAAAACAATGAGATGGTGAGGGAGATGAAGGTATGATTGATATTCTCAGGCATTGAGGTTTTGTGGCTTTTGCGTGACTACTGTCAGCGTTTAAAGCCTCATAATTCTTACACTTTTAAACCAACATATGTACAGTGCTGGGAAGACAAGTCGAGCCAATACTCAAAATGTTCCAACTCATTAAGTTATTTTCCAACTTGGCTGTTGAGAAGCATTCTTCTTAATACAATAATTTATACTTGAAAAGTGACTGGACTATATTTCTGTGAAGGTTTTTGTTTACAACAGAGAGTCATTGGCTGGGCACCTTGAGTTGTGACCGAGGACGTAGGCAGTGCTGACTCTGCAGCGAGTAGTTGGGTCCGCTAGGGTTGTCACCCTACATTTTAGTGCATTACCGGGTCACCACATAGAAAACACAGTAAAACCGGTCAACGTATTGCCGTACACACAGACTCTGCAATGAACGTGAAATCTTTATCTTTTAACTGAGAAGCTAAGACAGCTGCCACAGTGGGGTAACGGTCAGCAGCACACTGGACTTGCAATCCAGAGGTCGTAGGTTCGATCTGATCTCCCGATGCGGCAGTTGAAACAATGCTGCAAGTTTCTTCAATCTCCCACTTTGTGCAGCCACCAAGTACGCAAGCGTTGCCTGCTGTGTTCCAGACTTTCACCGTAAAAGCTACACTCTGCATGTTACTGTGATTGCAATGTGTGTGTGCGTGTGTGTGTGCACGCACTTCAGGACATACGGAACACTGTGGGAACATCCCCCTGGAGTGGTATGAAGATTACCCTCACATTGGCTACGACCTGGACGGCAAAAAGATCATCAAACCCATCCGCTCGAAGGACGAGCTGGACGAGTTCCTCGACAAGATGGACAATCCTGATTACTGGTGAGCCAGCAAACGCACACGCGTACACACACACACACAAAGACAAAGATCCCCCGTATGGTAGGGCAAGTGCTGTTAGCGAGCACTTATGAAGCCCGGCACTGGCACACGAGGGTGTGGGTGGCCAGCACCACGCCCGGCCACCTTTGTCTCGGTGCCGATGTTTACATAGTTCACTTTTCCACGTAGGAAATGTCATGCTCATGCCTCACAGTAAGAAGGACCCCTGGGTTCAATTCCTGACTCGGGCACCTTTCAATTTCCTCCTACTTGTAGTATAATAACACTCAAATTATTGATTGGCTGAAAACGTCATAAATAAAAACCCAATGCAGGACCCTCCTGAAAAAAAGTCTGGCCTCTCTGGATAATAAGTATCTGATGATTTGTTGAAGTTACTGTGCGAGATTGCCGGAGTGCTGGGTTGGCACCGCTGAGATCCTGGATTCGAATCCAGCTCTGATAATGAAATATAAATTTGATGGAGAGTGTACTGCTCCCTACTGCTTGGACACGAGTTCACTGGAAGAATTTCAAAGGTAGCTCTGGGATATGCACTTGTGGCCCATTATTTGCACTGCTTTAAGAGATCCGAATACATTTTAATCTGTTGACCTGCCCCAATAGCACTGTTGAAACCAAATGAGCTTGACGCTATTAGAGCAATGGGCAGTAGACATCTCGAGAAGGGATGATGGTGGGTTGTTAAACATGATTATGGAGTGGCAGCCAAAGCAGGGAAGCGCAGAAATGGAGTGATGAGATCGGCTCGTGTGAAAGATCTGGATGGATCATTGCATTAGGCTATCATGAGGATCGTGACTGTTTGTGGGGGCCTTCACCAGCAGTGGATAGATGATGGCTTATGACACTACTGATGACATTAACAAATTTGCTTGTTGAGTGACACTTTGAACAGTCATTAATAATCATCATCTACACTGTGCATGCACCGACTGAGCACACGGTGCCGCATGGATTCTGCCTTGGGAGCATTCACAGCCGTAGTCTTGGTTGTACGCACGTTTAACTTCTTGCGTACTGGTCATTGTGGCTTGGCTCAGGCTTGAGCCACTCAATTGCTTCCAAAGACTTTACCAGCGGCTCCGGCTCGGCTCCATGGAAATCCTGAGTGCAACCGGAGCAGGCTCACGTCAGCAGAGTGGAGCCTGAGCAGGGAATTAAGAATACGGGCGATGGCCTAAATAGAGACTCCACCTCGCTGAGCCTCTCTCCTCATCCCTTGTTCCCCTCTCCAGGCGAACAGTCCGTGACAAGATGACCGGGACGGACGTGATTTTGACAGACGAGCAAGTGCAGCTGATCCATCGTCTGCAGCGAGGCCAGCTGGCCGATGTGAACTACGACCCTTACGAGGTGCTTGCTCGAGGAGTTCTGCAGGCTGGCAGTGCAGTGGTGACACTCGTGTGTCACAACAAAAGGGGCCTGGGTTCAATTCCCGACACGGCTCCTCTCTGTGTGGAGTTTTTATGACCTCCCGGTGTTCTGCATGAGTTTCCTCCAGGTTCTCCGCTTTGCTCCACTAACTAAATGACCTTGCAATGTGACCAGAATCGGTCAAAACATCCCAATTTCAAAAATTGGCTGCAAATGTCTCAAATTGGCATTACACAGAGCCGCAACATTGCCCTCTACTGGCAGTAGACTAATGCCCGATTGCAGGCCTGCGGCTGAGTCACCTTTCCAATGTGTTGGTGAGATGCGAGTCGCTTGGAGATAAAGGAGGCCGTTCTGTGAAATGCACATCGCACGCGATTGTTTTTCCCTACGACATTTTGGCGGTACCAATAATCGTGGAGCGATGAGAGCGCCAACATTGCCCCTTGCCTCCCCTCCCGCCCGAGCCCGGTTGCTGCTCGGCAGCGGTGCGTGACGCCCTCTGTGCCTCCTGCTTGCAGCCCGCCGTGGACTTTTTCACGCACGAGAAAATGATCCACCCGGTGACGAACCGGCCCGCAGACAAGCGCAGCTTCATCCCTTCGCTCATCGAGAAGGAGAAGGTGAGTGGCCGCGTGATGAGCACCGCCACGGATATTTGTGACGCCGCTTGTGGATTGCGTTTCCTCGTAACACCGAGATGGGTGGCAGCGCGGTGGCGCAGCGGTGATGCTCGCACCTCACGGCGAGAAGCGCCCCAGGCTCGCCTGGTCTCGGTGGAGTTGTTGTGTGTCTCCCCCTGTTCTGCATCGGTTTCCTCTGGCTTCTCCTGCTTACTCCCAAATCTACACACACACAGTGGAACTGGTACTTAGCAAAACATCCCAATACTGAAGATTTACCAGCAAATGGCTCAATTGGGATCACACAGAGCAGCAACATCACCCCCTTATGCAAAATCTTATCAGGAGCCTCCACAGCGAGACTCGCATTGGTAAACAAGCGTAATAGTAGAATAATAAAACGAATCGTAACCCTGAGGAGGCGGCACCATTGAAGACGGCTGCTTCCGGCAGGGACCTCGTGCCGTGACGTCTCCTCACTGAGCCAGGAATTGCGTTCCAAATCGAGCAGCCACCCAAGCTTCACGAGGAAGAGTAATCGTGTATCCGCATGAATTATCTCGCGCTTTCCTGCCTGGGCTTTGTCCAGATCCTGTGTGCGCTTTGAAAGGATCACATTCTCTCTCCTACTGCTGTCAGGGTTCTCTCTCTGTCCTATCATCTTTCATATTTTACGTATTTTTTTTATCTGTAACAGGGTCAAGTGATTGATGGCAAAGATGCCTCTGTGCCGTGCGTGTGCAGGTGTCCAAGCTGGTGCACGCCATCAAGATGGGCTGGATCAAACCCCGGCGGCCGCGGGAACGGGGCCCGGTCTTCTTTGACCTTTGGGCCACCGAGGACCCGAACGCCGTGCTGGGCCGCCACTCCATGCACGTCCCGGCTCCAAAGATGCGCCTGCCCGGCCACTCCGAGTCCTACAATCCCCGCCGGAGTACCTGCTCACCGAGGAGGAGGTGCCACCGCACCACGGAGTCGCATCGTTTTTTTGTTGTTGCTTTTTTACCCCAAGAAGTCTCCCTAGACTTTTTGAGAAGGTCCTGCCAAGTTTTCTCAGTACGGGGCGGTGCTGCAGCTGTGTGTGATCCCAATTGAGTAATTTGCAGGTAATTTGACAGCATTGGGATGTGGTTTTGGCCAATACTGTTTACACTTTTTTTTTCGTTTTGGGAGGAAACTGGAGAATCTGCAGAACAGGAGGCTCTTTGAACTGTGAGTTGCGAGTGTTACCACCGCCCACCTCTTGCCCAAATTACTGTATGCCTGCATCATAGTCCAAATTTGACAAATTGCAGGCCAGGTGCTCGTTAACCTTGCACCACACAGGGAGAACTGCCACCATGGTGCCCTGTCCAGTGCGTCAAGATGACACACGATGCAAGTCGCTCATCGCGTGCGAAGCGCCCTGAGACGCCCCGGTGCAAATTAAAAACTCAATCGCAATGTTGGGTGTGAGAAGCGCGTGTTGTTACACTCGGTGCGTGCAGCGCGCTTACCCCCGTCCTCACAGAAACTGGCCTGGGAGCAGCAGGAGCCCGAGGAGCGGAAGCTGCCCTTCCTGCCGGCAAGCTACCCGAACCTGCGCACGGTGCCCGCCTACCCTCGCTTCATCCAGGAGCGCTTCGAGCGCTGTCTCGACCTCTACCTGTGCCCGCGGCAGCGGCGCCTGCGGGTGGGTTGCACCTTCCGTGGGCGGTTGTTGGCGCCAGTTTTGGCTGCCTTCCTGCTTGTCTGTGGTTTCCCGCGCCTCTGCTGCCTGGACTCTTGACCTGTGTGCTCACCGCTGCCTGTGTGTGCGCGTGTGTGTATGTGTGTGTGTGTGCGTGTGTATGTGTGTGTATGTGTGTGTGTGCGCGTGTGTGTGTATGTGTGTGTTTCCAGGTGAACGTTGACCCAGATGAGTTGATCCCGAAGTTGCCCAAGCCCAAGGACCTTCAGCCCTTCCCGACTGTGCAGTCCCTTGTAAGAGCCTCTCTCTACAGGCCTCACCTCTCCATTTGCTCTCTCTATGCCCTTGTCTCCACACAACATTTGTGAGCCTGAGATCACTTCCAAACATGAGCTACTTTATTTCTAGATTTGAAGCTTTCGTGACTGCAAGGATTCATATTCTTAGGTTTTTTCGGTAAAGTCATGTAGGTAAAACATCACAATTAATAAAAATAAAATAAACAAAAATCACGACGTTTCGGAGGCAACACAAGTCTCCGTCATCAGGTGGGACCGTCACAGCCGGATTAGCTGCATCAAGTGAGGCAATGATTCAAGATGTAATCCCTTAAGCAAGTTGAGGGGGGGGGAGCTAATCAGAATGTGGTAGCCAATGAATGGAACGTATCGGGAGGGAGGGGGCGGGCTCAAAGACGGCACGGAGTGCCAACGTACAACGCATCGGGATATGAGCTACTTTACTGCACCCTCCAATGGCTGCCTTCGTTCGGCTGCAGTGTTTTCTGTGCAAGTCAATGGGCTTCAAGGGTGGCGCAGTGGTAACACTCGTGACAAACGGCGAGGAGAGTATGTGTTAGATTCCCCCTCTCGCACCTTTCTGTGTTTGTACATTCTCTCTGGCTATGTGAGTGAGTCCGTGAATGAGTACATGTTAGTGAGTGTGTGGCGTTTGTATGTTAAGACATGAAGCCTATAGGGCAAGTTTGGAGTTTGTATGTTCTCTCCCTGTTGTGCATGGGTTTCCCCCGTTTTCTCAGATTTCCTTCCCTAGCTGGAAAGAACATTCAATGCAAAACCAATCTTTGTAAGTTTGGAGTTTTTGCGCAGGAATCGGTCACTGGGTGTACGAACATTGTCGAACCACACTTAATAACTTAGTTTAACTTCAGGCGGAGGGCATTTGTGAAGGAAAGTAAGTGGTCTTGATTGATGGACGATGGGTGAGATTTGCGACTGAATGTCAGCCCAAGGAGTGAACATTCCTGAGTGGGCCACCACCACCACAGACGCAGAGCAATGAGATCAGCTCATGTCCAAGAGCGAGATGGATTGTGGCATGAAGGATAGAGATGGAGTAGAGAGGCCTTCATCCAGCAGTGGATAGACCATACCCAAAATGGCGATGAATATGTCATTTGAAGGTGGTATTATGCAGCATGTGTGTGGGCCGCTCTAGCATGCGCGCACGGACGTTTACCCTTGTTCTCACTTGTGACTTCACAGATTTACAAAGGTCATACGAACTTGGTGCGGTGCATCAGTACTGACCCCACTGGTCAGTGGTTGGTATCGGGTAAGTGCTTTTGATAATTGAACAACGCAAGGCACGAGAACATGAACACACGTGTGCAGAAACATCTATTGTTAATATAGACCTGGACGTAGCGCGTTCGCCATCGGAGGTTTATGGTTTCGAGTTCAACAAGCCGCCCTGGTTATTACTGTGGTGTATGAATTGTAATATACGACGTGCCATCAGCTTCACAGTGGACGTTAAACATCCTGTGACATCATAAAAAAAGCAGGCCAAATTAAAAAAAATGCCTGGAAATCGCTCCTTTGGGATTACACACGGCAAGATCACCGTCGACCATGAAAACTTGGCAGAGCAATAATAATAATAATATCGCCCAACCTGGGGATGAGTCCCTCAGGTGGCCAACACATTTTGTGGCTTTTGTTGAGAGGTCATCGTGTCGTCTGTGTGCGATTAGCGCTGACTCCAGTACCCCAGAGAGACGACTGCTGCGCCTCCATCTTGGCTGTGCGTGGGAATGCAGGCTCGGACGACTGCAGTGTCCGCTTCTGGGAGGTGTGCACGGCCCGTTGTGTCAAGGTGATGGAGGTGGAAGGAGCCGTGAAGAGCATCGCGTGGAACCCGAACCCTTCTCTCTGCCTCGTCGCCTTCACTGTGTACGTCCCCATCGCCGGTGCCCACTGATCGTAACAACTCGGTTTTGCGTTCGGCCTCGCAATGATCTGACTGAATTTGTTTTCAGAGCCCTCCACCACCTGACAAGAACGAATTATTTGTCTAGTGCACACGCGTTTAGCGACACTCCGATTTTGATTGTTTCATCTCGCCGGTGAGTTGAAGAACGGTCCTCATAAGCAAATGTAGCAATAGATACCTTATTTCATCTTAATTGCGAAATTTGATTATTATAATTTACGTGGCCGTTTCAGGTGGTGGAGAATTCTTAATTACAGATTTTGTCAGATCATTGTGGCCTAGAACCCGAATGTTGAACACGAATCATGATATTGGCTGTGAAAGTCTACACGTTAAATCACAAACGATTGTTGACACGGACTGATCTCTTTGCTCCGTCTCCGAAGCAATTTCCTCTTGGCTGCTGTTCTGTCACCAGTCTTGTCAATCGGCCTTCATCCCTGCAAGCGATGTGCTCTGTCCAAGCCCACTCACGTCCCTCGCCGCGCTGCTGCGTGAGTCTTAACCAAGACACTAAGAGTAGTTCAAGGCGTAGCGCGGTCACCAATTCCTCGAGTCAAACACGCGCTGTACGTTAAACTAGGATATGAAGTGTAGTACAGTCACCAATGACTGCAAGATCTTGCTTACGCCCTTGGCAGGCAATTTGTCTCCTAGTTGTGTTTGTTCTCTGATCTGTGCGTTCCTCTTTCTGCCTCTGAACGGAATTCCAAATTTTAATTTCTCCAAATTTCTTTACACAGGTACCTTATTTCGTACCAACTTCTGTTTTGCTCCTATGTTATTGATTTATATTGATTGATTTTGTCTATTTTCAGCAACAATGTGGTGAAGATTGTGAACCCCATGCTGGGTGACAAACTCGTGTACGGAGCCACGGACCTGCTACTGTCTGGGTTCGAGTCCCCCGAGGAGGCACGCAAGCAGCCCACCGTGTGGGTGGCGGCCACGGCAGAGGAGCACGAGCATGGCGTGCGCCTCCTCATCCAGCACCCCAAGGTGGCCGCCTCCTCCACGAGCTCTCAGCTATCGCTCGCGCCTCGGCTCTGGCTTGGCCTCTAAAGTGGCTCAGGCCTGAACCGCTCGGTTGCTTTCAAAAACTCAGGAACAGCTCGACGTGGCTCGGCTCTGGCTCGGCTCTGGCTCGGCTGCATGGAAAGCCTGAGCATGACTGAAGCCCCGCTATAAAAGAAGTTGATGCTCAGAGTTGCGGCTCAATGCGAGCACGGCTTTGCTCTGGCACAGGTTGGCAAGAGCCGAGCCGGTGCCAAGCCAGAAGTCGTCAAGCCAAGGCCAAGCCACGACCGAGAGTATGGCCCTCGGGGTAGCCTCGCTCAACGGCATTACCACTCGGCGTGAGAGGGTGTGTGCGCGTGGTTGTACGCTGCAAGCGTCTGATATTGGCCAAATATCTCAATGTGAAAAGATTACTCGCAAATAACTCGATTGTTATGACGCATAGCAGCAACATCGCCCCCTACTGGAAGATTGATGCCTGATTGAGGGCCAGGTGGCTGAGTCTCAATGTACTCACATGGGGTGCACTTTACATATCATTGAGTGAGATGGGCTGTAAGTTTGCTTATTGCGTGTAAAACTCTCTGAGATGCCCTGGCATGAGGGAAAATTGAATAATTCTTTGTGCCAATACCTATCCCACACATGGGGGTTGTGCCATTGACCCTGCACAGATGACGTTTGTGCCTTTGAGGGTTAAGCTGGTCTTGGCCAGGTCTTGCATCTCACCGCATCTCACTTGGTAATTTATCTTGTGTTTTCCCATGCACCCAAAGTCGGTCCGTCAGCTGTCGTGGCACGGCCGTGGTGACTACCTGGTGTCCGTCGTTCCGGACAACGGCTCGCAGCAGGTGATGTTGCACCAGGTGACGCGGCGCCGCTCGCAAAGCCCCTTTCGCCGTAGCAAGGGCCTGGTGCAGGCGGCGGTGTTCCACCCGCTGCGGCCCTTCCTGTTGGTGGCCACGCAGCGCTACGTGCGCGTTTACAACCTGGCGTCACAGACTCTCGCCAAGAAGCTCATGACCAACTGCAAGTGGGTGTCGAGCGTGGCCGTGCACCCGGGAGGTGAGTTCCACGTTTCACCACCTTCATTGAGTTGCATTTGCAGCAGGGAGCATTGTCGTAGTGCTAGAGACTGCTTGTTTTGGGCGGCAGAGTGGCGTAGTGGCAACACTCGTGTCTCGCATTCAGAGTGGGGGGGGGGGTCTGGGTTCGATTTCTGCCTCGGGTGCCTTTGTGAGGAGATTGTATGTTCTCCCCAGTCCTGCATGGGTTTCCTCCGGATTCTCCGGTTTCCACCTCTAGCGAACGTCAACATATGATGTGACTGCTACTGGCCTAAACCATCCTAATGCTGAAGGGTAACCTCCAAAATTACTCAGCTGGAATTACCCACAGCAGCAATATCACCCCCTACTGTGACAACTGGTAGGAGTCTCCTCAAGAGGAGTCTTGAGACTCTGGTTTTCTTGGGTAAACGAGAATTTGTTCTTGAGCTAATTTGACTCCAGGGCCCCAGCATTGTGTGGCTGCTGCAGGCTGCCAGAAAGATCTGTGGATGTCGATTTCTGACGGTGCGTCGTGCACTGGATGGTGTTGAAGAGCGCGAGGAAACACGCCAGTGTCCCCCTACTTGAACCACATTTTGGCAAGAGCAACCTAGTTCGCTGCTCGTATAGTGCTGTGTGTGGTGCTTAAAGAGCTGTGAACCCTATTTGTGCAATACTATGACTCTTTTGTGTGATGCGAGCCAACAGCCCCAGTCATCTAAGAAGGTTAATCTGGACTTTGTGTCTTGTGTGCCTTTAAGGCGATAACGTGATCTGCGGCAGCTACGATCGCCGACTGGCCTGGTTTGACCTGGATCTCTCTACCAAGCCATACAAAGTTCTGAGGTTAGAAATGACTTGCACACACACACAATGCATTAATGTGTTTCTTACATAATTAAACACAAACTATGTAAATGCATTCTCCAGCATCCAAATTATCCTTATGGCAGTACCCCGGAGGTACCAAATAATACAAAATGGCCGAGGTAGTTAAATATTTTGTTTCCGAGACAATATTTTTCCAGGGGTCTACTTCACTCCGCGACTGGGGTGTACCAATCAATCCGAAATCAGTGCTACTCCGCATATGAAACGCAGCGAGGACGATTGCGCCGAAACCCTGAACGCTCGTATGCACCATTGCATCGTGTACAGCTCGAGATGAGTCGATTGACGCATCGCCGACCATCAACAACCTAGAAATGACTGCATCACGGACATTATGTGAGAGCCAGGGTACTTCCATAAGGTTCACTTACGGGCAGTCCCCGCTGTTACGACACCATGCCTTCCTGGAAACTCCATCGTAAATTGGATTGTCATAAATCGACCCTATTTTCCCATAGCCATATTTAATAGAATTTAATAGGTACAAATCCATAAAACCACTTGAGAATAACAAAAGCCAATTCCGATTTAAAGCTTTTGTGACTGCAGGGATTCATCTTCTTGGTTCTTTCGGTAAAGTCACGTAGAGTGGAAATAATAAAATAATAAAANTTAACATAATAAGCAGCTGTCTTTCTGACAGACCTGTTCTTCACCTGAGGACGGCAGAAAGACAGCATCTTTCTGACAGACCTGTTCTTCACCTGAGGACGGCTGTGTGCGTTGTGGCCGAAACGTCGTGAGAATTATCTTAATTTTAGAGCTTTTGTGACTGCATGAATTACTCTTTGGTTCTTTCGGTAAAGTCACTCGGCGTGGGAGGGTGTGTGCGCGTTTCGATTGCAACACAAGCAATCATCATTAGGTATAAATGAAATAGCAACAAAAATCTAACCAGAAAACTATAGACAGACATATAAGCAGACAGATATCACCAAGATACATAGAGAGAGAGTAACACAGGCACAGAGAGGGAGATCGTCTCTGTGGCGAGGCCTTAAATAGACAGAGGGGGGGGGGCAGAGAGAGGAGGGGTAGAGAAAAAAAATTAACATGTCAATGAGTACGGCGACGCGTGGTAGTAAAGTACGCAAGCTGAACATTAGGAGAGAGGGAGAAAGAACACACTAAATTAAATAACCTAGCAAACTATCGAAATGTTATGTAATACAACACAGAGAGTCGGTCAACACGCAATGAATGCATAGCCTGGTCGATTACGTATTTCAAAGATTGCTAAGTTAGAATTTAAGTGTGAAAATTCCAAAGAAAGACAAAACATAAAACAAGAGGAACGGAGACACACAGACAGAGCAGAACATAAGAACGACAAAAAACGAGTGGAGACAGATAAAGTACACTAAATACACAGGCAGAGAGAGAAAACAAAAAACCCAGAGAGAGAGAAAAAGATAAACTTGGAACTTCCCATAGAAGTGTGTTGTATTACATAACATTTCGATAGTTTGCTAGGTTATTAAATTAGTGTGTTCTTTCTCCCTCTCTCCTAATGTTCAGCTTGCGTACTTTACTACACGCGTCGCCGTACTCATTGACATGTTAATTTTTTCTCTAACCCCTCCTCTCTCTGCCCCCGCCCCCTCTGTCTATTTAAGGCCTCGCCACAGAGACGATCTCCCTCTCTGTACCTGTGTTACTCTCTCTCTATGTATCTTGGTGATATCTGTCTGCTTATATGTCTGTCTATAGTTTTCTGGTTAGATTTTTGTTGCTATTTCATTTATACCTGATGATGATTGCTTGTGTTGCAATCGAAACGTCGTATGCTATTATTTAATTTATTATTTTATCTTTATACGTGACTTTACCGAAAGAACCAAAGAGAATTATCTTATTATGTTAAATTTTTGTAATTTTATTATTTCCATTCTACGTGACTTTACCGAAAGAACCAAGAAGAAGAAAAAGCCAATTCATATAGGAAACCAGTCTGACTGTTCATCTGTTCAGAGTCATGTCAGAAAAGTAGTAGATCAAGTTTCTGCATCGTAAATCGATCCATGGTGGCATTGCCGTACCTGTGCATCGTGGTACATTGGACTGTCCGAATCCGGAGACTGCCTGTCTTGTAAAATTACCTGCGCATTATCCATTGGAACTGCATTTAGCAAAATTTGCCCTGTAAATATTAGGCAGGATCCTCCTGAAAAAGTTCTGAGACTCTGAGGCTTCTTGGATAAACAAGTGTAGTAGTACAGTTTGCTTCTCAGAAATTGCCGTGGTGGTAACATCGTCCCTCTTTCCCTCGACACTGCTGCGTTGCGCAGACACCACAAGAAGGCCGTGCGAGCCGTTTGCTTTCACAAGCGGTACCCATTGTTTGCTTCGGCCTCGGACGACGGCGGAGTCATCGTCTGCCACGGCATGGTTTACAAGTAAGTGTGGGCCCGTGGTCTGTGTTCAGCGCTATCAGCGTGGTATCTTGGGTTCAATTCCCAGTCAGCACACCAACTTAGTATCTGAACTTGTTCTAACCCCACCCCGCCCTCTAGGTTTAACTATACATTCAAAACATGGAAATTGTTCAGGCCTGTGGATTTAAATACGATTCAGATCTGAAGGCCATGTCTGGATCAAGGCGCCCTGGTTATTACTGCAATTGTATTCATCATGAATTTCATGCCGTCTGCTTAACAGTGGACATTGAAGATTCCGTGATGTCATTCGGCAATAGTAGCCCATTGTGTGTCAACATCATGGTCCAAACTTATATTAAAAACATTTCTTGCAAATTACTCAATTTGGCGTACACGTGACATCACCCCGAGCTGTGAAGAATACGTCTGTGAATACTTTGTACCTTCGTATTGCCTTGCCCTATAGGAATGGCACGGATATCAAGTGTGCTCATTCATTAGATGTATTATGTTATTGCTTTCCGCTAATGTAAACTTTGTTTTATTCTGTCCAGTGACTTGCTTCAGAACCCGCTGATTGTGCCAGTGAAGGTTCTCAAGGGGCATCAGGTAATGCGAGACCTTGGCGTTCTGGATGTCGTCTTTCATCCCAGCCAGCCGTGGGTCTTCTCAGCTGGCTCGGACGCCACGATCCGTCTCTGGTCCTAGACAACAACTGCGTTGCTAACCTACACCTCCCACATTGTTTTTCAATGTCAAGTTATTGAACTGACCATCTTCCATTGTTCTGAAATGTTGCATTACTGAAAAGTGACCTGCAAATTACTCATGGGGCCATCCATTTAGCACGTATGCAAAAATCTGTCAAAACTTCACCCCTCCCCCGTCCCTGTACGCACGCGTACTTTTTACACCCACCCCCACCACCTGTGTACATTCGCCTGACGCACCCCCGCCCCCTTCCCGAATCATATAGAACGGCTGATATTTAATCCGTGCAGAAATGATCAAGGATTAATAATATTAACGTGTTTAAGCAAATCGATAGTCCACTACCGGACTATCTAACTCATTTGAAGGCCGATGTAGACAAATTATTGTCGAGACTTCACCTCCCCCCACCCCCGTTTCCTATGCGTACATTGTCAATAGACCCCAACATACGCAAGTGTACGCATTTGGGTTAACCCTCCTCCATGCCCCTCCATGCGTACGCTCTAAATGGATGGCCCCTATTGGGATGACACGCAGTCGGAGCAGCATCGCCCCCTACTGCAACAACTTAGTAGGACCCACCTGAAAATTGTTTCGAGACACGGTGAGGCTTTCCTGGATAATTAAGTGGAATAAAAAATGTTTAATAAACTACTTTATCCCCTTAAAGTAATGCTACAGTGGGGTTCAATGGATAACATTTAAATAAGTAATTGATTATCCACTTTAAAAGGGTGTTAAAATGTCACGTGTGGTAAGATTTCTTATACTTCCTATCGACAGGCTGTATCATAAATCGTGTACATAGGTCATCTACTGGAGACATGTGATACGCTACGGTAGTGGCGTGATGAGTTAATGGTTGCGTTGAACGTCTCTCCACCTGATGAACACCGACTAGAATACTACAATAAGAAACATTTTAGTCCAATTGTTCATGTAGCAATGGTTAAATGCCTTTTTACCTTAAAATTTTGGAATATGGGGGCTAATGCCAGCACACAAATGTTTCCTGGACAAATGGCACATTGGGCAGATAATACACTGCTGAAACGATGAGCAGAAGTTCACCAGTGCAATATGGCTCATTTGACAGTGCATGTTATTTACATAATTATTTACATTCCCAGTTAAACAGCTAAAACAGCCTCATTGTCTTCCTTTAGTTCTAATGTGCTCCTACGACATCTGTACATACCCACTTCCCAGTAACCTCCCAGAGGTAGATGGCAGTGGTGAACATTAATATGTCTATATGAAGAGTCCTCGTGAAGGCGAAGCTGATCTACAGTTGTCCGTTTCACTGCTGTTGCCTGTTGTTGGGATGGGCCACATTTTCTCTCTGGGTCGGTCATTCTCAATGACCAAATGGCCACACATTTTTCAGTTATTCTGAGCTAGTGGTCTGGATAAGGCTGAGAGCTTGTGTACGTGTGTCGTGCGTTGTACGGAGGCACACACTGGAGTTGGAGGCAACACGTTTATTTCAACACCCCCAACAGGGCTAACCACATAAACTGGTTCAGTATTTTAAGTGAATAGGTTAACTATGTGAGTAGCGGATTAACTGCACGAACGGGTCAGTTAGCGTCTGACCCACGATGCCGAGCGAAGACCGAAGACCCGGAGACAACGACGACGAGACGAGCCACGAACACTCTCCAAACTGCCCCTTTCTGCTCCTGAGCGCGGCCTCGCTCAGCCTTCGGCCATGCCCCCGTCGAGACCTTTCCCGAAGGATCTCGACGGAGCGTCACGTGTCCCTCAAGCCCCCTCGGGGCCCCTCACTCCCCTGTCCTGGTCACGTGCCCTCTCGGGTTCACCCAGACTCCCATGTCCTGACTTGCCCTCTATCAGGCCGCCACCAGGACTATGCCCCTGGGGCCCGTTTGCCTACAGTGCTCAGACGCACAGGTGCACTCTTGTGACAGTGCCTGGTGCTACCACCATGGTGACACCCTTACTACGTCACTACACATGCAATACTGCACACCTGTGCGTGTTACATTCATTTGTTTCCAGCCTGCATTAATCTGTCTATTGTTGGAGTTTCTCATCATTTGCAGATTCTGGTAACCATTCAATGTGGTAACTGCAAGGCACATTTTTGCCAGACAGGATTCTACACGAAGACGCCAGTGTGGTTGTAAAAAATGGGTTAACATTTCATTTGATGTCAATAAACATGTCAAGCTTTCTCACATGGCGTCTTCTTAATCGAAATCTCATCTGAGGGTGGCGCAGTGATAATACTCTTGTCTCGCAACAAAAGGGGCCTGGGTTCGATTCCTGATTTGGGCACCTTTCTGTGTGGAGTTTTTATTTTCTGTTCTTAATTGATTTCATCTGGGTTTGGTTTCTTCCCATAGCTTAAAAAGCTAGGATTGGTCAAAAATCGCAATGAACAAAAACATCTGGCTTTATAATTTCACGTCAGCTACCAGCCACTGGGTGGCCCGCCCTTCTCCCCGTCTCCATACGCGACGGGGAAGAAGTAGTAATTCAAGGATTGCTTCATGACGTTATTCAGGACCGTTTCGTATTCAAATGCATTACGGCTCCTGAAATATTTAGGTGATTTTTTTACCGAATTTGAAAAAAATGGCCGATCTTGTTATTTTGGTTGTCAGCCCCAGTTCATGGAGTAGCGTAAAGTGTTCATCTTGGACGAGTGAGCAGTGCGGACCACTGCAGTAGCAGTGTTGGGGCCATCGACAGGACATGTGCAACGGTGCACAATGGACAGATTAGAGCAGGTACATCGAGGATGCTCTTGCAGTGACCATCGACAGCTCCAGTTCATCATACAGAGGGGAGGTGGAAGAAATCTGGTGGGGAAGGGACGCAAGATGAGGAAGGGACTCTCCTTGTAGGACATTCCCTTGCACTGAGGGGTGGGGGTTGATCCGTGCTTGATGAAAGAGGGCCCGTCTGCACCGGCAGCATGACTCGACAATGGAAACGGTGGATGTCATCCAGCCCTCGCTGCTGTCCCCAGTGCTGGATAGCAGGCCACGTGGATCGTCGCACGAATGAGCGTTGAGGAGGTTCCATCACCTGGCTTGTCAGGAGAAGGCAAGTACTTATGGTGGACTAATCTCAATCCTTTTCCATATGGAGGGGGACAGTGTTGGTCCATCGTGCATGTCGGTTTTATCTGGGTGCTCCGATTTCCTTCCACTTGAATAAACATGAATTGGCTGAAAAAAATCTTGAAAACAATTATTGCGGCTTTCCGAGATAAATGCATTTGCTAACTTAAAAAAATAAGTCTCGTCCCGTGGGTGTCCCTGCACCGTTAACGCGCAGAGCTCCGCTGACCGCAGAGCGCCACCCGAGGTCATCCCTGGTAGCAAGGCTTCCTGGCAGGACGAGGAGTCGATGTTTACTTCGGTTTCGAAGCGAGATCCACTCTGCCCGGAGTTTAGTTGACAAAGACACGAAAAAGTATAACCCGTAAAAACAAAGTTTTTCACTCTAAATCCTTTATATGCGTGGCGGCTAGAGTCCTCTCGTCCTCTGGCTTGAGATGGCTGCCACCTATGGGTCAGATGATTGCATGGCAGCATTAAGAATTGGTAATTATAATATTTTTGTCCTAAAAAGTGTAAAATTTTGGAAAAAAATTTCACGAACATTAATTGTCACGCACAACGAGTCTGTGTGGAAAATGTCAGCTCGATTGGATCACGGGAAGTGGGTTAAAAAACGAGCAAAGATTTGCACGGTCCTAAGCAAGCAAGTTAACTTAATATAAAGGATTAAAAAATATATTCGCCTGTGGAGGACGCGGGATCGATTCCGCGACCTTTGGCATGGGAAGCGAGGGCGCTACCAACTGCGCTACTCCGCCACGGCCTGTGGAGAGGTTACACTCTGGGCTCCTACACTGTGACGTTCAGCCAAAGCCATGAATGAGTTCTATTTGAATAATTGTAAAATACATTTTTTTTGCCTAAAAGTGTAAAATTTTGAAAAAAAATTCACGAACATTGTCTCGCACAACGAGTCTGTGTGCAAAATGTCAGCTCGATTGGATCACGGAAGTGGGTTAAAAAACGAGCAAAAGATTTGCACGGTCCTAAGCAAGCAAGTTAACTTAATATAAAGGATTAAAAAATATATTCGCCTGTGGAGGACGCGGGGATCGATTCCGCGACCTTTGGCATGGGAAGCGAGGGCGCTACCAACTGCGCTACTCCGCCACGGCCTGTGGAGGGGTTACACTCTGGGCTCCTACACTGTGACGTTCAGCCAAAGCCATGAATGAGTTCTATTTGAATAATTGTAAAATACATTTTTTTGCCTAAAAAGTGTAAAATTTTAGAAAAAAAATTCACCAACATTGTCTCGCACAACGAGTCTGTGTGCAAAATGTCAGCTCGATTGGATCACGGGAAGTGGGTTAAAAAACGACCGAAAGATTTGCACGGTCGTAAGCAAGCAAGCAAACACGCAAGCACGCAGATGTAATAACAGCCATAGAGGGTTCACGTGGGGATTGGCTTGCCAGTCCCGCTTTGTAGCCAATAAGGGTTGAGACAGGGAGCATGGCCTCTGCGTGATCACGGCATGTTAGCAGGGGTGATTGGCCTGGCCATTCGGGGCCCCAGCTAATGGGGAGCCGGATCAGAGGCGTGGTCCCGGGATTGACAGGGAACCATCGAGAACGGTGAATGCTGTCTATGGAGGATTGGCTGGGGGGNTACCACGTGACGAAGGGATTAAGAGAGAGATAACCATCGAGAGCAGACTGGGAACGACAAGAGCAAGAGTCACGCGCGTACGGGGGCTCCGGGTGCCACGTGCGCGGTGGGGACTTGGTGTGAAGTCTGCCCGCTCTCCGTTGTCTGCCAGCAACGGAGAGTGTGTGAGTAAAGTGTATTGTGGAAGTGGAAATAAAAAGGACTGATTCCGAAGCCGTCTCAAGAAGGTTTATTACACAAGCAAGCAAGCGAACTTAATATAAAGGATTTAAAAATTAACCCGTAAAAACAAAGTTTTTCACTATAAATCCTTTATATGCGTGGCGGCTAGTCTTCTCGTCCTCTGGCTTGAGATGGCTGCCACTTATGGGTCAGATGATTGTCTGCCAGTATTAAGCAATTGGTAATTAATATTTAATTTGTTTTCCCTAAACAGTGTAAAATTTAGGAAATTTTTTTCACAAAATTAATTGTCACACAACGGGTATGTGTGGAAAATGTCAGCTCGATTGGATCATGGGAAGTGGGTTAAAAAACGACCGAAAGATTTGCACGGTCCTAAGCAAGCAAGCAAGTGAACTTAATATAAAGTATTTAAAAAATTAACCCGTAAAAACAAAGTTTTTCACTATAAATCCTTCATATGCGTTGAGGCTAGAGTCCTCTCGTCCTCTGGCTCGAGATGGCTGCCACCTATGGGTCAGATGATTGTCAGCATTAAGCAATTGGTAATTAAATATTTTAAAAAATTCCCTAAACAGTGTAAAATTTGGAAAAGAATTTACACGAAAATTAATTGTCACGCACAACGAGTCTGTGTGGAAAATGTCAGCTCGATTGGATCACGGAAGTGGGTTAAAAAACGACCGAAAAATTTGCACGGTCGTAAGCAAGCAAGCGAACTTAATATAAAGGATTTAAAAATAGAGAACACAATCTAAATGTTGACTTAACTATCGTGACTGTAGGAATTCATATTATATTTTTATTTTCTATCTACGTGACTTATCCGAAAGAACCAAGATTATGAATACAATCTTAGTTGACACCCCGATTCTATACAAGTTAAACAATAAGCATGTTTAATGTATGTTATAGGGTGTTGGGGGAGACTGACGTGGGCGGAGGGGTGGATTGTTGTGGGCCCCGTGTCCGTCAACTCTGGAATGATTCAGTCATTAGAGTGCACAGTTCATACAAATGTAACTTACACGAAGGTGCAATCTCCAACACGCGGTACCGAGAAAACACATGCCCGCGACTAATACTGTACTCGATTTATAACTAAATCAATCCTCCACATGGCAATGCAGGGAATTATCACGATTTGAGGTCGAAATGCACACGTCTCGAAACGGAAAGGGATCACGTTGTCTCTTATTTCCCAGATCTTCGTGTTGAAACGTGGCTACTTGTCATTGCCCAGAATCTAAGATCACCTCGAGGTTGAGTTGCACGAATCTTAAACAACAACTCATTACAGAGGCGGTGGTGACTGCGCACGCAGCTGTGTGGAGGGTGTGAGAGTGGGTGGTGGATGACACCACAAGTCGCGAAGCTCGGCAACCCTGCGGACTCGAGCTGCTCCGTGTGCCCACAGGGGTCGAGAGTGGCTCCCCTCACTCCGGGTGCTCCGTCTCCTGCCACGGATCCACAGGCGCCTCGAATCGGCCGATAGCGCCTCCACGAGCCAACACGGCGGTGGTGACGCAGCGTCACAAGATCACTTCCATAGGCAGAGGTGTCTTGAAGATTACACCATACACGATCCTACACGTTCCGACACCATACACAACCTACACGACTCTGCACAATCATCCACGATCCTACACCATACACAATCCTACACGACCCTGCACAATCATCCACGATCCTACACCATACACAATCCTACACGACCCTGCACAATCATCCACGATCCTACACCATACACAATCCTACACGACCCTGCACAATCATCCACGATCCTACACCATACACAATCCTACACGACCCTGCACAATCATCCACGATCCTACACCATACACAATCCTACACGACCCTGCACAATCATACACGACCCTACACGATCCTACACAACCCTACACGATCCTACACAAGCCTGCACAATCCCAACAATGAGCTCTGAATAAGAATGTGCACCACCGGTAAACGCCGGGCAGCACGCATCGCAAATGTGAATTTAAAAAAAACATTAAAAAAAGTAAACTCGTTTGTTTAAAGGCTGGTAGTGTGTGGGATAGGTGAGGAAGTGGCAGAGGGTGAGAAGGTTCAAGTTCAAGTTCATTTATTAGGTATAGCCCTGTGAGCCATTCAGCTCTTGAATCGGGTGCAACCGCAACAAACAAAAACATGAACAAAAAACATCTTAAAGTGAATATGTGACTAAGTGCAAACAGAAAATTCAAGAAAAGACAGCAAAAATATTGCAGAAAAAACACCGTACACCAACGCTGTGTGCAAAAATCTCAGTGGGATGCAAGTCAAACAACAACAACCACAAGACAGCTTAGATTAAGGCCATCAGTCTAACTCTGTACTACAACAAACAATCATGGCTAAACCAATACACTTTTCGAAATCACCAAAATAAAGCCATGAAAGCAATGAAAAAGCAACCATAGGAACTGTGACGGAATTTTCACAATAAATGGCATAAACAACATCTACTACCAAAACCCTGCAGCCATAGCTGGCTGCATGAGTCACTCCACAACAGCAGGAGCATCAATCGGAGTATTGTAATTTTTCAATGCACCTTTAAGATCAGCACACTAAATCAAAACACAGGTCATACTTTGTAGCGATCATCCGGAGCGAAACATTTAATTTTAGGTCACTGAATAGCACTGGCAGCTAGGGGTGTACAACTCCTCTAGAGCAGTTTTGAGTGAAGATCTCATAGGTAGTGACTCAAGTTTCAATTTATTTGCAACAGCATTCCAGACCCTGGGGCATCAATAGCAAAGGCCCTTCCTCCAGTATATGTACGGCAATAGGGAATATTAAGCTGGTAAATGAGTGTAGACCTTAGGTCAAATTTGTTCTTTGAAACAGAGACGAGATTCAGCAGGTAATCTGCAGATTTTTTTGCAAGTACATCATGAATAAATAAGATCTGGTGCACAAGCCGTCGAACATTCAGAGATGTTAAGTTTGACCCAATGTAGAGATCACAGTGGTGAGTCCTATATGGGCAGTTCAATGCAAATCTTAAGGCCGAGTGATACATTGAGTCAAGCTTCTTCAGTACAGTACTTGGGGCTGATTTATACACAATGTCACAGTAATCAAGTAGAGGCAGTATGGTAGCTTTAATCAATTTCAAACGGAACATAGGAGGGAAGCAGTGCTTGTGTCGATATAGAAAACCAATTTTAATTTTTGTCTTTTCCCAATATAATCAATGTGATCTTCAAAATTCAGTTTTGAATCCAGGATGACCCCAAGATACTTATAGATCTTGACTTGCTCTATTTGATCATTATTTAAGGAATGTAATTGGGGGAAAATAACTTCCCGCTTTAGTCCTGGTGAGAAGCATAGCACCTTGGTTTTGGCAGGATTTAGGACTAGTTTAAGAGCAACTAGCTGATGTTGTAGTTTGTTGAAATCACTCTGGAGCTTAGCAATCACGTCATCCGGAGAGCGGCCAGCAGTAATTAGTACCGTGTCATCTGCAAAAAGATTTACCCTGGAATAATCCAGTTCAGTGCCCAAGTCATTTACATAAAGAGAGAACAAGAGGGGGCCGAGAATGGAACCCTGTGGAACCCCTTTTGTTATCTTAACACTGTTTGACCTCCAACCCTCTGTGAATAGTTTGGGTGCGAGAAAAGAGGTAATTTTTTAACCATTTTACTGTGTTTTCGGAAAAACCGAGGCAACTTATTTTACTAAGCAGGATGTTGGGTCTCTGTATCAAAAGCTTTAAATCGAAAAAGAGGCGCAGTACTGCTTATCAAGGCTACTGTAAATGTGATTCAGAGAGTCTAATGCAGCAGATGTGGTGCTGTATTTTTTTCGAAACCCAGATTGTTTGATGTAATAGATTGTTGGCGGACAGGAAACTGCTAATTTGGTAGGTCAATAATTTTTCAAAAATTTTCATCAACGGGGACAAAATTGAGATAGGTCGGTAGTTATTTGGATCATTTTTGTGAAGTGGACGAACATAGGAATGTTTCCATTCTAGAGGAACTGATGCTTCTTTGATGGACAGGTTAAAATATGGGCTATAGGTTTGTATATTAGGTGACCAACACTTAGTAGAGCAAAGACGGGAATACTATCTGCTCCGGTAGAGGAGGACCCTTTGAGGTAGGACAGTTGTTTCAGAACATTACTTTCGTGGATTGGCTGAAAACTAAATTCGCTTAATGTTTGGATAGGGGTGTAGGAATTTGCATGAGCAGGGGTGACTCCCAATACATTATCAAATAGGGTACCAGCTTCAGAAAAATGAAGGTTAAAATTGTCAACTATTTTTTGGGGATCTGAAAAATATTCCCCATTTCGGTTAAGCTGAACGGGCAGATGATCTGTTTTGGATGCCTTTTCGATACATTTGATTGTTTTCCAGAAAATCCTGGCATTTCCATGAGATTCAAGGAGAGTGGAAGAGAAGTAGTTATTTTTTGCATGTCGTATTTTTTGACGCATCTATTCCTTAAAATCCTGTATTCTAGCCAGTCATTGACCAAATTACTTTTCTGAGCACATGCCCAAGCCTTGTCCCTAGTTTTCATGAGCTTTGTAATCAAAGGATCAAACCATGGTGGACGGTTGCCTTTAGTTTTAAATTTAACCAACGGAGCATGTTTGTTAAGAATTTGGAGAAACGTGTACCTGAAGATCTCCCAAGCCGTCGTCAGGTTTTGAATATCACAGACCTTGTCAATATCCGAGTGAAGCACATGATTAGTAAATGCCTGAGTGCTGAAGTGTCTCATGGAGTGCTTCTCAACCAATTTAGGGGGGCTTTGGGTCTGGCTGATGATCTCACCCAAAAATGAAGGAGTGATCACTAAGGTTATTACCTAGAACACCAGTCAGTGCGAAATTGTGAGGGGCATTTGTCAATAGGACGTCAAGCAGAGATGACTGTCCNGGATTTTTTAGGTTGGGTCTTGTGGGCATTTATTAATTGAAACAGGTTAAATTCATCTGCAAAATTTGTGGCCACGGCCCGGGTTTAGCCAATTCCAATTTAGATACCCACTAAAACTATTTCACCTTTAGGAGGCCCCAAGAAGCTCTCTCAGTGCAGATGCAGCTTCCATCCTTCCCACTAGGCGGTCATAGCAGCCACTACCAATATGTGTTGTTATAGGGAGAGTTATTCTGAGAGCCAGACCTTCAAAGCAACATTTTTTAAACAAGGAGTGAGCTGGTGAACATGCAATATTATATGAACATAGATGCAATTCCACCTCCTTTAGATCCTCGGTCAAGCCAAAAAGATTGTAGTTGTCAATCGTAATCTGCAAGTCATTGACGGCAGGAGTGAGAAATGTTTCTGTTAGGCAAAATATGTCCGGGGATCAAGATTTGCTACTTCTAGTTTTAGTTGCTTAATTTAATCAAAAGCCCTCTGATGTTGACATGTAGAACACCAACACCTTTTCTGCCAGAAAAATCTACAAATATATGAGTTCTTTCATTTGTCCAGGATGAAGGTGAGCTGGGTGAGGATGGGTGAGCGGGTGAGGTGAGCGGGTGGGTAGGGGTGGTGAGGGGTGGAGGGGTGGGTGAGGGGTGAAGGTGAGTGAGGATGGGTGAGGAGGGAGGAGGTGGTGAGCGGGTGGGTGAGGAGGTGAGGGGGTGGGTGAGGAGGTGGGTGAGGAGGTGAGGGGTGGGAGCGGGNTGGGTGAGGAGGTGGGTGAGGAGGGGGAGGAGGTGAGGGGTGGGTGAGGAGGTGGGTGATGGGTGGTGAGGAGGTGAGTGGGGTGGGTGAGGAGGAGGAGGTGAGAGGTGGGTGAGGAGGNGGGGTGAGGAGAGGCGAGGAGGTGGGTGAGCTGGGTGGGTGAGGAGGTGGGTGAGCGGGTGAGGAGGTGGGTGAGAGGAGGCGAGGAGGTGGGTGAGCTGGGTGGTGGGGAGGTGGGTGAGCGGGGTGAGAGGTGGTGGTGAGGAGGTGGGTGAGGAGGAGGCTGAGGAGGTGGGTGAGCTGGGTGGGTGAGGAGGTGGGTGACGGGGTGAGGAGGTGGGTGAGGAGGGAGGAGGTGGGTGAGGGGTGGGGAGGAGGTGGGTGAGGAGGTGGGTGAGCGGGGTGAGGTGAGCGGGTGGGTGAGGAGGTGGTGAGGAGGTGGGTGACGAGGTGAGGAGGTGGGTGACGAGGTGAGGAGGTGGGTGAGCGGGTGGTGAGGAGGTGGTGGGGGTGGGTGACGGGGTGAGGTGATGGGTGAGGAGGAGGAGGTGGGTGACGAGGTGAGGAGGTGGACGGGTGAGGAGGTGGTGAGCGGNTGGGTGAGGAGGTGGTGAGGAGGTGGGTGACGGGTGAGGTAGTGGGTGAGGAGTGGGAGGAGGTGGGTGACGGGTGAGGAGGTGGGTGACGGGTGAGGAGGTGGTGAGGGGGTGGGTTAGGAGGGGGAGGAGGTGGGTGAGCGGTGAGGTGAGGGGTGGTTAGGAGGTGGGTTAGGAGGTGGGTGAGGAGGTGGGTGAGTAGGAGGCGAGGAGAGGACGAGGAGGCGTCAGGCCCCGGCGCACAGCGCTCCCCCGCAGGGCTCCCCGGCCGTGAAGACGCCGTAGACGTTGACGAGGGGAACATGGCGAGGGCGCCCACGGCCGAGCCGAGCTGCTCCACGGCGCCGCAGAAGAGCAGCGCCGAGTGCCCCTGGTCGCGCAGCACCACCCCNACCATGACCTTCACGTAGGAGAGCGCGCCCGTGAACAGCACCCAGGCCAACACCTGGGGGGGGTGAGGGGGGGCGGAGAGGGGGGGTGAGGGGGNAGTGAGGGGGNAGTGAGGGGGNCGGAGAGGGGGGGTGAGGGGGGGGGGGGTGAGGGGGGGNCGGAGAGGGGGGTGAAGGGGGGGGCGGAGAGGGGGGTGAGGGGGNTGAGGGGGGGGGTGAGGGGGNAGTGAGGGGGGAGTGAGGGGGGGCGGAGAGGGGGGNTGAGGGGGGTGGGGGGGGGCGAGAGGGGGGCAGAGAGGGGGGGTGAGGGGGGNCAGAGAGGGGGGNTGAGGGGGGCGGAGAGGGGGGGAGTGAGGGGGAGTGAGGGGGGGGTGAGGGGGGCAGAGAGGGGGGGGTGGGGGGGGTTGAGGGGGGGNCAGCACGCGAGGTGCCGAGGGGCGAGTTCAATCCCCGCACCGCCGGGTGACGCAGCGTTACTTTATTACACGTTACATTGTGACACGTTACATTGTTACACGTTACATTACTACACGTTACATTAATACAAGTTACATTAATACAAGTTACATTGTGACACGTTGCATTGTGACACGTTACATTGTGACACGTTACATTATTACACGTTACATTAATACAAGTTACATTGTGACACGTTACATTGTGACGTATTACATTGTTACACGTTACATTACTACACGTTACATTACTCCAAGTTGCATTGTGACACGTTACATTGTGACACGTTACATTATTACACGTTACATTGTTAACATTGTTACACGTTACATTGTGACACGTTACATTGTACACGTTACATTGTGACACGTTACATTGTGACACGTTACATTAGTGCACGTTACACTACTACACGATACATTACTACACGTTACATTACTACACGTTACGTTGTTACATGTGTAGGGGTGTTACGGAGGGGCTGTTATACAATGGGATCACACGGGAAAGAAACACAGTGGGCGTGGCTATGTCGGTGCACGGGAGGTGCTCCAGCGACGTCCGCACCGGGCAGCCTGGGGGGCTGACTCGGAGCTGGGATCCCCGGGGCCCCACCCCTCAGCGGTGGTTTTGGTATATAAGGGATGAGCCGGAGGGCTCGGGGAGAGAGGTTGAAGCTAACCAGTGAAGACAGAAGATCGTCTAGATCAGGGTCGGCAACCAAAATAACAAGAAGAGCCATTTCTTTCCAATTCGGTACAAAATTCAGTATTTCAAGAACCGCAATGCATCTGAGTACATACTGTACTCACGTACATATCGTCAAGAAGCAGCCCGTAAAGAGCCGCATGCGGCTCCGGAGCCGTAGGTTGCCGACCCCTGGTCTACATAGAGCCCTGGACTCCCCTGGATCGCCGCCCTTGTCAGGGCCGATCAGGATCGAGCCAGTGGCGTGGCCCGAGAGCCAGAGCCGGTGCTCTTGTAAGAGCTGGTCTGGGACTCCGGGTGCCGTAAGCCCGACTTGCCAGGGTTGGGCTAGCTAGCCTCCCCTAGCCCGTTAGTGGAGGACCAAGAGGTAGGCTAGGCGTAGCTAGAGTGTGTATTCCCAGTTAGACGGGTGAGGGGCCGATACCCCCTCCAGTGTTGTAGTCCAGTGTTGTGCTGTATCCGACACGGAATAAATACGTGTGCCTCCAACCCCGGCGTCCAAGTCTCCTGGAACATTATTACACACGTTACGTTGGTACACGTTACATTAGTACACGTTACATCACAACACGTTACATTGTTACAAGTTACATTACTACACGTTACATTAGTACACGTCAATGTATTGTTACGCGTTACATTAACAGTAAGGACATGCTCTCTGTAGACTGTGGCTGTACTTTTTAAATCCTTTTAAGTTTGCTTGCTTCCTTGCGTGCTTGCTTGCATGCTTGCGACCGTGTAAATTTTCGGTCGTTTTTAACCCACTTCCCGTGATCCAATCGAGCTGACATTTTCCATACAGATCGTTGTGCGTGACAATTTTCGTGAAAATTTTTTCCCAAAATTTTACACTGTTTAGGGAATGTTTTGTTATATTTAATTACCAATTGCTTAATGCTGGCAGACAATCATCTGACCCATAGGTGGCAGCCATCTCAAACCAAGCACGAGAGGACTCTAGCCGCCACGCATATAAATGATTTAGAGTGAAAAACTTTGTTTTTTACTGCTGAATCGAGTCAGCCGGTAGCTCCGCTAATAACGAAGCCGCTTCTCACAAACTCCGTGTCCTGCGGCGTCGTTTGCGTCGTTTTTCATCGCGAGTCGGCAGGAATCGTGACGATCGCCACTCGATTACTTCGGAAAAGCGTCGCTGAATCTCGGCGCTGTTCTGTCCCCGCGGGGCACTGCCGACGTTTCGCAGCAGGAGGCGGCGTCGCTGCTGCTGCTGCCGCTGTGTGCACGGAGCCACTGGCAGGTAATCACTCGGAATCGGAATGTTGGGTCACTACCGGTTACAGTTCATGTTTATGTTAGCCGAGGGGTTGTGTGTCCATCAGGCTACATGCTGTGCTCTGCAGGGAATATGAGAGCGCTCCGTATTTCAAGGGAAGATTTCACCTTAGGTTTGTTTTTTCACGTGAACGCAAAAGTATCCATCTTCTTGGTTCTTTCGGTAAAGTCACGTAGAAGGGAAGTAATAAAATAATAAAAATAAAACATAATAAAATAATTCTCACGACGTTTCGGCCACAACGCAAGCAGCCGTCCTCAGGTGAAGAACATGTCTGTCGATAAGACAGACATGTTCTGAATGACACGTCCTAGGCTTGGAGCGTCTATTTAAGCTGGGAGGGAGGAGGAAGAGCGCCTTGACAAAAAATTGCATATGAAGAGGAATTTAGCATATTTATGGGAAATGCAGGAATGTGAATAGTGCTAATTGTGGGCTCAAACGTGCATTGTGTGTGAACCCCCGATCAGGTTGGGAGTAGAGGTTGGAAGGTCAAATGTCGAATAAGTTCCTCCGCCATCCATGTGAAATGACCCCGACTGTGATATGTAATCCCGAGTGATGGCGACGGTCCGAGTGATGGCGAGTGTGAGGGGNAGACGGCGGAGCAGGGAGACTTGTGGGTTGATGTCAGTGGCCCTTACTATGAGGATGGTGCCCGCGTCTGTGCCGAGCAGCAGAGGACACGGACTCATGACGGCCATGGCCAGGATGTAAGCACCAAAGACAGAGCCCAACAGGGTGAGCATGGACAAGACCAGCTGTGACCTGCACACAATGAGAGCCACGCATTCATCAAGAACATCACCATTCACGAGGTGCCGTGAATGTGGAGCGAGTGCCAAGGTGCTGACATGAGACCGACCGGCTGGGCTTGAAGACGGCGACGAAGCAGGCGATGGGGTTGGCCAGGGCAGCCAGCGTGGCACTCAGGTGGTAGGCCGTGTTGCCGTAGGGCAGGCACGAGTAGGACTGCACGAGGGCAGCACCCCGTTGGTCAGCCCGTTGGCCCAGGCCAGGATGAGGAAGATGGCGACGAACTCGAGACGAGAGAGCGAGCGACAGGAGCTCGCGTCCGTCCTGCCAACGCACAACCTGGCGGCGTCACTCGGCCGTTTCACTCGACTGTACGGGGCCTCGTGCCTTGTGTGTGTGCCCTCTCAGCGGACACAACTGTGCCCCTACTCGTTCACGTTATCGTCAGACTCTTTTCCGCGGGACACTTGTCTGCAACCCCTATTTTCGATCGATTTGAAAAACACCCAATTATTCACAGGTAATTATTCCTATTATGCGTGTATTTCACAGATAAGGAGTTAAATTCATCCAATTATCCATGTTTAGCTGCAGGTAAAGATCACACAGAAGTGTCAGGCTGCAAGACTCAAACTCATTGCACCGTGTGCTCACATGAGTAAGGGGAGTGAACTGGAAATGGTCTAAAATGTATCCTGTTATTGACATTTATTCACCGATAACCGTGGGGATAACAGTTGTTTTCGTGGATAGGTGAGGATAATAGAATCTGCCAGTAGCGGGGACCCCTGTTGTGCTCGATTTCTGACAGATGGCAGCAGTGCCTCACCGAGGGTAGCTCTCCAATCTACAACACCACATCTCAGCAGTGTTGACTTGATGCTTATGAATAGTCAAACAACACTTTGAGCTCATGTACCATCATCACAGGGTAGGTGACAGGTTGGAGCAATGCGAGCACTCGTACCTCAGAGCAAGACGTCCTAGTTCGATTCTTAACTAGGTTCGTGCCTTTATGTGCCGAGTTTGTATGTGTTCCCCTTGTTCTGCAGGAAATTCCTCTGGAGTTGCTGGTTTCTTCCCATGGCTTAAACAACATGCAATGTAAATGGTTATTGGCCACACATTCTAATGCTGAAAATTTACCTGCAATTTATTAAATTGGGATTACGCACAGCGGCAACGTTGCCCCTACTGTGAAAACTAAAAGACAACACATTCGGATTCGGTAATAACACTGTGGCCTTAGAATAAACATTATAGACTTCATCGCACATGATAAACACATGATAAGAAGAGTGGTCATTGTCAAAAATGTTGCCTAATATATATTTAATTATAAGGCCAGTTATTGACGAATGTGCTAAGTTGGTTAATTGTACACATGTTGAACTTCTTTCACGCCGTACGTGGCCAACCATGCTAATCGTAGGTGCTTAGCTAACTGTGCTAATTGTGTTTGCGCACCACTGCCAATGCAGCGGCATCACCAAATAATGTATTTAATCCTGAAAATGTTGAGACGCAGTGAGGCCTTGCTGGATAAACAAGCGTAATGATGACATACAAATATTGACATATGCTCTGCACTGGCTCCACTTTTGACAACCCACTCGTCGAGAGAAATGTCACTCACTGCAGGGCAAGGTTCTGCCAGAGTACATGACAAAGGTCAAAGTGCAAATGTAACAAGACTGACTACCAGCTCAGACTTGCTGACCTATAACATCTTTATACAGTAATCTCTTTGGAAACGACTTCTGAAGATAAAGAACGTGTGATGATATTTATGGATGAATGACTGAATTTTTTTATCATAAGGTTAATATGTAATCTCTCGCTTAAAGAATGCTTGTGTTTAGGGTTAGGATTCTCGAATGAAGGTTTTGAGCGCTTGTAAATCACCTTGCGCCCCCAGGCTGGGTTTCAATGTGGCAGCGTTCACATCAGTCATATTCCACCGGCCACAGCGATCACAGATGCTCTATGCCAAAGGTCATCACAAGGGAGCTACATCAGTTCAATCCAGAATTGCAATCACATTTTTGGCAGAGAATGTGAATCAATTTGGATGATGGGACACAAAACAGCCTTCTTGTGTAATTGCAATCGATGGTCAGATCACGCTGAATGTTTTTTTCTAATTTATATCAAAGCTCTCGGAATCTGCCACGGGGACCGAGCGACTGACTTACCCCACGTACTCCGCGATGGACGGCGAATCAAGAACGTCAAAGGTGTGCGTCGCCTCCAGCGCGTTCGGCTCCGGGCTCGCGCCGTTGGACTCCCGCTGCTGAGATGGTTCTCTGGGACCTGCGGCGGTTATCTGGCCGTGCCTTCGGCTGCCCAGCTTCTGGAGTCCCTCGTGTGAGTACTCGCGCCGAGCCAGCGGGAGGTGGTTGAGCATCACGAAAGCGGCCATGGAGGCAGCCATCATGCCGCACAAAATGAGGAAGAAGATCAGCGGAGAGAAGTTGGCTGCCCGGTACTCGGTCTGCACCTCGTAAATCGATGTTCCGTTGTCACCCGCCGTTCCGTTGGCGTCGGCGATGGAAACGTTGACGCAGGTCGAGAAGCCGGCGCCCTGCCCGAGGGCCACGAGGCCCGGCAGCAGACCGCTGAGACCCTCGCCCACATAGTAGGACGTCATGTAGCCCGGCTGCAGGCGCATCATGAAAGGCAGGAAAGTGACCGAGCTGGTGCAGTCGACGAGGCTCAGGAAGAAGGTGAGCGCCAGCAGCGCTGTGCTCCGGTCCGCGCCGGCGATCACCGTCGTGCGGTCCCAGAGGAACGCCAACAGGAGGCAAGCTACGGCACCTAACGCCAAAATTGCGTAGATGAGGGGTACCTCGTCCAGGCAGCCCGGCCGGAAGCGGTGCGCGAGCGTGATGGCGAGAGGGCCCACGTTGGCGAGCTGGATGAGCACCGTGAGGTAGGAAGGCAGGTACCATCCCTCAGGGATCTGCGGCACGATGACAGGCAGCTCCACCCACATCCCGTTGATGGCGACCCACGACGCCACGCCAAAGACGCACGTGAGAGCATGCACAGGCCAAGCCATGGCACGTGTACGGTTACGACGAGCTTGAAGAGAACGTTGGACGAAATGGTCATGTGGATAGACTAGGGAGAATGTTTTTACTTGGCGAGAGATGAACTCGGTAAGGGATGAATGTGGCAGTAGAGGCAGGTGAAGTTAGAAAAAGGTGGACTAACCTGACCATGAGATGAGACCCCTGACAGGCAGACAAGATGATGAAGGGAGGCCCAGGGTCACAGAGGAGACTGTCGCAGGCAACCGCTCCCGGCCAGGCCCTCAAGACACTCCTCATGGAGGGAAGGCACCCTTCGCTGTAAAGGCGGGTATCACATGCCTTGCTGCTCTCCATGGACAAAGCGCTTCTTAGTTGCAGCACTCGACCGGTCTGGTCACATGCCTCCTCGCTGCGGCCACGGTGATCCTGTGGCCATGCTGCCTGCCACGATTGTGCGCAGTCGGTGCCAAACGCGAACTTTCGCAAGCGACTGGCCAAGGGAACGCCCCTAGAGCCATCGTCTGACTAAAGGTACACCTCACTTTGTTGGCACAAGTCGCCTCTAGTTAATGTTTATGGTAATTGATAGAATGATTTTGCCGCACTCTGCGTGTAGATTGTTAGCTGCGTGCGTGCGTGTGTGCATGCGGCTATGTGCGTGCACGCACGCACGTACATGCGTCGCAGTATAGGTGCTCGCTAACAGCATTTACCCGAACAGACTGTTACAGGTTATATGGAGAAACTTTGTGTGCGAGATAAGAGTGAGAGAGTAGCGGTCATAAAATCATTTCATGACCCTGGTGAATTAAAACTTGGCCACCCACAATTCTAACTTCGTGTGTTTGTCACCATCCCCAATGGGGGGGGGGGGGAGACAAAAGTGGACGGACTTCCTCCCGTCTCCCACCTGCGCCTGGCAATCATTGCGCCGGGGCTTCATAGAGGTGCTCGCTGACCGGGGTTGTTTGGCTGTCTGTGCATTCTGCAGAATAAACAACGTGGCCCGCAGGAGTTGCAAAAGCGCACGAGCTGTCTCTTGAAGCCCTCTCGCATTACGCGCCAGAGTAGCATCGACGCACTCGGTAGTCCGCCTCCTGGCAGTGACCTGCGCAGGAGTCAGATACCAAATCGTTACCTCTTGGTATGCATGACCAAAAATATCATCTGGATCATTGGGTTCAAAAAGCACGCCGTCCCCTAGCATAGCCATACTGTATGTGAGCTCACATGCGCACACACAGCCACAACACACAGAAGCCCTTCTTCAAACTCAATCATTTGACTGGGGAATGTGAAGTATTCACTAATCTTGTTCAGCTGAATAATGTTCTTATTACGGGTAGCACACTCATGCGCCACAGCATGCATAACATTGGCCTTAACTTGACCGTGTGAGAGTATCCTACAACACTTACACAGTCTCTCATTCCAGGGATACCCAGAGTTGCATTGAAACTTCAAATGATTACTCTGTGTTTACGCTGTAGAAAACTTTCGAGTTCACATTCTTTGGTTTGTTTAACGTCTTGTAGGTGACCTGCCGAGTCAACAACTCCCGCACTTAAGAAGCTGATTTATCCGAGGAAACTGCCCAAATAAAAACTCAACCTTCATGATGTCTCCATGCATTGACATGGACATCAGTCCCCAAGTCAACTCTACGCTGCTGGGTATTTGTCATGTGCACAACCTATGTTTGTTATTCAGGGTCAAAGGACACTGCTCTATGGGTCACGCACATCACTAATCATTTTACCAGCACCCACACCCCAGCCGTCTGCTCGCATGCCAAACCTCACGATCCGAGCACCCTGTTACGTGCGACCGCGATCGCACCCCCGGCGCGATTATAGCGCGGCAGCTTCACATCGACAGCTTCACATCGACAGCGTGCACACACGACCAGGACGCGCTCCGTCTCTAGGACTCATCCCAATATCAAGGCTCGATATGAAAGTTCAGACGATGCGAATTTATTTGGCTTTGGAATGATCAAACCCAAGAATTTAGGTCGTTAAGTTGACATCGCCTCTGTGCTTTTTCCAACCAAAAAATGAGTCGATTGGCAGTGGGCGACACCGACAAACCAATACGTTACGTAACGTGCGTGATCCAACAATCCAAAAGAGATCCGATATGTGTTTGTATAACCAGAAAATCATCCATAGTGTACAGCAAGACACGATAGACGCTCAGGTGAAATCAACCTGCAAATCGCGAAACTGTTCATCATGGAACTGCAGCTGGTGAGCATTGCCATGCACACCACTTGGGTGTCAAAAGCATCAAAGTCGCACACAGGCATTAGATGTTGGCTTTGTGAACGTGTATTTGTGGTAGATTATCTGTATACTTGTTTCATGTCAATTGGAGATCATCGGCAATTTAGAGTACTGCTACTATACAGTTTCATGTCAATTGGAGATCATCGGCAATGTAGAGTACTGCTACTATACAGGAATTATTCGTATATTGAACGGATACAGCAGATAAACAGGCGCAAGCACTGATGAGTCCGTTGTATAATATTTTATTCTTTCTATAATGATCATTTTGATATCGCTAAACGAACCTTTCCAACTATTTTCAAAAACAATAAAACTACAACAATCATCATCATAAAAAACAAGGCAAATAGGCGGTGAATATTACAATATTCAAGTGCATGGTCCATTGAATTCTAGGTCAAGCAGAAGGCAAATTGCTGCGCGCCCAACGGGAGTGGAATCTCAGTGCTCCCGTTGGGACGTTGCCAGCCCAGCTCCCCCCACCAACCAGGGAGAGGAGAGAGAGAGAGGAGAGAGGCCCTGCCCCATCAGGCGGCAGGGCAACCAGGAGACGTCTTCTCTTAGACGAGCAGCGCCGCTCCATCTGCACGGCAATCGGGCCACTCGCTCGCTCGGGACGACGCCTCTTCCCATAAACTAATAGGCTGCAATTTCCTGCCAGCCAATCTACACTGACACACTTAATGCAAAGCCAAAATACACCGGAAACAGGATACGACGCACAATATCGATATACAACGTATGGATTTTCTTTGATGTCTTAAAACATATCATCTGGCAATAAGTAACGATTTCCTCGCATCGGCACGCACCCCGCACGTGTTCCTTTTCAAAATGACACAGCTCGAAATCACAAAATAAATTTTGACCTAAAGAGAGCCTTGCCTGACCCACAACTACATTTTACTCAGTTTAACACAGAGGCTTTCGCGACCAATATCATCCATGAGAGGTTTTTGGGTAAGACTATGTAAATGTGTCGTTTAAACCCGCCACCACCCGACACAGCCAACTCGTAAGGGTTGTCACATAAACAGAACATGCCAATTCGTCACTAGTCCAGCACAACACATCTACGCCTATATACAAGGAACGAAACAGTAAGACTTCTCCACAAATCTGGCTGTCGCTTGATGCAGCTGGTTGTAATTACTGGTGAAACAGCGAAATTAGATTGTAAATGTTGTGGCTTGGCTCTCCAACACACCAGTTAGTGCTGTACTAGTACACTACACTATACACTACTATACACTACACACTAGTGCTGTACTAGTACACTACACTATACACTACTATACACTACACACTAGTGCTGTACTAGTATACTACACTATAAACTACTATACACTACACTATACACTACACACTAGTGCTGTACTAGTACACTACACTATACACTACTATACACTACACACTCGTGCTGTACTAGTGACGACTTGGCCACATTCTGTTGACGTGACAACTCTTACTAGTTGGCTGTGTCGGGAGGTGGCGGGTTTAAACGACACATTTATATATTTACGCGATCTAACCCAAAAACCTCTTATGGATACATTTTCCTCTCTGAAACAATGCCCTCCTGACCACCCATCTGGACCCTGTCACGATTCCTGCCCAGGAAAGCTGCACGGGAGGGTGGGTGCAGCACAGATATGGGGATGGCAGGGGTCGACGTGCACGGGATGATCCGCTGAGCTCATTCCCATATCCCGTGTGGTGGGGTGAACGAGGCCGCATACCCAGGGAGCAGCGGTGTCACGCATGGCTTGTGGAGCTGTTTGGTGGCTTGGCAGCTGCTAATCGGTAGCTGTACTGTGAAACCTGGCCGTGAGCTACGGATACTGACGGCCCAGGGATAAATTGCATCTGCAAGTCAGCGCTCCCATTTGGCAGCAAATTTAGGCCCGCAATGTTAGCGGTGGCTTGGCCTCTCACACGGATTGGCTCACGCTCGAGTCACTCGGCTTCATTCAAAGACGGATGAGGGGTTCAATCCTGGCTCCGCTCGGGGTCGGCTCCATGGAAATCGTGAGCGTGGCTGAGACCGTGCTTTGAGCCGGCTCGAGTTTAGCACGGCTTGAGCTGGCTCACTTTAACCAGAGCCAAGCCCGCGCTTGAACTAAGAATACGGGCTCAACAGCAGTGACTCTGAAATTGACAACAGTACAGAAAACGATATACATTCCATTCAGCAACCGCGCACGAGTTCACAACCTGCAGTGTTTCACAACCGTCCTCGGAATAGCTCCTGCAACTACATGGATATACTACCTTTTGTTTTGCCCTCGCAAAGTTAAACACTTACAACTTAATTCGCCTTCACTTCTGTAAAGTTGCCTTTGATTCGCGGACAGTATTCTCCTGGCACGCGTTTGCCTTCAAAAGCAAACGCCGAGTCTCAATCTCAATTGCAACGGTTGGCTACGTACGGTGCCAAAGAAGTTCAACATACATACCTGGCTGAATTCAAGGAAACGATTAAATATTTGAAAACTTATCACAGACAAGATATTTTACCTGATGGCAAACGCATGCTTAAGGAGCGTTAAGCATTTTCAGTGTTTTGGATTAATCAGTTACACTTCAACAGGTCCCAGAAACCCTCTCCAGCTGGGATTCACGTCGCAAACAAAAGGGCCCTTCTCACTGTGGAGGGAACTTGGAGCTCAGCAGAGCGAGCAAACCAAGCGATTCTTGCAGGAATCACATTCCATTCCTTCGAATCCTCCCTGCACGGTTCTACGTCTGCTGAACTTGCCACGATCCCGCTCGGAATTGTATTTGATTAACAATGGAATTGCAATTCCTGGTGGGGAATGGCAAGAATCTCGCAGCTGTAACAGTGAGCAGACTGATGAACGGACTATGGGTCAACGCTTAGGCTCTGGCAAGAACACTGCCTAGAGGGTGCATGCTCAGCCAACCAAAAATGGCATTTATCCAAAAAAGCCTCGCCGAGTTTGAAGACTCTGCTATCAGAATCTTGCATTTGGATGTTTGACCAGTGCCACTAATGAGTGTTTGGTACGCATCAGGCAGCCGAAGCCCTGTAATCTCTTTCTCAGGCTATTGCTGGTGGAAGAGCCTCCTACTCTCCCATGCTGGCCAGATGTCTTTGAAGAGATGGGTGTACCCACAATCATACACGTTTGTTGGAATGCCCAGACTTTCTCAACTCAATGAGTCGGTGGTCTCACCGACAAAACGGCCACACATTCAGTTCTTTTGAGCCGGTGGTCTGGATAAGGTCCAGAGAATGTGTACCTGCAATGCTGCACACATGCATGTGTCGTTAAATCAGATTTTTTTTCTAGGCCTGCATACATGTACTTTTGTGCGGGGTATCTCATCATTCACAGAATGTAATTAAGTTCAATGTGCTGCCCATTACAGCACGGCAGCATCTTAAAAACCAGTGCCCAGGGAATACTCGCACATACATGGGGGCAACACTCAGCAATGCCATCTCCCTGCCACACAACTACACCAAGCTGGCCCTGGCATTGCCCATGAGACCAGGAGTCTCATTTGCAAGCGTGACCTTGGGCACTGAGCGCTGATACAAGCCGAGATTTGTGGCACCCAGCAGGACACTTGCCTTCTAAGTAGACCGAGAGATAAAACTTTCAAATGTAACGAGTTGAGTGATAATAACTGAGACAATGCCAACGTAAGACGTTCATCCATCAGTGTATAAATAACAGACGATTAACATTGATAACAATACTGGAGGTCTGATAACACGTGAATTGAGGTTAAGAGCGTGTGTTGAACCATATGTTGTCTGTACATATGTGTCACGGCTCCATCAGAACACTCCCAAAAACATCACCAAAATCACAAGCAAATAAATACTATGATGGGAAATGTAAAGATGTATCTGATTAAGTGCTGGTGAAGTGGTCAAATATGAAAGGCCAACGCTAATGTCATGGTGTGAACTTTTGTGTTACCATCTGTGACTTTGATGCAAACATCAAACTCCCTTTGAACAAGATAACCATTCTCCCTTAATCCGGGATGCAACCCAGGTCTCGGTCCATTGATATGGGTATTAGCTCTCCAGAAACGTCCAGCCACATCTGTCGACCCGTCTTGCGAGAGAGGTCTGACACAACTGCGCATGCACGTGGTTATTACGCTGGCCTACTCTGTGGTGTCACACACAGCTTCACCACCGCCCACTTATCACCAGGCAACCTGATTTGGTATTCTCTGCAGGAATCACACGTGGTGACAGGGAGCCAACGGCCACTCCGTGACCCCAACATGGGCTGGCGCTCAGCCGCTTCATAACCACTCGAAATCCTGTCATCTGCTTTCTCGAAGCTGCTTTTGGTCTGCAATGCTTTTCAATTTGACGGATCGTTGGAGGTTTCAGGTGACACTTTGTACCATATCTCGAAATGGTGTCTCCTTCTCACCGAATGTGTGCTGTGGATGAGTGATGAGGTGTATTATCAGGATCAATGTTGAGGGATGTCTCCAACCCCGTTGAGTGGAATCGGCCTTAAACGTGCAGTCTGTTGCCTCAAGCACATCAAATAAACGACCAGCACTCGACACAACTGTCCACTTGGTTTCTTCCTAACTATTCAGAGTAAAAGCATACTATCTCACGGGGCATTTGAATATATATGCTTTTACAATGTTTTATATATTTTTATGTATTGTTTTAATTTAGGGGTATTTTCAAGGAACAGACTTGCTGCTACTATTTAAGATTAGCCGGATGAACTTTGATCTAGATGCTTCAAGTTGGGAACAGGGTTTACAGAGAAACTCCGTTTACAATGCCAGTTGGCACGACTTCTCTCATGCCACGGTGTAGCCGTCCGTGATTACCAGCATCAGCTGCATGCGAGTAAACCAGCAGCACACATTGGCAACATGCTTCCGGCCGAGTTGTTGTTTGTACAAATAAATTACTAGTTGGAACAACAAATATTACAATTTTGAATATCAAGCGATAACAGGTTTGTCACATTGCACCTGTTGTTAAAAAACGAGAAGAACATTTTCTGAAATAACGTCTCAGTTTGACGAGTGGCAGTAGGTCCATTAGATCAACAGTGGTAAGGGAGTTATAAAGCATCTTACCGCACACAACAAGCACATATCTGAGCTGTGGTCTCAAATTGGGCAGCTATCGTCCCTGCAAACAGCCCTGTCAGATCGCCCCTCCAGGCCGGCATTTTGACAGCCATGCTGTTGCAACCCTCCCCATCCACATTGGGCCCGAACCACAACATCTCACACTCTTAGCCACGATTCCATGGCTGCTTTTCTCTTTCGTGCAAAGGCCTCCGTCTTTAATTCCGAACAATTACAGTATGGCTGCTGCTACTGTACAAAGCACATCTGGAGTGGAGGACCCAGTTCCTAACTCGCAGCGCTTGATAGAAATCAACGTAAAGGGTGATTGATGATCAGAACTCGGATGCACTCAAGTCACTCGGTCATCAGTGGTCTGTTATCTCCCTATCACTCTGCTATCCTTACTACCATGGTTACTGTCCCCGTGAACTTCAATCATTGACTCCTCCACCCACGAGTGACTGTTTCATCTCATCCACACTGTTCCACCACCGAACTACAGCTCACAAAAACACTCACCCACTCATCCATTCACCCAGCTTTTCGCAGACTCACCTACTCGCTCGCTACACGGCAGGCCATAACACACTGCCCAGCTTTGTAATTCCATCCCATTGTCTCTATCTTTAAGCTCTTCCTGCCTTGCTCAATTTAAGAAACATGTCAACTCTTGCCTACCACAATTCCGATAGTGCAGTTTGTTCCTGGCTGCTTAACATTTTGGGCCTGTGCTCAGCAACTACATACAAAATTACACGACACAGTCGCACCCTGAGCTGCAGGCCGCACTGAGAACCCACGACGGGGTTCTGAACCAAATTCCTCGCGGCAAGACAACAGCAGCACCGCGAGGCGGGCCGGCGCTGCCGTGCCTGGTCGCCCACGCTACAGCCTCGCGGCCGTGCCACGGGCAGCGCAGGTTCAGGGCAGGGTCACGCGGGGTCACGAGGGGCAACCCGAGGATTCGAGGGCTACGCGGAGCAGGAGGCAGAGCAGGGGTCGCCGGGCGTGAAGAGGTGGTAGACGTTGACGAGGGGGAACACGGCGAGGGCGCCCAGCGCCGAGCCGGCCTGGATGGCGGCGCCGCACCACAGGAGCGCCGCGTGGCCGCGCTGGTGCAGCACCGTGCCGATCATCACCTTGAGGTACGAGAAGAGGCCCACGAAGAGCACCCACGCCAACACCTGGCAGACACGCGAGGTTCACGGCTCAGCGGGAAGCACTCTCTCCGGTGTCACCGATACGCAGCGATCACGATCGGCATGATGGATCATGAAATACAGGCATACGATGCAAGGCGAGGTGCAGACTGGAATTAGCAGAATATCGAAAATGTGACGCTGCCCGCGGCGCACGGCGATGGCGCGTGTGAAGTGCGGCGCACGGCGGGGCGCTGTCGACGCTCACCACCAGGACGCTGCCGCTCGGTTTGCCCAGCAGCGGGGGGCACGGGCTCAGCACAGCCAGCGTCATGATGTAGCTGCCCACCAGCACGCCCAGCAAAAACAGCAGGCCCAGCACGGGGCTCGACCTGCAGGCACCGGTCAATCGTTCCATGTTACCACGTACAGACAGGAGGTGGCCGCTCTGCAAGTGGCAGCTGATACTGTGCATGCTATCAGGGCACTGAAACAGCACCGTCCAGACCATGGGTTTCAGAACTCAAGAGCGAAGCAGCAGCCAAGGTGACTGATGATCCAGAACTCGCTCGCTCGCTCACTCACTGGTGGTCAGCCACCTCCTCTTCTATCATCACCACCACGGTTACAGCTTCCGTGAATTTCACTCAATGATTCCTCCACCCGTGTTTATGGTCTACCAGATTTGTCGACTAACACACTGCTCGTCACAACAACACACCCATTCATCCATCCTCTCGCCCACCCACTCTCTAACTCATCTACTCACCCACTCGCTCACCACACTGCACGTCACCTCACTTCTCTTTCTGCTTCTTCCCTCGCACTGCTCCACTCTGGAATTCCCTCCTCCCATCGTCATCTCTTTTCTCAAGCTCTTATAATTAGCTTGCTCAATTATAGATACGTGTTGAACACTTAACTGTTACAACTTTGTTAACATTGTTTATTGCTGGTCGCTTGAATTCCTGGCCCTTTGCGCCCGTGCTTAGACACTGTGTTTAAATTATACATATATACATTACACAAACGGAGTTCCACCAGCGCATCCTGGTGGGGGCTTCCCCTGGGCGCGAGGCCTCACCGGCAGGGCAGGCCCATGGTGAGGAAGCAGGCGAGCGGGTTGGCAATGCTACTGAGCACGGCGCTGAGGTGGAACACGCTGCCGCCGTACGGGAGGCAGGCGTACGTCTGCACGGAGGGCAGCACGCCATTGGAGAGCGCGTTGGACAGCAGCAGCAGCGTCAGCAGGTACAGCACGCTGCCCACGCACAGGCTCTGCGGGGCACGCACGACGAGTGGCGACACCAGCCATCGCACACAAGGGCATCAATATCTCCTCTTTTTAAATCCTTTATATTAAGTTCGCTTGCTTGCTTGCTGCTTGCTTACGACTGTGCAAATCTTTCGGTCGTTTTTTAACCCACTTCCCGTGATCCAATCGAGCTGACATTTTCCACACAGACTCGTTGTGCGTGACAATTTTCGTGAAAAATTTTTTACACTGTTTAGGAATTTTTAAATATTTAATTACCAATTGCTTAATGCTGGCAGTCAATCATCTGACCCATAGGTGACAGCCATCTCAAGCCAGAGGACGAGAGGACTCTAGCCGCCACGCATATAAAGGATTTAGAGTGAAAAACTTTGTTTTTACGGGTTAATTTTTTTAACGCTACTTACACGACGATGATGTTAATACTCAAGCATCAGAATACCATACCAAGACATCATAAAACATAATATTTCAGTGGTAATGTCCAAGTTTGAAAGATGCACTCTGTGGCACACTAAAAGAGGTCAGGGTGAGTGACAGGGTGACTCCCGGTTTATCTTCGCCTAGACTCTTTCAACCGTAACTAAACCCCCGGTCTTCTGAGCAAACTTTCCGAGGTCACGTCGCAAAAGCTGGGCGGCCTTGGACGTGTGAACTCCGAGGGCGCCGCCGCCGGTAGCGAGGCTCACCTCCCCCTCCCCCTGCCTCTTGGCGAGCACCGCTCGGCCCCCGTCGCGGTCGGGCAGCACGAGCACGTCCCCGTTGGACGTGGGCGATTCCGGAGACACGACGGACAACGCGTCGCTCTTGAGCTGCGACTCCTCCTCGCGATCGTCCAGATTGCGTTCTCATTCTGCCCCGGGTTCAGGTCCTCACCTGAGCCACGCAACACACAGGCTGCCATGTTCAAGCAGGCCTCGGCCGCCCAAGTTTCGTGCCCCAGTCGAGACAGGGGAACGCCGGCCGCAAGCAGACAACAGCGCATTCACCTACACAATCAGAATTTCCAGCAAGATTGACTCAATGCACGCGATTGTTTTTATCAGTAAACAAATTCCCATGGTATCTCTTGTCTTCGACGATTCTAGGTGTTGTGTCTATCAGATGCAATAGGTGAGGGAGGGACAGAGGAGGTGAGGAAGGAAAGGAGGGAGAGGTGAGGGAGGGGAATGAGGTGAAGAAAGGAATGGCGAGGTAAGAAACAAAGGAGAGGTGAGGGAATGAGGCGGAGGGAACACGGAGGAGGTGAGGGAGGGAACGCGGAGGAGGAGGTGAGGGGACGGTACCGGGGGCCCCGGGCCGCAGGCGCACGAGGGCAGCGAAGGCGCAGGCCGAGGCGAGTAGCAGGGCGCACACGACCGAGAAGAAGGCCGACACGGAGAAGCGCTCCTCCAGGTAGCGAACGTGCGACGCCGGGGCCGAGGCGTTCCCCGTCCCGTTCACGCACTCGGCGGCGCCCACGCCCTGCGCCAGTGCGGCCACAGAAGGCAGCAGCGCGCTCAGGCCCTGGCCCACGAAGAAGGTCTTGACGTGCTCCGTGGAGAAGCGGTACATGTGCGGGAGGAAGGTGACGTTGGAGGTGCAGCACACGAACGAGAGCGCGAAGGCGAGCACCAGGTAGGGGACGCTGTGCATGCGGCCCGACACGGGCGCCGTCACGGACCACGTGACGGCGAGGCAGGCGCATGCCACCACCGCCAGCACCTGCGGGGAGAGCAGCCGCGTCACGCGGCGCCACCGCCCGCACGCAGCCCCTCTTGCCGCAAGTCGCACGGCACCGCGTAATTTACACTTCCTGCTTGTGTTTTGCAACACAGGTGCGCACTGTATGTGTGTGTGTACGCACGATGTGTTGCCTGTAAGTGACTGGTGGGGTAAGTTCTGTAAGCGAGCACCAATGAAGGCCGGTACGTCACACGAAGGGCATGGATGGCCAGCACCACACCCAACGACCTTGGACTTCCCAGTGGTGATGCTTATACATCGCTCCAGGTACTCATTTGAGGTTCAGTCGATGGCCGGTTCAGATATTAGCTGTGAGTAGGAATTGAACTCGAGTCACCGGGTTCATAACACCACGACACGCACTCCCAAAACAAAAACAAAGATTCCCCTATACCTTAAAAGACTGTTGAGGCAAGTCCTGTTAGCGAGCCCCTATGAAGGCCGGAACGGTACACGAGGGGGTGGGTGGCCAGCACCACGCCCGACCGCCTTTGTCTCCCTAGTGGTGATGTTTACACACCACACCAGGCACTCATTTGAGGCTGAGTTGACTTAGGGGAGGCCCAGGACTGGTAAAATAATCATCACTGGTGTTGGCCATGAGTGGGACTCGAACTCGGGTGTTCGGGCTCGTAGCGCAGCGCACTAACCGCTACACTACCGCTCCCCAACTACACACACGGACACACACACAAAACAACGACCGTCATTTACCAAAAAGTGGTGGTGATGCCACCAGCGCACAGTGCACTTTCACGCTGCTGGCAGTGTAAACTTTCTGTGTTTTAGCCACAAACACGGCTGTGTCTTACCAAGATCGATTCCTGGCCATGGCTACAGTATTGGCAAGGGGTATCTGATCCTATCTTACACTTCCCATAGGTAGACTCTGGCTTAAATTAGTACCCGGTGCAATGTATGAGCATCAGCACTGGCGGGGGCAAAGGCAATCGGGCGTGGCGCTCACCACACCGTGCCGGCCTTCATAGGTCAACACTAAAAGCACTTGCTCCAACAGCCTGTTACAGGCTACAAGAGGGATCTTTGTTATAATGATACCATGTATAATAAAGTACAGGCTGGGAGGCCCGAAGCCAGCCCTCCCTCCTGCCTGACCAGGCCAGCCCAAAGAGGCCTGGCGAGGGATCTGGGCAAGGAATGGTGCCTGCTCATCCAATGAATAAAAAATGGAGCGATTAACGAAGCTTGAGAAAAATATCTCTGAAGCCAGCCAGAGGGTGTGCTGCGCATGCAACAAGAACACATGAGAGAGGGCGAATGAGTAACACTGGGTGGAAGCCTGAGATCTACACCCAGGCGGTGGATGGGAGGCAATTGGTCACTCGTCCTCCGGCTGATACCTGGATGACGTGGATGATGGATGTGGATGATGATGCATGTAGATGATAAGATGATTGTGATGTGGATGATGAGACGTGGATGATAGTGGTGGTGGTGATGATAGTGATGTAGATGATGAAGATGGTGATGTGGATGATGACACGTGGATGATGGTGGTGATGACGACGGTGATGTGCATGGCATGACTGGTGGCGTTGCCACAGAGACCTGGATGACGTGGATGAGGACGCGCTCGTTGAGCCGGCCCGGGGCGAAGCGCTGCGTGATGGTCACGGCGATGGGGCCCACGTTGGCCAGGGCCACCATGACGGTGAGGTAGGAGGCGAGGTCCCAACCTGCGGAGCGGGCGGAGCCGCCGCCACCCAGCGGTGAAACTCCGCAACAAAGCGGCGCACGCGGCGAACACCGCCACTGCTCAGTGAATCAGTAGACTGGACAACTCCTTCACACACCTCCACGTCGAAATACACGAGTCCTTTTGCAGATTCCATCGGCTACACGAATTTTTCGAGTGCCTATTTCAACGCCATGGATTCAACACCAAGCAAAACAACGATGAATTTGTGTTATGCGTTTAAAAGTTTTCCCCGACTGTATTTTGCTCCGACGTCTAGAGTGGATGCGTTTGCCGAGTGTCTGAGTGGGACGTCTGCTCTGCGTCTTATCACAGTCGTAACACTCGTGCCTCACAGCAAGACTCGGGCCTCTCTCTGTGTGGAGTTTGAATGTTCTCCCCCTGTTTTGCACCGGTTTCCTCCGGGTCGTCCTATTTCCTTTCATAGGTATTGGCCAAACATACCAGTGCTAAAGAATTACCCACACATTACTCATTTGGCATTGCAAACAGCAGCAACATCGCTGCCTACTGCAAAAACGTGCAGAACCCTCCTGAAAAAGTATTGTGACTCTGCGAGTCTTTCCTGAATAAACAAGCAATGTAATGGACCATGTGTTCTATGATTGGCATTAAAATGTTCAGAAGTCCACTCACACATCTTGCCCACGGATTTGTTCTTGCTCAGGCACAGTGGGGGTTATTTTACAACTTTGAATTCCAATGCTATCAATATGCTAATATGCTGCGGGTAATTGTGTAAGACACCAATGCTTTAATTTATCTTGCCTGAATGAAACGGTTATAATCCATTCCATGAAGATATCTTACCAATTGTCACTAAATATATCAACTTTGTGGATATATCCTGTCAGGTCATTTGCTTGAAGAATTAAATCTCTCGTTGATGCCACTAAATAAAATGGATTGTTTTGAACAAGCGCCCTTTAACTCATTAGGGAACGGATTCAAAGCAACGGTGCAGCAACTGTGGCCGCCCCGAGATTAAACAAAAAAGCGGGGAAGCTGTCGAGGCGGCAAGCGGACGGGCGATCGGTCACCACCACTGCGGTAAGAAGGGCAAGAAGGTGGCGCCGCCGCCACCACCACCACGTACTTTCTGGGAGCACCTTGACCATTACGGGCAGCTCCACCCACAGGGCGTTGACGGCCACCCAGGAGCCCATGCCGAAGAGCGCCACTAGCGAGTGCTCCAGCACGCCGCGGCCCCGCATGTTGCCGCCGCCTCCTCCTGCACACGGACGCCACGGCACGGCACGCAGCGCGCAGTCAGTGTCTAGTAGGGGTGGAACGGTGAGTTCGTGTGCCAACTTGTATTGGGAGTGTCTGCGATTCCATCTCCCGGCACGGCAGAGACAACGGAGCGAGTTTATACAATCCCATCCCCTACTGCCTCTTTAGTAATGGGGGAATACTGGAAGAATACGGGAAGAACTTATAAACTCCACTCTTACTCTCTCACGCATACACAATCACCAGCGCACTCACACACACTCTGCAGAACAGGGGAGAACATACAAATTACACACAGAAAGGGAATCGAACCCAGGCCCCTTCTTGCTACTGCACTAAATAATGAATATTCAGCGCCCTTAAAACTTCAATAAGCAAACTTGCATAGGTCCAGCTTTGAAAATTATTGCCGAATTGGGCACGTTTCTGTATGCAGTTTGTATGTCTCCCCCTGTTCTGCAGAGTGTGTGTGAGTGAGATGGTGAGTGTGTGTGAGAGTGGCGTTTGTATGCCCCCCCNTGTTCTGCAGAGTGTGTGTGAGTGAGATGGTGAGTGTGTGAGAGAGAGTGGCGTTTGTATGCCCTCCCCTGTTCTGCAGAGTGTGTGTGAGTGAGATGGTGAATGTGTGAGAGAGAGTGGCGTTTGTATGTCCCCCCTGTTCTGCATAGTGTGTGAGTGAGATGGTGAATGTGTGAGAGAGTGGCGTTTGTATGTCCCCCCTGTTCTGCATAGTGTGTGAGTGAGATGGTGAATGTGTGAGAGAGAGTGGCGTTTGTATGCCCCCCCTGTTCTGCAGAGTGTGTGTGAGTGAGATGGTGAATTTGTGAGAGAGAGTGGCGTTTGTATGCCCCCCTGTTCTGCAGAGTGTGTGTGAGTGAGATGGTGAATGTGTGAGAGAGAGTGGCGTTTGTATGCCCCCCCTGCTCTGCAGAGTGTGTGTGAGTGAGATGGTGAATGTGTGAGAGAGAGTGGCGTTTGTATGCCCCCCCCCNTGTTCTGCAGAGTGTGTGTGAGTGAGATGGTGAGTGTGTGAGAGAGAGTGGCGTTTGTATTCCCCCCCCNTGTTATGCAGAGTGTGTGAGTGAGATGGTGAGTGTGTGAGAGAGTGGCGTTTGTATGCCCCCCCCNTGTTCTGCAGAGTGTGTGTGAGTGAGATGGTGAATGTGTGAGAGAGANTGGCGTTTGTATGTCCCCCCTGTTCTGCAGAGTGTGTGTGAGAGTGAGATGGTGAATGTGTGAGAGAGTGGCGTTTGTATGCCCCCCTGTTCTGCAGAGTGTGTGTGAGTGAGATGGTGAGTGTGTGAGAGAGTGGCGTTTGTATGCCCCCCCTGTTCTGCATAGTGTGTGAGTGAGATGGTGAGTGTGTGAGAGAGAGTGGCGTTTGTATATCCCCCCTGTTCTGCAGAGTGTGTGTGAGTGAGATGGTGATGTGTGAGAGAGTGGCGTTTGTATGCCCCCCCTGTTCTGCAGAGTGTGTGTGAGTGAGATGGTGAGTGTGTGAGAGAGTGGCGTTTGTATGCCCCCCCTGTTCTGCAGAGTGTGTGTGAGTGAGATGGTGAGTGTGTGAGAGAGTGGCGTTTGTATGCCCCCCCTGTTCTGCAGAGTGTGTGTGAGTGAGATGGTGAGTGTGTGAGAGAGTGGCGTTTGTATGCCCCCCCTGTTCTGCAGAGTGTGTGAGTGAGATGGTGAGTGTGTGAGAGAGTGGCGTTTGTATGCCCCCCCTGTTCTGCAGAGTGTGTGTGTGAGATGGTGAGTGTGTGAGAGAGAGTGGCCCCCCCTGTTCTGCAGAGTGTGTGAGTGAGATGGTGAGTGTGTGAGAGAGAGTGGCGTTTGTATGCCCCCCCNTGTTCTGCAGAGTGTGTGTGTGAGTGAGATGGTGAGTGTGTGAGAGAGTGGCGTTTGTATATCCCCCCCTGTTCTGCAGAGTGTGTGTGTGAGTGAGATGGTGAGTGTGTGAGAGAGAGTGGCGTTTGTATATCCCCCCCCTGTTCTGCATGGCTTCCTTCAAGTTCTTCACTTTCCTCCGAAAGCAGTCTATCGAGAATCGTCAAGGCTTGGCACTACTTCTACTGCTACACGCTCTTGCTCTGGGAGACAGAGTGAGCAGCACATGCCACTCCCCTTGACAAAGAACAAGACTGGGAACCGGTGCCCGCACACAATCCCCGCAGCCTTCTGCACCGCGTCGCAGTGGCCGGCACCCGCAGAGTCACGCGTCTCGGCGCCCGGGCACCTGCTACTGGTGGCACCCACGAGTTTGCTCTCAAGGCTCCCGTGGAGTCACGTGTGGGCAGGTCAAGACCATGGCACTCTGCGAACCGGGTAGAGGTCTCTGCCTCTTGGAGAATACAAAATATACGATGAATATCGACAGAGAACGGGGAAGCCTTCGGGGCAAATGGGTTGTGCTTGTGAACTCCACAGACTTGTATATATGTATGTTGAACTTTGTTCGCACCGTACGTAGCCAACCGTGTTAATCGGAGGTGCGGGAGCTAATCTATGCCGTTCGTTTTGACTCATAATTGGCGTAGAGTTAGAGAGAACAAGTTGGAAGTGAGTAAAATGTGATTCTTAAAAATAACCTAAGTTTGATTTAAAAAGAATACAGTTTGGTATCAGTTTAGAGAAGTGTCAAGAATAGAGCCAAAGGCCAACGCATGCTGCAGAATTTTCAAAGCCAGTCACAAAGGGTGGTAAATTATATTGTGCAAAGATTCCGTTCAGAGCAAGATTTAGGGCTCATAAAGGTTAATGCTATCTCACTGGTATTTAGTAAAGGGCTTGGAGATAAAAGATGCTGTTGAATGTTTAAAACTCAGCTGTAAACTAGTTTGAACTTCCTTGACAGAGCTTGTCATGGAGACTCTAAGCGTACCTTTAAAACTCGCCTTTTGCCCGTCCAAGGACGGGTGCAATGCAGTAAATCTGAAACTTGCAAGCGAAAAGCAGGAGGAGAAATCTGAAGCGTTGCTACGGAATGTTGTTCAGAACAGATTCCCTTCACTCCCAATACTTCAGAACAATCCCTAATGCCACAAGCTGAAAATGCAGATGTTAGGAGAACTCCATTTGTGTTGCACAAATGACAAGGCTTCAACTTGCTTCGAATTCTCTGGACTAACAGGCATCATAATTGGCCATGATCAATCCACTCCTGGATGGCAGAGCAAGCTCGAAAGTGAGCGTGCCGTGGACTGAGAGGCGTTGAGAAGCACCGGTCTGGCAGCCTGTCCCGCGACCAGCGTGCGTGCCGGTCTCAGCGCGGCCGTAGAACCGCGTGTCCAGCACGATGGCCTCAACTGGGGCAAATGTGACGGGGCTGTCCCGTCACGGTGGAAGCGCTCACGCTCCTGACCCATTATTCCTTGGGCAGGAACGATGTCTGTATGAAAACCGATCCTTGACCCTGGCGATACGGGCATCTATGTAATTGCTTGCCCAGGATTCTATTATTTTAAATATTACGCTCCCGTGCCGAGAATGGCACGACACTGAGGGATGGCAACGTGACGGGGAAAGGACGAAACAGGACGGAAATAAAGCAAGGACGAATGAAAGACAACGAATAAACACACTGTACAGAGGCCAGCACGAACACAGGGCTCAGAAGCGCAGGCAGTGAAAGGCGGTGAGGCAGTGCACGAAGAGAGCAGAGTTGACAGTAACACGCCAGCAGAGTTGACAGTAACACGCCAGCAGAGTTGACAGTAACACGCCAGCAGAGTTGACAGTAACACGCCAGCAGGTCCTCATGCAGTAGGAGCTGCTGCTGCTGCTGCCAGCTCCAAACTCCCACGGAAAGGGGCTGCAGTCCTCAATGGCACCTCTAGAATCGACACGCTACTGTTAATTTACATATTTTTGTGTGTCCATCGTTTCTACATTAAACTGGTCAACCGAAAGGACACAACGACAAACACCGCACCGCCAACACTTGTTAACACACATTTCATCTTTCCGACAAACAAATAGACACCGCCAGCCGGGTGCGCACTTCGTTGGGACAGGCCGAGAGCCCGGGCGGGATTGCACACCACCACCACCATCACCACCATCATCATCACCACCACCATCACCACCACCATCACCACCATCATCACCACCACCACCATCACCACCACCATCATCACCACCACTCAACATCACCACCACCACCATCACCACCATCATCATCACCATCACCACCACCACCAGGTCACCACCATCATCATCACCATCAATCATCATCACCACCACCACCATCATCATCACCATCACCACCATCACCACCTCACCACCACCNCCACCATCACCACCACCATCACCACCATCACCACCACCATCACCACCACATCACCACCATCATCAACCACCACCATCACCACCATCATCATCACCCACCACCATCACCACCAATCATCACCACCATCACCACCACCATCACCACCATCATCATCATCACCACCACCACCATCATCACCACCATCATCACCACCACCATCACCACCACCACCATCCCATCGCATGTCACGGACCACAGCCATAGAGGGCAGCGAGAGGGCAAAGGCGCTCGCGTATTCGTATCGAGGAAGAGAAATGATTTGTAGATCTTCTGCGTTCCAATTTCTCAGTGTTTCCAGACCATCGGATTGTAAACCCGTAGTCTCCGAATGCGACGCCATTCCACGTGGTTGTGGTGTCCGCTCGCTCTGACCACCACGTCTCGCCCGGCACCCGGCAGGGTCGTCGTGCCACGCGGTTCGGCCATTCCACGAGAGGATCTTCGTGACCGGGGCCTGATTTGTCACTCACTGACGTGTCACTGTTTTATTTGACCAGGTAAGGCCCACTGGGCTACACAGCTCTTGATCAGGAGTAGCATGGCCATAAAGGATCGCTCAACAAAGTGGCGAACAGGTATAGCAGCCTAATTCTCTCAACGCATATTTCTGAATCGCTATCACTGACATCGCTGCCACCCACCGCAGTGACACGTGTCTGATTTGTCAATCACACAAATGGTAGGTGGCTGCTGATGTTGTCACTCGCAACAGTGTGTGTGAGTGTGGTGTGCGTGTGGTGTGTGGTGAGTGTGTATGGTGAGTGAGTGGTGAGTGTGGTGTTGTAATTTTCGTCATCTGTGTGTGTGTTGTGTGTGGTGAGTTTGTGGTGAGTGTTGAGTGAGTGGTGAGTGTATGGTGTGTGGTGTTGTAATGTTCGTCATCTGTATGTGTGTTGTGTGTGTGAGTGTGTGGTGAGTGAGTGGTGAGTGTATGGTGTGTGGTGTTGTAATGTTCGCCCTCTGTGTGTGTTGTGTGGTGAGTGGTGAGTGTGTGGTGAGTGAGTGGTTAGTGTGTGTGGTGAGTGAGTGGTGAGTGTGTGGTGTATGGTGTGTGGTGTTGTAATGTTCGCCCTCTGTGTGTGGTGAGTGTGTGCTGAGTGAGTGTTGAGTGAGTGGTGAGTGTGAGTGTGTGAGTGGTGAGTGAGTGGTGAGTGTGGTGAGTGTGTGAGTGGTGAATGAGTGGTGAGTGTGTGGTGTGTGGTGTTGTAATGTTCGCCCTCTGTGTGGTGAGTGTGTGTTGAGTGAGTGAGTGGTGAGTGTGTTGGTGAGTGGTGAGTGTGGTGTTGTAATGTTCGCCCTCTGTGTGTGGTGTGTGTTGAGTGAGTGTTGAGTGAGTGAGTGGTGAGTGAGAGTGTGTGAGTGTGAGTGAGTGGTGAGTGTGTGTGGTGAGTGAGTGGTGAGTGTGGTGTGTGGTGTGTAATGTTCGCTCTCTGTGTGTTGTGTGGTGAGTGAGTGGTGAGTGTGTATGGTGAGTGAGTGGTGTGTGGTGTTGTAATGCTCGCCCTCTGTGTGTGGTGAGTGTGAGTGGTGAGTGTGTGAGTGTGTGGTGTGTGGTGAGTGTGTATGGTGAGTGTGTGGTGTGTGGTGTTGTAATGTTCGCCCTCTGTGTGTGGTGAGTGTGGTGAGTGTGTGTNTGTGTGTGTGTGTCTAGGTGAGTGTGGTGAGTGTGTGAGTGTGTGAGTGTGTTGACCTCTGTGAGTGGTGAGTGTGTGGTGTATGGTGAGTGTGTGGTGTATGGTGAGTGAGTGGTGAGTGAGTGTGTGGTGGTGTAATGTTGGCCCTCTGTGTGGTGTGCGGTGAGTGTGTGTTGAGTGAGTGAGTGTGTGAGTGTATGGTGAGTGGAGTGTGTTGTAATGTTGGCCCTCTGTGTGTGGTGTGTGGTGTATGGTGTGTGGTGTATGTGAGTGTATGTATGGTGGGTGGTGTTGTAATGTTGGCCCTCTGTGTGTGTTGAGTGGTGAGTGTGTGGTGAGTGTGTGGTGTGTGGTGAGTGTGTGTTGAGTGAGTGTATGGTGGTGGTGGTGTAATGTTGGCCCTCTTGTGTGTGGTGTGTGGTGTATGGTGAGTGGTGTGTGTTGAGTGAGTGGTGAGTGTGTGGTGTGTGGTGAGTGTGTGTGGTGTATGGTGAGTGAGTGTGTGATGTTGAGTGAGTGTGAGTGTTGAGTGTGTGTGGTGTATGGTGAGTGGTGNTGAGTGAGTGGTGAGTGAGTGGTGAGTGTGGTGAGTGTGTGTGGTGATGGTGAGTGTGTTGAGTGAGTGGTGAGGAGTGGTGAGTGGTGTGGTGAGTGTGAGTGTGGTGAGTGGTNGTGAGTGTGTGTGGTGAGTGTGTGTGGTGTAATGTGGCCCTCTGCGCGCGCCCCGCACCACAGCGCCGCTCTCACCTCGACTCGCGTCTCCGCGCAATCGCCGGGGCCGCGTGACGTCACGTGGCCGCGCGTGACGTCACGGGCGGACGTGACGTCACGCGCGGCCTCGTGACCTGCGGAGTCCTCGGCCGGGCGCCAGCGGCAGCAGCATCGCCCCCGCTGGCACAGGCTGGGCAGGAACCTCGTCGTCAATGACACACGGGTCTTGAGACTCGGCCGACGTGGACAGCACCGCACGTAACATCGTGGTCGAAATTTGGCCAAATTCTAAAAGAACTCAGCTGCGTCGTCGCCCTGTGCCACACGGGACAGCTGCCGCTGGGGTGCCCTCGCAATGGCCGCGTCGACATGTGGCTCAAGGCGCTTACCACGTGGAGAGCGCTATACAACTATATTGCATAACAATGGGAACTTCATATTGCATTTGCTTTACACCAGTGGCGGCTCCTGCAAAATCTCTCAGGGGGGGGCAAATGTCTGGATGATTGATAAGGATAAGGTCCACCCATGCAATGGATAAATTAACAGCTTAAGCATGTAAAGGCAACTTCACTTCTTTAATATTAATGAAAAATAAAGTGACTCTTACAATACATCTTGTTTGTTTCTATACTCACTATTAAAACAAACCACTCGTTTATTTTAGTAAAGATTCCACTAGGTGCGATAAATTATATTGTTGGATGAAACGTGCTTACGTATGATGACGTAAGCACGTATGATGACGTAAGCACGTTAGTGCGAGCCCTCCCGGAAGCCATAGAGAATGCATTGCAGCGCCCCGTTCGAAAAAAAACATCTTTGAATGTAAGTCTATGGGGACACTGGGCGATTCTCAGCCGGAGTGAAATTGCCAAAAAGAGGCGGTACTCCACAGAACGTGACATGACGCTGATTGGACTATATCCAGAGGCACAGTGACGGCTCGCGTAACTCTGTGGTTGAATGACATTGGTGGTGCGTCGCCCATCGCCCTAATGAAGAAACCGCCCCTGCTTTACACCCTTTTTACGAACTATACTTGGAGCAACATTGTCACAAGGAATGTATTTCATTTGATTATTACATCTTCTTGGTTCCTTCGGTAAAGTCACGTAGTAGAAGGGAAGTAATAAAATAATAAAACATAATAAAATAATTCTCACGACTTTCGGCAGAACTGGTCTTCACCTGAGGACGGCTGCTTGTGTTGTGGCCGAAATGTCGTGAGAATTATTTATGTTTTATTTTTATTATTTTATTACGTCCCTTCTACGTGACTTGACCGAAAGAACCAAGAATTTGAATCCCTGCAGTCACGAAAGCTTTAAATCGAAATTTGATTATTACATTTGTGTAGCATTTCAGATTTCTCTATCGCAGCTTTTACACCGATTCTTACGCTCGGCTTGTGTCTCGAGAATATTATTTAGCGCCTGACCAGGTCAGCTGTCGGTTCTGCAGCGCCTAGAATGACTTAGTAGGCCCATCCTTGAGTGGCAATCCTTGCCACAGCACTTTCAAGTGAATGCGGTGGCAGCTCCAGAGGTTTTTGCTGCGTTTTCTTGGTCTGCCAAGCGGCGCGTCTTTTCTCCTCGCCTCTCCTGAGGCCTGTTTTCACAGCCTGCTGCCAGTCACCAGCAGTTTTCTCCCAGTCATTTGGGTTGATGTCACAGTTCTTCATGTCCCGTTTACAGACATCTTTGAAGCGCAGGACATGGCGACCAGTGGCCCGTATGCCTGATGCCAGCTCGCCGTACAAGACTTCCTTTGGTGTTCTGCCATCCTGCATGTAGCGCACGTGTCCAAGCCATCTCAGGCGCCTATGACTGAGCAGAGAGTACATCAGGGGCGGTTTCTTCATTAGGGCGATTGGGCGACGCACCACCAATATTCAACCACAGAGTCACGCTAGCCGTCACTGTGCCTTTGGATATAGTCCAATCAGCGTCATGCTACGTTTTGTGGAGTACCGCCTCTTTTTGGGCGATTTCCCTCCAGCTGAGAATCGCCCGAGTGGCCCCATAGACTTACATTCAAAGATGTTTTTTTTCGAACGGGGGCGCTGCAATACATTCTCTATGGCTTCCGGAGGGCTCGCCCTAACGTACTTACGTCATCATACGTGCTTACGTCATCATACGTAAGCACGTTTCATCCAACAATATAATTTGTTGCCACCTAGTAGAATCTTTTATAAATAAACTTGAGTGGTTTGTTTTAATAGCGAGTATAGAAACAAACAAGATGTATTGTAAGAGTCACTTTATTTTCATTAATATTAAAGAAGTGAAGTTACATGCTTAAGCTGTTAATTTATCCATTGCATGGGTGGACCTTATCCTTATCAATCATCCAGACATTTGCCCCCCTGAGAGATTTTGCAGGAGCCGCCACTGGAGTACATGCTGGAATGTTGGCCAAGTTGAGGACTGATGTGTTGGGAATGCGATCTTGCCATCTGATACGGAGGATACGCCAGAGACAGCGGAGGTGGAATGTGTTAGTCGATGTTCTTGATGGGCGTATGTTGCCCAGGACTCAGAGGAGGGTGCTAAGGACAGTCCCGGTTCACCTGTACTTCGGTGTTGAGCATTAGGGATGTTCTCGATGAATATCTTGTTATACTGTGCTTGTTTATTTCGTCGTTTTTGCGTACCCCAAGTCAAACTTGCAAATGAGACTATCATGGTCTCTTTAGTTCTCACTCGATTAAACAAAATTTGAATTTCTGTTCTTGACAATAGCTGCATCATCCTACTCAGGTTTATTATAATCTAATTGGGCAACTGTATCCAGTATTCACGTAAAAATGTCTTTCCTGTAATTCGAGCCCATAGGCGACATGTGGCCCATCGGCTCTTGGAGAAGCCTGCTGAGCTATCCCATTCAGAGTTTGAGATCATCTATTCATTAATGGCCTAACATTTATACTTAAACTTAGGATACATCATCAAATATTTATCCGATATAAGAATGATGGAAACGATTCATCGTGTCACGTAAAAATATCGATTCCTAGAGCTCAGAATACTCGCTTTTAATCACCTGCTATCCAAACCGTCCAGGAGAAAACAAACGCATCGACATTGCCATCATATTTTTTTAATAAGTAAAAAGTAACAGTTCAGAACTATATTTATTGTAACCAAATTACAAATTGTATACGTTTGCTCTGGGGAATTTTTTGTCCATTCTGGAGAACATGCACCCAAGCCCACACACACAATGCTATTTTGGCACGAAGGACGCTGCGCAAGGACTGTGAGGCCTGCTTGTCGCCGATGGATCCAAGCAGTCACACCTCGGAGAAAACATTGTAATTTTCATTCACCCAGAATTTGCTTTCATAGTGAAACATTTCATACCTGATGCCTACACCATAGCAGAACCAGCCATCATGGTATGGAATAATCTGGAGGTAAACATCACCAAGATTCAACGAATATCCCTTAAAGGGTCTGTTTTACACAAGCATCAGACTGCACTCTAGTGGTTCATGTGCACACATCAAATCTGAGTAAAGCGTGCAAAGCTTTACACATTTAAACCAAAAGCTACTTTACATGATGGAGTTGGTGCAGTAATGGGTGGTTGGACCGAGCCATTTCATCACACTTCACCTGGGGACCTAATTTTATTAATTAAATTCTGAGTAACAGCCCAGGACACGAGTGCAGATGTAGTGCTCAACAACCTGAGCATCGGCCTTCTGAGCCAGTCGGCCACATCATGCAATCCATCGCACCAAAATTACAACGAACGCAGGCTTTCAAGGCAGTCTGTAGTATCTCGGTGGGTAATTGCACTCTTCGTTTTGTTTTACCTTCTGTGCCGCCTTTTGGTCAACTTGGTGCTGTTCTTGCACAAGACATTTCCTTTAGCACCGCCATTATCAAGAGGCCCCAACAGAGTTTGCAAGAGCAAGCTGCTGTGTAGCAGGCACAATAGAGGCAGTCGTGTATTATGGCTATAGCGCACCCATGAATTGCAATCTGCAATAAACTAAGGTGCAGATTTGTCTTGAACACGCATTTAAAAGAGCGTGTACAGACAGTGAAGGCGGATTGGCTGCACCAGGTTTCTGTGCACAGTCTAGCACTACTGGGCTTGCATTTTTGCCAAGAATATAGTTTGGACGAAATACATTGTGGCTACATTTCACAATGTGTAGCGTTCAGTCCACAATCCATTCACGTGCAGGGTACGACATTGGCCAATGTTGTTCTCAAGAGCAAAATCCATCCATCCTGTATAAGAAATAAACTGTTGCATAAACTCTACAACATATACAACATTTGTGGTACTTTCCGTTTACAAACTTGTACGTTGCTTTTCCCCTACTTTTAGTTTCTTACAAAAAATAAGACAATTTGGCAATTGCATTAAATAAATGAGGCCTATGCATTGACATTGGAGGCCTATAAATTATTAAATATGCAACACTGCACTTGATTAATTAATTATTAAAACATTCACATTAAGTGACAATTTGTCAAAAAGGTGAGCTAAGTTGCCCCAGGATACATTCTTGAAGCATACGCTCAACCTTAATCCAATGGAAAAAAACTTAAGTGTTGATATAACCTAATATTCACGAGAAGGCACACTCCATAAGAAAGGCTATATTGCATCCCTCATCAGAAACTGAATGCAGCAGCTGTTGAGAAGTGGAGAGAAGGCTGTGCAACTTCCACGATTTCCACAATTGGCTCGTCATTCACATCCAGAGCAGCAAATTCCAACATGGCAGCCAATAAACAGATACCATTAGAAAAGCCATCTTCAATCATTTAACACACCTGCTCTTCTTCCTGGTTCTTTCGGTAAAGTCACGTAGAATGGAAATAAAAAGTAATAAAAATAAAACATAATAAAATTATTCTCACGATGTTTCAGCCACAACGCAAGCAGCCGTCCTCAGGTGGAGAACAGGTCTGTCGAGGAGACAGTCTCATTCAGACTGTCTCCTCGACAGACCTGTTCTCCATTATTATTTTATTATGTTTTAATTTTATTATTTCCATTCTACGTGACTTTACCGAAAGAACCAAGAAGCTGAATCCCTCCAGTCACGAAAGCTTTAAATCGAAATTACACCTGCTCTTCTTTGTCGATCAACTGTACACAAACCAGAGCTACAAATTGCGAAGCAGCAATTCAAAACATCATAGCACTTGGTTAACGTGTAGATTTCCACAGACAATGTTATGATTCATAATACATTTTTGGCGTATGCCATGTAATGATCTAACCTTCAATAGGAATTCATCATCACCTAAGGACAAAATTATCATGTGTATAAGCCTTTATGGGCCATTATTGATTCAGCTCACCAGTAAACTATATGTTTATCTATCCGGTGGTGAAGGGTTCCTCATGATATAGAATTTGGTCAGATAATTATGTCGCCTAACTAAAGAAATGTTATGAATCATGAAACAGTGTCCAATTGTTCAGATCCTAATTGTAAGCCGCGCCGCTACAGAAACTCCAAGAGTGCCTTTGTTACACAAAGTGTCAAGCCAATTTTGATGAATCAGTAACTTTACAAATACGTACAAAATATCCATTCAATACCATTAATTCACGACCAAATACAACTAATTATATCAATCATTATTAGTTGCTGGTCTAAATATCTATGACTATCAGTCCACTGTAACTATTTACTTCTTAAGTCAACATTTACGTTGCAAAACAAACGTGGACTTAAGGGAGGACGCCTGGAATGATCTTGCCGGGTCACGAGTTCTTTTCCTAGTAACACAGCCAGGAAACGCCTGCGGCCTCCAGGCTCCACTGTTGCACCGAAACACGCGGCTGCTGCCCAGTGCTCTGCAGCACTTTCTATCGCCGTTGCCATAGTTTTGGGAAAAATTAAATCGTAACAATTAGGTGGCATATGCTTCTAAATCATTTAACTTTTTTTTTGCTTTTAAGATGCTTTATTGATACCTGCTGGCATTTGAACAAACTGTACCAGGGCACATCACTCATTGTACATCGACATGTTTGTGTAAATGCAATGTCGATGGCTAAAGTGGCAGAGGAAATGAGTTTCCGAATTCACACATCAGCGGTACATTTCACCTTGCAGTATTCATGCACCTGTCAGTGCAATCGAATTGGTGGTTTTTATAGGAAATGTTAAGTCTTTTCTTTGCATACTTAATTTCAATATATTTAGAGATGACCCTTGGTGTTCTTGTGAAGTAAAGGGAATAACAGCATTTTTAAAATTATCCCTGAAATATTAAATTCGTGATTTTTCTCAAAGCGTTGCGAATTATAACCCACAAAAAAATTAGGTTGCTTTGGGTTTCTGTAACGTTTTAATTGACGACTGCCCTAAACCAGTTTTCGTTCGTGTCAAGAGGTGTTCACAGCACGTGAACACTATCCAATAAGCAGAGGAGGACAATCAAAAGCTCGCCCAATGAAACTAGTCAAGTAGGCGGCCCTGGCAGTGCCGCGAGGATGAACAAGGAGGCTGGGCTTCCCATACCCCTCTGGTGGCGGCATTAAAATCTGTAGGGAAACAAATACAAAAGAGGCGAATGGACTGCATTAAGGCTGATGAAAGTTGTTGTTCTGCATTTGAGTGGGACTTGGGACTGCAAAAGCGAGTTCATAACCGAGGACAATTGATGAGTCTTGGGTGTGGAAAAGGAGGTTTCAATCACTGAAATTTAGCGAGGATGACACGTGTATGTCCGGAAGTGCTGGCCATGTTGAGAAGGGCTTGAGGGCCTGAACACAATGGACTACTCTGCCATCTGTTAGTGTTCCAGTCGCAGCAGCGGAGCACAGCTGGTCGGCTGCAGATAGCAGCCAATTACTGACATGACGGCAAATTGGTCAAATCCAAATCTCAGGTTGTAATTGAGGACTATGAATGCATAGCCCAAGAGCACCCAACTATGAGTGCTGCCAGGCCATACATGAACCAGGATTCTAAAACGATGGGTGTTTAAAATGTAGCATGAACACAAGGAGCAGTAATGTGCGCGCATCATCAAAACAACCTATGGAAGCAAAAGTGGCCCATCATCCTGTGAAGATTAGACCTACAGTGGAGTCCCATGGCAGGTCCAGCAGCTTACAGAAGACTACACCATGACAGGAGATGAGGCAGAGCTTTCCAATTTCTTTAGTTTAACAGAGACAGAGCTGAAGCGATGAAGCCGCGGCAGGATCAGGCGAGGTGCAGCTGGATGGCCTGGCCAGCCATTCGATGGTGCTGCAGATGAGCGACCGCTTGGCGTGCCGAGTCTGCCGATGGGAACGACACCAGCGCCTCGCCGCTCAGCTGCCCGCCCAGCCCGTACAGCAGCAGCACCGAGTCCGCGCTCACCTATCTCGCGGGGCGGGAGGCGCGAGGCAGGGAACACCATGGTAGCGGCGGGGAAGGCCGAAGCCGCGCAAGGCAAGAGGGAGGTGGGACAGGGCAGAGGACGGAAGGCAAGCCAGAGGTCACAAATGAGTCGACACACGCCACGACACGAGGGCCACGTTTGTTCAAAGACGCAGAAACGCCAGCCACACGCCAACGTGCTACCCTCGAGTTGATGGGCACAAAAACACACAAGCTGTGCAGACGTGCACAGCACTTGGCAAGTTGAGGGGAATACACACGAGAAATTGAATGGCCGACAAAAACCAAAGGCACGGCACGCGGAGGTGGCTCGGGGTCGAGCGTCGGAGCACTTGCTGGTGCCGCTGAGAACTGGGATTCAAATGTAGGCAGATAGATGCCGTGCGATAACCGGGCACTGAAGCAGAATGAGTGGATGGTCTCGGTCCATTCACCAATGGATGACACATAAAACAAACATTCACATTTAAATTCCTAGCGCCACCCGAAGCACAATAGTCATATAGATAACTAATTCTGAATAATATATTTCTGATGTTCACTCGCAATACTAATGCCTGAAAGCTCGATTGTCTTTACTGTTGTTTGTGGAAAGTACTCTTTGGTTCTTTCGGTAAAGTCACGTAGAAAATAAAATCAAAGAAGAATAGAATACGACGTTCGGTTGCAACACAAACAACCATCATCAGGTAAGAATGAATGATAAAACACAGACCCGGAAACAGTATAGGCAGCCACACATGCATGGTGTGTCTCGCTCGGTGTGTCTTTGTGTGTGTCTCTCTCTGCATGTGTGCCTATGCTGTTCCCGTGTCTGTGTTTTATCATTCATTCTTACCTGATGATGGTTGTGTTGCAACCGAAACGTCGTATTCTATTCTTATTTGATTTTATTTTCTACGTGACTTTACCAAAGAACCAAAGAGTAATGCATGCAGTCACGAATGCTTTGAATCTAGTTGTGGAAAGTACTTTCCCCGATTTCAGTGGCGAGAGGCTGCACGCATCTCCAGACGATGACACCAATGTGGTCGTGTTTCTGCCTCGACACCACAAAACAATCAGATTTCATGAGGCTGGAATGTTTTGCGTGGAAGTTATAAGCACAATTTTAAAATATTAATATCAATACCTCGTGTTTACAGTATTTGGATGTTTTTTCAATTATTTTAATTGTTCTCATCTATGTCCCAGCCCATTGTATCAATTCATATGACACAAATTCCTCCACCAACTCGTCCATGATCATAGGACGAAACAGTCCAATAAAGATTTGCATTAAAATAGCAGTAATCATACGATTCAGAATTAAAATAATATTTGGCCTCGTTCACTCCCAGCTTACCAATACCCCTTTTCTACTGGCACATTCGAGCAAAGGCAGCGACGGGCCTTTAAACATGGGCAGTTTCCACTGGTTAATTGCCGTGTCGAGCCAAAAACAAACTGTAATGCGCTGGTCTCACAAAACGTTCAAATCTGTCTCAGGGCCAGTACACTGCAAGGATGCAGCGTTACTGCATCAGCTACAAATTTCTTGATTCCTGCGGCTTCGCCAGTGGAAAAACACCTGTACCTCCACCACAGCCCCACTGCCGCACCTGCGAGGATTCGGCCCACCACGCGCACCAGCACCGCCACCACAGCCGCAACGCCACACCCGCAAATTGCCGCACCACGCCACAAGCACCACCACAGCCACAACGCCGCACCTACAACACGCCGCCACCAACACCACCACCACCACCACCGCAGCCGCGACGGGGAGACTCCACCAAGCAGAGCATGGGAGAAGCTGGTGCCTTACCTGCCAAGGCCTGCCCTTGCCTAGATACAGAGCCACTCTTTGGTGGAGCGCGGTGGGCCGCACGTCGCCACGTGGCCCGGCTCTCCCCGGCCATTACCTGGCGTGCCGGCAAGCGGACGCCCACGTTTAGATTCTCCACAGGGACACGCCGCCATCACTCGCGCTTACACCATCCCCACATCAGCATTTTCGTAACTCGGCTTTCACTCGTCTCTCGACACAACAAACAAATATTACTCTCGTCCAGTATGCTATGGGGACCTTGCAGACAAATGTTATCCAGCAGCAGAAATCTGCAGACCATTCATTGCAAGACAATGTTCTTTGATTCTACAGATGGTCTAAATGTAACCACAAGTCAAAACCCTGCACAGGAACAGAGCATGTTTATTTTAGAGAGAGAAGCAAAGAGGAAGGCCCTGAGCCTGAACTTGAACAGGGGCAGGCAGTTGATGCACGGATGGTGTGGGAGTCCCCGACTTTGAGCAACAATGGAGAATGAGAAGTATCAAAGGTTAATTGGCGGCATTGGCAGATAGCCTTCATAGCTGGAGCAGAAGTATGTGGAGGAAGTATGGCGAGATGAAATGGGAGATAGGTAGAGGAGAGTCAATGAAAATCTTGAAGTTGGTGAGTGTGATCTTAAAATGTATCCAGGAATGATTGGGAGCGATTGGAATGATTCAATTCAGAAATGCTGCACGTAAAAGGTTCCCATAGCACTTGCAGCCACTGGGATTCTGACCCAAATCATGACAATTTTTTGACAGGCGATGGAGTGGCATGGCAGCAGTGGAGGGGCACGGTGGAGTTGGAGGAGCACGGTGACGTTGCTACACAGGAGGGTGAAAGTGGAGTGGCCACACACCTGGTACCCATGGAAGAAACCCAGGACATCCTTGACCCCAACTCCATGGGGCAGCCCTTGCATACGCACCACAGCGCCAGGCTGTGGGGCAGCGCTATGCCGGGGGGCGACGGGAAAAAGCCCATGGTGCTCGGCGACACCGGGGGCTGCTCGCCACACACAGGGACAAGTGTCTCACACACACACACACACCTAAAAGACAAAATCCCCCATATAGCCTTAACAGACTTGGGGCAAGTTCTGTTAGCGTGTAGCACCTATGGAGGTCGGCACGGCACACGAGGGGTGGGTGGCCAGCATCACGCCCGACACAAAAGATCCCCCGTATAGCCTTATCAGACTGTAGGGGCAAGTGCTATTATCGAACCCAGTTCGCCGGGTTTGCAGCGCAGCGCACTAACCGCTACACCACTCCCGACACACACACAGACGATAAGCCTCACAATGACGAGTTGAGATAGTTCATCATCTCCCAGTTCCACAAGACAGTGACACCTCCGCCCGGCGAATGCGTCGTTGGCCTCAGCACGGTGCGCGCGGCCGGGCACGGTGCCCACCTGGGGTAGTAGGCCGTGTAGTTCATGAAGAGCTGCGTGCTCGTAGCCGGCTGATAGAAGCCGCCCGTCGGGGCACACGGAGGGGGGCGCGGCGGTCCAGCAGCATCGGGTGCGGGAAGAGGGCAGCCTCAGGCCCGAACATGGGCCCCTGCGGTGGGAAGGTGAGCATGCCCGGCGGCGATAGGCCTGTCCTCGCACGCGCACAAACACACGGACGTGCACACAAGCGCTTCGCTCAGCCTTGCATCCTATAAGGAAAAGCGTAATATGGCCAACACAACAGGCAGGGTCCCTTCATCTCCCCAACACCGGGCATAGGTCACTAAATCCAAAGGACAACTTGGATTGGTTTAGATATCAACCGCCAATTATGTTGTGCATGACCAGGATCGAACTTAGGTAAAATTTCTCCTTCCCATCTCCTCCTCCACACACACACGCACAATAAGCTATTGCCAGCCTTAGGGACGGTACAGCCGCTGAGTGAGCACACACACTCACTCACTCACAGGGATCCATGCAGAAGGAGCAGTGGCACACAGCTCCTGGCTGCTGCCCAATTAGGATTTGAACCAAATGGCAGTACCTCGGGGTAACATAGTACCCCGGCTCTTGCATAATGTCCGTGATAGTCATTTCTAGTCTGTCGACGAGCTGTACACGATGCATTATGGTGCGTACGAGCGTTCAGGGTTTCGGCGCAATCGTCCTCGCTGCGTTTCGACATCGTGGAGTGGCACTGATTTCGGATTGATTGGTACCCAAGTCGCGGAGTTAAGTACACCCTGGAAAAAATAGTGTCCCAGAAATAAATTGCCTCGGCCATTTAGTATTATTTGGTACCCTGGGGTAACACCATAAGGATCATTTGTTAAATCAGCGACCGCACGTCTTGTGTGGCATGTTCATAGCAAGGCCATTCTTCCACCGAACGCCAACGGTGTTCCACCTTCGACCTCGGTTCTTTTCGTGCTGCACGTCAGCAAACACAGTGCCACGGCAACGTGCGGTCTCCAGCGGCGGAGTATCGTTGTCACTTCTGCGCAGAAGAGTTCGGCGCACACTAAGGTCGGCTTCATTCAAGGAGATCTTGAACACACCTCGTGCTCTCTCCTCTACCATCCCTCATACCTCTCATGACCCATACTTCTAGAAGCTGCTTTCAGCCATTATAATGTTAACCAGACTCCCGAATAAATTCCTTTTGAATTCCTTGGCCAATCAAATATTCTCCGGTCGAGCAGACCGTCGATTGTTTGTGGCTGTTCCGCCTGACCAATCGGGATCATCCGTTGCAGCGATCAGCCAATAGGTATGGACCAATCTGTATAATTATTACAGCTCAGTTTTAACCTCCTTGTCAACAGTGTTACTAACATTGTGCTTCTTGATGCTGATTTGTTCTTTCCAAGATGTGAGTGACAGTATGAGGTCAATGTTAAGATAAAAAACGCTTTCCCAAGTCCAGTTCATTCAGGAAGGCCGTTGGCCCTAACATCTCTGTCATGTGGTTTCCAAGGTCTCGATGTACAATGTATTTCTCCATGTGACAGACAGGAGGACGCAGCGCGTGTGCGTGCGTCCATGCGTGCGCATAAGTGCATTTGTTCGTGTGTGCGTTTGTTCATGCGTACACGGCGGTGGGGAGAGGCCGTTGCTGTTGAGCGAGCCGCCCAGCAACACGACGCTCATCTCGTCTGCGGAGCAGGAGAACACCTCAACGTAGCGCTCCCGCAGCGAACGGCGGTGGCAGCGCTGGGCCGCTAGCGCCGCACGCTCCGCACCACGCATCTGGATGAACGCATCGCCCGACGGGCGGCCCTGCCGGAGTGGGGGGACACGGGGGTGAGAGCGAGGCACGTGGAGCGCACCGAGGTGATGGCGCATCTGCACGAAGACAATGACATTGATTCAACTCGTCGGCTACTTGGGTGGCAGCCCAGTGTGAATCAGACGAGTGGATCAGCACCAAGTTGAGGAGCTCTCTCGGCACAGCTGTCCACAGCCGAGGGGGTGCTGCTTCCTTGCCGGGCGGACCAGCGTACAGATGCGTACACACCCCTCAGGTGGTACTCGTTGCATCGACTCCGGAGGGATGAAAGGCTGACCCCAGTCTGGATTCAAACTCTCGACCTTGCAGTCATGAGCCGAGCGCTTTACCTGTGCGCCATCCGGCCAGATAATTAAATGGGTCGACCAAAATCAATTAAAATACATGCTCCCATAACGCACAGTGTGTGTACTGCTCTGCTTTATCTATAAGTTCAGTTCTAAAAATATGTATTATTTTGTTTCAGTCACAGAGGTTGTTTGACCATATTTCGCCATTCTGGTTGGCTTCTCAGTTTCACACGCGGGCCCTCGGAGCCACAGCTGAGCTCTGGTATTGGGTGGTGTTAGGCCGAGACTGCACCCACGATCCCACCTGCTGGTTGAACACCATGTGCACGCCCTGGGCCGGATATCGCCGGCGAACTCCCCAAGAAAGTCGAGGATCTCCTCGATGGAGGCGGAATAGGGGAGGCCGCGCAGGCGTACGCAGTCGCGCTGGCCCCGCCGGGGTCAGCGCCCTCCCGGGTCAGCGGCCCGCTGGGGCACAGCGGCCCTCCGGGGAATGGCGACGGCAGCGCGGGGACCACAGGCAGCAGAGGCGTCGACATCACGCGGTTCAGCACCTGGGAAGGTGGTGGCAGTGGTCATTCCGTGAGTGGGCATGGCGAGCTGTGGCCCTTGTCTGCCGGTAGCATCACCCATCACCCATCGTCTCCAAAGAGCCGGACGCTGCTGGTGCCAGCCAGAACAAAATCCACCAAGCTCCAAGTCCTTCTCTTGCAGAGCATCACAACTGTCGTGGAGCCCGTGCCCAATCCATTTACACTTCCTCCCTGGCCAAACGCAAGCGGTATGTGCATGTGAGAGCCAAATGATTTGTCCACTGCAGCCACAACCACTGGCAGAGCCCGCTGAAGCGAGGACCCATAATATCTATGAACGCCTCGAACAATCGGACCTGACCAAGGGCTCGTGCTAAGACATCAGATCTCGATAGATCACGAGAATCGCTATGGACTCATCAGTATCGCCAGCATCGCCCAACACTGACCAACGATTAAGAATAACTCGCCACCAATTCCCTTGCCACCCTTGAATAGAACAGTGAGATACAAGTAATTCGAAATTTGCATCGATATTCACTTCTCTTCCATTAGACAAGACATAACATCATTGTGCAGAGTAAGCTCAACAACAGGAAGTCAGTGAGTTGTGAGTTGGTGCCAACTGTGGCTCAAGCTCTGTCGTCCTCTATGTATTAAGGTGTTATCAGCTAGTTATTGAGTGGTTACATGTCGGAGGAAACCAGATTACTTGGAGAAAATCCACGCATGCGAGGGGGAAACACTCTATCCCATACAGACGAAAGATTTCTGCTTAACCGGCTTCTGCTGGCGAGCCAGCTCCTCCTCGACACCCACAGGAAGGGAGCTTCACAACATCGGTGTGAGATCCACCAACCCTCGCTGCGCCTCCGCAGCGCCAGATCACGGACCACGAACAGCGTACCACCGCCGGCACCACCCGGCTAAAGGACGAGAAACGGCGAGTGCAGCGACGGAGCGTCCGGCGCCAGCGCGTCTAGGCGGTGGCTCCGGGTGTGCGGGCGGCACCTGCTGCAGCTCGGCGCCGTGCTGCGGAAGAGCTCGATGTAGCGCTTGCCCAGCACGTGGCGGTGCTTGGCGAGCGCGGCGGCCGCGCACTCCTCGCCGGCGAACAGCACGAAGGCGTCGCCCGTGGGCCGCCCGTCGGGTGGCGCACGAAGAGCAGGCCCTGGCGGCCGGCCGTCACGGGCACGCCGCGCCGAAGAAGGCCAGCACATCGTCAGGCGTGGCCGCGAAGGGTAGCCCCCGCATGCGCACGATCACCTGACCCTCGTGCGCCAGGAACTGCGAGACCTCACTCGACGCGCCTGGGGACGTGCGATAGCGGGCCAAGGGCAATGCCGACACCAGGTCAGACGAATGAACGGACACAGTGACGCACGGATAACATTCTCATTGAGGAATTGTCACGAGGATGATGGCTGGTCAAGCGCGACTGGTCACACGCATATGTGGATAAGTGAGCAACTGATTGCAGGTGACCAACCGTGAGGAAACATGAACAAGCAAGCTCCGGGACCGTCAGAGAAACAACTTACCAACTGCTATCTTTGAGAATTCCTCTGCAGAAGATCTATAGACCTGCAAAACAGCATAGTTGCCATCACTCGCATCGTCTCGCATATCATCCAACAAACCTCGTCAAGATGTAGGGTAAGAGTGCGAAGGATGGAGAGGAGGTGAGTGCGTGGCTCGGCCCAGCTCACTCGCGCTGTCAGAGGGTGGGAGGCGGGGGCCACGGTGCGCGTCACCTCGATGTAGCGCGAGCCCATGTGGTGCTTGTGCCGGCTGAGTGCCAAGTCTCTCTGCTGCTCGTCCTGCAGCATGACCAGCGCCTCGCCGTTGCGCCGGCCCAGCGGATTTAAGCACAGGGCGATTCCTCCCCTAGTGGCAGGAGTGAAGAGGGGAGAGCAGGCGGTGAAGAACATTGTCTCCGGCACGGCCCACAACTGTGCACGGAGCCCATCGACAACTCTTGTCCTCTGCCCTGCCGCTCAAATTTTCAACGGCATGGTCGCTGTCTCCGTGTCCCACGCTGACCGGGCTGCCCAGAGGGGGAAGGGGCAGCAGGGGAATTTGTCCTTACTCAAGGAGGGCCCCACTACGGCCCATGTTCTTGTCACTCATGGAGAAGGCACTCTGCAGGGGACTGCGCCTCAAGGCCTCCAGCATCCAAAGCTATGATTGATTTTTAAAGCTCGTCAAAATGTTTGTATCTGGGCCTCATTTATGAACGAATCCAAATAATGGGAACGCATCCCGATCGCACGGTGCACACTGCTGGACGGGAACTCACTTGGCGATGTTAAGGCCCTTGAAGAACAGAGCTATGTCCTGCTCGGACGACTGCCAGGGCAGCCCCCGCACACGCACCACCGTGTCGCCATGCACATTGTTGTAATGGCTGCTAAACACGCACACAAAGACAAAGATCCCCATATAGCCTTAACAGACTGTTGGTGCAAGTGCTGTTAGCGAACAGCACCGATGAAGGCTGGCACAGCACACGAGGGGTGGCCTGCTCATGCCCTGGCTGCCTTTGTCTCCCCAGTGATGATGTTTACACACCACACCATTTATTCATTTTAGGGCGAGTCGATGTAGAGTAGGCCCAGGACTGGTTCAGATAATCGTCACAGGTGTTGACCATGAGCAGGAATCGAACTCGGATCACCAAGTTCATAGCGCAGCACGCGAACCACTACACCATCGCTCACCACACGCATGCGCACAGTGACGGCCCATCGCAACAAATCAAGGTGGAAATGCATTCACGGACTTACCAATTTCCCGACTCAAATTGAGTCATCACTTCCTCTGGGTTAGAGAACTTGTGATCTATGAAAACAAAGAAAGTGAAATATCAACGAGTAGTAGCCAGGCCTGGCTCCAGCTCCTCTCGGATGGGGTGGACACGTTTGTCGGCGTTAGCCCCACGCCAGCAGCTCCTGAGCCCAGGCCTGTGTGGGCAGTGGAACGGTAATGGGAGTGATTTATATTTGGTGGCTCAAGAGATATTCTCTTTGAACTTCCATCAGGTCACAGATGTGCCTCAAATTGAGATATGTATGGTTATATCACGAGGATCCGAGTGTGGTTTAGCCACTGATGTTAACTCTTAGAACTAATTTCAGGATGGATGTAATTATCAATGAGTTAAATTTACCAAGATTCCATTGTTGGAGACTGAACTTTTTTTATTTTAATAAAGAATTGAGTCTAAAATTCACGTAAATAAACGGAGTTATCTATGGCACCATGTGTAAATCGTCATAGTCATTCTGTATGTGCATTTGTAGAGATGTGTTGGGTTGTTTTAAACATGTAAAACGATTCGGCGATTAAGTCCCACCGAGCACCCCAAGAGTCGAGGCCTACGAACAGAGGGAGACCTCCACGGCCGTCAGCCAAGACATCACCGTGACCAGAGAACACGTTCTCTCATGTGCACTGTAAAGCAAACTAGAACACATGGTTTCAATAATAACATGTCAGGGTTCAAATGTGAGGAGCACACGGTCAGGGTCAAGCGGCCAAGATGAACTCATATTATTTGGTTCTTTCGGTAAAGTCACGTAGATAGAAAAATAAAGTGAATACAAATAATAAAATACTACATAATTATAAAAAACTAAAACCACTAATGTAGACTGTAGCCTGGTACTGGTAGGAACCACCTGGTTCCATCAGCCCACAGGGGATTATTGTGTCCGTCCGTCCGTCGTGCATCCAAAAATCGGAGGGGTGGGGCTGGGTGGAGAGGGGAGGGTGGGAGGGGCTGGGTGGGAGGGCTGAGTGGGAGGGTGGGCTGGGTGGGGGTGGGAGGGGTGGGGCTGGATGGGGAGGGGCTGGTCACCCGTGGTGCCCTTATAAAACTCAACGTTTAACCTACTCACGCGGCTTGTGCCCGCCCTCACAGTCGGCCATATTTGCGGAATACACCACGCCGCCGTTGAACCTGGCCATTGACCGAGCAACCCAACGTTCCTACCAGCTCCCTCCGCAGGAATGTGTTTATTAAGTTTGGTGAGTGTACTGGAAGTCTATAATGTAAACTGTAGCAATGGTTATTAAGCTGGGTGAGTGTACTGGCAGTATATAATGTAGACTGTAGCCTGGTTCTTAACCTGCCAGTACGCTCACCGAGGTTAAGAACCAGGCTACAGTTTCATTATAGACTGCCAGTACACTCACCCAACTTAATAACCAGGCTACAGTCTTCATTATAGACTGCCAGTACACTCACCAACTTAATAACCAGGCTAGTCTACATTATAGACTGCCAGTACGCTCACCGAGGTTAAGAACCAGGCTACAGTCTACATTATAGACTGCCAGTACACTCACCCGGCTTAATAACCAGGCTACAGTCTACATTATAGACTGCCAGTACACTCACCAAACTTAATAACCAGGCTACAGTCTACATTGGTGCTTTTTGTTTTTTATTTTTTAGATTTTATTTAAAATTGTAATTTTTTTTATTCACTTTATATTCATTATAATTTTTCTATCTATGTGACTTTACCGAAATAACCAAACAATATGAATTCCTGCAGTCACAGAAGTTAAGTCAAACTTCAAGATGAACTCACCGTAGGGGACGCGGCCAGCGCCAGGACGATGTTGCTCATGGCGGTCGCCTCCGCTGCGCCGAACTCGGCGTCTGCGTCGCGCGTCACCCCCAGCGCTGGCACGAGGCGTCAAGGACGCGAGCGCCAACGGCTGCCACCCCGGCTCAGAGACCGGCGCCACAAGCCGGGGTGGCTGCCGAGGTACCCTCGGGTGCTACCATCGCCGCGAACTTTGATTGCGGGAGTTATTCAGCTCTTTTGGCCGATACCAATTACATTGGACGTGTGGCTTTAGCTACGTTACCGAAAGAACCAAAGAGTATGGATTCCTGCAGTCAGGAAAGCTTCAAATCAAGATTTTAGCTTCATGTTTAGAAACAGGGCAGAGACGACCAACTCTCCAAGTTAGAGCCCACTTGAACCACGGCCGGTTGTGCCGATACGGAACTCAAATCCTCAGCAGTGCCAGCCCAGTGCTTTGGCCTTTGAGGACCCAACCAGCTCCACAAGATGAGCTTCATTATTTTATCAAAGATAATGGCAGACAAAAACTACTTCCATGACCTTTCATAAAAGCGACGCACCAGTCTTAAAAAGGGGTGCAGACATGCCTAGGGATTAAGTTACAACTTGATACGCAGTAAAAACTAAAATATTCTGCCTTCCCTCAATCCACTACTGGATGAATGCCTCTCCCGATGCTGTGTCGACCACTGGGGCTGTATGACGATACCTCACAAGAGCCTAGGACCCGTTCAGATGTCGCTCGCCACTGATGCAAGCCGCGGCCGGGAATTAATTCAGGTGGCACTAGTGTTCATCACTATCCCACCACTATCGCATTTACATTTCCTAGAACATGAATTATAAATGATGATGGTAAAGTATTTGGATATGTAACTGCAATGCTTATCACACGATCACCTATATTCACATGCAAATCTTGAAGTCGTTCGCATGCAAATCGTTTGTCAGATCGTAGTTAAATTAAAATTGTTTACGAACATTATTGTCATCACTTTTGATTATAAGCCTCATTGAGTCTCAAGACTCTTTTTCAGGACGATCCTGTCAAGCTTTCGCAGTAGGGGGCCATGTTGCTGTTTTGTGTGATCCCAAATGAGTAATTTGCAGGTAAGTTATTTTGCAAATCGAATGTTTTGCCAATGCCGGCTACATTGTGTGTGTTTAGCTATGGGAAAAAAATGGGAGAACGTGAAGGAGACCCATGCCGAACCGGAGGAAAGAAGACAAACTCCACACAGAAAGTCGCCCGGGTTGGAATCAAACCTAGCCCCTTCTTGCTGTGAGGCACGAGTGCCACCACTGCACTGCCGCCACATGGTCACCCAAACCTTGATACGAGCACCCGGAAAATTCTCGTTACAAATCAACTTAGATGTAAAATCAGCACATGCAGAGCGCCTCCCAAGGTGAAGGATACCATCAGCCATGGTCCAGATGTTGATCTCCTGGCTGGTGGAGCAGCATTTTGCGAACTCTTTGCGGAGGTCGTAGTAGGAGTTGAAGCAGTGTGGGAGAGAGACGCCCTGCGTGAACACAGGGACCCGCTCAGAATGCTTCGTGTTTGGTGGCGAGCGCCGCTTGAGCTGTTGTGCAATGGTGGTGCGTGCATTTGTGCAGATGCTCCCCGAAAGGGGAAGCCGTAACGCGCGAACAAAACAACTCAAAACTTTAAATACACTGAAAGTCTCATTCTCAGTGGCGTAATGCACAAGATCGGTAGCGTTATTCCATTGCGACTGGATGCCCGTGTGTGTGCTCGACACGTGTTTCCTGCTCTTTCTTGGCAGCAAGCCTTCGACACTTCGTGTGGCCTCAAGTTGCACCTAGTCAGGCACAAGTGCCGTGGTGACGCCGACGCCACTTAGTGGTGAGCGGCAGTCGTTGTTGTTGTTGTGATACGTGTGTGTTCACCATTTCACCTTTCTAAAGGCCTCTGGATGGCACACTTGCCGCAGAAACAAAGGCCCGTCCACGCAGAGGCAGAAGGATGCATCCTTCTCCAGCTGCAGCTCCCTGCTCACACTTTCCTGGAACTGCAGACACAGACACAGCATGCGGGATCATTGACTCAGCACAGAAATGGAGCCATTGCCTTAGCCTGTGGTAGTGTGGGAATCACTAACAGCAAACGTCACTGGCAATGGTCGCTGCACCGTTTCTCAATGTATAAACATTTTATAGCCAAAATCCGGACAAATCTGATCACTTCTCCCTATTACAGACATCTGGGATGGGAAAAATCAATCAAATAAATGACAAGGAAGGGTCACCGTGACCTCTGTCATATGACTGATCGCAGTCAAAGGTCACACGACAGCCGATTCTATGTGCTCTCTAGACAAATATTTATTCATCACAAACGCTCTGCAACCAACTTAGTTGTCATGGACTCGACAGAACGCTGACGTGCTAGGCCACTGCTGTCCCCCATGCCGGCACATCGCTCGGAGTAAATGCGCTGCCTCGGTACATAACAGCGTCAAGGGTATGAATCTAACATGAATCTAACTTAGTTATCGATAGCATCCTCTAGGGTAATTAAATAGGTAACAATGGATGAGGATTCAGTGGCGGTTGTTGTGGAATTTCCACCACGAGCTCAAGACACAATAGAAATGATGAGCACCGTTGTTTGACTGCGTTTTTGTCTGCAGACCGTTGCCGTCGAGCTTGTACATGGCAAGCATCGATTCAGAGTGGTGCAGAAAGCACTGCGACCGATCTCCTGCTTTGTCCACCCGGTCGACACAACGCACAAAGTAATAATTGTGGATAGGCCTCGGCAAGGTAAAGTAATTTACCCGTTTTACCGGTAAGAGGGTAAAGGGTAAAGATGTCGACATGCCAAGGGGTAAGGTAAAGGGTAGGATAAAGGTAGCTCGGAAGAATTACTCGGTAGGGTAAAGGTAGCGCGAAGCATTACCCGGTAAATACGGTACCTTGTTTACCTCTAGAAGCTCTGTGGCGCAGTCGTGGCCTACGTTAGTAATATTAAAACAAACTTTATTAAAACACGCTGTTATTAAATGTACGAGTAATTAAAGAAATCCACGACTCCAGGAAGTGGCCCCGAAGCTTGCCATAACGTAAGGGACCGTGGCCAATTACAGCCGTCAGTTGAGCGTGGACAATTAGACCCAAGCCGAAACATAACATGTAAAAAAGATTGTTTAAAAATATATAAATGTCTAAAGATAAAATATAGTATTGCCATCAGTATGACCTAAGTATACCACGTTTGCAGTCGATACCACATTGGGAAGTGGAAAAAAATGAGTTTCAAGATTTTAGGATACAACAACAACTATAACGACAACAACGACAACAACAACAGACAGAGTGATTTAAAAGAAAGCGTGTAAAATTGGAATAATCGAGAGTATTCTATATGATTAAAGCGCTCTACCTGGCATTTACCGTTATAAACCTTGTTCATGTGTAGTAGTTCCCTAGTAATTACCCTCTAATCGGGTAATTTGTATGTGGTAAGGTAAAAGGTAGGGTAAAGGTAGGCTCGTTGTTTTTACCTTTTAACTTTTACCTTACTTGCCGAGGTCTAATTGCGGAGTCGATTATAGCGAAACATCAGGGCCATGGTGAGTTTACCACTTGCGTTTGGGTAGGAAGCCAGTGCAGCTCACAGGGATAGTGGCGCAGAGCCCGACTCCCGTGACCCTCGCGACCCCACGACCCTCGCGACCCCACGACCCCCACGACCCCCGCACACAACGCAGTGTTAGCTTACATCATTGTGTTCAATGATTAAACACATTAACTATAGGCACTCAATACGTTATGCTATTAACCTAAGATGCACTGCACACACACTACCAGTCTAAGCAATCATCGTCATTGGCATTGTTTCTTATACGGTTGCTTGCTCAGGTTTGCATGGCTACGTGGACACCGCGCTCACCCTCCGAGCCAGTTTCTGTGTCGCTCGATCCTAGTGAATCTGTGCGAGGACGTGCCCGGGCGAGCCACCTGCTATTAAGAAGTAACCAAATAGGCAATTTTAGATGAATGTATGGCCACGATATGGCCAGCACCGTCATTTGTTTTTATTATTCCGCTTGTCTGACCAGGAAAGTTTCACCGAGTCCCAAGACCATTTCGCAGTACGTGGGAGATGTGGCTGCTGCCGTGTGTAATACCAATTAAGTAATTTGCAGGCATTTTTTCAGCATTGGAATATTTCAAGCAATAACGGTACATATTTATATCTTTTTTTTAGCTTTGGGAAAAAAACTGGAGAACCTGGAGGAAACCCATGCAACAGGAGGAGAGGACACGAAGTCCATACGGAAAGTCACCCAAGCCAGGAGTCGAACCCAGGCCCTTCTTGCTGATGTGCGAACGTTACCAACTTGCTACCCAACAAGCGCACTGCCTAAAAAGCACAAATCATGAGTTAATGCTTTAGACAATGGCCCTTCGTCAGGCATTACCAGAATCACGAGAAGCGTTGCAACTCGGAGAATATTTTATAATTTTGTGCCTCAGGAATATATACTTTCAATTTGCCAATAATTTCGATATAAATATATTTTTAACATTCAATTCTATGCAACAGAACTTTCATTAATAAAAGAGAAATAAATTTAATATATAAATGCAAACTTTAATACAAAGTAATAAATCATTGTACATCTGTTAAATGCCTGTCTTCTATACTCAGCGGCCGTGATGCGTTAACCGCCGATGTTCGTGAACGCATCGGAGCTCCACTGCGATTCTAAAGTCGGCTGGAGTGGTCACTCGCACCGTTAAGGAGCGAGAGATCGCATTCATTTACAGCTCGATGTAAAATTTCTATCAAGGCTGTGTACATTGCATCATAAAATTGTAATCACACAATATGAAACTTACACTCGTGAATCCCAAGACACAGTATATAACCATCACAACGCACACTGCGCATCATAATTTTCCCTAAAAAAACACAGGGTGTTGCCTGCTTACACGGGGGACTGTGACTTCAAGTAACACAGTTCTGTGGGAGATTGGGGTTGACGGTTGATAGAGCGAGTTGTGGCCCTCCAACAATAAAGAACATGGATGTTGCAAACACCCGGCCACTCGGGGCCCGGCCACTGTGCGCCTACCCCTGAATTCTCAGCCGCTGAGGGCCTAGGCAATATAGGCCCAGCCACTGCGAGCCCAGGCACCCAGGTCACTAAACCTACCCACAGTCCCTTATGGCCCCCGTAGAGCAGTTAAACAATTAAACCCATCAGCCAGTATGAAAGATAACATACCGGCCTCGCAAAGACCTCTCTAAATACTTATTTGATGGTGAAAACATAAACTGACAAAACCCATGTTTTGAAAAGGCAACTACACGTGTTTTAACGTTGTCGAAAACACAGTAGCAGCAGCCGCAGGTTTCGGCACTGTGAGCTGCACGACTAAATAACTGAAATAATCGACCTGTTTGTTTAGCCGGAGAAAAACACCACACGCGATGCATCCTTTGTGATGAAGGCAAACCGGCGTGCAACACGAAACAGCCCATTGTGCGGCTGGCGCAGCAGCCCTCTGGCGACCTGGCCTCGTAAACGCGGAACCCACAAAGACAGCGCCACTCGCAAACATTCTCACTCGAATGCTTAGGAAAGTGGTGCCGCAATGCACGAATCCATCAATTAACATTGTTTATCGCCCTTGAAGATCGGTACGTCCAATTGCATGCGAGAAAGTCAACTTTTTAAATGTGCACTCTGTTATGTAAACTGCGATTGCACGAACCCTCCACCACTACCGGCTGCTAGATTCATGAATTATATTGTGACCATGGGTCGTGACGATCAGTTGAAACGCGAAGGGGCGAATCACCGCACAAGTGGCCTTCAAGGATGTTGAGCCGGGTGCTGGTGGCTCAAGGGACGCGAGAAGTGGCAGAGCGGACTCCCGGTGGCCATGGGCTCCCCAGTGTGAATTCAAACAACAACAACAACACTAATAACAACAACACCAATAACAACACCAATAACAACAACACCAATAACACCAATTACTTCCCACGAGAACCTCACCGACTCTCAAGACTTTTTCAGGAGGGTTCAGTTTTTGAGATGTTTGGCCCATTCCATTAAATTAGGCATTGGATTCCGGTGGGGATTAAACAGAGAAGCTGGAGAGAACCCATATATGAGCAGGTACTAAGGTTCCTCTCGCATGGGGGGGGGGGGCCTGTGGAGTCGTTATGTGGGGGCCACCACCACTGAATTGGCACTGGTGTGCCGAGCACGCCAGTACCACCCAAGCGCCGGCCCTGCTCCAAGCTCCAAGCTCCAAGCTCCACTCAGATAAGACCGTCGCCACTGGCTCCTGCACAGCTCAAGCCGACAATGCCTGGTATTCTCAGAAAGTCTCCTATAAACGAACTGGCCAGGCTAACCGACTGCTTAGCTTCTGGGATCTGCCAAGAACAGGCATAATAAGGGGGATTTGCTTTTAAAAAGAAAGTGTCCACACCCAGCCACAGGATCCGAGACATTCTGCTTGAGTGCAGGCATCGTGTTACACGCCTATTGCATGCGGCGCTCGCATGGCTCTGTGTGCTTTACACGGTAGTATATTTTTTAGCTATGGGAAAAACTGGAGAACCTGGAGGAAACCCATGTGATGATGTAACCGTGTATTTGGCCAACAGATTTACTCCGCGGAAGCAGATTAAATATTTCGTAAAAGAGGCTCGTTTCTTTAGATTTTCTGTGTGAATACACCATACTTTGCTGGAGAGGCAATGTCAACTCGAGACGGAGCTACAGGAGTCGTTTACATCCTCCAGGGGAGCGGGCGGCCACAGCGATTGTCACCATGAGCCAACAACACAACATCGCAGCAGCAGCAGCACAACCACTACAACCACGCAGCTGCTCCCATGCACCTGGCTTCACAAGCATTCAAACAAAGACAAAGATCCCCCCTATAGCCTGCAACAGGTTGTTGGGGAATGTGCAGTTAGCAAGCACCTTTGCAGGGTGGCACAGCATACGAGGTGGTGGGTGACCAGACAACACCACACCTTTATCTCCCTCCTGGTGATGTTTACCCACCGCACCAGGTACTCATATGAGGCCGAGTCGACCGAGGGAGGCCCAGGACCTGTGGACATATTCGCTGCAACTATTATTGGTCATGAGCGGGAATTTAAGTCGGACCGCCGGGTTTGTAGCAGTGCGCTAACCACTGCGCCACCGCTCCCCATTCAAACACGCAGACATGCACACCAGCACAGAAGCACTGGCAGACACAGGCCTCAACAATTGACAATTTCAACTGCACACATAGCAGTGTGACATTTAGAGTGTACACACTTTTTAATATCATCAATTGTGTGTAATTGTGCTTGTGGAATGAGATTGCATAAAAAAATAAACTCCTGGTAGATAAAAAAAAACAAATTGGCCAATAACACTGTGGCCTTAAAATAAACGAATATACATAATAAGCAACGTTTCAGGCAACGGCCCTTCTTCATAGCACATAAGTGGCACACCGATAGAGGCGCAACCTCACAGCACACTGCTTTGGAGGCTACCTGGGCTCTAGCACGACGCGCATCTTCTAGAGATGTCGAGACCACAGCCTGCAGCGGCCCTCAGAGGCAACGCCATCGGCGGAGAGCAAAACTTCAGCACTTTTGAGTGGACAGACGCCAAGAAACTCACAGCACACCACCGCAGGGGCTTTTTGCAGTGGGCACTAGAACGAGGGGAGACGCTGCAGTGGTCACAACGTGCCTCGCAGTAACAAGTGCGTGGGATCGATTCCACACTGGGCCGTCTCTCTGTGCACAGTTTGCATGTTCGCCCCTTGCTCTCTTTGGTTGGGTTTTCTCCAGGTTCTCTGCTTTCCTCCCATAGCTAAAACAACCGCATAATGCAACTGGTATTGGCAAAACAACATCCCAATGCTGAAATGTTACTGCAGCAAAATCGCCCCATACTGCAAACAATTGGCAGGACTCTCCTGAAAAGGAGTCTTAAAGATTCAGTGAAGCTTTCCCAGGTAAACAAGCGCCATGATGACAATAACAACATCAGGACGGATCTCAGGAGTTTCACCACAGAGAATTTGGCAAACGGAAGACAACATCGTGACAATGAAGCAAAACGCAGCGGCTCACGATCAATAAGCAAGCACTTGAAGCCGCCTGAGCTGCGAAAGGGAAGAATGAGAAGAGGGCGGGGGGGGGGGGCCGAGGCCTGCACCTGCTGTATGACGTCACCGAAGAGGGGGCGCGCTCGAGGTCGCGCGGGAGAGTCCCGTCTCCTCGCGGCACTGCTCGCCCAGCTCCACGTCGGAGGGGCGCACGAGCAGACGGTGGACCTCACCCACCTGCGACACGCACACGCGTGACACACGCGTGACACACTCGGCGTGCATCTCACCGACCTGCAACACGCGTGACACACACGTGACACACGCGTGACACACTCGGCGCGCGTCTCGCCGACCTGCAACACGCGTGACACACGCGTGACACACGCGTGACACACTCGACGTGCATCTCACCGACCTGCAACACGCGTACACACGCGTGACACACGCTTGACACACTTGACGTGCATCTCACCGACCTGCAACACACGCGTGGGAACACCAAAGACAAAGTAGTTCCTCCGTATAGCCTGAATAGGCTGTAGGAGCAAGTGCTGTTAGCGAGTAGCACCTGAACAGGCTGTAGGAGCAAGTGCTGTTAGCGAGTAGCACCCATGAAGGCCAGTACGGCACCACGCCGGGCCTGGACGAAGGGACAAACGAGAATCACGTGGCCACCTGCTGGCGTGGCAGAAGGGCTCCAGAGAAGTGGTCCGAGAATGCGTTTAGCAACAGGGATTCATTGCTCCCCACAAGTCAAATGAGTCAAGCACCTTCTTGCATACATGAGCATTTGCAGGGGTGGAAACTCCACATTCCTGTGGTAGGAAGCAGAGGTGTGGACTCGAGTCATGTGACTTGGACTCGAGTCAGACTCGAGTCATGAATTTGATGACTTCAGACTCGACTTGGACTTGCATAACAATGACTTTGTCCCACCTCTGAGGTGTGGACTCGAGTCATGTGACTTGGACTCGAGTCAGACTCGAGTCATGAATTTGATGACTTCAGACTCGACTTGGACTTGCATAACAATGACTTTGTCCCACCTCTGTAGGAAGCAGTCCATTCACTAGACATCCATTGTTGGTTTCCATCACAGCGTTACTCATTTATTAAGCTCAGAGGGATGGTGAACTTTTTCAACCACAAAGCCAGGGGTTCCAGCAGTAGGGGGCGATGTTGCTGCTGCTGCTTTGTGTAATCCCAAATTAGTAATTTGCGGATCATTTACACTATGAGATCTCTTTTACCAGTGGCAAAATATAGTAGTAGGGTTTTACCCTTTTAAACTGGCAGTTTTGTACCAGTTTAAAAGGGTAAAACCCTACTACTATAATTTGCGGATTATTGGTCAATATCAGGTAAAACAAATGTAGGTATGGGAGGAAACTGGAGAAACTACAGGAAACCAACGGCAGAACAGAGGGAGGGACTAGAAACTCCACACAGAAAGGCACCCGAGTCGGAAATGGAATCCAGGCTCCTCTTGCCGCGAGGTGCGAGCGTGACCGCTGCACCAGCAGCACCACCCTGCCACCCTACGGGCAAGAGAGAAGCGAGGCCCACAGACACACGTGCTTGTCGCCGTGTGCCTTAGAGTCTCCCAGTGGCTGGGCGACGCCATTACTTAGTCGGCCATGACTGTACTTTGCTAATGACCCCACAGATGAGAGAATGTGCCAGAGGTGGGACAAAGTCATTGTTATGCAAGTCCAAGTCGAGTCTGAAGTCATCAAATTCATGACTCGAGTCTGACTCGAGTCCAAGTCACATGACTCGAGTCCACACCTCTGGAATGTGCTGCCTATTTAAGTCACTGCACCGAATTCTGAATAATTTCTGAAACGAAGATCGATGACTTGCACACAAACGCCTCACTGTCATGGATCCTAAGCTCTCAAATAATTTTGGCCGAAAGATTACGTCGCAAACTTCTTCCACCTTTATTTGTTCCCCTCTCTCCATCGTGTAGAGTTTAGGTGATGCGGAATTCGCCGGGATCCAAGGCTGCCCCTCAATGTTCATGGAAAATAATACAAGACAACATGACACGAGCCACTGCATCTTCATGTTCACTAATACACAAGTATTCTATTTCTCCAACCCAACGTGCGATCTCATTGTGAGCGTAATTCCAATATTGACATTGTGGCATGGCCTGCAGTTAAACATTGAGATCATCCGATAAACGCACTCGCTGCACGTTGCGGTGTACTGTGTACACCGGGGTGCGTTTAAACAGTGACGGTGCCAAGCAAGCAAGGCTATTGTGGTGCGCCAGGGGTTGATCGTAAGCATCACAATAGTGCTCTCACGCACTGATCACATCGCACACTTAAAACAAATAACTTTACCTCCTTATCCAGGAGAGCCACAGTGAGTCAGACGATTGCCCTTTCAATGGGCGTCTTGCATTGGGATTCATTTAATTTTGTCAACCTCAATTAATGATGAGTGTCTATACCAGAAGGGTGGGGATCCACAGTCTCTATCGCCGTACAGATAGATACAAACGGCGATTACACCACTTGCTCACTGCCCTGGGTAACCGTCACGCACGCGCACAAAGACAAGGCCCTCTCCACAACAGCGGTTGGGGCTTGTCCACGGCATAGGAATGTGGAATTCCCAGCACGGGTCGAAGGACCCCCGACAGTGAAGATCACTGCACGGACCTCGCGTCCATCCAGCGAGTAATGCTCACCCCAACACTCACCCAAACATTCACCCAAACACTCACCCCAACACTCACCCCAACACTCACCCAAACGCTCACCCAACACTCACCCCAACACTCACGCTCACCCCAAAACTCAACCCAACACTCACGCTCACCCAAACACTCACGCTCACTCCCACACTCACCCAACACTCACGCTCACCCCAACACTCACGCTCACCTAAACACTCACCCAAACACTCACATTCACCCCAACACTCACCCCAACACTCACGCTCACCCCAACACTCACCCAAACACTCACGTCACTCTTAGGGCCGTAATCTGGAGTCACGGCTCGGCTCTGGGTCAAGTGAGCCCATGGCTCAAAACGGTGCTCAACTTGAGCCACCTCTGAGCGTGGTGGTCGCAGTCGCGCTCAGAGTTTCCATGGAGCTGAGCCGAGCCGTGCGAGGCCGCGCCACGACTAAGAAGAATGCGGCTCCAAATATTCGTCCTCGGTGTTGATCGGTGATGAATATTTGAATCGAATTCGGGTCGCCGGGTTCGTAGTGCAGCGCGATAACCGCTGCACTACCGCTCCCATGTGTTGACACAGACCCACGTGTAGCATTAACAGATTTGGGGCAAGTGCTGTTCGCGAGCACCTATGAAGGCCGGAACGGTACACGAAGGGGTGGGTGGCCAGCACCACGCCCGACCGCCTTTGTCTCCCCAGTGGCGATGTTTACTACACTCCGCACCAGGTACTCATTTGAGGCTGAGTCGATCTAGGAGGAGGCCCAGGACCGGTTCAGATAATCGTCACTGTTGGCCGTGAGCGGGAATCGAACCCGGGTCGCCGCGTTCGTAACGCAGCGCACTATCCGCGATACGACCGCTCCTCCACATGTTGACGCACACAGACACACACACACACGTGTTGACACACACACACGTGTTGACACACAACACAACAACCGCCATTCGCCACTAAGTGGCGATGACATCACCACGACGCTTGTGCCAGGCCATGTGCACCTTGAGGCCACGTGAAGTGTCGAACACCCATTGACACACACTTACACGTGTTGACACACACACATTGACACACACACACATTGACACACACACTGGCCACACACACACACACTGGCACACACACACACGTGTTGACACACACACACGTGTTGACACACACACACATTGACACACACACACTGGCACACACACACACGTGTTGACACACACACACGTGTTGACACACACAAAGATAGACAAAGATCCCCCGTATAGCCTTAACAGACTGTAGGGGCAAGTGCTGTTAGCGAGTACCTATGAAGGCCGGAACGGTACACGAGGGGTGGGTGGCCAGCACTACCCCGACCGCCTTTGTCTCCCATGGCGATGTTGACACACCGCATCAGGTACTCATTTGAGGCTGAGTCGACCTAGGGGAGGCCCAGGACCGGTTCAGATAATCGTCACTGGTGTTGGCCGTGAGCGGGAATCGAACCCGGGTCGTCGGGTTCATAGCGCAGCACATTAACCACTACACTACCACTCGCCACACTGACACACACACACACGTGTTGACACACACACACACACGTGCACACTGACACACACACACGTGTTGACACACACACTGACACACACACGTGTTGACACACACACACTGGCACACACACGCGTGTTGACACACACACGTGTTGACACATACACACACACTGACACACACTGACACACACACGTGTTGACACACACACACGTGTTGACACACACATTGACACACACTGACACACACACACACATTGACACACACACACGTGTTGACACACACACACACACGTGTTGACACACACACACACACGTGTTGACACACACACACGTGTTGACACACACACANGTGTTGACACACACACACACGTGTTGACACACACACGTGTTGACACACACACGTGTTGACACACACACGTGTTGACACACACACACGTGTTGTTGGGGCCTCACCTGTCCGCACTGTGGCCGCACGCAGCGCCACGCACGAGCGCCGCGTCCGCCTCGTCCGAGCCCGCTCCTCGCCGCCGCGCCGCCAGTGACGCCGAACAGCGCCACCAGAGTCGCCGCCATGGGCTGCTGCGTCCTCCTCACCACNACGACTCACCACGACTCACCACTACTCACCCTCACCACTACTCACCACTACTCACCACTACTCACCCTCACCACTACTCACCCTACCACCACTACTCACCCTACTCACCCTCACCATACTCACCCCACACTACTCACCACTACTACTACTCACCACTACTCACCCTCACCATACTCACCCTCCTCACCATACTCACCCTACTCACCATACTCACCCTACTCACCCTCACCATACTCACCCTCCTCACCACTACTCACCACTACTCACCCTCACCACTACTCACCCCTCAACCTCACCACTGCTCACCACTACTCACCCTCACCACTACTCACCCTCAACCTCACCACTACTCACCCTACTCACCCTAACACGACTCACTCCTCAACCTCACCACTACTCACCCCTACTCACCTTCACCACTACTCACCCTCAACCTCACCACACTCACCCTACTCACCTTCACCACTACTCACCCTCAACCTCACCACTACTCACCCCTCAGCCTTACCACTCACCTCTCAACCGCGTCACCTCACCCCTACTCACACCTCAACTTCACTACCTAGTAAGTACATTTATAAACGCTAAACTCTTATAACCTAGGTTAGTCCAAACTCACCCTCATCAATGTACCTCTACTCACACTCACCCATACCTCGGCTCACGCTCGACTCGCCTCACCACACTCAACCCATAATCACTCTCCTCGTCCTCACCTCAAACTCACCACCCTCGTCCACCCTCGCCACGACTCACCACCTCCTGACACTCACCTCAATCTCACCCTCGCCCAACTCACCCCGCCTAATCACCCTCGCCTCATCCACCNGCTGCGCACACTCACCACGCTCTGTGCCAGTGATACCAGGCTCACTCACTCACCACTAGCACGCTCACCCACCAGCTCACCCACCACCAGCACACTCACCACGCTCTGTGCCAGTGATACCAGGCTCACCACTCACCCACTAGCACGTTCACCCACCAGCTCACCACACCAGCACGCTCACCACGCTCTGTGCCAGTGATACCACGCTCACCCACCAGCTCACCCCCACCAGCACACTCACCACGCTCTGTGCCCAGTGATACCAGCTCACCCACCAGCTCACCCACCACCAGCACACTCACCACGCTCTGTGCCCAGTGATACCAGGCTCACCCACTCACCCACTAGCACGCTCACCCACCAGCTCACCACCACCAGCACACTCACCACGCTCTGTGCCCAGTGATACCAGGCTCACCCACTCACCACTAGCACGCTCACCCACCAGCTCACCCACCACCAGCTCGCTCACCCCTCGGACCCCTCGCCACCGTGGCACTCCCTGAGTCGTGGCGCCCCCCACCCCGTGTAGAGCCCCCCCCCAACCTCCTCCTCCTCTCCACGCGAGGCTGAGCTCTGCCCTCACTGCGCGGCGCCTCGCACCGCCACCCCGGGGGCGTTCAGCTGAGAGCGGCGGGGGCGGATCGCAGCCGCGGGGCTCTCGCGCGAGACGCGGCGCCAGTGAAGACGGCGGCGTGGACTCGGAGCCCGTGGGGAAGGGGGCAGGTAGGGAACAGGGAGGGGACAGGGAGGGAGGAGGGAGGGAATAGGGAGGGAGGGGACTTTGCGCTGCTCGCAGTCGGGGGGNAGGGGTCACCGCCACTCCCTCCGCACCTGCGCTGGTTGAGGGGGGGGGAGCAGCCCCGCCCTCAGCCTGCCCGCCCGCTGGAGGATCTCACCTGCGGGACGTCACCACGCACAAACACGCGTGACGTCAACACACCTGTCCAACGTCACCACAAACATCTGGCGACGTCATCGTCCACACACGCGCGTGACGTCAACACGCGCACACCTGTGTACCATCATCACACGCTGGCAAAACGACAGCAGCAGCAGTCGCAGCAGCAGCAGCAAAGTGTTACCTGTGGCAGGTGATGAAGGTGGAGAGGGTTACCAATGACGAAACAAAGAGGCGAACGAGAGCAGATTCCATATCCTTTGACGAAAAGCAACAACTTTACTTATTTGTCCAGGACAGCCACACTGAGTCGTAGGACTCTTTTTCAGGAGAGTCCTAAAATGCTGTCAGCCAGTGAATGATGTTACAATGCACGTGGGTGTGAGGAAGCCAGAGCACCCGGAGAAAGCCCACGTGCACGAGGGGGCAACGCTCTTTCCCCGAACAGATGGAAACCGATGGCGATTATTCCACTTGATGTATTGCCTCCTGCTAGCGAGCCAGGGTGTAAGCACCTCCTCGACGCCCACGGGAAAGGAGTTAGACGACATTTGCGTGATCCACCATAACCACCACACCGCAATGACACAGGTCAGAAAACAGGGACACGAAACGGTCAGGTGGAGCAAAAACTGACTCGGGCACAAGCAGCAGGGAGAGGCACAAGCTGGCGATAACAGCGAGACACGGGGACAGACGGACGAGAGGACTAACGCAAGTGAGAGTCATCATGTGCAAGTGCGGTTGGGCAGAACACAGACGGTGATCGAGATGAATGGTGGAGTGGCAGCCCAAAGTAGGAAACGCAGCCAAAAGGACATCCACCGTAGAGACGGAGCGACAAAATCATCTCGCGTGCAGGTATCAGCTGGACTGCTGCATCGCAGAAATCTTGATATGGTGGCAACTTCAAAGGCTTTCATTCAGCAGTGAATATAGATCGTGACGAAGGGGTGAAACGATTACTCTTCCAATCGATTCGATTAATTGTAGTGATTCAGGGCCGTGATTCATTTAAGATTCGATTTCGTCAACGTGACGGTGAGTGTAGCGGATTCTAACGGCTGCAGGGTGAGCTGCTGCGTGACAACGATTAGAGTACACGCACAATGTACTGTATTACACGTGTAGTGACATCGCGGATGTCACTGTGGGTAATGCCGGCTCTAGCGAGGCACGGCATGCGCTGTCTTGCCATCGCGGACACCCCGTTCACGTGGGTGTAGTACCAGCCCTAGAGGGGGCTCGGTGAGCGTTGAGTCATGGCGCTGAGTGGCACCACGCGTGGCGTGCAGTGCCGACCCCTACAGGATGGGTGTGAGAGTGTCAGCCATGGCATGGGGTTACCCCAGGGATGGCACTCTGGTTGACCCTGGAAGGCACGTGACGGGTAAGGTCTACACAGGGGCTCCACGTGGGGGCTGGGGTGGTCACGTGCCAGGGCGAGATCCTGCTGGAGCAGGGAGGTCCCCAACCCCCGGGCCGCAGAGCGGTACCGGCCAGTGGCCTGTTAGCAACCGGGCCGCACAGCAGCAGGAGGTGAGAGCGGTGAGTCCGCACTTGGCCCCCCGCCCCCATTGTTTTATTATTCACCACTTACGTCCGCGCCTCTTTCCCGCACTGCGCACTCGTCTCAGTCACACAGTGTTGGTGAGCCCACAAGCTCTAACCCTAGTAGCCACAATGAGTAAAAAACAAACGTCACTGGAGAGCTTCTTTGAAAAGGGGGAAAGACCCAATAAATAGCCCCCCCCCCCCNAAGTCCGTGAAAAAATTTACTTCCACAAAATCGGTCCCTGGTGCCAAAAAGGTTGGGGACCGCTGTCAGAGGATTCGAGAAAGTGGTCGTGGCCTAGGGTGGGGCCAGCCATGACCTGTGAGGATATAAACCGTGTCCCCCCCCTGCCGTCCTGCCTCCTCGAGCCGCTCGCGGCATCCGTGTGATGCCAGCGAGTGCCGCCACGAGGCAGTGGTAGGCGAGGCTTCGTCATCCTCCCTCCGACTCTCCCAGCGTCCGTGCGACGCCGTGAGGACAGCTGCGAGGTACGTGGTAGGGCATGTGAGTGTTTGGGGACTTGGATAGCAGTATGCTAGGCTCTTCTCCAGAATATTCCCTCCGGGCAGTGCAGGGTTTGCACCGTGAATAAACGTTAGCACAAAGCATCGGTGCGGTGTCTGTGATTTGTGTGTGGAGCGACTGAGTGGGCAGACGCGCGGCGAGAGTGAGGGCAGGGTTGCAGCTCGAGCGCTCGTTGAGATAATCGCCTGCAGGGGCGTGGGTTAGGATGTAATCGCCTGCAGGGGCGCGTGTGTTAGGATGTAGGATGTAATCGCCTGCAGGGGCGCGTGTGTTAGGATGTAATCGCCTGCAGGGGCGCGCGTGTTAGGATGTAATCGCCTGCAGGGGCGCGCGCGTTAGGATGTAATCGCCTGCAGGGGCGCGCGTGTTAGGATGTAATCGCCTGCAGGGGCGCGCGTGTTAGGATGTAATCGCCTGCAGGGGCGCGCGCGTTCGTACCGCCGCGTGAACATGAGCGGCGGTGCACGTGGGCGTGTGTGGAGTAACCCGTGCAGCGGTGAGGCAGCAATTTAGCGATGTCCCTCAGAGAGGGCGCTAGCGGGGGCCGATCACCCGGTCGGCGGGGGCCCGGCGGGAGCCGATCGACGCGGTGGAGGAGGAGGGAGTTGAGGAGGAGGGAGTGGAGGGGCGGACGTCGCCCCCACCTGCCCGGCGAGGGCGGTGGGGTGGGCGCCGGCCCCCACACGGCACCGTCACCTGATACGACCGAGCCACGCGCACCGGTGGTCTTCAGTTTGTGGTTGCAGGTGCCACTGTTCAGGGGATGTTTGCTGCTGCAGGCCGGGTACGAGTGGGCCCTGAGATTAAAGCTGACGACGGTACATCTACCCACAAATACAAAGATGCCCCGTATAGTCTTCACAGACTGTTGGGGCAAGTTGCAGCTAGCGAGTATCTATGAGAAAGCCAGCACAGCACACGAGGAGGTGGGTGGCAAGCACGCGCCCGGCCGTATTTGTCTCCCTCGTGGCGATGTTTACGTATCGCACCAGGTACTTATTTGCGGTTGAGTCGACCTAGGGGAGGTCCAGGACCTGCTCGGATAATCGTCACAGGTGTTGGTGGCCGTGAACGGGAATCGAACTCCGATCGCCAGGCTTGTAGCGCAGTGCCCTAACCACTACGCCACCGCTCCACATCTGCCCACACTCCATCCACCACAGCCCCGCTGGGCCCTGGAGAGACGAAATCATCCCTTGTGTCACCCACACATCCGGGTGCACGGATCCCTCGCCGGGAGAAATCCCAGCAGTGGCTCCTCCTCCGAGCTGTCTCGGGTCCACACTCGATTCCCGCTCAGGGCCACCAACAGCAGTGACGATTATGCAAATCTGTCCTGGGCGTCCCCTAGGTCGACTCAGCCTTAAATGAGTACCTGGTGTGATGTGTAAACATCGCACCACGAGGGAGCCTAAAGCGACCCGGCGTGGTGCTGGCCACCCACCCCTTGTGTCGTTCTGGCCTTCATAGGTGCTCGCTAACAGCACTTGCCCCAACAGTCGTTAAGGCTATAATATGACGGTGTCTTTGGGAGTGTTTCTTTTTGTGAACTGTTTGCTCAACCGTCAAGCCCCCCCCCCTGCACCCCAGTGAGATCCGGGTTGGATGACCCAGACAGACGTCGCTGTTGATGCTGTCGAGTACTCTGGGTTTAAAGAGCGAGGTGGGCCAGCCACGACGAGAGGGCTTCAGCAGAGAGAGTTGGGGTCGTTTTGTGTTTCCTCAGTTGCAGGAACGCAGACTACAGTGGCTTACCATCTGGTCCATCATTCGGTTGTATGGCCACAAGTTGACTAAGCAGGGTGCTGCTGGAAAGACATCCCGCTTGTGTGAGTTGTATTGGTCTGAATAGGTGCTCACTAACAACAGCTTGCCTTGGCAGGCTACAAGGCTCAACAGGGAATTAATATCTGAGACACTGGTTGCTAAACCTAGAGATCCCATTTTAATACGTAGGATTAGCGCGACCAATATTATTCATGATAGAGTAATTAGATCGCGAAGATGTAAATGTGTTGTAAACTCACTTCCACCGACAGACCAAATAAGTAAGATTTGTCACGTAAACAAAACGTACCTGCTTGGCAAGCCAGGACTGTCGATAACAAGGCATTCAATTGTGAGACTTCTCTGAAACAAGTTAATCCGGCTGAACACGGATGAAACCGGTGATGTTTTTGGCTTTGCAATTGATCACACTATTGGAAAACATTCTCAACACGACTCCTGTCCGATGCCTCGCGATGCTCTCCTGCAAAGGAATGGAAATTTTGGTGATAAACTTTTCTCTCGCGAGCTTTGAGGCAGAGAGAGAGAGAGAGCGACCTCTGGGTGTCCGCTTGGTCTGAGATGTTGGTTGAGTTGCTCGCGGCGCGCCTGTGACGCTCTGCGTAGCCCAGTCACGAGGATCTCCTGGGTATTGAGTGTCAGCTTCAACTGTACGCTCTGTGCACATTCGGGGCTGAAGTTCAAGCTTCGAGTTGATTTCGTGGCACGAGCTGAGAACCAGGATGGAGTCTCAAGTGCAATGGTGATTAGCAGTCACCAAACTGACAAAATCAAAACAAGCTAAAAAAGGTACACGCATGAAGCAAATACCAATAGGAATACAATCACACGAGAAATAAATAATAATACACAAACATAAATGAATGTTACACGAAATGTCAATTCTAAATTCCCTGCAACGCAAATCGGCTCGAGAAGATCACCTCCAGATGGATCACCGCACAAATGACAAAACGAAGCCACAGACGGTGCCTCTACCACTAATATGTACAGTGACATCTCTCCAAAGCAATTTCCCGAGAAGTTATTGTAAACAATCGACAATTCGGCACTAGGCCAAGCACTGCAGGACGAGGGATCATGGACTCCCATGATTTGGGATGTCACATTGTACCCCCACCGTCATCTCGGTATGGAGGCCGCTAAGAAAGTGACCATGGGGACGCCGTGGCAGGGAAACTTTCAGTGACACCGAGGATTCGGCTGCTCTAGATTTCCACGTGATAAGCCACTTCATTGAGCTACTATTTGTGGCCAGGTCAATTCTGAAAAAGAGCGGTGGGCCTTACCTAGTAAAATAATAAAGTCGTTTAGTTTGTGACTGTTGGGGAAGTTTACTGCAGCGATGAGTCTCGATATGAGTTAAACCCATGCATAGTCACACAATTGTACTCGTGCACTATTACTCTTTGGTTCTTCTTCTTGGTTCTTTCGGTAAAGTCACGTGACTTTACCGAAAGAACCAAGAAGACGAATCCCTGCAGTCACGAAAGCTTTAAATCGAAAAATCTTTGGTTCTTTCGGTAGTCACACAAGCGGTCGAAACGTCGTGATATATTTTATTTTGTCTACCCACGTGACTTTACCGAAGAACCAAAGAGTATGGATTCGTGCAGTCACGGAAGTTTCAAATAAAGACCGTGCACTATTGTTGAGGTAATGGGTAATTTAAACAAATTCGAATTATTGCTATAATGTATATCCAGTATATTAATATAACAATTCCAATCGCCACACGAGTAATAGCGGGTCCACGCTGCTACGATGGTCGTGAATGGGCATTGAACCGACATTGCTTCGGTTTTCAGGCAATCGGAGATATCCTCCTCCGCTGATGATCTCTAGACGTTGTGAAGCAGGGCGCGGTCGCACATCGTCAGCGGGCGGCAGCGCTTCTGACGTGCCAGGCTCGAGGCCGCTGGGATCACGCGGTGGCTGCCCCTCCCGGTGCTCCGTGGCATCGCGGCGACTCCCAGTGGTGGCTCCCAGCGGGGGCTCTTAGCGAAACAAAGACGGGCCCTCTTTTAAATCCTTTATATTAAGTTCGCATGCTTGCTTGGTTGCGTGCTTGCTTGCTTAGGACCGTGCAAATCTTTCGGTCGTTTTTTAACCCACTTCCCGTGATCCAATCGAGCTGACATTTTGGTCACAGACTCGTTGTGCGTGACAATTAATTTTCGTGAAAATGTTTTCCCAAAATTTTACACTGTTCAAGGAATTTTTTAAAAATATTTAATTACCAATTGCTTAATGGTGGCAGACAATCATCTGACCCATAGGTGGCAGCCATCTCAAGCCAGAGGACGAGAGGACTCTAGCCGCCACGCATAAAAGGATTTATAGCGAAAAACTTTGTTTTTACGGGTTAATTTTTTATTCACTAAGCGAGAGAATTCAAATTAACCGTTCACCTCGGTGTGACCTTGAGCTAAGCGTGGCTTAAAAACAACACTGGCAGAAACAAAAATGGAAACAATGGAAATAATTTCAGAGAACGTTCTCATCAAGAAGATGCATTTTAATTCCACTCATCAATGCATATAACAATTAAAATATTTTAAAAGAGCACCATAGCAACTGGAACATTCCAAAAATCTGTCTCATTGGCCGAGCAGTCTGACGAAACATCCAAAATGTAACTGGAGCGTGGGGATGTTTTATGTTATTGCTGTATGTTTCACCACCTGCAAGATGTTATTTGTTAAAACAGCTCATGCGGACCCCAGTTCCGATTAACCCCCGCCTACTGTTAACCAGCCAGCAGCAGCAGCAGTTGCCTGCCATCTAATTTGGCCACTTTGTTCGTGGCAATCTGTGGAAATGCGGTTCTGCCAAAGCAAAGCATCAATCCCATCGTCTTCATAAATTGGATTGGATTTTTATAATATTGTCCTTGACCATCTAACCACTCTAAAGTATATAATTCTAAACACATGGTTAAAAAAACTCAAGAGCATTATTTTAAATGACCAGTTCTCAATTTCACTTGTGGTCCTGAGCCAGTAGAGGAAACTCCACAATCATGTGCCTGAGCCCAGTTTATCCATAGGACAACTGGCCTAAAATAACGGGCTCGTACCCATCTCCGAGGGAGGATTAAGTTGATGATGACTGGGAGGAGAACCTATGTTCTTGCTAATGGGAGCCTTGTTGCATCCTGACTGTAAAGCTGGCAAACTTGGTTAAGTAAAAAATTGCTTGACAAGTGACATGTAACACCCAAATTATATAAAATAAAGTTAGAACTATAAGTACACTATAGTTTGCAACTAATACGTTTAGACATATTATGTCCGTATAAGATGTGTTTAAAAGTGTTTTAAATATTGGTATTCCCCACTCCGGTTCCCAAAGTCCGGAGTTGAGAATCTCCAGCAGCCTTGTGGATTTGTCGATCCATAGTCTAAACACAATCTACACAACAGTGGAGGAGTCTGAGCAGAGCGGACATATGATGTAATTGAGGCTTCAAACGACGAGTGTCACGGCGCTCGCCAAGTCTCACACACAACGGTCCGACACAGAAAATCTTCCGTGCGGCTCACTTAAGGCAGCCGTAGCAAACATAACCAAGGAGTCATTTTCAAATCACACACAGATCACGAACCGGACTACCTCTCTTTCCTCTGACTCCTGTGACTCACAAGTTGATGCTAAAGTCGCTTCAGAACAAGCAGAGTGAGCGAGGCGGAACTGCACCTGGGTCTCCCCGTGACCTCCTGCCAGCAAACCTTCAACACTTCACATGGCCTCACAGTGCACCAAGTCTGGCACAAGCACCATGGTGACATCCCTGCCATTTAGTGGTGAATGGCAGCTTTCGTTACATATCCATGACAGATATTAAATTTAGCTTTCTAGTTTTACAACTTTTATTTTTACCAGTTCACTGATTAAATCTCTATAATGGCACTATCAGCTGGATCTTACAGACAGCAGGCCCACAATCGCACCGTTAAATGACCAAAAATATACCACTGCCAACTTGCAGCTTCCTTCAAAGGGCCCGTTACACATGCAGATTGCGATGAATTCAGCTGTGCACATGGGTGACTGAGTTGCCCCGTGACACAAGACTGGGAGTGATCTCCGAATCCTAAACATAAAAGACATACGTTACAGCACACAGCACAGCATGTACACACAACAGTACAACATATACATTTTAGTTTATTATTATTACTATGTTTCTTTACACAAGAAATCCTGAATCTCATGACTCAGGATAGGAGGGTCCCGCCAAGTATTCATAGTAGTGGGAAATTATAACGATGTATAACCCAACTTAGTAGATTTGCAAATAAATGTTTTTTTAGTAAACTTGGACCTTCACACCAGCACTCAATGGCCTACTCTTGGACTAACGTCACAGGATCTCGAACGTTCACTGTGAAGCAGACGGTGCGCAGGAGTGTCACGGTGAATACACTACACAGGAGTGTCACGGTGAATACACTACACAGGAATAACGAGGGCGGCCACTGGACTCAAATCGTGAACCTCTGCAACCGGCGAAGGCGCTACCTCTGGGCCGCGTCACCACCCAAGAATAATTTAACATTTTACTAGAAACCTGCAGAGCTAATTCTAATTACTACTGGAGTGGAGGCACGGGGTGGAAAGGTGAGAGGGGTCCGTTGGTAACTCCGCTCACCTCATAATTCCAATCGCCACGTTTCGCCACAAACCCCTGCACCCTTTGATCCCTCGTCCCTTCTCAAAGGGTCTTCTTGAATTGAACACGAAGAATGGAATAAGTTACTGCCACACAGAACAACAACTTGCTCCACCTCGACTATGATAACATAAACATGCATACACACAATTATTGCTTGTACATGAAGTGAGGCTCTTTAAGCGTGCTCACGATGTAATCCTATGCAAACATATAAACAAAAGTGAACACGAGAAAATATCTTATAAACCCAAAGTGTTGCTGCGAGGACTACCTGACAATATGTTAATAAGCACCGATTTAAAAATATTCATGGAAAATAAGTACAGTCAACTATGGTGATTGCTTGATTCAGCCTTGGATAAACTATTGCAAAATACGACAGTCAGCAATTAGAGGCACTGAAGACAAGTTCCAGCAGTTGATGGACTAAATTCACTCATCAGCAGTTATTAATTTGTGTAATAATAAAAAAAACAATCCACCAGTGTCTCCCATTAACAAAAACACAGGCCAGGTCCAGGTGTTAGTACTGGTAGGAACCTCCTGGTTACACCAGCCCACAGGGGATTATTGTGTCCGTCCATCCGTCGTGCAGGGAGGGGCTGGGTGGGGAGGGTGGGGAGGGGCTGGGTGGGGAGGGTGGGGCTGGGTGGGGAGGGTGGGGTGGGGCTGGGTGGGGAGGTGGGAGGGGCTGGGTGGGAGGGTGGGGGTGGGAGGGGAGGGGCTGGTCACTCCGTGGTGCCCTTATAAAACTCAACGTTTAACCGACTCACACCACGCCGCCGGTGACCCTGGCCATTGACCGAGCAACCCAACGTTCCTACCAGCTCCCTCCGCAGGAATGTGTTTGTGTTTGCCGTTTTACCACGATGTGAATGTGGCCCATGGCTTTACCTGTAGTGAGAAAAGAGCCCCACATTAGTCCCTGGTCAGCATGCAGTTCAATCATCCCATAGCTCACGCCAATACCCAGGTGATTCTGCGTGAAACCATGGGAGTGCGCCAGCTGATATGCAGTGGATGTTCAAAGGCCCGAGGATAGTTTTTGACGAGAGCAGATGATTGAATTGCAAATGTGACTTGAAAACACGCACGCAACTATGAAGCCCTCTCAGTTAGGCTTGAGGATTATCTCGGTCCCCTCCAGAGGAAGACAAATGGCTACGGGCTTAGTCACCTGAAAGCACTGAGATCCGGACAGGTCTCGGTACGCGTAGTTGAGCAGGGTTGTGCCTGGTTAGTGCTGGGCTGGGATGAGTGACTATCAGTGCATACCAGGTGTTACAGGTGTGGGGCTGTGAGGTGAGCAGGAGTAACAAGACACCAATGGTTTCGGTCCACAGGTAATTACATTAATTAAATCGGTGAATTGAATCAATCTTTGTGAATCTTTGGAGTATTTTCCCGTAACCTGAGTGGGTTTTCTTGAGTGTTCCACGTGTCAAACAGTCGTTCCTGAAATTGACCAAACATCCCGAGGCAGGACCATCCTCGGTGAGGCTTTCCTGGCTATTAACGTGCGGATGATTTACAAATAAAAGGAGGCATGACCAAAAATAGTGCAGACTAATGGAAAAGATTAATTCTTATTCAATGCTACATGCATAACCCATTTACAATGTTTCACACCTTATATAAAAGAGCCTACTTGTTAGTTAATAGAATACATTACACTTTGGTATTAGTAATTAGATATACGAGTAAAGAATGCACAGTTTTATATTTTTGCATATGTACTGTTGGCAGTCCATAATAGGCTATGCGTGCCTACTAGTCCTGGGTAACAGCGGGGACCCCAAAAACAGATCGCGATGTCAGCAACTTAGCAATGCGATAACTTTGGGTATCCTGAGTATCGCCCCAATTCCAGCTATCTCACACATCGCCTGTCTCATGGTCCCAGCCACGTCGTACCGTGTGGAGGACGTCACGCGACGTTGATCGGCGGAGCCCAGTGCATAAAGGCTAATGTGCACGAGGACGTTCACTGCCCCATGATTCTAGATTGATATTGTTTGTATAATGTAAGTAACTAACATCACTTGTCTTTTGGGTTGAGTCTTCCTTGATTACTCTCTGTAAAACTGTAAACCCAGTAAAATTTTCTGAGAATCTGGAATTTGTTTCATTGCTTGGACACAGAAACCCGAGAGCTGCCCCCACTACCTCCGGCGAACTCACATGTGCATGTGGGTGACCTCGTGGCACGAGGTCCCACCCTAGACCACCGCAATATCCTGCTGACGTCGCTTAACGTTCCCACCGTGAACGGGGCCGAGCGGCTCAAGGCACCCATCCTGCCCGCGAGCGATGGGCCGATGAGGATGAAGATGATGACAACGGCACATCGCTACCACCGGCGATGATGAAGACGACGGAGCCGGCACGGTGAGCGCAGCGGAGGCCGGGGACGCGCCCGTAGAGACGGTCAAGGCGGCCGACAGGGGAGCCAGGGCGAGTGGCTCACGGCTCTCCTGGCGGTCGCGACGCTCCAGGTCACGACGCAGCGATGCCACCTCCTGCGAGGCGCGGCACAGCTCACCCTGCACGCAAACACGCAGACTCCGTATACAGAGAGATGCATCTCAATAGACAATGCGTCAAATTCGTGCTGGAGGTGAAATGGGCTGCACTCTGGTGGCAGCCCACGTGGCAAGGTGGGTATCACCCACAATGCCACCCGTGCAGGCCTTCTCCACTCGAGAGAGAAAGGAGAGCGGGTGACGAGAGTGGCGCACGAGTGTGGGCACCTTGAGCTCGGTGATGTGGCCCATGAGGAGACCCTCCTTCTGCACCATGTGCCTGCGCTGGGAGTCGAGGCGTGCTTCCATTTCATGGCGCAGTTCCCCCACCCAGCACTCCATCTCGGATCTGCGCAGTGCCGGTCAGCAGGGACAACACCCCATGTTGGCTGTCTATTCTAATACTGGTGCTTGTTTAGAGCACTTCCTTCACTTGTGTTCCCTAGAGATCGATGCATATTAGTCTTCACGTGTTGTTTTACATAAGCTTTCAGATTCGTTTTCAACTCGCGTGTCCTGATGCCTTGAAAATCTGAACCGGTGTCAGAGATTTAGCACACCGAGATTCTCGCTCTGAATCATGTGCTGCCATATTTTAAGTTTTGTCCAAATTTTAGTTTTGTCTAGTTTTTTGGTAGAATTGTGCTGATATCTCCATGACCATCGATGACACATTTCAAATTTGATGCATTTATTCCGTTTTAATTACAAGGCAGCCATGCCGCATTTAATGAAAACCCCATGCCTGTGAATGGAACAATGATTAATTGTTTGTTCCGGTTACAAATTCCTTCCAAAAAAACAATATTAGTTTGGCAGATTGTCAGATGCCACTGCGTTTCCAGGGATCAACCTCTGTTCGATTCACTCAGACACTCGGGGCCTTTGGTAGAATTCTCAGCACAATCCACGTTCTCTCCATCTATACTCAAAGTCACCTTGTAATTTCTTCACTAAATGCAGCTCCACCATCTCTGTTTTGTCAATAATCAGCGCGAGTCCATGCTACTCACTGTGGATCTTTACCCCACACATCTGGGTTCCAACACCTTGTGCTGTTACAGATGACAATGCTGTGTCATCGGCATCGAAGAACCAAGTGCTTCGGAGCACCTACAGACCAGTAGGTGCAGCAGGTATACAATGGGTATCTGTGTAGATATACTGAAGAAAAGTCTCAAGCCAGGCTGCTTAGCTGTCTTGTTGGGGTGCAGCTGAACGTACCGCAACAGGTGCAGCTCAGCGCGGAGCTCGGGAACAAGGTGCAGGGTGGAGAGCGTCTCGTGGGGATTGGTGACCGGAGACCCGGCCTCCAGGCCCACGTAGTCACTGAGATCTGGGCTCAACTCTCCAAGCTGGCACGACATTGCGTGAGCCACCACGTTCTGTCTGTCCAGGACTGCGCCGCAGCCTGCCAGAGACACACACGCCAGCGCAACACCATCACGACAACATCACATCCTACCAGTCACACCAGCCAGCCAGCGCAACACCATCACGACAACACCACATCCTGCCAGTCACACCAGCCAGCCAGCGCAACACCATCACGACAACACCACATCCTACCAGTCACACACGCCAGCGCAACACCATCACGACAACACCACATCCTGCCAGTCACACCAGCCAGCCAGCGCAACACCATCACGACAACACCACATCCTGCCAGTCACACCAGCCAGCCAGCGCAACACCATCACGACAACACCACATCCTGCCAGTCACACCAGCCAGCCAGCGCAACACCATCACGACAACACCACATCCTGCCAGTCACACCAGCCAGCCAGCGCAACACCATCATGACAACACCACAGCCTGCCAGTCACACACGCCAGCGCAACACCATCACGACAACACCACATCCTGCCAGTCACACACGCACCAGCCAGCGCTACATATCACGACAACACCACAGCCTGCCAGTCACACACTACAGCCAGGGCTCACCGGTGTGTGGGCAGGGTGTTGGGGTGTAGGGACACTGCTGTTCGTGGATAGCGATCGTCTCCAGTGCGCACACTCCCTCGCACCCCGCGCACGGTGAGTGCAGTGCAGACGCAGTGCGTTGAGGTCGTTCCGCATGTACCTGTGTGCCAGGGTGTCTCCGTTATAACTTCACACAAATCAATACATCTATTGCTTAGTTTTATACAGCGTCGTTCGTGCAAATTGCATTTCACAATCACCTAGGAACCACAGACACAAGCTGGAAGGCTACCAGGCGGTGAGCTGGTGGCAACAACTGCTCTGCAGTTCTCTGTATATTGAGAAATTTTCAGCCAAATAGTGAGCTTTATACAGCTGGAAATAAATCGGAACACCCGAAGAAAACCCACATATGTGAGGGGGCAAACTCTGATATTAGTCCTCACTTTGCTGTCCTGCCTTCTGCTGGCAAGCCATGGTATGGCACCTCCCCGATGTTCACGGGAAGAGAATTTTGCAACATTTGTCATCGGTGCTGGAGTACAAGCGTGCACAGCCACCACCGCCCCAACGTCTAGACGTGGGCAAGTGGTGGCTTAACTGCGACAACGAATGAGGTGTGGGGGGGAATGATGTTCCCTCGATTTGCTGCGACGGAATACCGCGCGACAACGACGACGGTGNCGGCGACAACGGGCAGCGTGCCGGCAAGCGCCGGCAAGGACGGGGGTCCGACCTGAACAGGGGCCGCAGCTCCGAGGCGTCCAGCGGCCGCCTGTCCTCGGGGCACGTGTGGTTGTGCACGAGCCAGCCGTGGATGCAGGCGCTGCAGAAGGCGTGCTCGCAGGGCGCCTGCAGCGGCTCCTCCAGCACGTCGCGGCACACGCAGCACAGCAGCCCGTCCTTGACGCGCCCCACAAAGCGCTCGGCGTCATAGCCCATGGCGGCACACGCACGGACGCCTGGCTCGCACGCACGCAAACACAAAGATGCCCCACACGCCCGTGTAGCCAAGTGCTGTTCGTGAGCACCTGTGCAGGCCGGGACAACGCACGAGGGGTGGTGTGGCCAGCGACCCACGTTTCGGCCCACAATGTGGAGGCTTTAGAACTCTAAGCTATACTTTCCTCTATCTGAAAGAGTGTTTTCCCAAAGATGAGAGCAATTACACATATATAAAGCCCCCATTCACAAATCAAGACCTCACAAAGATATCAATAATCCAGATGTGATGTATGGTTAATATAAACAGAAAATCAAGCGATTACAATCAGCTCAATAATACTAATTTCTGTCAAATTAAAAGTGATCGGTGATTAAAAAGGCTTTCAAACAAACATGTTTTCAGAGAGGACCTCCAAAGCCTTGGTACAGAACGGGAAAGGGTTCCTCCATCAGCATTGGCAGCATAAGGATACGGCGCCAGCCAAGGCAGAGTGACATTAATCTACAGCCTTGTGCAAAGTGATCACGAGCGTCATTCTATAAAATACGAGGAACAAACTCAATAGGCAAGCAATCCGTCTCTTTAATATATGTATCCCTCCACGATTTTTTTTNATAAATACAGTAAAACCTTGGATTGCGAGCATAATTCGTTCCGGAAACGTGTTTGTAATCCAAAGCACTCGTATATCAGTTGTGATCACGTGACGCTCGGCAATCAAAGCGTATACTGTACTACTCGTATTGCAAGACCACGCTCGTTTATCAAATTCATATTTTTTTTTTTAAACGTGTTCGTCTTGCAAAACACTCGCAGACCAAGTTACTTGCAATCCAAGGTTTTACTGTAAAACTATTTTTGCCCATCCTATCAGCCACGTGGCCTTCTGTGAGCATATTGAAAAAAAATTGCTGAAATTATGACATGTAGAGAACCGCAGAGCTTGGGGAGGGGGAGTTAGATGCTGGCTCCTCCTCACCGCCGCGTGGCTGCTGCTCGCTCGTCTGTGGTTCCTCCTCTTCGTGTCTCCGAGTCGTCCCTCTCCCTACGACAGCGAGAGAATCCTGTGGTAACAGCGCATTTCAAGTTGACATTATTTTCAATGAATAAAAAAATACTTATTTTTCACACAGTAGAGACAGCTCTACGAAAGAGATCTAGTATCTGCTTACATATTTTGTTACAGTCAGATGTTACCTTTAATCATCAAAAAAAAAGTTTGCCTGGCTGGCAAGCGGGCAGACAGGCGTGTAGTCGTGACGCCACCCACATCATTGAGCCGGGTTCCTGCAGGGCTCTGATGTCAGCCCCACCTCACCCACCCTCCACCACGGCCGTGGATTCCACACAAACACGTGGGCAGCACTCGTACATTATACAATATTAAAGTACAATCAATTATAATTGCAATGAAATAATTTAAGTAAAAAATTATTCAAATCCTAAGTTCCTGTAATAAATTATATTTTATTATGTTTCATACAATGTCCGCACATCCCACTTGAGTAGAAACGCGACCTGAACCCTCCCGCTCGCCTTACCTCTGCGGGGCGATGGCGTGAATCTCTGACAGCGTGACCGTGAGAGAGGCGCTGGTGTTTGTTGCGGGTGCGTCGTCGGCTCGATTGGGTTGCCACGTGTGATTTCAAGCGGGTCTGAGTGCTTGTTAAAGGCCACTGAGGTAAGAGGACTCCTATTGTCGGCCCACTATAGTACGCAAGTGCTGACACGGTCACGCGCCAACAAGCATCGAGCAAAGCCGACGCATCGAGCCCGGCAATGCTCAGCCTCGCAAGCCTCCCGGCTGGGAGTCGAACCCTTCCAGGAGGATCTCGCACTCCCGTGCAACCAAAGCACTCGGCATGAACGCTGTGCACTTGCGCTTAAATACAAGCTTCGCCAGGAAGAAAACCGACAACCCGTCATTCAGTAATTGCCTGTTAACGGACAGAGGTAACGCCGGCTGCCGCAATTAATATTCAAACATCTGATTTGCACATTAAGGAGCGCTGACACACATCGGCACACGTGTGAATTTAAATATGAATCGTGCAACCGGCCTAATTTGCGTACGAATGGAGGAGGTTGCCTGTTGGAGCTCCAGCGCGGCTGAGAGCGAGGGCGCGAGGCTCTCTGTGCGCCAACGGTCGATTCAAATTCTTCTCATTGAACTCGGCTTTCTCTTTGCGCTTACACGACACGAGTGCCGCAATCATCATTATGGCACGAGTTGAGACATTTCGACGTGGAATATCTTGCAGCTTGCAGTACATACATCATGTATATATGTATGTACGTTCAAGTTATTTCGCAACATACGGAGCCAACCGTGTTAATGGGAGGTGCGAGAACGCCTCGAGAAAATCATGTCACAACTACTTCCGAAGTCACCTCATTCGACCTCGTTATCCCCACTCGGGCACAGCCATTGAATGCCCTGCACAGAGCGTTCATCACCTGTCAATCAAGCCAATGTGTTTAATTCGATTGGTTTTGCACTTAATGACATAGAAGCTCATAGACTAAACTAGAGACCCAATGATTATGAATTAAATATTACAGTATTTAAATAAAGTTCGGTCACCAATGACTGCATAAACTCATCATTATAGGGAAAAAACAATGCAGGCCAAAAAACCATGAGTTCCAAACAACGCTGAGAAACGTGCACAAATATAGTGCTTTTACACGCACGTTTTCGTTGTTGCTTTTGGTCATAAATACTTTTTCAGCGGGATTTTTTAAATGAAAGTTCACAAAACTTCTCGTAAATGGGCTTGAGTACTGAGTCAGCACCGCTAAGAAACCTAGGTTGAAATCCAGGTTTGATCTACCCTTGATTAAACTGGGTTCTTACGTGTATCGGTGCTGACTCAGTTCTCTGAGCAATGGGACTCTGGCTTGGTATTAGCCTCTGAGTCACCTGGGGACGTTTCTGGCAATGGCCCTTTTTAATGCGCTGTGAAAGGCCATTTCTCGAAACGTCACCTATTTTTGTGTTTCCTTTTAAGGGCCTAGTGTTATTGACGAATGTTTTAATTGCTTTACAGCAGACGGCCTACGTTTTCGTTACGAGGCAGTATTCACGATAAATGTGGGAGGTAGAGTTATTGTTCAGGCGTGCACAGGGAGGCCAGAGAGGTAGAACGAAAATTGTAGTGAATGAAGTAAAATGTTTATATTGTACTGAGCTTTTCAAAACTTTTAATGTGACACTTGTGTGGTTAAAGGAAGCCAAGGAACAAGAACAAGCGGCCAGCTGCTCACAGTGCCCCCCCCCCCCGACTCGTGGCTCAGACTGCTAAGTGCCTTTGGTCGTGACTATGAATAGTCTTCCAGCCACTCTCTGCATCCATAGATAAGCCAGACCACAGCCGCTTTGTTTCTTCTTAAATGCTAGCGTGCACTCCCCAGATAACACGGTGTAAGTGACGTTTTATACTTTCTGAAGAAAAGCCACTTTTTATGGTCGTGGAACGACCGACGTTTGCACGGTGAGGGTTCAGTATGCCCACCCAATGGCTTAGGTGTCCTTGGGGACGCGTAGGACCACGTTCTCAATTGAATGTCGCTTATCGTGAGATTTAGGAGAAAATGTGTCAATGTCTCCATCACCAACAATGTGGCAAATGAGCGGTGGTGGTGCGCGTCAGTCATCCGGCTCTGTGGAGATGAGGGTTGGTAGATCGTACAAATGTTGTGAAACCACCTTACCGTGGGCGTCAAAGCTGCCATACCAGGGCTCGCCAGGAGAAGGCGGTTCAGCAAAGCGCTCACTAATATCATCTGTCTCATCCATATGGTGGAGCGTGTTGCCCTTCGCATGTGTAGGGTTTCTCTGGGTGCTCCAGTCTCCTCTCACTTGTATAAACAATCATTCATTAGCTGATCTGATATCTAAATATATACAGAACTGCAGAGCTTTGGCAGACTTTGGTACCGGCTCACTGCCTGGCTGATTTTCAGCTCGTCTATGGTTCCTCAGCAATTGTCCAAAGCAATGTACATGTAAATGACATTACTATAGGAAATTGCAATACTTTTATCAGTCATAACAACCACCAGCAAGTCACAGTTAACAGAGTATATCCTGCTTCATGCTCAGAGAACTGGCAGAAAGGATTCCCGTTAGTAATAGACACTTTCCCATCATCCACGGGCAGACAGCAGTCTGCTTTGTAGTGCATTTACCATTCGGAAATATCAAAGTATTGACCCAGAAGGCCTTTCATCCACAAGTTGAGTACATTTTGTGTTCTTATATTCTCTTTTTTGTTTGCATCGTTGCATCTGCATTCAGAAAAGAGCCAATTTAATTTGTGAGCAATGTTTCATCATCAGCCATGCCCATCGCAGGATTGTAAGATGCCAACGGTTTTGGGAGCCCTCATACACGTAGTAATGTGGCAATTTTGAAAACTTTTACTGATAATTAAGAAACATATTAAATAACTGCTCATGTTTGTAAATATGATCATTTATTCCATAAACTCCTTCAATTATTTTAGGCTCTGCCTCAAACAACCATACCGATATTAAACATGCACCCATATTGATCATACATTTACAATTGAAATGTTCTTGTTAAGAAAACCACCGGACCACCAACAGTCTCAGGCAATACGCAAGGCTCGGTGAGCGAAAGGGACATGGCAGAAGCTGCGGGCGAGTGTTGTCGAGGCGGCCAGTGGCATGTGTGCGTCACCATGACAGCCCCAGGTAAGATGAGCCCCACCGCGTCGTCTGTAGCACACCTGTGCATCGTTACCTGGGTAACCAATTAATATTTCAGGGGCAGCGTTATTGAGCACTGCTCTGTGTAACAGTGCCATGCGATCTCTTTGATCATTACGTGAAACAGTGCTTTTGTTCTGATTGGTTTACTTCATTGCTGGACCTTTTGTTTATTTTAGCTTTTATCATTTTTTTGATCAGCGTTACTCTTGCAAATTACTCATCCTGGTCTCTTCGAGTTATCATCTGGTTAAACAAAATAAATTTAAAACGTTAAATACAAGTTCTTAATGTCAATATAATTACTTAATTAATTCTGACTGAATGCAGCATTTACATGTATAAGCTTGATGGGCCACGACGCATAGGTGATGGAACTAAGCTGAGATCATTTGGAATGAGAAAGTAGCAATTATGTTTGATGAGAATGGAGATGTTGGGTATGGCTCACGCCGATAAAATCCAATTTTCAGACAACAAAACAGTAATGCACGGTGTGTTTTACAAACCAATTGTAACACTTAAAGAGTATGCAACTCATACTAAATTCAGCATTACAGTCGTGTATTTCACATTTAATTTTCGGTCGGGTTCCTCAAATATTTGTACTACGCTGAGCTCTAAGTACATTTTAAATTCCGCACGAAAACAAGTGTTAGATTAATAGTATGCATATGTAGAATATACGGCTGCTCATTGTAGCGTGAGTTAATGTAGGGCAGTAAATTCAAGCTGATCACACAGAGCGATCACGATATAATGTTAATAGACAAATGTCAGTTTAACACGTAGGAGCTTTCGCGACCAATATCATCCATAATAGACGATTTTGGGTTAGATTGTGTAAATATATAAATGTGTCGTTAAAACCCGCCACCACCCGACACAGCCAACCAGTAAAGGTTGTCACGTAAACAGAACGCGCCAATTCGTCACGAGTTCAGCACACCGGTGTGTTGGAGAATAAACCCGTAATATTTACAATTCTAGTTCGACGTTTCGCTGGCAATACCACCCAACTTCCTCCTGTTTCAATCTTAAACAGAGGGGGTAAAGACAGAGGGGGTGGGGGTCAATGTCGATATATACATTACAACGGAGACCTCTTAGTAGTTGGGTTATTCAGTTAATCAACATACATAAAGTGTGTACATTGTAATGTATGTACAGATATGAACCCACAGTGATGGTGATCAGTTTCTGAGTGATGGTTAGTGACGGTGATCAGTGAGCGTGATCAGTAATATTGATAAGTGACTTGTCAGTGAGGGTGATCAAGGCGAGAGATCGGTACGGGTGGATCAGCGAGGGTGATTAGCGAGGGTGATCAGTGTGAGTGATCAGTGAGTGGTCAGTGAGGTGATCAGTGAGTGGTCAGTGAGGTGATCAGTGAGTGGTCAGTGAGGTGATCAATGAGGTGATCAGTGTGAGTGATCAGTGAGTGGTCAGTGAGTGGTCAGTGAGGTGATCAGTGAGTGGTCAGTGAGGTGATCAGTGAGTGGTCAGTGAGTGATCATTGCGGGTGATTAGTGAGGTGATCAATGAGGTGATCAGTGTGAGTGATCAGTGAGTGGTCAGTGAGGTGATCAGTGAGGTGATCAGTGAGTGATCAGTGAGGATCAGTGTGGTGATTAGTGATGATCAGTGAGGTGATCAGTGAGTGATCAGTGCGGTGATTAGTGAGNTGTCAATGAGGGTGATCAGTGAGGGTGATCAGTGAGGTGATCAATGAGGGTGATTAGTGAGTGATCAGTGAGGTGATCAGTGAGTGATCAGTGAGGGTGATCAGTGAGTGATCAGTGAGTGATCAGTGAGGGTGATAAGTGAGTGATCAGTGGTGATCAGTGAGTGGTCAGTGAGGTGATCAGTGAGGTGATCAATGAGTGATCAGTGTGAGTGATTAGTGAGGTGATCAGTGAGGTGATCAGTGAGTGATCAGTGCGGTGATTAGTGAGGTGATCAATGAGGTGATCAGTGAGTGATCCGTGAGGTGATCAGTGAGGTGATCAGCGAGTGATAAGTGAGTGGTCAGTGAGGTGATCCGTGAGGTGATCAGTGAGTGATCAGTGAGGTGATCAGTGAGGGTGATCAGCGAGTGATCAGTGGGGTGATCAGTGAGTGATCGTGAGGTGATCAGTGAGTGATCAGTGAGGTGATCAGTGAGTGATCAATGAGTGATCAGTGCGGTGAGGTGATCAGTGAGGTGAGTGATCAGTGAGTGATCCGTGAGTGATCAGTGAGTGATCAGCGAGTGATCAGTGAGTGATAAGTGANTGATCATTGAGGGGTGATCAGTGAGTGATCAATGAGGTGATCAGTGAGTGATCAGTGAGTGGTCAGTGAGTGATCCGTGAGTGATCAGTGAGTGATCAGCGAGGGTGATAAGTGAGTGGTCAGTGAGGTGATCCGTGAGGTGATCAGTGCGGTGATTAGTGAGGTGATAAATGAGTGATCAGTGAGTGATCCGTGAGGTGATCAGTGAGTGATCAGTGAGGTGATCAGTGAGGTGATCAGTGAGGTGATAAGTGAGGTGATCAGTGAGTGATCAGTGAGGTGATCAGCGAGTGATCAGTGAGGTGATAAGTGAGTGATCCGTGAGGTGATCAGTGAGTGATCAATGAGGTGATCAGTGAGTGATCATGAGGTGATCAGTGAGTGATCAGTGAGTGATCAGTGAGGTGATCAGGAGGTGATCAGTGAGTGATAAGTGATCCGTGGTCAGTGAGGTGATCAGTGAGTGATCAGTGAGGGTGATCAGTGTGGTGATCAGTGAGTGATCAGTGAGTGATCCGTGAGGTGATCAGTGAGTGATCAGTGCGGGTGATAGTGAGGTGATCAATGAGGTGATCAGGAGGTGATCAGGGCCACGAGGGGGGGGGGNTTCCGTGCTCTCGACCGGCGCACCGCCGTCAAACCCAACAACAGCCACAGCGCTGCGGGCAGCGCGAATACAGCCTCGGCGGGAGACGGCGACACGAACTAGAGCGACACGAACTCGAGCGACACGAAGGACAGCGACACGAAGGAGGCAGCGAGCGAGCGAGCGAGGAGACCACGACTCACCGCTCCTCCGTCAGCTGCTGTCGCCACCGCGCCTCCTCCTCGCGCCCGCCGGTGTTGTGAGGCCCGCGGACAGAGGACATTGCGGGCGCGCCACGCTGCGCACACAGGCTGGGGTTTCTAACCCAGCGAGTCGCCTCTGCAGGGTCGGACATGCGGCCTCAGACAGAGGTCGCACGCCGGGGCCAATGCTACCCCCCCCATCCTCCCTGCCACAGGGCCCGGTGATGATAGGAGGTGGCACGCTACAAGTTGAAATTATTATTATTAACTCGTTATTATGTACTCCTAAGGACATGGGGGAAACCTGGATTCGAACCCTCTCATACAAAAAGCAGCTCCTGCAGCATCAATTCTCAAACATTGCATTTAATTTTTTTATTTCCAACAGTTGATACACATTATGCAAACGTATTCATCCACCTTGACTACGAAGGCTGGAGCGGTAGCGGTGGTCAAAGCCCTGCACCATGAACCTGGCGCCGGAGATTCATGGTTGGCCACGAACATCAGTGGCGAATGATATCCAGGTTCATATTCTTAGGTTTTTTCGGTAAGGTCACGTACGTAAAACATCAAAACGTCGTGATCTTTATTTTTTTTTATTAATTTTGATGTTTTACCTACGTGACTTTACCGAAAAAAACCTAAGAATATGAATCCTTGCAGTCACGAAAGCTTCAAATCTAGATATCCAGGTTACCCCCCCACCCCGCCATCACCAGCCAGCGCTGACCAGCTAGAAGTATGGTCAATCCCCATGACTGGCGAGACGTGCAAGCCTTCAGCACTGGATTGAGCTGCAAGTGTTGTACCATGGGTGATTGGGGCATGAGGATTTCCACACCAATTGTATCTGTGCTGTTGATTCTACGCTTCTGAACTAGCTGGAATGAATGTGCATTTAAGTAAGCCACGTCTACTTACATTTGCAATAATCAGGCCTTACCCTGAGCAGGCATACCCAACTGGAATTAAGCTGCAGTGATCCATACCAGGATGATATGACGTGCCTGGATGGTTCAAGTGCGTGATAGGCATATACTGTGCTGTATGGGGTATCCTGTAGAGGGCTTCAACAACTCTCAATGCAGACCACAGAGCAGATGGAAGTAAAGTGTGAATACAAATATTTGCAAACAATATCCATCACCCTGACATTTTAACTCATTTACAGCCAGAAACAAATGTATATTAACGAAATGTATTGAATCTTTTTTTATACGTTTAACTCGTTTAGATTTAAAGCTTTCGTGACTGCATGGATTCATATTCTTGATTCTTTCAGTAAAGTCACGTAGAAGGGAAATAATAAATGTGCTATTTTTATTATTTTATTATTTCCCTTCTACGTGACTTTTTCGAAAGAACCAAGAATAAGTTTAACTAATTTGACACACTTGAAATTAATAGTAGGTAATACATTAGACAGATACCTGTTTATGGATCATTTGATAGAGATAGGGAAAACTATTGGCTCCATGAGTAATGAAAATTAAACTTGATTTGAAGCTTTCGTGCCTGCAGGAATTACTCTTTGGTTCTTTCAGTAAAGTCACGTAGATAGAAAATAAATTAAATAATAGAATACGACGTTTCGATTGCAACACAAGCAATCGTCATTAAGGTAGAACGAAATTTGAGAGACAAAACACAGACACGGAGACACACAAGCAGAGAGACGCACAACATAGACACACAGAAAAATTACTTAACTCTTAAACCAACTGCAAATGTAACGAGACGCATTTTTTAAAATTCTACAAGTTTTATTTTCACATCAATAGAATACTTTTTTTTACAATTGCCAGCATTCTGTCACGATGCACAAGGTGAATGTGAGCCAGGTACATCTTTACATTCCGTGTGAACAACGGTCACTCGCTGTTTTGTATTGTTTTTCGTCTTGTGGCTGATACCCGCCACATCAGGATGCCATCAACATTAAGCAGCCATAAAAAAAGCAGCCCGTGCCTTTTCCATTCACAGGGTCAATCATCCATGTCCGAGTTTCAAGTGTATTTCATTTCAGCAGATGGTTGCGCTTTGAATATTCATCTTCCAAATATACTGGGTAGCTATGTGAATTGAAACATCAACCCTGTGCAACATGTCCTGTACGCAGCGATCTACATTACCAGCATTTACAACAAATATATTTAAACATTGTGCGTAACCAAGCTGACAGCAGCTCACCTCAACCCTGTCAGCTGAAGTAATGTTTGAGTGGGACACTCCAATATGCTTCTCCATCGAGTCAATATGCATATTAATTAGAAGCTGGAAAAATAAGATCATTGGTTAAAAATAGAAACCTCGGCCATGGAGGGAGGGGAGGGCACAAGGATCATAGTTTGGAGAGGCACAGTGCAAATGTTAGAGTTGACGGTAGAGGATGACAGCTTAAATAAGAGATTCCTGCATATTTTTCTCTTTTTAATTAAACTCAACTACAAATCATATAATTTATTCTCAGATACAGGAAGTGACTAGGATTCAGAGCCATCTTTTCCTGAGATCCTAGACTAGAAAGGGACAAAATCCATTCCCCCTTCAATGGTTTGAAGTGAATATTCAGCAAGGCCTAACATTAGCACGTGGCATCCTCTCATTGCTGCTTGCGGCCACCAAGACACTGATTGACAACGCCGAGTAGGTGGGAGTTCTCCAGCGCGGCTGCCACCCTCTCCTTGTCCGCGAGCTGCTTGTTAACTGTGTGTACACACGTGCGCAGCATAAACACTCAATACTGAGTCACTTGAAGGCATATTATATTCTGTATGGCAGTGCCATGATTGCAGTTTACAAAACCAATCTGCATTGCAGGAACATTAATCGTTCGGGGTGTAATGATGCATCGATTCACCAAAATATATTGGTTAGCTCACAATGGGTGTAAATTGTGGCACCAATAAATCAGATAATGACAATAATGGTGTTCACTTTTTTCAGCCAAATACCGGGTCAATAAATACTGCCTCTCCTCAAACACAGAAGGTTTAATTAGGAAATGCTGAGTCATTAATATCTACATTAAGAAATATTGTGATGTTCCGTTTTTTTATTAAATTGTGGGAGAAAAGTGGACAACCAAGAGACGTGCCACACAAAAGGAGAATCCGACAGCACATACACACGCACACATCGCCTGTCGGAAAGCCGCTCGCTACACTACCACCTGGAGACAACTGGACTTCCCAACTTGTAGCCATCTCCCACACGTCAACACTGCTCTGGCTAGAACTAGAGACGCACAATTCACACATCTGTGCTTTACCCACTTGACGACTAAGTACCATGCGTGAAGGTAGATCGGTGTGTAAGGATGTCTCATTATTCATCAAACTGACATTTGACACCGCAATTTTAAACTAGACTGCACCACAAAGACAACAATACAACAAAACAGAATAATTTTGTGGTTCTCCGTGTTCTGAGAAAATTACAAAGACTAAGCCCAACTCGTGCATATTTAGGATTTATAGGATTTATTTGATAAAACCAAGACTCAAAGAACCAAAATAAGGCAATGTTTGCATCATGTAGTTTCAATGCAAACACAAAGAGACTCTCCGTTCCAAACTAATGTGACCCTTTCAACTTCCGACTCATGCCAATTGAATGGGAGACGTGCCCCATGATACGCGGCTGCCTTGTTACACTTGTGATGTGGTGCGCTTCATTACCTGCGTGCTCCGACGCATGCATGCCTGGAGCAATGTGCACGTCCACCTGGCGACACAAAACAAAACACCCAACTCCACTGTTAGACTACATTTTATCACAACACAAAATATTCCAATACATCTGGTAGAGCCAACACAGAAGGCATTTCTTTAAGTTTTAATGGGCAAGGATACCACGAAACAACCTGCCTTAAACAACACTAGATGGCACTCCTGTCATGCTGTGTATGTAGGGTAGTTTTCTGCACATCGGTGGTTGGATATGTTTTAACTTTCAGAGATTGGCCAAATGAATCAAGTCAAAAATGTAAAAAATACATACCTTTCATAACTACAGTTAAGCGTCATTTGAGCCATTATTGCAATGATGTTGGTTTACATGAAACATGCAGGTAAACAAATACAAATAGGACTGTCTGTAATTACAAAGAATGTGTTTTGTTCTATGAGCTTACTGGCTTTCCAGACCAATAGTATACCAGCAGCATGCGAACCTTATGGCAGGACCCCGGGGTCCCGAATAAACGGAAGTCAAAATCATAAAAAAATGTTGGCGTCTCCGTCCCACCGCGCACATAAACGCCGCGACCCACCTGGTGCGGATCATTCTGTTGTGTCGTCCAAGCACAGAGAGGACGAATGCGCAGAAGAGCTGAACAAGCGAATGCACTCCATGCTCGGGCACGGGCAGGATCATAAGTCTTATCCAAAGCTGCTCAAACTGCCTACACGACTTAAGTCCTTCATTCATCATAACGGTTTGCATAATACAGTGAAATTGCTCTCTTATCTTCATTATTATTTGTGACCTGTTTAACACGTAGGCTTTCACGACCAATATCATCCAAAATAGAGGTTTTTTTGGGTTAGATCGCGAAAATATAAATGTGATTAAACCCGCCACCACCCGACACAGCCAACTTGTAAGGGTTGTCACGTAAACAGAACGTGCCAATTCGTCACAGTATAGCAAAACCATGTGTTGGAGAGCCAAGACAAACATTTAACTGAATACCTTTGCCAGTAATTCAATAGCTAAGTCTAACCGTTTCGTTCACAGATTAGTTTCTCCACTCTCACGTGGGGGGGGAAAACAAACACATTCCTGCGGAGGGAGCTGGTAGGAACGTTGGGTTGCTCGGTCAATGGCCAGGGTCAACGGCGGCGTGTGTATTCCGCAAATATGCCCGACTGTGAGGGCGGGCACAAGCTGGCTTGAGTAGGTTAAACGTTGAGTTTTATAAGGGCACCACGGGGTGACCAGCCCCTCCCCACCCAGCCCCTCCCCACCCAGCCCCTCCCTGCACGACGGACGGACGGACACAATAATCCCGTGGGCAGGTGTAACCAGGAGGTTCCTACCAGTATTATGCATTATGCGAGCCCTTTGAACTTGTCCTTCCTATCTATTGTGTGTATTAAAATAGTCGTACCAACGGTAATTTGTGACCTACCAATGTCTGCAGTCAGGATCAACCGATGACAATCCTATTACCTGCAGATATTTAACAGATGAGATGCGTTACACTGTTAATTCCTCCTGTTTGATAATACTTCTCTTGCACGTAAGCATCTGTGCAGTTTTTTTTTGCGGTTAAGCCATAGTCCCACATACCGCTCGTATCAATGCGGATAAGAGGAGCGGCGACCCACGACTGTAGAGTAACATTGGTATAAACGCTTGTTACAATATGAACGGCGCATTGAAAACGCATACTATTTTATGGACCGTTTACAAAGTGTGTTCACAAATCCACACTGAGAAACACAATGATTCATAGGGGGTGTAAATACATTTTTAGATAGTGTATTTAAATAGAGGTACTGCAGGTAAGTAGTTTTCAGTTTTAAAGGCATAGGTTAACAAGACAACACTTGCTACTATCCTTCCAACCCATTGGTGAAAAAGAGCAAAGTTTTTGTTTACACAATATAATGTTTATACCAGAGTCAGGGGCTTATGGGACCCGGGGTCCCGCCATAGGTTCATATGTTGAGGAAAGCGAATTCTATACCAGTTTTTACTGGGTATCGTCAGCAGACTCATGCTTGTGAAGCAAATGCAGCTGATTGCCATGTTATTGGCAAGGGCACTCCACACGGAATATGGGACCTAGTTCAAAGCAAAGAGCAGTAGTCTAAGCAAACTCACGCGTTGCTGTGATGTATTACGAGTGCCTGTCAGAAGCAAATAAGCAAAAATCTCGTTTCACAGACAAAAAAAATCACTTTTAAATTCGGACCTAGGGGAGCTTCACCAAGTCTCTGTGTCTCCTCAGAGGGTGTAGTGTTGTTGGTGACAGGCTACACACTACAAGATTGCCAGGGTCAGCTCAGATGCACAGGAAGCACTCAAATGCCCAAAAGTATCCGTCCATAATCAGTTCACTGGACTGCCTCTGCAGATGCCCAAATACTATCGGCGTTACATAAAATGTCGTGATAATAGCCGGAAGCAGTGGATAGGAAGTTATTGCAGGTGTAATTATGCATCAATTTTGTTATTCTGATCATTCTAGTTCTCAATACATGCATTAAGTTGCGCATTTTTTTCCGATTCATAGACGTTGTATATAATTGGTTTACGTGGATCCTTCGGCCAGTACATACTGCTACAATGCAACACAATATTCAAAGAAGAATCAACTCTTCAATTAAATCTCGACCCTGAGTCATGGCAATGTGTTGTTTCGTGACGGGGCGAATCGCTGCGCCTCGAGTGGTGAGGCTCGGCAGGTAGGAAGAAGAAACAGCAGCAGCAGCAGCCACCTTGAAACGGTCGGGCAGGCAGCGCAGCAGCTGAACGCGGATCGCGAGGCCGATGAGCGTCGCCATGCTGCAGTGAGGAATGGTTGGCGTGAAGGCCACCACCACCATGCTGTCCGCATCGGTCACCTGAGGCAACGCCACGACCCGCACGCAGCTCACTCTCAAGGCTCGCAACACACTCGATGTACTGTGCTCTCTTTCATTTGTTTTATCGTCAAGGTAGGTGCTGCAAGTTAGAGGTTGTGATTTTTTAGCCAAACACATTTTTAAGGAAATACCCCATTAGGACTGGTGCCTGTACGTCAATTCTAGATTTGAAGCTTTCGTGACTGCAAGGATTCATATTCTTAGGGTTTTTCGGTAAAGTCACGTAGGTAAAAATGTCAAATTAATAAAGGCTATGCGTTGTGTTGACCGACTCTCTGTGTTGTATTACATAACATTTCGATATTTTGCTAGGTTATTTAATTTAGTGTGTTCTTTCTCCCTCTCTCCTAATGTTCAATCTTGCTTACTTTGCTACGCGTTTTCCGCACTCATTGACATGTTAATTTTTTATCTAACCCCTCCATCTCTCTGCCCCGCCCCTCTGCCTATTTAAGGCCACTCAACAGAGACGATCTCCCTCTCTGTACCTGTGTTACTCTCGATGTATCTTGGTGATATCTGTCTGCTTATATGTCTCTAGTTTTTCAGGTTAGAATTTTTTGTTGCATTTAATTTATACCTGATGATGATTGCTTGTGTTGCAATCGAAACGTCGTGATTTTTATTTTACTTTTATTAATTTTAATTTTTTTGACTGTACGTCAACCACATGCTTCACACCGCTTAATGCGCGCGTACGAATAGACGGGCCCAGCAATAGTGCTGATGTGTGAATGGATGTAGGGCACGTGGGAAGCGTCAGAGCAGCGCCACTTACACGGACATGAGCCTCCTCCACCACCTTGAGCTCCTCCAGTGAGGGGTGTTCAGGGTCATTGATGCCTCGGATCAGATGTGGCAAGTGCGAGTTAAGGAGTCGTCAATATTGAACGTCGTTAAGAGGTCTGTCTTAACGATGCATTCTGAGGCAAACTCTAAATCTAGCACTTTCATGTGATTAACTATATTTGTGAGATTATTTCTAAAATATGCTAAACCACCAAACATCTCACTGCAATCAAAGCATGAGGTAATGTCATTATTTATTAATTAACTAAACAACACGACTCGTGATTTGTTAAATTAAAAGTATTTTCATTTGAAACGACTTAAACTTGTGGTTTATTATACATTAGTGTTTATTTAACTTTCTCTGCTTGTTTAAAATACAGCAATTTGAACTATACATTATAACTTGACAGTTTTACGTAAACCGTAAATATAACTTGATAAGCTATTAGCCCTAGTTAATTTGTTATAATAAAGTAAAATTAAACAATCCCACTTTAAAGACGGAGCGTGCATTGCTCTGAGGGCCTAGCGCGGCCTGACGAGGCCTCGGCCTCGCCTGCGCCGCTGCCGGGAGAAGGGCACCACAACCGGGCGGGTTTCTAGCGGGGAAACGGGTAGCGGCTCGGAAGAGGAAGCCAAACGTGGGTTCACAGAGCGTGGAGGCGAAGTGAGGAGATGCAGATGGCGATGAGATGCAGGTGGCGAGGAAGTGCCGACGGTGAGGATTTGTAGGAGAGGATATCGAACACTTCCCGCGAGTCGATCTCGTCGGCAAGAGTCTCGTCTTCGTCGCGCTCCGTGAGGACGCGATCCGCGCTCCTCGCGAACACGCGGGGCCGCGCGTTCTCCAGCATCGCCCCTCTCACCGTGTGTCTCTCCTCCCCGTCTCTCTCTCTCCCTGCTTGAGATCTCTCACGGTGCCACCACCACCACTACACACACCTCTCTCTTATTCAAAACTTAAGATTGACAGCTCTCTCTCTCTGCCTCTGCTGCTATGAAGGGCGCCCGACACAGGCGGAGTGGGCGGTGCGACTTCGTGTGTCCCCAGAGCGCGCTGCTGATGTTTGTTTTACCCACCACGCCGGGCACTCATTTCAGTTCGAGTCGACCAAGGGGAGGCCCGCACCTGTCCAGGTGTCACTCGCCACTGATGTGAGCCGTGAGCGCACGATGCCGTAAAGCAACGCACACCACGAACTCTACCGTCACGTTCAAGTGTCGTAAACGCGGCTGTCGTAAACGAGTTTGCCCCAGAATTCTGACGGTGCCACTCCGAGTGTCAAAGAATGGCTGCGTTTGGGATTTTTCAAAAGACTTCTTACAAAACATCCTTTAAGTGGCCTCTTTATCTTTTAAGGCGTCACACTTTTCCAATGCCCTGCTACGGAGCATGCTTAACCGTTTATCGCATAGACATTCAAACCAATATATTTTCTATACTCTTTGGTTCAATATATTTTCTATTGCTAGTGATGGAATTTATTGAGTGCAAAAGCAATTACGTTTACAACTTTGCGTTTTGAGCAAAGACCAAACACTACACTGAGAGCTCACTTTAATCATGGGGCGCTGCTTCTAACCTCAGCCACCTGGCCCTCCACAACTTGGTAATGTTAGCAGAGAAGTCACATTGCTAACATGGAAACGATACTTTTCTCAGGTTCCGCAAGTCCTGCGGTGACCACGTTTCCTCCTTACAGTCTCACAATTGATACAGAGTGCGATTAATAACACTTCCTCGTTTTATGGATTATGTGCCCAGCCACACACGGCTTTCCATGAGAGTAGAATAATATATCCCAGCATTGGACAGATTTAACTATAGATTATAATTAACTATATTTACGAAAGCAGTCACGAAAGCCTTAAATCGAAATATATTTAGGTAGTAAGAACACAGGGCAACATACATGAATCCATTCTTCATATCGCTTGAATAATTTGTGTGTTATGAGAAAGGATAATTGCCATAAACGTCGCATATACGTCTTAAGGCCACAGTGTTACAGACACGTGGCTTGCTGAGTTGTTATCTGTGCCCATGCACCGCTGCCAACGCATCACCACGAGATGATTTGGGACCCGACGTCCACCCGTTCCGCTCCCTCCTCCATCTCGTCGGTTGGTGGGGTGCCGAACGAGTGATCGGGCCGACACAAACCCCGCTCTACCCCGCACTCACCGGAGTGATTATTTGGTGAGAAGCGCCTATAGCCTACTGCTGCCCAAGTCCCCAGATACTCAAACGCCCTACCACGTACCCGTAGTTGTACTCACGGCGTCGCACGGACGCTGCGAGAGTCGGAGGTAGAAGGACGAGAGAAAACTTCACCTACCACTACCTCGTGGCGGCATTCGCTGGCATCACACGGATGCCGCGAGCTGCTCCAGCAGGCGGGACGGCAGGGGGGGGGGGNTCTTGGCGACCAAGATGTTGAAAAAGAGTCTATTTTGAATGGTCCCAGTCTCCTTTTTATCCCATTCACTTCAAAAGCCCGGGGTCACGTTGTATCGTGCGGCCAATCGTGCGCCTACCTGTAATTATCGCCCTTTTTAAATCCTTTATATTAAGTTCGCTTGCTTACTTGCTTGCTTACGACCGTGCAAATCTTTCGGTCGTTTTTTAACCCACTTCCCGTGATCCAATCGAGCTGACATTTTGCACACAGACTTTTTAGAAATTTTTTTTTATATTTAATTACCAATTGCTTAATACTGGCAAACAATCATCTGACCCATAGGTGGCAGCCATCTCAAGCCAGAGGACGAGAGGACTCTAGCCGCCCGTTTCAAAGACCAATGTGGGTTGGGTTGTGGCCCATTGAACACGCATATAAAGGATTTATAGTGAAAAACTTAGTTTTTACGGGTTAATTTTTTAAATCCTTTATATTAAGTTCGCTTGCTTGCTTGCTTACGACCGTGCAAATCTTTCGGTCGTTTTCTAACCCACTTCCCGTGATCCAATCGAGCTGACATTTTTCACACAGACTCGTGCGTGACAATTAATTTTCGTGAACATTTTTTCCCAAAATTTTGCACTTTTTAGGGATTTTTTTAAATATTTAATTAACAATTGCTTAATGCTGGCAGACAATCATCTGACCCATAGGTGGCAGCCATCTCAAGCCAGAGGACGAGAGGACTCTAGCCGCCACGCATATAACGGATTTATAGTGAAAAACTTTGTTTTTACGGGTAAATTTTTTTCCCTTACATGGAGCGCTGCGGCGGGTGCTTCTGCGACCTATACCTCTGTCCATCCGTACTCATTAATGTATTACTCACCCTGGTTAATCTGTAAGGACGCCCGACTGGCGAATACACACCCGACGAGTGTGTATTCGGTCTGGGGGTCAGGGTAGGTCGTGGCGCTGCGATCCCCTGAGCTCATGGTCTGCTCTTCTCGTTAAATATTCCACCCCCAGCCCCTCAATGTCGTGAATGACTCATTGCGGCTGGCTTGGTGAACCTTTTTGCACCCATACAATTTTTGGCCAACTCAGGGGCACCGTAATGTGACCTGTCCTGCGAGGGCCGGCCAATCTCCTGGCACCGGGAACCGTGGGACTTTCTTCCTAGGGACCCTTTGCATTAAAACCCGTCGTGCCAGGCAATCCCCGCCAGGAACTCCGTGTGTGTGCTCAGTGTGTGCTCAGTGTGGTTGTTCAGTGTGTGTGCTCCTTGTGTGCGCTGCGTGTGTGTGCTCAATGTGGGGGCCAGGGAGGGTCGCAGCGCTTGCAGAGTTGCTCAGAGGCCGTGGCACCACAGTTACGACTCGTCCATGTAGTGAGTCAGATCGCATAACATTTGTCTCGTAAATCCTCCCTCCACCCGACACGGAAAATTAATAGAGTTGTCACGTGATTCATAAACGTGCCAATGTATGACCGCTTCAGCAGCAGCAGCACCACCATGGACGCATTCATGGGGAAGCGATCCACACGTATGGGACATTTGAGTGCGGGTTTTTCACTGATAATTACAGCCAGTATCATCGGCAGCTGTCAGATTTGTGACTCACGATGTTTAGGCGTTAGAGACGTTTTGGGGGCTCATGCATGATATCGTCCGCTCTAGCACCCTAGACGCAGCTCCAGTTCACCTGGCGCCGCTATTTCGCCTCTCGTACGCACGGAGTGTGTAAATGCAAACAGCAAAACTTACCCTGGGCGACTATTTGTATCGATCAGGGAGCGATGGGCGTCGCTGACAGTGAGGGAAGATACCTCGAGTCGTGACACTTCCCCAGTCACACTTCTTCCCCAGGCCGACTCAGCCTCTCCTGAGTCCGTCCCTTTCCTTCCCATAGCCACACAGAAATGCTGCTGCTCTCGCAGTTAATATTGTTTACGACTGCATTTGATCCGTGTGATTTTTCGCAGTTTACAAATGAATAGATAAAAGCACGTCCGTGGGAGGTGAACCGAGTGACGCCAGTGCCGGCACTGGTGCCGCTTGCGCACTCTCTGATGTCGCCACACTGGGACCAGGCGAGAACGCGGCTCGGCACGGCTCGGCAAGGAAAACAAATTCCACTGCGCCCTCTTCCCGAGCCGACTCAGTGCCGGGTAGAGCCCCCACCCCAAGGGCTGCCGGTAGCGAACTGAACCAGCATCCTTCCCGCTGGTCGCAGAAACAAGTTCACATCAAACTCCTGGATCGCACGCGACTCGGTCCTTCATCGCACTGAGGGCAATGAAAAACAAGCGTCACCTTGAAGAGAACCCACAGTGGTGGTCCCATGGGGAAACTTTCCGCATACACCCAGGGTTTAGGAAACCAATTTTTAGCCGATATGCTGAAACTACAGTCAGCAGTTCCTCTTTTAATGTGGAAACAAACGCCCTCTGCAACTTTTGAAGAGAACACGCCTCAAAACACGCCTCAACTTGACCACACAATCTTCTTCGCTACAGCCACATGGTAGTGGTGCCCTCGATCATCTGCTCTCTCAACTCTGTCCTCAGCTGGAGTCAAAGACCTGCGAGAGCCAAAATGATTTTCAAGTTGTGTGTTCTGTGCTGTCTGTGGCTGGCCGCTGTGAATGGACAAGACAATGGTAACAACAGGAGTGGTAAGCGTTAGCACACACTTGCTTGTTTCATTTATGGAATGTGAAGAAACAGAATCCTTGCCGTTTTTTTATACTTTATTACGAGAATGAAGCAGCATGATCACAGCAATATGTTCATGAGCCGGATACCACGACGAGCGGACTTTAGTAGATAAGAGGTTTTTGGGTGAGATCGCGTAAATATACACACCGGTTAGTGCTGTACTAGTGACCAATTGGCACGTTCTGTTTACGTGACAACCCTTACTAGTTGGCTGTGTCGCGTGCTGGCGGGTTTTAACAACACATTTAGATATTTACGCGATCTAACCCAAAAACCTCTGTTATGGATGATATTGGTCGCGAAAGCCTACTGCGTGTTAAACTGACTTCAGTCGAGTTAGAGTCGTTTTCCCATTCCTCCTCTGTTAAGGGAGTGATGACCACAATGGATTGTTACATGGTCCAACATATGGGTTGTATGCCCACAATTGCAACACTGGCCTGTGTCTTTAATGCATCTCTATGTATCTCGACGTGTCTATGGGTTTACATGGTCCATAGTTTGGGTTGCAGGGCCGCAATCGCACTAATTTGGCTTGTCTTTGCATTTCCCATTAACGAAGGAGATGTGCGCATCGGTCTGTTGTATGTTAAACTTCTTTTGCACCGTACATAGCCCAAGCTCCTGCATATGATAACTCTTCAAATCAGTGCATGAGGCGTAGGAAATGTGCAGACTTGGGATGACAGAGAGAGAGAGAACGTGAATTGGAGAACACGCAAGAAACGTATTGACCGTCAAGAGAGCAGATGGGCTTGGGCAGTACACGCCATGGTTACAGGGGGTTTGATGGCCGCACGGGGGTGGCTCATGCCCGAGAGGGACATCCACCGTGGAGATGGAGCAAAGAAATTGGCTTGTGGGGGAGCTTGGTGGATTGTTGCATCTCGAGACGGTGTGGAATTGCGTTGACTTGAGGAAATCTTCATCCAACAGATGGGATATAACATGGCTGATGATGCTTTAAAAGGGAATTAGCCAAACATAGAAGCCTCTGTAAAGTGCTCAGAATAATTGAGGCCTGTGGATTTAAAATATCTCTTTATCAATATCATTTTCAACGTTGCCATGTTTACCTTCATCATCACCATACCTTCAATGTGTCAATATATTTTAATTATCATCTTTATCATTGTCAACGTCAATATTGCCATCACCACGTTATCCATTATCAGAATAACATTTTTTTTATCAACCATCTTCACCTTCCTCTGTGTGCGTTCGTTCATTCCACCAGCATGTGACCCCATTTCTGGGAACACAAACATCGTTACAAAAGGTGGAGACAAGACTTCGCACTGCACATTTGCAGACTACCGGTGTAACCCCATGTGACTGGACGGGTCGCGATGTTTCACCAGCGTTGAGTCAAGCGAGCCTGACTCTGCTGATGAAGCACTGCAATCATAAACTGCTCCAGAGTTTGCTTGCATTGAACGAATGCTGTTGAAATTGTTCTCCCAGAAGGCCATGTGGTTGACAGAAGCGTAGAAAATGTCGAATTTGTATGTTTCTGGACAGACATGTGGGATTGTTTATTTTTTGTTACCTACATTCTGCACAATGACGTAAATTTGTATTTTTTTACAGAGACATCAACTGCAGGAAGAACCAACACAACCATACAGAATAGCAACACATTGCCAATCAAAGGTATAACGTCCCTACACGCAACAGTGCGCGGAGTCAACATAACTGTCAAAACCAAGACTGCAAGTAAAGCCCATTAGAGGTCCTCTGGACCCTTACCCTCGGTTCCTGTATCAAATTTTAAAAAATCAGGACGTCTTGAGTCAGTACCACGGGTGGGATGCGAGTTAGCGATCTGAGGTCACTATAAATAGAGCTCAACCCGTGATATTACTGAAATAGAAGGGCAGAGTCCAACCCGAAGACACTGCTACACGAACACCCAACGATATTGCACTCACCACGGTATCAGGGACGGAGTCGCACCACCCTGGTGCCAACTCACACGGTTCTATGTTTATCCATACAAACACCGCCTGAGTCTCTCATTCTTAGACATCGGTAGCCTGGTGTTAACATTACCTACATATAGGGCCGAATCGACTGTGTGAGACTTTGAAAGCCCCTGGACAACTCGTTGTAGCGTACTTCTGTGCACCAGCTAAAGTCCCACCTTGCACAAGCATAGTGCCACACCGTTCTGTGCGACCATCGCCATGTGTCTAAAGTTACTGCTTCTGTGAGCATCTCTCAGCAAAACACCCACGTTCAGAAGACAGACTCTCAACACGGAAGTGCAGCTCAACACTGCGACGCGATGTGTGCGCACACAAGACTGTCAGTATTACCGCAACTCTATACCGCACAAAACTGTTGGCATAGTTCCTCCCAGGACACCGTAGTAGTCGGACACCCAAGGCCGGCACTCCGAGCCACGCTATTCCACTCCCGTGCTTGTTCGCCACTTCTCTCAGTTGGCTGCCCCACCAAGCTGCCTGGAAACAGAGGGGACCCTCCTAGTAGGCTCTCCCTCTACCCATAGACACCCTACATGTTTATAGTGGGGGTAGAAGTTTACTTAATCTCCCTGCCTCGTTCTTCCTATAACGCCGACGCCTCTCTGCTGGCCGTTGTCGCTGGCTAGCCACCTGATGTCCTCCTGGTCCGTAGTTCTGCAAAGCAATCACCCCAACCGTGATGAAGGAGCCATCTGAGGATCCAATCAAAACCATCACCCTGCCATACATAGCAGGGATCACCAAAAAGATATCCAAAATCATGAACAAACACAAGATCCAGGTTCGATTTAACACGGTACGTAAAATTCGTGACCTGATCCCATCTTTGAAGGACAAGATCCCTGACATGCAATACCCCGGCGTCTACAAACTAAGCTGTATCTGCGGCAGTAGTTACATTGGGGAAACTAAGCGACATGTCTCGGACCGTGTTCGTGAGCATAAGGCAGATTTGAAACACGGAAGGACCAATACCTCGGCTGTGGCTGATCAGTTTTAATGCGGTGGGCTCACACGAAATTGATTTCACAAAGACGATGGTACGTTGCAAGCTCACTGGCTATCAACAAAGATTGTTCATGAAACCATCCATATATACAGACAGACACAATTTCAACCGAGAGGATGGAAACAAACTCTTTAAGTCATAACTTGTTGTATGTTCACCTTCCGTGCTCACCTTGGTACTCTCTGACCCCAGAGCACTATGCCCCGCCCACTTCGTTCTGACCCCAGGCACCTATGCCCCATCCACTTCGTTCTGACACCGAAGCTTGTACCACGCCATTTTTAAATCTTTAAAAACATTTGCCTTCAGTGACCTTCCCCTTTTTAAATCCTTTATATTAAGTTCACTTGCTTGCTTGCGTGCTTGCTGCTTGCTTACGACCGTGCAAATCTTTCGGTCGTTTTTTAACCCACTTCCCGTGATCCAATCGAGCTGACATTTTCCACACAGATTCGTTGTGCGTGACAATTAATGTTCGTGAATTTTTTTTCCAAAATTCACACTTTTTAGGACAAAAATATTATATTTAATTACCAATTGCTTAATGCTGCCATGCAATCATCTGACCCATAGGTGGCAGCCATCTCAAGCCAGAGGACGAGAGGACTCTAGCCGCCACGCATATAAAGGATTTATAGTGAAAAACTTTGTTTTTACGGGTTATACTTGTTCCTCCTGCAGACGATCGCTTGTGTTGTGATCGAAACGTCGTAGTTTTTATTGTATTTACTTTTATTATCATTTTATCTATCTACGTGACTTTACCGAAAGAACCAAATAATATTCCGTGCTCCAGTTGCTGCAACCTCTCTCTCCCAGGGAGTCCTCATTAAGCAGACTTGGGCCTCTTTTTATATGCAAGGTGCTTCACAAAAATGTTAACATTGATATGGGACTATCGTTTCCATTGGGAAATAAACCGCATAATACACTGTAACATGATAACAAATGTATGTTAATAGCTTCAGTCAAAGAGTCTCCACTTGTTGGCCATCATTGTCAACACGTGACTGGAATCTTCTCCAGGTGGTCTCCAGCGTCCGGAGGCACATTTCTTGTGGTGTTGTTGCAAATTCTCAGAAGTGTTCACGTTTGTTTGAAGCACCCTGTATATGACTTCTCCTGGCTATTCAATGCTCGCAGCTCATTGGTTGATAAGACCCATAATCTGCGAGGTTCATCATTCACACCGATGAAGACTGATAAGCTCTGTCTGCATGTAGAACCAATTGGACCTGATTAATTATCTAGCCTCTAATTGCTCTTCTGTTTATAATCTTTGGAATCTTTGACACTTAATATCTTCAGATCTATGAAGTCGAACGAGCTGAACATTTCTATACAGACTCGCCTTGCGTGACAATTCAAGATTTAATTACCGGTCCACGTCCTGCCCATCGTGGTCCTTTTCGTGTTTTAACTACATTTTAATCATTAATAACACTATGTAACACAATTTTTGTTCCTGGGTACTAAGTGTTATTTCGTAATTGCTTATGCCTAAAAAGTATAGAAAATGCCTATTATTCCCCACAAACTTTGCTTTTGTGACCAGGACAGTGATATTTGGAAATGTACCTATTTTCAATGATAAAATGGGCGAATTTATGTATTTTCGTTCACATAAAGACAGAAAAAAAAACATTAATCAAAATTAACATGTTTTATACTAAAGTAATAAAAAATTACTACACAAGATTTAGAAGTGAGTAGTTTTTCGAGATTTACGATTGTATTGTAAATCACATTCACGAATCAGCCCCCAAATGTAGTCTCCCATCATGTTCTCGTTATACTGTCCTTGGTAGCAGCATTCAAAGTCCAGTACATCCTGGTGGAAGCGATCACCTGGATCCTTCAAATACGCTCCCATGTTCTCCTTGAATGTATCAAGATGAGCATCAAGGATATGGACTTTAAGGGATATCCTACAGCCCATTGTGCCGTCGTTCTTCACCAGAGTCTCAACAGCTCCACATAGTTTTCGACCTTGTGATTGCCCATGAAGCCACGAACCACTGCGATAAAGCTGTTCCAAGCCGCTTTCTCCTTACTAGTGAGCTTCTTGGGGAATTCATTGCACTCCAGGATCTTCTTTATCTGTGGTCCGACGAAGACACCGGCTTTGACCTTTGCCTCAGACAGCTTAGGGAATAAGTATTTAAGGTACTTGAAGGCTGCCGACTCCTTATCTACAGCTCTGACAAATTGTTTCATAAGGCCCAATTTCATGTGCAGTGGTGGCATCAGCACCTTCCGGGGTCCACCAGTGGCTCCCACTTGACGTTGTTTCTCCCCGTAGAAAAAAACCGGTCCGCTGTGGCCAGTCCCACCTGTGGTAGTCCACCTTGGTGTCCCTGCTGTCCCAAAGGCAAAGATAGCAGGGAAACTTGATAAAACCGCCTTGGAGACCCATCAAGAATGCCACCATTTTGAAGTCTCCGATGACCACCCAGCCATACTCATCATACTTCAAGGCGTCCAGCAAGGTCTTGATGCTGTTGTAATCCTCTTTGAGGTGCACCGAGTGAGCCAGGGGAAGAGACGGGTACTTATTACCATTATGGAGCAGCATGGCTTTCATGCTCCTGGATGAGCTGTCAATGAAGAGGCGCCACTCATTCTGGTTACAGGCGATTCCGATTGGCTCGAACAGACTGTTCACATTGTGGCAGAAGCAGAGCCCATCTTGACGAGTGAAGAGGCTGCAAAATGGCTGGTGACGCTTCCTCTGATCTGCGACTTGCACACTGTCATCCAGCAAGTTCCACTGCTTGAGCCTCGACGTCAAAAGCTCGACATTGAACTTTGTGAGACCAAGATCTCTGATCAAGTCGTTGAGGTATTTTTGGTTGGGGCAGTATGGGCTTCTTTCCTCAGCTCCACCTCTGAAATTGTCATCTGGATCTACAACGTCTTCCTCGCTCTCTGACTTGCTGCTCTCTTCTAAAGACGGCTGCTATCTCTTCGGAAGAGTGGGTACGGGGAGCTCATGGCAGTGTGGCACCAGGGTGATGGATGAAGGAAGGTCCGGATACTTGATAACAGGTGCATTCTTGCCAGTCCGGCGTTTGGAAGGGTCCACCATGCAGAAGTAGCAGTTGCTTGAGTGGTCAGTGGGTTCCCGCCAAATTCTTGGAATAGCGAACTTCATGGCTCTCTTTTCCCCTCTATACCATCCTACAAAAATACATGTATTTCACCCATGACCTAATGTGTAAGAGATTCTCGCAACATTTTTCATACATTACATATTTTTTCAATTACATTGAAAATTGTAAAACATAATATTTTTTTNGGACAAATTTAAAACCTAAAATTCCAAGCAACAATTGTCCATCTTACTTTCCAGAGTTGTTTTGCATTGCTCGCAGGTGAAATTAGGTGCCCAGGGCTTGTCTTGATCCCCGACAGGCATGCCAAAATATGCCTTGTCGGCCTCGCACATCTTTGCAGATGCTTTCACAGAGCACTTTTTCGCTCTTGTCTTGATTAATTGGCCGCAGACATAGCAAAATGCGTCTGCCGGATGCTTGCAGCCTCTTGATGCCATCTCAGAAAAATGCAGATGTGTATCCACTTAGGCAGATGGAACTAAACTGAACTGGTGGGCTTAAGGCCCCTGTATTCATACTACTATTTATATTACTGGAAAGTTCTAGAATGTTCTCGAAGTTACTCCAAGTTTACTCAGTACTGAATTTATCTGGAATGCTCTGGAAAATAGGCACATTTCAAAATATCAATGTCTTGGTCACAAAAGCAAAGTTTGTGGGGAATAATAGGCATTTTCTCTACTTTTGACGCATAAGCAATTAGGAAATAATACTTACTACCCAGGAACAAAAATAAATACAATTTGTTACACAGTGTAATCGTACATTTACCCCCCCCCCTCCTTTTTAAAATCACGAATGGTTATGCCCACCTACGATGGCAAACGTCTGGTTCAACGACAGCGGATGTTGCTGGCCAGCCTGTAAGCAATGAAAGAGACTCGTTGCTAAACAGCGCAGTGGCTGCTTAGCAACCCTCTTCCTTATAGCCAGAGCAACAACAACAATGTAAAACAACAAGCACACACTTTTATTTGCACTCAAAAGTAGAAACAAATGTTGATGTGCTCAATAAAAGTTGGTGGCTTCCTTTCGACATTTGTATTTATGCAGGCCACCCTCTTTTATAGAGTAAACCAAATTAGATTGTTTCCGGGTCAACATTTTTTTCTCCTGATGACGATTGCTTGTGTTGCGATGGAAACGTCGTGATATTTTTATTATTTTTATTCACTTTATTTTTATTATTTTATTGTTATTAAAATAAAAGTGTACGCATTGAAAAGCTTATATGCTACCAAATTTCTTTTTATTATTGGAAAACTCACGTGCAAAACAGTTTGTTTCTATTTCTTTAGAGCAATCAATCTGCTACTACCATTGTCGCACGTATATATTGGTGTTTTTGTGTTATAGAGGAAACAATACCAGTACGCAGCACAACCAGACAGCCCAGCAACACATCGCCAGCAATCAAAGGTGACGTTCCTTCACACTGCAGTGCGTATAGTCCACATCAACACTGTCACAAGTCCAGACTGTGGACATAAACCCTCTGTTGAGTTTGTATTCTCTCCCCCTATTCTGCATGGGATTCCTCCGGTTATCTGGTTTACTCCCATCGCTAACAAAAAACCATACAAGCAACTGGTATTGGCGAACGTATCCCAATGCTGAAAAGTAATCACCTGAAAGTTACTCGGTGGGATTTTCGCCCCCGATTGCGATCACGTGGCAGGAGCCTCCTGAAACAGAGTTTGAGACTCAGGATTTTGTGAGTAACAAAGCTCAAGGATAAAGATATCGGCCTCCAGCGTGATGACAAAGTGGCTCTCCTCCTTCACCCTGGATGCGTGGCCACTCTTCGTCTCGGCCAAGACGTGCTGTGAGCTGTGTGAAGGCGAGACAAGTAGAAGTGCACAATATGCCGTGCTATGACGTCGCTGTCCACATCCGAGGCGTCGCTTTCAAGAGTTTGCTGAACCGTGACTCTGACCCCGGCTGTTGTTTGTACGCAGGTGATTTCGAGCGTTTGTTTGCAAAGGCGAACCTGATTCCCCTGCTGGTGTTCGGGTTATCGGTCACTCTGGTCACCCTGCTGGTGTTCGTCTGCGTGTGGAGGTGAGCCCTTAACTGAGTTTTTTTACACACGCTTCCATTACAAAGCCACACATTAGAGCTGATGTCCGTATCCTGCGTCTGACCACACCTATGATTAGCACGGTTGGCTACGTACGGTGCGAAAAAAGCTCAACACACAGTACATACAATACCTGACCAAACCGTCTTTGCTTCCACATCTGTGTTCCCTGCGTCCACAACCCACACTGACCAGCGTAGTGAAGTATGGACAAATCGTTCCCACGATGCCACGAGGCGTGAGTGGTTCTCGGCCAGAAGTGGATTGAGCACAGGGATGTGCGGGTACCTCTCGAGCGTGAGAGTCTTGTGCTGGGCCGGCTCGCCTGGCACGAGCGAGCAAACGGGACGACGTCCACGAAGGGCCAGGATAGACTCGGCAGAACACCACCATAGAGGGAGTTGAGATTATTTTTTTTTATGAGAAATGTTCACACTTGGATTAGGATTCTGGAACTCTATGACCTGATTTTGAAATACAGTTGGGAGCATGAATTGCACTTAAATTGGTAAAGTGCGCAGAGAACTCGGCGGGCACCCGAACCACGAATGGGCCAGACTGAGGAGACACGATGGGCGCGTGCCTCTTCCCCAGCTCGTACAGGTGCCTCGCAGCTCGCAGGCGCAGGGGCAGCGGAGTATTCGAGGTGCAGATGGTGGACATCAGAGAAGCGGGAAACCTTACGGCAGAGACGGGCAGCGCCCACGACATCGAGAAGGAAAATCCTCCACCCTGCGGTGCCAACGGAAGAACGATCCTCCTCGCCGCGGGGCGCGCTGGGGCGGGCGAGCCGGGTGGCGGCGGCGGCGGTGGGGTCTACGAACTGGTGGACGAGGTGCAGGAGCACGCCAGCGGCGCGCCGGAAGCCGCGACGACCCCTGCTGCCGCGGACGATGAGCTGACCATGGTGGACAATGAGCTGTACCGGAGCGTGGGGGAGGCGCGTCAAAGGGGCGCCGTTGTGGAGGCGGCGGGCGCCGGTGCGAAGGAGCCGGTGCCCGCGTGTGCAACTGTTGCTTCCGCTTGACCCCGGGTCACCTCGTATCATGACCGTCGCGAATCGCCGTCAACGGCGCTCCTGTTCACCGTCGGCGCCTTCATTGCACCAACCCAGGGGGGCGATGTGCCGAGCCAACATCTCTCATTCAACAACAGGTGGTTCACTTCCCGACTATTGCGGGAGTCACGAGTGTAAGGGTTAGGGTTGCACTGAATATTTTATTGGCTCTGCGATTGTGGAATGCACGAAACAAAGGTGAGGAAGGTCGTGATGCTGTGGTTTCTTTCACCTAGCCAGTGACCCAGACCACAAGCTACGAGCCGTCACTGCTGCTGTGTCTTAGTTGATTGTTCCAGCACTCACCAAACCCGGCTCCCAGCGACATCAACATCTTTCCATTGTGAAATAATCACTTGCAGAGAGAGAAGGTATCTTGCTTTGATTTCAAGTATTTTTTGGGTCTATTTCCAGGTTATTATGCCCAGTTCCCAGTAAGTACATGTATAAATGCGCAACTCTTAGACCCTATGTCATCACGAATGCACTTTCAGCAATATATTTTCACGCAACGTATGACAAAGCCTAAAAGTGGCCAGTTTATATGTAGTGAGTCTAACTGAGTCGCAGACGTTGTTCTTTAGAGGCAACACATTTATTTAACATCAACACGTTAACACGAAGGGGTAACTGCCCCTTCACCAGATACAGCCCAGGGTTGTGACCACCCAGCTATCTACACTATACGTAGGAGTTACAGCTACGAAGGGTCGGGTCCCTACTCGGTCCGCGACCATGTGTTGATGCCTCGTAGGACGTAGAGCTTCCAGCTTGTAGACGTGGAGCTTCCAGCTTGTAGACGTAGAGCTTCCAGCTTGTGGACGTGGAGCTTCAGCTTGTAGACGTGGAGCTTCCAGCTTGTAGATGTGGAGCTTCAGCTTGTAGACGTAGAGCTTCCAGCTTGTAGACGTGGAGCTTCCAGCTTGTAGACGTGGAGCTTCCAGCTTGTAGATGTGGAGCTTCCAGCTTGTAGACGTGGAGCTTCCAGCTTGTAGACGTAGAGCTTCCAGCTTGTGGACGTGGAGCTTCCAGCTTGTAGAGGTGGAGCTTCAGCTTGTTGATGCAGCGACCCCAGTCCCTCTCAGGGACCCACCTTATATCCCCCCGGGTCGGGGCCGCTCCGCCCCTGGCCCCACCCGCCTTCTCGAGCGTTCCAGCTCCCCTCGATCCCTCTCGGGTCCTCTCCCTGGACACGTGATCACCCCCTCGCCCCTACCTGGGGCCCTCTCTATGGACACTCCAGATCACGTGTCCACGGGGTCAACCAGAGTGCCATGGCTCTGGGTTGACACTCTCCCGCTCCCCCTGGTGGGAGCCCGCACTGCACGCTGTGCGTGGTGCCCGCGCTATCCCAGTGCTCACCAAGCCCCGCTAGCGCTGGTACCACACCCACCTACGGGGTGTACGTGATGACGGTGCATCGCACGCCACGGGGCCGGCACCATACAGTGATATCCCCGATGTCACTACACATTTACACAATATGGGGCACACTTTCCCACGCTCTGCTTTGAGGCTGGTGTTGCTTCGTAGTTAAGCACATATTTGAATTATCAGGGCTAAAATTCAACCAAATTGAGTGGGGGAAAAAGTTTAGCACGATGCGTTTTGTGCGTCAAGTCACTGGCGACCAAGCGAGACCGTCAACGCTGTGCTCTTTAAACTTCAGTGTCATCGTAGGTGGCTGAACCCCAGATTCAAATGCTCTTCAGCTGTCCTACTGGCTTAGTACTTTGTACTCTAGTCACCTTCTTTGCTGCCAATGACTACATTGTGGAGCAAGACGTAACATTATTCACGGGCAGCTACGAATCATATGCATTTTTTGTAAATATTTTTAATATTATTTTCGATTGTTACTATACCAGGATACCAATGCCTGCTTGTCTGAGCGATATCACGGAATCTTTCACGACCACTTTAACACACCTGTATTTAGAATTGTGACCACAAGATAATTGTAAATAACTCTGTTAGGTTATTCAAATGCTTAAATGTGGAATTTCTGTCCCCATGGTTACACTTGCTATGGCATTGTTCAGTTTGAAAAACAATTGCCAGGAATTGAGGAAATAAGCCGCCTTATAAATATGAACTGAGGACGACATGAAAGTATTTCGCCTAGTTGTGGAGAAAAATGTCAAGATAAATAAGAAGTCTATTCTTCCTTCACAGGTCATTAAAAAANTTTTTTCGCACATTCCATTCGCCACATGGCCTGGGAGTTTGGATATTTGTGAAAGAGAGCTTCATAGCTCAACGGATTTCTCCAGGATAAATACCGATTCCGATTCCGTGTTTGTATTGTTACAGCATTGATGTAATACAAACTCTGAACCAAACCTGGCTCTGCCGATGAGAAACTGAATGTCAAAACCGGTCCAGAGTTTTCTTGAATTGAAACCGATCCTGCTGAAAAGATACAGAGGTGTTAGGGTGGCCGTCAAAGGTTTATTGAGATGAAATGGCTCCCTTTCAGAATGGCTTCCATTTATAGGCAGCCTATCAGAGTGCGTTTGTAACAGCAGTTAAGTTTGTATGCTTTTTTAAATCCTTTATATTAAGTTCGCTTGCTTGCTTGCTTGCGTGCTTGCTTGCTTGCTTGCGTGCTTGCTTGCTTGCTTACGACCGTGCAAATCTTTCGGTCGTTTTTTAACCCACTTCCCGTGATCCAATCGAGCTGACATTTTCCACACAGACTCGTTGTGCGTGACAATTAATGTTCGTGAAAAAAATTGCCAAAATTTTACACTTTTTAGGCAAAAAAATTATTTTACATATATTCAAATAGAACTCATTCATGGCTTTGGCTGAACGTCACAGTGTAAGAGCCCAGAGCGTAACCCCTCCACAGGCCGTGGCGGAGTAGCGCAGTTAGTAGCGCCCTCGCTTCCCATGCCAAAGGTCGCGGATCGATCCCGCGTCCTCCACAGGCGAATATATTTTTAAATCCTTTATATTAAGTTCGCTGCCACGCATATAAAGGATTTATAGTGAAAAACTTTTTTTACGGGTTATACTTATTATAAATGCTGACAATGTGATGCTGAGGCGAATGTGCCTTGAACAATATGAATTGTATGCTTCAAGGAGCTCATTCACGCAGAACCTCAGCTTTTGTAAACACCTAATGCTGCTGGATGTAATATCTAGCAACACTTTGTATGCAATTGTCAACATTCTGCTTGCTTTCAAATATTCCTCGGTTTTGCTGATAAACCAATCCACTGCCACATTTGCCCCGACGTGGCAACTCGATTCGATCGACTCACAGGTGGCAGAGGGCATGGATGGAAATTGCATTATACTTACACACTCTAACCCTATAGGAACTAGTAATGATTCATGCTTCATATGATAATTCCACATATGCAACCTCACTTTGCAGTATTGTGTGCATTGAAAACTGCTCTAAAAAGCAGTATTTAATAAAACATTATTTTATATATGAGTATTTATTTGTTTTTGTCATATATATACCGTATGGAAATGGCTTAAATGCAGAAGGAAACTAATTATTAATATTCTATAATAAAACCTTATACACCCGTTTGTTCCCATTTCCGTGACAGTTTTAAGGAAGGGCAGAGTGTCTGTGATACACAGCTGCGGCTGTTTCCACTGACGAAGAGGAACCCAGGGAGTGTTAATTCGGCCCTGCCATCTCTATTTGTGGCAAGGCTGTAGCCATGGAGTCAGCATTGGTGGGGACCAAATCTTTCAGGGGATCTGGGGGTCCCAACCCAGAAAAATATAAAAATTTTAAAACTCATTTCCTGCCTAAAATATTAAAAAATTCACTAACACATGAGATGGACTTTTTATTGATGTTTTACAATATAATGTCTAATAGTGTATTGTATTACATTGCTCTGTTTTTACTTTTTTACCATTCTTTGTTTCATTGCATGTAATGGCAGAGATTAGGGATTAATAAAGTACAACCATAACCACAATCATATATCTATGCATTAATTTATATGAAGACAAGTCCAGATATTGTGGCCAAGGTTTAGCAAATTATTGTTTTTATTTACATAGCATCGCAATTCTTTTTTATAGCAATATATTGGGGAGGACATTTTGAGCATATTTGAATATTGGGGGGGGGGAGATGTGCCCCCCCCAATATATATTATAATTACGGCCTTGATGTGTGGCTTGGGCGTTCTGCTCGAGGCAGACGACGACGCCAGCCGCCTTCGTGGCTGGAGGCTCGGCAACAGCCTGCGACATCATTCACGCAGCACACGCGCGGAATCATCACCTCATCGGAGACTTGTCGAAGATGAACGGAAACGCTTTTATTCTTACTCGTTAACAACTTCAATGCACGTGAACTAACCAGGACAAAAGTCTCAGTCCTATGTGTGTGTGTACATAACCCTGAAGGGGAACGGCGGTGCAGTGGTTAGCGCGCGATGCTATGAACCCAACGACCCGAGTTCGATCCCTGCTCATGGCCAACAACACTGACGATTATCTGAACTGGTCCTGGGCTTCCCCTAGGTCGACTCAACTTCAGATGAGTACCTGGTGTGGTGTGTAAACATGGCCACTCGCGTGCCGTGGCGGACTCCACAGGTCCTCGCCGAGAGCACTTTCCCGACACAGCTCGACTCCTCGCGTGCCACACCGCGCAACTCACGTCTCCCACGTCCCCCACGGTTCCCCTTCTCGACTCGGCAGGGACCATCGCCCGCTTAGCGCCATCAGCCTTAGCGCTCTTCCTCCACTCCAGTCTGCCTCTTGTACCAAGGTGCATCTCTCCTTTTATGTCGCTGCCAATTACGCCTCCTCGCTCTCTCTCTCTCTTGTCACTGGTCCTGGCACCTGGGCAGGGCTCTCCCCCGACCGCCTTGCCGTGCAACACTCAGGGCTCTCGACGTCCGTGCTTCGCCTCCCGGTGTGCTGCAGCAACGTCTCAGCAGGCGTCCCATGGGATTTTGGAATCATCGGAGAGAACCTCACTGTTCACAAGCTCTGACAGACAAACTCTCCTCCGCGCCGTCAGTGGCGGATCCAGCCCCCCCCCTTCCCCCTCCCCTCCATTGGTCTCGGCGCGTTATTTGAGAACACGACATTTCAAACTGAAGTTTCCTGGCAGAGTCGCGCTCGTTGCAATCGAGAGATAACCTTGCGGTGCATTATCAGTGTCACGTGGACGGTGAAGCGGCCCCGAGGTAGTGCATTCGCCATTTGTTGCAGTTTGAATCTCGCTGCCGCCCTGATTAATACTTTGTGTTTGTTAACCTTACCTATACCACGCACCATCTCCTTCACAGTGGATGTTCACGATGTGTGCCTGCATCACGGTCCAAACTTGCCACATTTGAAAAGTTACACTGTAAATTATCTCCAATAGAATCTACAATATCAACCATCACTCCCTCTGAGATAACTGGACGAGGGCATTTTGAAAAAGAGTCACGAATTTAGTGAGGCTTTCCTGCGTAAACGAGCATAATCAGAAAAAATTCTAATTAGTGTTGGGCTTAAGACGTGTTGTGTGGCAGTGATGTGTATTTGGAGACCGTATATATACTTAATGTCATTAGAAGAGTTTTCGTTTATTTTTTTTCCATCTCCCTTACCCAAACTTATCATTTTCCAGGTACTTTCCATCACAGCAAAATAACATATGTAACAATTGTAATGTAAAGTGTATAGCATAAATTAAACATTGTCTCCAGCGAAGAAAATATTCAGTCTCTTGGGAGACAGCTGAAAAACAAAAATGACATCAGCACAAAGATGTGACCGATTGAATATACAGCAGCAGCATTTCGCAGACAGGTCAGAAACTGACTTATCTCTTGGCTCTTGGATGCAACTGCACAATTATCACAAAAACAATCTCACAAAGCTGATATAGTTACATTGTGTCGATGAAGTGTGTGTGTCTGTGCACTCTTCTCATTGTATTTTTATACCACAAAACGATGCAAACTCGAACTCACGAAGCCCGCTTGTTGTGGCTAATATGGCAGTTGGGCATCAGAGTCATTCGCTGTCTGCTGCCTTATCTCTGACGACAGAGCCATCATTTAACCAAACGTGGCGCCAGCGGTCACGCAACTTTTCACATCGCACAACTTTTCAACTTCCCCAACACCCAGAGGCACTCGCAGGACAGCCACGGCTCTGCGAGGGGACGGGGGCGCGATTCTGTGATGGAACGAACGGTGAGGCGGAGAGTGGATTACAGAGAATTGGGGGTCGGGCAGAGTGCGTCTTCGCACTCAGAACAGCGTTTCATTTATATACGGCGTCGTTGGTCGTGCAAATTACATCGCTGAGGAACAGACAAAGCTGAAAGGTGGCAGCCAGGCGATAAGTCGGCACTGCCAACAATTGCCTGAGCTCTACGGTCCTCTCTATATTAAGGTGTTTTCATCCAATTAATGAGTGTTTATACACGTGGTAGGAATGAGTGTAGACACGTGGTAGGAATGAGTGTAGACACGTGGTAGGAATGAGTGTAGACACTTGGGGAAATGAGTGTAGACACGTGGTAGGAATGAGTGTAGACACTTGGGGGGAATGAGTGTAGACACTTGGGGAAATGAGTGTAGACACGTGGTAGGAATGAGTGTAGACACTTGGGGGAATGAGTGTAGACACGTGGTGGGAATGAGTGTAGACACGTGGGGGAATGAGTGTAGACACGTGGAAGGATGAGTGTTGACACGTGGTAGGAATGAGTGTAGACACGTGGGGGAATGAGTGTAGACACGTGGAAGGAATGAGTGTTGCCACGTGGTGGAAATGAGTGTAGACACGTGGTAGGAATGAGTGTAGACACGTGGAAGGAATGAGTGTAGACACGTGGGGGGAATGAGTGTAGACACGTGGTGGGAATGAGTATAGACACGTGGTGGGAATGAGTGTAGACACGTGGGGGAATGAGTGTAGACACGTGGTGGGAATGAGTGTAGACACGTGGTAGGAATGAGTGTAGACACGTGGTGGGAATGAGTGTAGACACGTGGTGGGAATGAGTGTAGACACGTGGTAGGAATGAGTGTAGACACGTGGTAGGAATGAGTGTAGACACGTGTTGGGAATGAGTGTAGACACGTGGTGGGAATGAGTGTAGACACGTGGTGGAAATGAGTGTAGACACGTGGGGGAAATGAGTGTAGACACGTGGTGGGAATGAGTGTAGACACGTGGTGGGAATGAGTGTAGACACGTGGTGGAATGAGTGTAGACACGGGGGGGAAATGAGTGTAAACACGTGGTAGGAATGAGTGTAGACACGTGGTAGAAATGAGTGTAAACACGTGGTAGGAAAGCGGAGCATGCGAGGGGGGCGACGAGGGATATAATCAGCGCAGAGTTTAAAAGGCGTGCCCCTGTGGACTTGAAGAGTCCGAGGCACTCTGAGACAAAGTCGCGGACATCGCCAGATGCGCGAATCATGCCACATCGACGACTTTTCCGATCGTGGATTTGTCTCAAACTCACCAGAGCGCCAGCAGCGAGAGACTCCACAGCAGAGTTGTGTCAGGCCCACGCCGCTCTCCTGGCGAGCTCGCACCTCCGTTGAAGAAGAGAAAACACAACAACGTTTACATTGACGCCAGGATACGCCACGTTAAAACATTACTTCGAGTCGCACTGTACTCGACGTGGTGGAATGTAGGTTTAATTCGACGGGGTATTCATCATCATAATTAATGATAAACAAAAGGGGCTTAAATTTTGATTTAAAGCTTTCGTGACTGCAGGGATTCATCTTCTTGGTTCTTTCGGTAAAGTCACGTAGAAGGGAAGTAATAAAATAATAAAAATAAAACATAATACAATTATTCTCACGACGTTTCGGCCACAACGCAAGCACAACGCTGCTTGCGTTGTGGCCGAAACGTCGTGAGAATAATTTTATTATGTTTTATTTTTATTATTTTATTACTTCCCTTCTACGTGACTTTACCGAAAGAACCAAGAAGAAAAAGGGGCTTAAATGACGCAGTCTGTGGGCAGTGCCTACCTCTCCGCCGTATAGGGCCAATCGACAGCACTTGTTCAGGAACTGTGGGCACATCGGAATGCCACGTCGGCAGCATGCGAGATGTGGGGCATTTCTATGAAGGAGAAAGCAAGCTCTTGTCATTACTCTCGTTCACCCAAGAATGCCTCACTGAGCCATCTTAGAATCATGATGACGTCTCTCCCATGCAAGCAAACCAACATTGAACACCAACATCCATTACTGTATCTCAAACGTCCCTCTAATTAAATTTAGATTTAAAGCTTTCGTGACTGCAGGGATTCATATTCTTGGTTCTTTCGGTAAAGTCACGTAGAAGGGAAATAATAAACTAATAAAAATATAAAACAATTTAAAAAAAATATTGTTTTTTATTATAATAATACAAATATAAAACAATTTAAAAAATGTTGTTTTATAATTTCATTATTTCCCTTGTACGTGCCTTTACCGAAAGAACCAAGAATATGTCCCTCTCCTTGTTCAAGTTCTATGCATGGTCGTCTTCTGAGCATGACTCCCTGCGTCGTCTCCACGACCCGCCCAGGGCAATCCGGCTTCTGCTGCGGCCACTCTGCTCGACGGTGGAGCAGGCAGAGGGAGGAAGGGGCCTGGGGAGCCCACTCTCTCTGCTGACCCCGTGCCCGCACTGGACATCAGTGAATACGAGCTTCATACGTCACCGGATTCTGATTCTGCGGAGGTAACGGTGACCACCGCGCACCCAGTGCGATAGGGCCGCGATGTGACCCAAAAAGTCTATCACGAATCATAATAAAAGTTATCTTTCTTGCGATGAGAACTACTGTAGTCAAGGCGTCAATGATGGTCACGCGTTGTGGCGCACGTCCCGAGCGCACGGCTCACCACGGTGCACGCTGATTCCATGGCGTCGCACAGCGAGACGTCACAGTGCAAGTGGATCTCCGTCTGGTTCCCCACGAAGCGGAACACCTTCACGTGGAAGCGGCACTTCTGCGACACCGCGTTCTCCTCCACCTGCGCGGTGCTGTCCGCGGGTTGGTGCACCTGTGCCACGCACGCGAATGCGAGCACCACGTGAAGATATTCTACCACGTTACTGCCACACGTGTCTATTGTACTCGAAATATGACCAGTTTACATTTTTTTTGCGTGCGGTGCATGATCGACGAGGGTTGTTCCAGGCTTTTCGAGGAATTGTAAATGAGATATCTGGCTCCTGCTCGAGTGACATCACAGCTGCACAAAGGATTCTGGGTTGGAAGAGGGTGAACAAGCGTGAGACCGAGGTGGGGAGTGAGTGAGAAAAGTGGACAATTTCACCACTCTGCTCTGGCACAGCTCTGCCCTAACCTGCGGGCTTTGGGCCATTCCGCAATTGTGCTGTGAGTGGCGGTAGTGGTGGGGAGGATGGATGCGTTATCTCTGAATTGTAGAATGATGGGTTTTTCCACGAAAACAGCCGTCATTCTGGTAAACAGCGCTTGAGCGGCAGCGATAATAGCGACGTGAAATGGGGCCCCACGTGTTCCCATGGTTCCCAGTTCAGAACTTCTCTTTCACAATAAAACCACTCGAGGTGGGTTTTTTTTGCTACACCCTCGAGCGCCACAATGACAGAACTCTAAAGCAGAAGCTAGCAAGCAATGGCCACGAAATTATAGAAGATGGCGTAAAGAGCAATGGGCGCGTGAAATCAGCAGAAAGGAAGTTTATGATTGGTGGATCACGAATATTATAATTGGGGCGGCAACGCAGTCCAACGGCAGTGCATTCGTCGCTTGTTGCATAAGTTCAAGGTTCGAATTTAGTGGCCTCCCTGGTTATTACCGCACATGAAAAAACCATAAAAAATACTACTCGCTGTCTGCTTCATTGTGGAGGATAAAGATCCAGTGACGCCATTTGAATAGTGTAGGCCAGGGGTCGGGAACCTTTTTGACTGGGAGAGCCATAAAAGCCAAATATTTCTAAATATATTTCATTGAGAGCCATATAGTATTTTTAACGTATAATAAATTAAATATGTCTTACTTTTAATGCGACTTCTGGTGCTGCGTGGTTTTGCTGATGGCCTTGTAGTCGGTTCATACGTGGTGAGGTTGAGCTTCATGCAGGCGTGACCCGTGAAATTTATCTTCAAAACTAATTTCTGTTTACTTTAAAATGACACGGTATTATTAAGCAATATCACAAGTATTTTAAAATCAGTTCCAAACTGATTTTTTTTTTTTTTTCAACTCAAAATTGTCTGGGAGCCATATGCTGTCACTAGAAGAGCCATATATGGCTCGCGAGCCATATATGGCTCGCGAGCCATAGGTTCCCGACTGCTGGTGTAGGCCATTGGTGCCGGGCCACGATCTAAATAAAACAAAAAATGAGCTGCAAAATACTGAAATGGAATTACACGGCAACCATCGCTCCTGACCGGTGGACCAATGTTCAATTGGAGGCCGGCGCTGAGTCACAGTTTGCCGCACAGGGACAACGGCCACTGGGGTTGCCCTTTAAATGGTTGAGATGAGATGTAAGGCGCTTTGAGTTGCTGAGGCATTTAAGCAAGCGCGCTATAGATGCAATTTGTATCATGGCTGAGGACGTCGTTTTCTTTTCTTTGAACAAAGGGGTAGAAGTCTGTGGCGTGGGCACAGCGCGTGCGGCTCACCCGTGGTGGATGATGGTGTACCGCGTGTCATCCGCAGGGTTGGGCCCCGGCGTGGCCCAGCACTCGTTGAGCACGAGCACCAAGTGTGCTTTTGTTCGACCGTTGTCGGGAAATATCTCGAGGCCCTCGTCTTTGAGAACGACCCCACGAAGAGGGTGTCCAGGGTGGACAGCAGCAGGTCCCCGGCGTCGTGCGGGAACCGGTAGCTGGCGTTGACGTACAGCAACATCCTGGCCACGAACGTTCCCTTCTTAACGGGCAGGGTCATGTTTATCACACTGTCGAAAGAAGTGCATTCAAAGTCATACATCTGCCACGCAAAACCGTGACGATTCGGCAAAATATCAAAACTGCCTTCCAGACTAACAGCTGTAATGGGAACATCTATAATACAGGTCATTCAGTACCGATTTTAATATTCAAATAATATACGAATATATTGGAATGTGTATTCTAAAATAAAACATACATGTTAACGGTATTGGCCAAAACATCCCAATGCTGATAAATTACTCGGAAAATTACAAAATGTTGGGATTACACAGAGCAGCAACATCGCCTCCCTACTGCAACAACTCGGCAAGACCCTCCTAAAAGGAGTCTTGAGACTCTTGAGTGAGGCTTTCCCGGGTAAACAAGCGTAACGACAAGAAGGTGTATTCTCTTTCATAGAAATGCCCCAAAACTCGCATGCTGCCAAAGTGAATTTCTACGTGACCACAGTTCCTGAACAAGTGCCGTCTCTCGGTCCTGTTACACAACGCGTTGTGTTTATGGACATCGCTGCCGATACAACAATGCTCTGTGAGACCCAGTTCGGTACCCTCTTATGGAGTAAACCACAACACCGAGGGCAAGTCAGTCGGTTTCATCGCTCAGGCGAAGACAACAACGACGACATCGCTTACTGGCCACGTGTCCACGGCGTGCGGCCGCGCGACTCACCTCGTCATGGGCTGTATGATGGTGTTCAGCGACACGCGGATGTCGCGCTCGTACGCGCAGGCGAACTCCACATTGACGAGCGTCTCTCGCACCACCGCATCCTCGAAATGTTTCGCCGTGCGCATTCGGATGGTGTTGACGTACGCCACGTGCGTCGTGTTGGACTGCAAGGCGAGGGAGGATAACAAGGCCCACAGCTCAGCCCGTGGTCACCACCAACGGCACTGCGCACACCTCGAAATCCCTCGGTGAGATGCACAACACGTCCTCGTTGTTCCTGCTCCAGGTAAAGCCCACTCGAGCTATTCGCTCTTTTTCAGAAGCGATCTGGCCACAAATGATAACTCAACGAAGTGGCTTATCATATGTAAAAGGAAACCAGTTCATCATACCGACGCGCAGTGTCCCGCACGAGTGAGGGTTGACATGCTGTTACCCTCATGGTGTTTCCACAGGCGCCGTACGACGCGACGAGCTGCCACCTGAACGCCCTGGGGGAGGCGCGTGGGTGCACCGCTCGTCGTTGAGGTGAACCTCCTTCACGCTGTAGCCGTGCCACGACAGCGCCAGCCTGGGCAGCACCACCTCCATGTGCGACGCGAAACACGAGACCTCCACCAGCAGCGAGTCTCCGGACACGACATCGGCACACGCACCAGCAAGACACACCGACACACCGCTCGCAATTTCCACATATTCTGGTGAGCAATAGAAGCTACCCAACCAAAAGTTAAGTGCCGGTTTTATTCTGTTTTATTGAACAGGTAAAGTCCAGAGCTATTACCGCGTTTTCAAAGGCGACCTGGCCACATACGACAGCCCACCAAAGTGGATTATATCATCATCACACGTGCGGATTTATAGTAGCAGCCAAATAATCTAAGCATGTGCTTCTGTATGTCCACGTGACCACCACAGACTCCAAATGTACAACAGGCATCGTCAGGGTCCGGGATTGGACCCACAACCTCCCGGGCGCCAGGCAAGGGAGAGAGAACATCTCCTCGACCCAGGGACCTGGGCCCTGTGGCCAGCCGAGGAACAGGCGGGCGACAGCGTGAGGTGAGTTGCGTTCGCAGGAGATCGAGGAGAGGGAGGGGACTCAGTCACCTGGGGACGCTTCTCTCCACTGGGCCAACCTGGTCACCTTAGTGGCTTGGAGCAACCTGGTCACTTTAGTGGCTTGGAGCAACCTGGTCACTTTAGTGGCTTGGAGCAACCTGGTCACTTTAGTGGCTTGGAGCAACCTGGTCACTTTAGTGGCTTGGAGCAACCTGGTCACTTTAGTGGCTTGGAGCAACCTGGTCACTTTAGTGGCTTGGAGCAACCTGGTCACTTTAGTGGCTTGGAGCAACCTGGTCACCTTAGTGGCTTGGAGCAACCTGGTCACCTTAGTGGCTTGGAGCAATCTGGCCACCTTAGTGGCTTGGAGCAACCTGGTCACTTTAGTAGCTTGGAGCAACCTGGTCACTTTAGTGGCTTGGAGCAACCTGGTCACCTTAGTGGCTTGGAGAACCTGGTCACCTTAGTGGCTTGGAGCAACCTGGTCACTTTAGTGGCTTGGAGCAACCTGGTCACTTTAGTGGCTTGGAGCAACCTGGTCACTTTAGTGGCTTGGAGCAACCTGGTCATTTAGTGGCTTGGAGCAACCTGGTCACTTTAGTGGCTTGGAGCAACCTGGTCACTTTAGTGGCTTGGAGCAACCTGGTCACTTTAGTGGCTTGGAGCAACCTGGCCACCTTAGTGGCTTGGAGCAACCTGGTCACTTTAGTGGCTTGGAGCAACCTGGTCACCTTAGTGGCTTGGAGCAACCTGGTCACTTTAGTGGCTTGGAGCAACCTGGTCACTTTAGTGGCTTGGAGCAACCTGGTCACTTTAGTGGCTTGGAGCAACCTGGCCACCTTAGTGGCTTGGAGCAACCTGGTCACTTTATTGGCTTGGAGCAACCTGGTCACCTTAGTGGCTTGGAGCAACCTGGTCACTTTAGTGGCTTGGAGCAACCTGGTCACTTTAGTGGCTTGGAGCAACCTGGTCACTTTAGTGGCTTGGAGCAACCTGGTCACTTTAGTGGCTTGGAGCAACCTGGTCACCTTAGTGGCTTGGAGCAACCTGGTCACTTTAGTGGCTTGGAGCAACCTGGTCACTTTAGTGGCTTGGAGCAACCTGGTCACCTTAGTGGCTTGGAGCAACCTGGTCACTTTAGTGGCTTGGAGCAACCTGGTCACTTTAGTGGCTTGGAGCAATCTGGTCACTTTAGTGGCTTGGAGCAACCTGGTCACCTTAGTGGCTTGGAGCAACCTGGTCACTTTAGTGGCTTGGAGCAACCTGGTCACCTTAGTGGCTTGGAGCAATCTGGTCACCTTAGTGGCTTGGAGCAACCTGGTCACCTTAGTGGCTTGGAGCAACCTGGTCACTTTAGTGGCTTGGAGCAACCTGGTCACCTTAGTGGCTTGGAGCAACCTGGTCACCTTAGTGGCTTGGAGCAACCTGGTCACTTTAGTGGCTTGGAGCAAACTGGTCACTATAGTGGCTTGGAGCAACCTGGTCACTTTAGTGGCTTGGAGCAACCTGGTCACTTTAGTGGCTTGGAGCATCCTGGTCACTTTAGTGGCTTGGAGCAACCTGGTCACTTTAGTGGCTTGGAGCAACCTGGTCACCTTATGGCTTGGAGCAACCTGGTCACCTTAGTGGCTTGGAGCAACCTGGTCACTTTAGTGGCTTGGAGCAACCTGGTCACTTTAGTGGCTTGGAGCAACCTGGTCACCTTAGTGGCTTGGAGCAACCTGGTCACTTTCGTGGCTTGGAGCAACCTGGTCACTTTAGTGGCTTGGAGCAACCTGGTCACTTTAGTGGCTTGGAGCAACCTGGTCACTTTAGTGGCTTGGAGCAACCTGGTCACTTTAGTGGCTTGGAGCAACCTGGTCACTTTAGTGGCTTGGAGCAACCTGGTCACTTTAGTGGCTTGGAGCAACCTGGTCACTTTAGTGGCTTGGAGCAACCTGGTCACTTAAGTGGCTTGGAGCAACCTGGTCACTTTAGTGGCTTAGAGCAACCTGGTCACTTTAGTGGCTTGGAGCAACTGGTCACTTAAGTGGCTTGGAGCAACCTGGTCACTTTAGTGGCTTGGAGCAATCTGGTCACTTTAGTGGCTTGGAGCAACCTGGTCACCTTAGTGGCTTGGAGCAATCTGGTCACCTTAGTGGCTTGGAGCAACCTGGTCACTTTAGTGGCTTGGAGCAACCTGGTCACCTTATTGGCTTGGAGCAACCTGGTCACTTTAGTGGCTTGGAGCAACCTGGTCACTTTAGTGGCTTGGAGCAACCTGGTCACTTTAGTGGCTTGGAGCAACCTGGTCACTTTAGTGGCTTGGAGCAACCTGGTCACCTTAGTGGCTTGGAGCAACCTGGCCACCTTAGTGGCTTGGAGCAACCTGGCCACTTTAGTGGCTTGGAGCAACCTGGTCACTTTAGTGGCTTGGAGCAACCTGGTCACCTTAGTGGCTTGGAGCAACCTGGTCACCTTAGTGGCTTGGAGCAACCTGGTCACTTTCGTGGCTTGGAGCAACCTGGTCACTTTAGTGGCTTGGAGCAACCTGGCCACCTTAGTGGCTTGGAGCAACCTGGTCACTTTATTGGCTTGGAGCAACCTGGTCACCTTAGTGGCTTGGAGCAACCTGGTCACTTTAGTGGCTTGGAGCAACCTGGTCACTTTAGTGGCTTGGAGCAACCTGGTCACTTAGTGGCTTGGAGCAACTTGGTCACCTTAGTGGCTTGGAGCAACCTGGTCACTTTAGTGGCTTGGAGCAACCTGGTCACCTTAGTGGCTTGGAGCAACCTGGTCACCTTAGTGGCTTGGAGCAACCTGGTCACCTTAGTGGCTTGGAGCAACCTGGTCACTTTAGTGGCTTGGAGCAACCTGGTACTTTAGTGGCTTGGAGCAACCTGGTCACTTTAGTGGCTTGGAGCAACCTGGTCACCTTAGTGGCTTGGAGCAACCTGGTCACTTTAGTGGCTTGGAGCAACCTGGTCACTTTAGTGGCTTGGAGCAACCTGGTCACTTTAGTGGCTTGGAGCAACCTGGTCACCTTAGTGGCTTGGAGCAACCTGGTCACCTTAGTGGCTTGGAGCAACCTGGTCACTTTAGTGGCTTGGAGCAACCTGGTCACTTTAGTGGCTTGGAGCAACCTGGTCACTTTAGTGGCTTGGAGCAACCTGGTCACCTTAGTGGCTTGGAGCAACCTGGTCACCTTAGTGGCTTGGAGCAACCTGGTCACTTTAGTGGCTTGGAGCAACCTGGTCACTTTAGTGGCTTGGAGCAACCTGGTCACTTTAGTGGCTTGGAGCAATCTGGTCACTTTAGTGGCTTGGAGCAACCTGGTCACTTTAGTGGCTTGGAGCAACCTGGTCACTTTAGTGGCTTGGAGCAACCTGGTCACCTTAGTGGCTTGGAGCAACCTGGTCACCTTAGTGGCTTGGAGCAACCTGGTCACTTTAGTGGCTTGGAGCAACTGGTCACTTTAGTGGCTTGGAGCAACCTGGTCACTTTAGTGGCTTGGAGCAACTGGTCACTTTAGTGGCTTGGAGCAACCTGGTCACTTTAGTGGCTTGGAGCAACCTGGTCACTTAGTGGCTTGGAGCAACCTGGTCACTTTAGTGGCTTGGAGCAACCTGGTCACTTTAGTGGCTTGGAGCCTGCCCCAGACTTGACTCACGAGAGAAACACCACGGCTGATTCGCGCGTTCGTGTGGCACCGACAAATATTCCTGTCGTAGGCCTGCGATGATTTCGTCTCACTCGCGCTTCGATGAATTGTCACGATTCAAGGTTCAGAATTGAAGTGAAGAATCGGAGATTTAGTTTTACATTGCGGAGCATCGCAGCACCTCCAGTGGCCCACGAGCTGGGAGCTCCACAGCAAAGCGGCGCGTCACTCACCCCGCGCGTGTCGCCGTGCACGGCCTCATCACTGTACTGGGTTCACGTGACCTCTGCAGCCACGAGGTGCCGCTATATTTACCAGAAGATGAAAATCATCACGACTAGAATTACGACTGAATCGTGTGTGAGGGATGAATCATTACGTCCGTAAAATCACAATGGCTTCAAGGCCTGTATTTTTCAGCGAATGTAAAATGTTCCAGTTTATTTTGTGTAACCTGGTGAGAACTCAAGAGACAAGGATGGAGCCTCTTTTACAAGAGTGACCCTGGTGTTAGTCTCCAAGTCGGGGTCACGATGATTCCTGTGTGTGATCCCGGATTAGTAAATGGTGGTGTAATTTTATAATTTGAAAAATTACATAATGGCGAATGCCGTCAGGGGAACTTTAACATCCACTGTGAGTTAAACAAATGGCGCGTATTCAATTTGGTTATTACACACCGCAGTATTAACCAGGGTGGCCACTGGATTCAAACCGTGAACTGCCACGACAAACGCAGAATGCGCTACCACTGGGCTGCATCAAACGAGGTGAAAGTCCAAACCGAAATGCATGCCGATTTGCTTTGTAAAGAGGGCAAACAAACCGTGGCGATTTACCTTTGTCCATCATTGAACAAAAACGAACGGTGTTGTCTCAGTGAACGCAGCGATGCCAATGAGCACACACGTGGAGAAACGACTGGTGTGGTTGAGAACGCTCGTCGTGTAAAGGTGCCGTTACCTGTGATGATGAAGTTTGTTGGTTCTGGTGGTCTCTGTAAACAGAACACGACGGGAGAGTGACGTGAATGTAACACGTGCACGCATGTTAACACAGTCCACGTATAAGGAACGGGATTGGCGGTGAGCGTTGCTATTTTGACATGAGCTGGATGTGGAGGCACACGTCTGTTGTACGTTGCCTTGGAGGCGAGGGCCTGTGGATTACGATACGTGGAACTGTCAAACCCAACGGGCTGTGAGGCAGCCAGAAGATGGAGGCACAGCAAGTGGACGGCATCCATCTGTGAGAGCTTGGAGTGTAATCCCTCTTTTGCGTGGCTTCCTCCCGGTTCTCTGGAATCCTTCGCACATGCCACCCACTCATTCGTGGAATTGACCAAACATTGAAATTTCAGGACCCTCCTGAAAAATAACCTACAGAGTCGGTGAGGATTTCCTGGACACATGACAGACATCACAGTGAGGTTAAGTTCTCTGGTGTTGAGACAGTCCTCAAATGTCAGCCCACAGGGCAATGGTGAAATAAATAATGCGAAATCTGGGCTTAACATTCTCACAGAATTAAACCCTAACCATTACTGGACATGGGACGCTGGCAACATCCCTAGTAGGCCTCATGTGAACTGGTCCAGGGGCCCCTGGGCATTCTGTATGAACCAGAGGCAGACGCGACTCCCTGAGACCCATGACAGCTCCAGCAGGCCAGCGGGACCCTGGGTAATGATGTCATTACCCAGAGTCAGACAGACTCTCTCCCAGGCCAACGGCATCATTGCATACATACATGGTAGTGAGACCATAGGGAATCACGGGTGTGACTGTGGAATGTCAACAGCGGTTGTTCGTGCTTAGAGGTTGCACCAAAGAAGATGGGTGCCATCCATCGCTCGCTCGGGCAGGAGACCACGTTCCATCTGTACCTCCACTTCAGCAGCAGACGGTCTCCTCTCCGACCGTAGACTCCGGCATTCTGGTCGCTGAGAGAGGGCTGCTCGCGTTGATCTGATCCAAATGTGGTTTGTCATCTGCAAACAGGCCACAATAATCTCTGGGAATATCGTCACACTGGATCGCTATAAATGTGAATGGTCTGCCGTTCTTAAATGTTGCTATAGTGAAGATACATCGACATGCAAAGATTTTTATCTTCTCCCACCCATTGTTGGTCTTAACATTCCAGACGGGGAACTGTTTGCACTTTCGTGAAGGCGGAGAGCTCTTGCCAACAACATCACCAGCAGCATTAGTTTAACAAGCCTGGCTCTGCTGATGAGACCCAGAAGATCGAAACTTTCCCAGTTTTCTCACTTGAACAATGCTGATGGATAATATCAGTCCAGAAGGTTGATTGACTGACACGCGTGTTGTGTTTGTGTGGAGTTTGTTCTCCACCCCCACCCCACCTTGGACCACAAAAATTGGTAATTTATTGAGATTCACTGGCAAAAATATGTTGAATACTTTTTTTTGTGAATGTCGGGGCCTTAATTTTTACTAAAAAATTCTTTTTTAACTTTGTGAGTGAATCAACCTTTGCTGTCAGCTCAAGTTTATGGAATCAATAGTAATCTTCTTGTTATCTGCCACACGCATATTCAATAGCCTGAGGTGACAACCATTGAACAACTGGGAACTCATCTCTCCAGCCACGCATTGCAGCGAGGGCCCCGAGGACTCACGGCAGAACGTGGCGTTACGCCACGACTCGGCACGGACGCCGATGCCGCCGCACGCGACCTCGTAGGCCTCGATCGCACGGCACACCCCTGCCTGCGGGCGCGGGGACAGGCAGGCCGCCCGCAGGCACCGTTGGTGGAACGGGCGTGGGTCGACGGTGCTGTGGCACGCCACGAAGGGGTTGTGGGAGGTCCCCAGCAGAACGAGGCAAGCCTGCTCCCCGTGCTGATCGCCCAGTACACACGAGGCATTGAACTCCTTGCAGAAATCCTGAAACGAATGTGGAATAAATAACGAGACAGGCTTTGCAGTGACCACTGCTATGATAATACGATACTAGAGGTGCCTCAGCCCATTGCTATTCAATGAAATACTGCAGGTTTAGTGAATTTGATTTTCAACCCTGATGATGGTGAAGCTTGGAAAACTAAATGGAGTCCACAAGACATCAAAACAAACACCTCCTCATCATGGAACCTCCTTTGCCAGTACCAAAATATGAGAACAGGTTTTATTTTTTCTGGCAACAAAACTAAATCAGAGTAATGAGAGCTCGGGTTGAGCAGCCACATCACCCGAGCTCTCATTACTCTGACAGTGCGTTGTTGTCTTTGTGCTGTACGCCTTTTGGCGTCCTCTGGTCTAACATCGTTTGAGACGAGGCTCGAAAGAAAGCTGTCTCTGGTGTGGACCAATTAGTTTCAAAGACATTGCATTTATTATCAGAGCATGTTTTTTATTTGTATTTTCACCACAAGTATCTGCGGTTAATGCAGACATGATTCCTTGTAAAAAGGTTTCAGTTTGGTGTTTTAGCATCTTACACCTGTTTTGTTGCCAGAAAAAAGGGGAAACCCCATTCCCAAACACCTCCTCGTGAAAGATTCAACGGCGCAGATGATTTGTGGCTTAGATCTTCCGCGACGCTTTTGGTCTACTACCCTGAACCGCATCCGCACACAAACCATGGCAGCTGATGCAGATAGTTGATGCACAAATGGAAAAATGCAAAAAAAATTAATTGTGCAACTGTGGTCACCACTCTGAACAGAACCATGGTACATATGACGACCCACTGCCTGATTCACAAATACGAAGGAGGAAGCATCATCACAGCGATTCACCACTCCTCTACTTCTGATGCAATTATCTATCTCACCAACTCCCTCAATGTACAATTCTCGCCGTTGTTCTACATCAACATCAGCGATACGACGAAGATGAATTCGATCAATTAGAATTAGACACGGAAACAAAAACGACTGCCGTGTTATAACAACCCAATTCTAAGAACAAAATAGCAATTGATTACACCTTATCTGATATGCATGCATGAATATAACGTGAGTTTCACTGGGAAAATTGGAGGTTCAAGACCAATTAGAAGAGTTGGATGCAAAACAGAGACCCATATATGGTTGCAACATCCGCCAAATGTGATCGCTTCCTGTACCGTGCAGGTTATGATGCCTCGCCTCCAACTGAAGACGAATTCCTCCAGGTTATCGGCAACAACCCATCAGGAGTGTAGGCGTCGTCGCTCGCATTGCCGTTGAAGTTGCCGCACAATCCACACGTCAGGCCCTGCATCCTCTCCCCGCGCACACCACCACGTTGCCACTGACAGAAAACGTGATTTGTAATTTCACATTGGTGGCCGAAACGGTCATGCCGACTCCATTTCGTACAGCTGGAAACTCCCACCGCCCAAACTAAGAGGCAGCAATACCGGGGAACCGTCCATCTGCAACAACAGAGAGAGAGAGACGCGTTCAAGAGTGAGTGGACGTGCGTGTGCAGTGCTTGACCCTTACAGCCGAGTTCGCAGAGAGAGTCTCTAGACGTAAACAGCGACACCTCCTCCTATCCGCGGTGGGTGGAGGTCCCCATTGCTGATCCTATTATCCGCACTCAATGCAAATGATGCACGCTCCCCTTTGCTGCGTCGCTACCCTGGTCAATAATTGCAAGGATCTACTGCGGACTCCTCTTATCCACGGATAATTGCGGATATCAGGATGGTTATTTACCACATCCGGGACACCGCACGTGGACGACCCTGCATGGACCGATGTGTGGGCGTGGGTCACGGGGTGCGGACGAGGAGAGCAGGAGGGTTTCTCTGTATACAGCCAACGCTTATCCCTACTCCATACACCAAGGCTGATGAACCATCTGCGATTCATGATCTTGAGCCAGCGATGTACATTCCAGATGATTATGACGAGGCACAGTTGAAGTTGATTCCAGGACAGGAACCAGTGGAGGGATCGGAGGACCGGGTGTGGATGAGAAGCCTGGCGGTGGCATGTTGGATCATCTGGACTTTGGAGGGATGGGCAGATAAGTGGCTTTGGTGGCGCGGTGGTGGAGGGGAGCGGTAGAGATGCATGCCAGGTGTCTGTGCCAAGACAATGCCCTCACCACAACTTCGGCAGTGGTGGTGAGGAACATTCCACGTACCTGCACCAAGATCCCACTTCTGCTGCGTGTTATATTGAGAGAATAGTGCAAAATATTGACGTCAACGCTGATGGTATTTTGTTGGTCCGAAGGCTGGTTTCTTCCACTGATGACGACTTGAAAATCCATATTTTGATCTGGACGCGTTGAATAATCGCACAGACTCGTCAGCACGAAGCCGGAATATTTGGGGAGCCTCAGCAAAGCGCCATCGAATGTGGCAAGAGTCCAGTCGGGTCTCAGGGTGCACGCCGAGGCGGCGTCCGCGTGGCAGGCGTCCTCGCGCGCACACCGCTGAAGCTCCTGGCACCGCACCTCCCCGCCGGAGCCGCAGAAGCACCTGCGGCTACATTCCCCGTCCTGCGGAAGACTCTGGAATAGAAGCACAAACTCATCGTCGCAATTCCGCTCCCGATTATTCCCTTCAGACAAACCAAGATTCAAGTCGGGGCAGCGACCCAGGACGGGTTCGGCTATCAACCCCCCGCCCCGACCCATCACGCGGCGCACAACCAACCTGGCCGACGGGGAAGTAGAGGCCTCGGTGCACGCAGCCGCACGCCTCGGCGGCGTCGGCGCAGCGGCCCTCGGCCAGGACGGAGCCCGGGGCATCGGCACGACTCGCGGCACGGACGCGCGCAGCGCGCCGCGGCGGTCCGGTCGCCGCACGAGTCGGAGCAAGCGCTGCCGCACAGAGCATAGACGGCGCGCTCCGGGCACGCAGAGCCTGCGGCGACAGGGTGACACACTCAGCGTGGACACACCAGGGTGACACACTAACAGTGTACACACCAGGGTGACACACTCACAGTGTACACACCAGGGTGATACACTCAGCGTGGATACACCAGGGTGACACACTCACAGTGTACACACCAGGGTGACACACTCACAGTGTACACACCAGGGTGACACACTCACCGTGTACACACCAGCGTGTCACACAGTGTACACACCAGGGTGACACACTCACCGTGTACACACCACGGGACACACTCACAGTGTACACACCAGGGGACACACTCACCGTGCACACGCGTTGGACATGCGGGGATCTGAGACGCCCATTACGCACACGGGAAGACTCTCTCAGTCGACCTCGTGTCAGCTTCATAATGAACCAACCCCGTCACAACAATGAGTTCGGCGCGTGAACGTGTGACGTGCCACACGGTGTCCACTCGCTCTCGTAGGGAAGGGACGAGACTCGGGATGCCGGGGAGGGTCGGGGCGCCGTTCTCACCGCACGGCGTGTGGACGCGCCAAGGCTGGAGGCTGGCGCCCAGCGCCTGGCACAGCAGAGCGTACGCCTCGAGCACGCGGCACACCGCCCGGCGCTGCTCCTCCTCCTGCTGCCCCCGAGAGCCGTTGCCGCCCGCCGCGAGGCAGGCGTCCAGCAGGCAGCTCGTCACGAACGGGGCCGGCTCCACCGCCGAGTGGCAGTCGACGAAGGGGCCCGATGTCCGGTTCAGTGTCCCGCAGGTCTGCTGCTTCGGGAGCCGCTTGTGGCTCTCGCTGTTGCAGTCGCAGCAGTTGCCGGTGCAGGGCGCAGAGCATCGCCTCTCGCTCTCCGCGGTCACATTCAATTCCGCCCTCGGGAAATCGTCGGCGGTGTCGTTGTTGAAGTTGCCACACATTCCGCAGGTCTTGTTAAAGAATCGGCCAGGCAGTGATACGAAGACGAGGTGGTCTGAACGAAGGAGAGCTTCAGGCCGAAGCTGGTGTCTAAAGCGATGCCGAAGCCACTGGGGTAGACGTGCACGGTGCCGTTGTCGAGCAGCGCTGGCAGCGAGCGCACGCCCGTTCACCTAAAGAAGCGCGGGGCGGTGTTAGAGTCGAAACTCAACAACTTTACTTACCAGCTAATGCCCACTGAGCCGTGAGCTCTTTTTCAGAAGCGACCTGGCCACAAATGATAGCTCGACAAAGTGGCTTATGACGTGAGAATCTATATCAGCCACGTGCACTAAACGTATGTTTCGAAGTGTGGAGGGAAAAGCCAGAGGACCCAGAGAAAATTCCACACGACCACGGGGAGAGAGAACTCGCAAACTGCAAATGTAAAGCAGCAGGCGTCAGGGTCTTGATCTAACCCACGACCTCCTGCGTACCAGGCGAGGTAGTAAACATTTCGCGTGAATTGCAATCTCGTCTTAACGAACAAGGTGGCTGTTAGAAATTACATTCCATTGCGGGTTGAGCAATCCATTCTCTTGAACATCAGTGAAGCAGAAACATTCATTTCCGCTGACAATTCAATGAAATGCGCGCGGCTGTCGGGGGAAATCTGCCGTCTGTGGAGCCGCTGAACGACTCCGCCACCGTCTCCGGCGACGTTTGGGAGTTCTCCCTCGTGTGTGTGGGGGTCTCCAGGCATCCGGTCGCATTCTACCCACAGAAAATATCCTGAGGAACCGGCAAAACATCTGCAAACAGGACCCATTTATTGAGAGAAGCGTTTTTGACGTAAAACGAATAAACAGCAACGGCAAACTAAAACAGCCGCTCTGCCCTTTCACGCGAGCGTTTTAAGGAGAAGTGAAGATGCGCGTTACCCTGATGTGAGCGTTGTTCCCCGCGCTCAGCGCGATGCGCAGGGCGGACGCGACGACGGTGAGGCGGGTGATGTCGGACAGCGCCCGACCTCGTCCCCCTCTCTGAGTGACGACCTCCACGCTGAACGCCTCCTCCTGCTGCTCCTGCTCCTCGTCGCACAGGCGCACGAGCGCGTGGCTGCAGTCGCTGCGGCCGCCGGTCCGCAGCAGTGCGCCGTCGAAGGTGCGCGCGTGCGCGCCCGAGAAGAAGGCGCAGGCGGCGGTGAAGGTGGCGCGGCACGAGAAGGAGGCGGCCCGGGCCCGGGCGCGCACGCCTCGTGCGCACCGCAGGCCTCCTGGACGCACGCCACCGAGTCCTGGGCGAGGGCGTCGAAGCCGTTGAGGCAGCTGCATTTGGTGGAACAGGCCTCGTCCGTCCAAAACCTCTCTCCGTATCTGTGGAATTGGCCTGCGTAAGACATCAATGTGAAAATACAAATGTACGTGGTAGTCAAAGGCTTACGACCGCACCGTGAGGGTAGCAGCCGTTTACAGACGCTGCGCGTGAGGTGACGCTTCTTCGCTTGAAGCGAAGCTTCGAGTCGGGAGACAGGGCGCGCGTGAGGCCTGGACAAGCTGTCACCCTGCGGGGTCACAGAGACACTAAACGTCAATAACAGCGTGTGGCCTTCAAATAGTAACTGATTAAAAAGGCACAGACGCGGCGTAAAGTCCTGTTTAGTTGGACCTACATGGCGTGGATGTTGTACAGGGGAAGTAGTGAATAGTGGTGCAATGCTCTTTCGTCTGCAGTTATTGCACCGACGACAATCACAATGGCTCCTCCGCTCGTGAGCTGCCAGAAGCAACCGTCGTCTCCTCTCAGACTGGGTGAGACATAACAGGCAGTACTGCCCAGGGCGGCCGATGGGTTGGAACCGCGAAGCTCTACGGCACGCTGCAAGCGTGCGTTGGCTTGGCCACGTCACCATATTGTAATGACATTGCGATGCAATAACTCACTCATACAACGATACTTTTAAAAACCTCTTACCATACCATTTACATTGCATCCATTCGCTGGGTCCACTTCCAGCCGATCGACACGGAAGATCCATCGCCCCGGCTTGTTCACGTTGCTCGTGCTTTGCACGTGAACGATGTCGGAAGTCCGGGAGCCGGGGAGAGTGAAGTATCGGCCCTCATCGCCACTGTTGAATCCGGCCTGGATACGTGAACAGTAACAACAACATCAACAACAATAAACAACGGATCTCAGAGAGGCGTGCGTGTCAAGGAGGAAGATTCGGGAGAGGTAACCGGGGAGAGAACGACTAAAGATAGCGAACGATAGACAGAGAGAGGCCGGTTTAAACAGCCGGTAGGGTCTTCAGCTGGGACTTAGAAGTCTCCATCGACTGCGAGTTTCTGACCTCTAAGGGGCGGGGAACTCCAGAGTCTGGGCGCCGTGCGGACAACAGTCGGCGGTCAACCGGATCCGAAGCCTGGAGCGCGCCACGCTGAGGATGGCTGAGTGGGGCAATGCCAATGTCAAGAGGAATGCCCTCTGATTGTTCGGGGAAGCTGCGATGAGTGTCACGACTCGTATTTCAGTCGGGTCATGCACCGGTTTCACGTGCGAGTTTTGGCCATTTGGGACGAGACTTGATGAACCACGGGGTGACCCACGCAACGTGAGGTCGGCGATGCCGCTAAGTGCTCCGCGTCGAGAGAGCCAGCGGCGCGGTGACCTGACCGCGGGGGGGTGGGAGGGCACGTGGAGCGCGTCGGGTCCGTACCTGCGCGTGCTTTCCTCCCAGCCCGGTCAGCGCGTCCCCTCCACTCGCCGTTCCGGTCGTCCAAGTGATGTCCCCGTAATTAAACATCACGAACGACACGTTGCCATTGGAGGCCAGCAGCAACTGGAAGGAATTATCTGCAGAGAATCGCACACGGGCTGAGCCGCTGGCGTACGGCAGGCCACGGTCACCCCGGCGGGGCCCACGCCGCCCTGGCTCCCGCTTCTCTCAGGTGGCGGGAGGGGCAGTTGGGGTGACCACGTGACCACTCCCGTGTGTACTCTCACATGTGCCCGTGTGTACTCCCACAGGTGCCCGTGTGTACTCCCACAGGTGTCTGTGTGTACTCTCACAGGTGTCCTGTGTGTACTCCCACAGGTGTCCCGTGTGTACTCTCATAGGTGTCCCGTGTGTACTCCCACAGGTGTCCCGTGTGTACTCCACAGGTGTCCCGTGTGTACTCTCACAGGTGCCCGTGTGTACTCCACAGGTGTCCCGTGTGTACTCCACAGGTGTCCCGTGTGTACTCCACAGGTGTCCCGTGTGTACTCTCACAGGTGTCCGTGTGTACTCCCACAGGTGTCCCGTGTGTACTCTCACAGGTGTCCCGTGTGTACTCCACAGGTGTCCCGTGTGTACTCCACAGTGTCCCGTGTGTACTCCACAGGTGTCCCGTGTGTACTCCACAGGTGTCCNGTGTGTACTCCACAGGTGTCCCGTGTGTACTCCACAGGTGCCCCGTGTGTACTCTCACAGGTGTCCCGTGTGTACTCTCACAGTGTCCCGTGTGTACTCCACAGGTGCCCGTGTGTACTCCACAGGTGTCCCGTGTGTACTCTCACAGGTGTCCCGTGTGTACTCCCACAGGTGCCCTGTGTACTCTCACAGGTGCCCCTGTGTACTCCACAGGTGTCCCTGTGTACTCTCACAGGTGTCCCGTGTGTACTCTCACAGGTGGCCCGTGTGTACTCCACAGGTGTCCCTGTGTACTCTCACAGGTGNCCCTGTGTACTCCACAGGTGCCCTGTGTACTCCACAGGTGTCCCGTGTGTACTCCACAGGTGTCCCGTGTGTACTCTCACAGGTGTCCGTGTGTACTCCACAGGTGTCCGTGTGTACTCCACAGGTGTCCCTGTGTACTCCACAGGTGTCCCGTGTGTACTCCACAGGCGCCCCGTGTGTACTCTCACAGGTGCCCCGTGTGTACTCCACAGGTGTCCCGTGTGTACTCTCACAGTGTCCTGTGTACTCCACAGGTGTCCCGTGTGTACTCTCACAGGTGTCCCGTGTGTACTCCACAGGTGTCCCGTGTGTATTCTCACAGGTGTGACCCTGTGTACTCCACAGGTGCCCCGTGTGTACTCCACAGGTGTCCCGTGTGTACTCCACAGGTGTCCCGTGTGTACTCCACAGGTGTCCCTGTGTACTCTCACAGGTGCCCTGTGTACTCTCACAGGTGTCCCGTGTGTACTCCACAGGTGTCCGTGTGTACTCCCACAGGTGTCCCGTGTGTACTCCCACAGGTGCCGTGTGTACTCTCACAGGTGTCCGTGTGTACTCCCACAAGTGCCCGTGTGTACTCTCACAGGTGTCTGTGTACTCTGTGTACTCCCACAGGTGTCCCTGTGTACTCTCACAGGTGTCCTGTGTACTCCACAAGTGCCCGTGTGTACTCCCACAGGTGTCCCGTGTGTACTCCACAAGTGCCCTGTGTACTCTCACAGGTGTCCGTGTGTACTCCACAGGTGCCCTGTGTACTCCACAGGTGTCCCGTGTGTACTCCACAGGTGTCCCGTGTGTACTCTCACAGGTGTCCCTGTGTACTCTCACAGGTGCCCTGTGTACTCCACAGGTGTCCTGTGTACTCTCACAGGTGCCCGTGTGTACTCCACAGGTGCCCGTGTGTACTCCACAGGTGCCCTGTGTACTCCACAGGTGTCCCTGTGTACTCCACAGGTGTCCCGTGTGTACTCTCACAGGTGTCCCGTGTGTACTCTCACATGGTGTGTACTTCACAGTGCCCCGTGTGTACTCCACAGGTGTCCCGTGTGTACTCCACAGGTGCCCGTGTGTACTCCACAGGTGTCCCGTGTGTACTCCCACAGGTGCCCTGTGTACTCCACAGGTGCCCGTGTGTACTCCCACAGGTGTCCCGTGTGTACTCCACAGGTGTCCCGTGTGTACTCTCACATGTGTCTCGTGTGTACTCTCACAGGTGTCCCGTGTGTACTCCACAGGTGTNCCGTGTGTACTCCACAGGTGTCCGTGTGTACTCCCACAGGTGCCCGTGTGTACTCCACAGGTGTCCCGTGTGTACTCTCACAGGTGTCCCGTGTGTACTCTCACAGGTGTCCGGTGTGTACTCCACAGGTGTCCGTGTGTACTCTCACAGGTGTCCCGTGTGTACTCCACAGGTGTCCCGTGTGTATTCTCACAGGTGTCCCGTGTGTACTCCACAGGTGTCCTTGTGTACTCTCACAGGTGTCCCTGTGTACTCCACAGTGCCNGTGTGTACTCCCACAGGTGTCCTGTGTGTACTCTCACAGGTCCCCCGTATGTACTCCACAGGTGGTGTGTACTCCACAGGTGTCCCTGTGTACTCTCACAGTGCCNGTGTGTACTCCACAGGTGTCCCGTGTGTACTCTCACAGGTGTCCCATGTGTACTCCACAGGTGCCNCGTGTGTACTCTCACAGGTGTCCCTGTGTACTCCACAGGTGTCCCGTGTGTACTCTCACATGTGTCCCGTGTGTACTCTCACAGGTGTCCCGTGTGTACTCTCACAGGGTGTGTACTCCACAGGTGCCCTGATTCTCACAGGTGNCCCGTGTGTACTCCACAGGTGTCCGTGTGTACTCCACAGTGTCCCGTGTGTACTCTCACGTGTCCCTGTGTACTCTCACAGGTGTTCCGTGTGTACTCCACAGGTGTCCGTGTGTACTCTCACAGGCGTCCTCTCGCTGCCGCCATAGAAGGTGACGTTGCTCCAGGTCGCACGAACCCCCAGGCGAGGGGCTGCCGGGAGCGGGAGCCGTAGCCGCGCTGGATGTCGGCGGCCGCTCGGGCCAGCAGAGGCCCCTGGAGGGCCTCGCGGTACGACACGGAGCCGCCCAGCGCGTTGTGGACGTCGGCCCAATACGGGGCGATGAAGGCGCGGCCGTCGCTCAGGGGAAGCCCTCCGGCGTGAACTGGCCCACGGGACTCGGAAGGACACGATCCCGTTGTTGTTTACCTGCGGTGCGAATGACGGCACAAAGACAAAGATCCACCCCGTGTCACCTTTGCAGGGCTGATGGGGCAAGTGTACTCGCGTCAGCGGGCAGCACCTCGACAGGCCGGGGGCTCCGCCCCCTCGCTCCCTGTGTCTCGCAAGTGCTGATTTTGTAGACACACCTCGCCAGCTTGCAATTTGAAGGCTGAGTCGACCTAGGATGGTGGATGGTTATTTACGAAACTCGCCTCATGGTTTCGCTTGCCTCGCGGGAGACTTGAACCAGCGACCTCGGGATTGCAAGTCCGTGCGCTGACCGTCGTGAAGTGCCGACATCCCCATTGCTTAACAGTCGCGTTACTAGTTTAGTTTTAGGATTCTGGTTGGCACAATCTATATAAAACATAGGATCAAGCGAAAATCCGAACACCCAGAGAGGGCGACATGAATTTGTGTTTCTCAGGGATCCGTGTGGACTGTGCGTGCCTCAGGTGTCGCTCACGGAGCTTGGGCGCGATGTTCGCGTTTTGCTCGACGCGTCCTTTGCTCAACGGAACACAAACAAGGAGGACATATTGAGAGTGGCAAGATCAATAAAATCTGTCTTGCACGGATGCCTTGTGAGAGACGTACGTAGAGGGAATGGTAAACGATGCCAAAGTACGTGAAGGGCGATGAGAGATGGATTTCTGGAGAGCCGCCATCGTCGGACTTGGGGGTCTCCTTGTCTCCTGCCTCCAACCCGAACGGGTAGAAGTCCCCATCAACAACGCCGGCCCCTGCAGTCAGCGCACAGATCACAGCACCCGGGTGTCAACCCGAACGGGCCTACGCCGCACTGCTTCACGGGTCACGGCTGATTTGGGTGGTTCACACTCGACGCCTTGACTTCTCCAATGCAGCTTTCATGACAAATATTTCTGTTACGCTGCTGCTTTTTTCAGGCAAACGCAATGCAGCGAGAAACCAACATATGTGAAGGATTACAGATCCGTTAGCCTCCTATCACACGATTAGAAATGGTTCACAGAAATGATCGCGAGCCACGCAACGGATATCTTGGAGGCCCCCGTCCTCCTCACCCCCACCACGCAGAGTCGCGCGCGAGGTCACACTCTACCTTGGCGCGTGATGTGAACGCACACCACCAAGATGCGCAACAAGTCCCTGGGCAGCCTTGGATCTTTGCCAACCTAGACATGATGTGCAAGGACGTTGGTGTCAGGAGAGCAGCGGCATGGGCACCCGGGAGCATCGGAAACGCTCCAGTTGCCAATGAATAGAAGACGTTGCCAGATGGCCGAGTGGATGGGAGGTCATTCTCAGAGCGTGGAGCTGGCAATCAATGAGACCCTGGGTTTGAATTTTGTGAGGAAGTCACGTGCAGTTAGACTGGGGTCGTGTAGCTCGTTGGTGGTCTCAACCTGGTCACAGATAACCGCACGTACAAAAAACATCACGATTCACTTTGCACGTAATTTTGCTAAATTCAAGCTCCGAGAACGAAGAACATGGATCGGGTTGCCTGTCGAACGGCAGTCTTGAAGCAGAGTGTGTGAACGTGCGCCCACTACTGCATGAAGGTTGAACGTGGCCACTTGAGGGATTGTTTGGAGTGAGTCCGGTGATGGATCTCTCTTGCACCCGTTAGCCGGCAGATGACGCAAGGAAGCGGAGATTTCCGAATGGATTCTTTGCCACGTAACACAATGCTACCACGTGGCCTAAGCCAACAACCAAAGATATTTTATTTTCTATTTATTACAGCAGGAAGGGTCCAATAAGCTGATATGCTCTGTTTAATAGTGGTCCTGCGACGGTACCGATGTTGCAAAGTTACACAAATTGGTTACAGATCTTCGTGTCCCGGGATCAGGGAGAGAGGAGCTCATCGCATCCATTCCCTCCTCTGGTGTTATGCAGGAGCTTGGATACAAAGTAGCAACTGAAAATTTGGAAATTGCACATTTAATTTTAATAACTCCTTCTGAAGTTAACTTTGAAGGGTATTTCGAAGTCGACTATCGGTCATATTGCAATTGAGTGAATTCCCCAGATGACAGAATGCTCCAAAACGTACTTATTGCATATAATGTCATTGAGTGGTTGTCAATCACATTGTTGACGTCAACTGTGTATAATGTATTATTGCTGAGAGACTGTTACAGCGTTAGTTGACAGATTGAATCATGTTACATTTACTGACAAATCCTAATTCAATATTCAGATACGTAACACAAGATAATTGTCAGCGTCATGCTGGAGAATACAATACGAGTAACTAAATACATAATCAGATAGTTTGACCTCTTGCCATGCCTATCCCTCCAAATAAAAAGTTATTTTTACACATCACATCAACCACATGCCCTTCTGTGAACGCATCATTTTCAGAATCGTTGGTTCCACAGACACGAGCCATGAGCTTCTGGACCAGTTTCGACATTCATGTCTCATCAGCAGAGAGAGGGCCAAAGATCACGCTTTGGCTTTGCCCTTGGCACGATGGCTTTCTAACTAATCCTCCTGCTGACCGCTCGTAGTGACCCCCTGGGTGCCGCGGCACCGCACGGAGACTCCGAGCAGTGCCCGGGCGCCGCCGCACCTCGCCGCCCTACCTCGGCGTCCGCGTCATGGTGAACGGAGGGAGGGAGAGAGAGAGGCCCTGGGCCTCTGGAGCGAGCGCGCGTCCTCTCCCGGTGCTCGCGTTCAGCTGCTCTGCACCATCAGCCTCGGGTCTTCTCACCTGGACCGCATCGCTCCCTCCCTCCACCTTCCGACTCCGGGGCGTGGACAATGCGCCCATTGTGCCGCAGCAGACGTCCACGCACGGCTCCACTCCTCCCACAGACCCGAAATCTAAATGTTTAGTTTCATCACCGTGGCCTCTTTCTTCAGAGCTACTATTGCAGATTAGGGTGCCACTCAACATTCACGTTTTGTTATTGTGAAGGTCAAGCTTCTTGATTTTATTCGTTTGCTGCTAAACTTAAGCTGCTGCGTGCTTACAGAGAACCCTCAATTTACCGGGCGCAGGCTTTTTTGGGTTAGATTGCGTAAATAATTACGTCGTTAAACCCGCCACCACCCGACACAGCCAACTAGGAAGGTTTGTCACGTAAACAGAACGTGGCCAATTCGTCACTAGTATAGCACACTGGTGTGTTGGAGAACCAAGCCACAACATTTACAATCTGAGAACGACGTTTCGCCAGTAATTACAACTAGCTTCATCAGGCGGCAGCCAGATTTGTGGGTGGTTGTGTGTTTAACGACACATATATTTACGCGATCTAATCCATAAATCCTGTGTTATGGATGATATTGGTCGCGAAAGCCTCCGTGTTAAATGTACCGGGTGCTCGACGGAGTTGAGAACGGTGTCGCATTGAGTGCCACGGTAGAGGCGGAGACGAGGAGGAGAGGGGGGGGGTCCCGAACAGCATGTGGCCATGGACAGATTCTCAGCTGCTGACTTTTATATCAACTGAAAGTTCGCTTTTCCCGATGCAGCACACTGAGTGGCACCCTATCACACAGAGAGTACCCGGTATGCTCGATGTTGCTATTTGTTGGTGCGAGCGCAGGGAAGCGACCACGCGGAAACCATCGATCCCAGTAGCGACGAAACCCGCCTGACGTGGAGCAGCAGAGGAGCACTTTGGTCGAGAAGAAACTCAAAACATTCGCCAATGCCACTGTGTGACCTTGACATGAAACGTATAGAAGATAATGGGTGACGGTTTGGGCAATGGCCCTTCCTCGTGGCACGTGACCAGAGAGAGACAAAGTTAACAAGGGCTGGAGTCTGGGGCCTGATGGAAATTACATGTTTCTAATCAGTTTTTAAATGCACGGATGAATAGTGGCATCACAGTGGCTAATGAGCACCAGACAAACCATTCACGAATCATAAAGTATGACTCCTAAATAAACCCTTTTTTTATTAAAAGTAAAATAAAATGTTACTGGTAAATGCAGTCACCATCTCGATAAGAAGAGTGTCATCGGCATGCAAGTGTGTGTCACACACATTAAACATGCTAAGGTGACAAGAAACATGTTAAGGTGACATGAAACATGCTAAGGTGACATGAAACATGCTAAGGTGACAAGAAACATGTTAAGGTGACATGAAACATGCTAAGGTGACAAGAAACATGTTAAGGGAAATTAAACATGTTAGGTTTACAAGAAACATGCTAAGGTGACAAGAAACATGTAAGGGACATGAAACATGCTAAGGTGACAAGAAACATGTTAAGGTGACATGAAACATGTTACGGTGACATGAAACATGCTAAGATGACATGAAACATGCTAAGGTGACATGAAACATGCTAAGGTGACATGAAACATGCTAAGGTGACAAGAAACATGTTAAGGGAAATTAAACATGTTAGGTTTACAAGAAACATGCTAAGGTGACAAGAAACATGTTAAGGGAAATTAAACACGTTAGGTGACAAGAAACATGTAAGGTGACATGAAACATGCTAAGGTGACAAGAAACATGTTACGGGAAATTAAACATGTTAGGTTTACAAGAAACATGCTAAGGTGACAAACATTCTACGGTGACGAAACATGTTAAGGGACATGAAACATGCTAGGGTGACAAGAAACATGCTAAGGTGACAAGAAACATGCTACGGTGACATGAAACATGCTAAGGTGACAAGAAACATGTTAAGGGAAATTAAACATGTAAGGTTTACAAGAAACATGCTAAGGTGACAAGAAACATGTTAAGGGAAATTAAACATGCTAAGGTGACAAGAAACATGCTAGATGACATGAAACATGCTAAGGTGACATGAAACATGTTAAGGTGACATGAAACAGTGAGCCATTGTCGTCTGCGCTCCTTCAGCGGGAGGAACAGCAACACGAGGCCGACTCTCTCTCTCTCCTGAAGCCCTCTCGTCGTGACCAACAGCAGGCCTCGACATGATCTCGAGCCGTTCTTACGTCCCGTGATGGGCAATGCGTGCGTGGCTGTTCTCAGAGGCATGCGCGCATTCACTACCTGGCCCCGGAGAGTCGGAATGCGATGCCGATAAGTTTGAAACGTGGACTCCGCCACTGCCCGTGAGGCTAGAGGCATAGCGGATGATATGTCAGGCTCATAAATAACAATGGGGGGGAGCTTTTGATATGTTGATTAAACGGCACAAACGCCTCATGGAATCCCACCGCTCCAATGCTGCCCACAAGTTGGTCTTTGTGCGAAACGCACGATTCGTATTTTCCCAGCAGGGTTGGGTGTGTGCTCCTGAGGTGGGACCGCCAGCCATTCGGGGATGAGGGTGAGGAGATGAACAACGGGGCCTCACTCAAACTGAACACGGCAGATGCATTGAAATAACACGCGCTGGTGACCATCCTCCAACGGCGAGATCACGTGCCGCAGATACTTCACACACGAATCACTACGAATTGTCAATCACAGCGGAAGCATTGTGCGTAAAATGTTGAATGCGCGTCTTCTGTTCTCAAGCGGAGCTCTCAACCTCTCCACTGCGCGGTGGCCCCGCACGTGGCCTCGAATTCGCCGCATCTCGACCGCCTCGTCGATCCACAGCCTCGGTTGGGCTCCGGGTGCTTTGGGAATTCGCCGGCGGGGGCCGTCCGCCCAACTCCGCATGTGCGACCGAGGGAGTTGAGAGGGCGGGGGGTGGAGGCTGGCGGCTGTCTGCTACCGTGCCGCGGCTTGTCACGGCTCTTTAATGGAACACCGGTGACCGGCGGTGGACACGAGCCAGTCTCACCGTAGAGATGCGGGTGACAGTCGGGGTCATCTCTCGAGGTGCAGAGTCGAGTGAAGTCTGGATACAGGATGATTTTAAGGCTGCAACTTGGGCGTACTTACACACACACAGACACAAAAATACAAAGATCCCCCGTATAGCCCGAACAGACTGGAGTGGCAAGTGCTGTTAGCGCAAGCACTTTTGAAGGCCAGACGGTACACGACGGGGGTGGGTGGCCAGCACCACGCCCGACCGCCTTTGTCTCCCCAGTGGCGATGTTTTCACACCGCACAAGGTACTCATTTGAGGCTGAGTCGACCTAGTGGAGGCCAGGACCGGTTCAGATAATCGTCACTGGTGTTGGCCGTGTGCGGGAATCGAACCCGGGTCGCCAGGTTCATAGCGCAGCGCGCAAACCGCTACACCCCCCCCNACACGCACGTACACACCCCCNACACGCACGTACACACACCCCCCACACGCACGTACACACCCCCACACGCACGTACACACCCCCCACACGCACGTACACACCCCCAACACACACCCCACACGCACGTGTGTGTAAACTCCTGTAAAGTGAAACAAAAACCCACCCAAGAGAAGGGTTTGTGTACTTTTATTAACAAGTCAAGAAAATTAATAAAAAGTGCAAAATAAAACAAAGTTCGAATCAATTTGAGACAACAACTCCAGCTTCATAACATTTGCTAAAAGTTTTGCCGGCTGGAGCGGGGTTGCGGCCCACATTCAACGTGGCCACATGGGCTAATTTACCTTCACGATACCTATATACGATGTATATATTCAATAGCACACATATATATTAATTATTATTGTGCGAAACAACTATGCATTCAAAACTAGCCGTGGAAATAGACTGTGGTGTCTAAAGGTAAAGCTTACATGAAAACTATTCTTCATTTGAATGGGCAGGTTTAGAAAGAGATGCATTTCCTTGACAATGAGTTGAAATGCGAGGAGATTAATACAACTGACGCAACGTGGTCGCAAACAATCACAATCCACCACAGCCACAATCAAGGTCAGGGTTCATCATTGCACGTTCGCCATACGGCATGCCGCTACTAGTAGAATGTCTCATGCCAGCAACAGAGATCGTTTATGAAAATATCAAATGGACATTGCTTAAAAACTAACCTATGCAGAAGTGTGTTGTATCTTGTCTGGATTATAAAAGGCACTTCCAGGAGGGGTTCAGGAACTGTTACGGCACAAACGTCGCGTTTCTGACCAGGAAACGATCCCCGCGGTTCGTTGCCGACGCTAAAAGGGCCAACTGTAGTGCTCGCATCACGATCTCAAGTCCAGTGAGGTTTGTTTATTCTCTCACGCTCCGCATATATTCCAGCGTCAAATTGAGAGACAGAGACATTCTCACGAGGAATCGCTGCAGCCAGTAGTGCACCACCCTGTGTCGATGTCCCTCAAAGGCCTTGTAATCCACACTCGGGCGCGCACTCTCTACAGGAAGTGTTCGTCACGTGTCACTCACACCCACACCGTAAACCTCAGCGCTGGAATTAGGTGCATTCAGAGAAATATAAAAAGTTTCATAAGATGGGTTGATCTTTCAGTCGCTGCCTACCAGACTGCTCAGTCGACCTGAGGACCGGAATGACCCAGAGGCCAAAACCCATATTTGACGGCAGGAGCCCAGTGTTCTCGCGAGGCATTAGACCCCCCCTAACCACCCGACAATTAACGTCAATAATGTTAGCAAAGCACCCATTCAGCAAAGTAAATAGTAATGTGCAATCAAATTCAGTAGTTTCACCCAAATATAAAAAGAATAATTACCATAAAAAAATCAACAACGAAACTGTCTCAAATATAACAAGAATACAATGTAATCGTGACAGCCACAGCTGATGGTACCATTTCAGTTATTACAGAGACTGTCAAAGTCTGCTTCGGGATTCGCACAATGTCACGATTGTGCCTCAACTCCCAGGCTGCCTGCGCTGTAATGGATCTTCAGTGCACACCGCTGGCACGGCCTCTCCGGGAGCCCGATGAGCAGGAAGGGCAGATCATCCGGAGGTCGCTCTCGTGGGAAGCTTCAACTCGACTTGGGCTGAGACTCCTTGTCGGCCTCTTTGTCAAGCTCCGTGAGACAACAGTTGCATATGAGCTGCGTGTATCTCATGATAAAATCTGCGGACGAAACAGAGCATGGTGTTAGTCTCTTCTTCGTACCGGATTACGTAACTCATCATTGAGCCTCTCTACCGTCTACAAATCGGGAACAATTCTTTCGCACGCTGGGCAAGTTAACTGGCGATGCTGCTGCTCTGCTACGTTGGTCGTGGTGCACAAGCAGGATTAACAACAACTTCAACACACTCGTGGATGACGCTGCCTGACAAGGAAAGTATCGAATAGGCGATATTTCGGGCAATGCTCCTCTTTCTGCTTTGAATCCATTGCAGAGAGAGGGCCATTGCCCTAATCGTCGGCTATTATGTTTACCTATATAGGGCAGTGTTCATGCCAAATACTATAGAGAAGTCACCTGCAGCCAATGAATATTGTTAATTCGATCGGCTGCTCAATGCTCGGACCCAGACACAAGCCGCGTGTTCGGGGCTCGCGTCACGGCGAGTGGCACGATGCGCGCCAGCCCCACCTGGGCACCTGGGACATGCCATTCAAGCTACATGGAAATGCATTTCAATCATCATCATCATCACCACCACCAACATATTACTCACCGATTTCCACAATGTATGAGGAGATTTGGACGATGCTGTCGGGCAATCGGTCCGTGGACATAACCGTCGATTTAATAGTTTGTGAATTGGCTGAAAACATCTTATCTTCTTGGTTCTTTCGGTAAAGTCACGTAGAAGGGAAGTAATAAAATAATAAAAATAAAACATAATAAAATTATTCTCAAATTATTCTCACGACGTTTCGGCCACAACGCAAGCAGGCTGCTTGCGTTGTGGCCGAAACGTCGTGAGAATAATTTTATTATGTTTTATTTTTATTATTTTATTACTTCCCTTCTACGTGACTTTACCGAAAGAACCAAGAAGATGAATCGCAGTCACGAAAGCTTTAAATCGAAATGAAAACATCTTAATTAATCGGGGACTGCAGAGCTTGGGAAATTGTTGGTGGTGCTTCCAACCTCGTCTCATTCCTCAGCAACCGCCAGATGAAGTTTTCACGAACGATGCAAATTGCACAAACGATCCAAATATTTCCCACTAAACATTATAAGAACGATTGCAGTTGTTGTTGCTATTGCTGCCAATTTAGCTCGTTAAAGGAGGGCACTCGTGCGGTGCGTCCACTCTTGATTACCGGTGATCTTGCGGAGGATCTTGGGCCGTTTCTCCTCTGACAAGTGGATCGTGACGAAGTAGACGGGCACGCCGGTGAGGGCGATCGCGATGCCCACCAGGGAGTTGACGGTGTCGCTGTAGAGCGGGAGCACGACGAGGAAGACGGTGCAGCAGCAGAACACGATGGGGAATATGATGCTCAACTGACAACAACCACAACAAAACAACAAGCACACACAGGCGGATTAGGCAACGCAGCCGTCACATGACTAACATCTCCACCGGCAAACAGTCATTCGTAATCGGTGTAAATATCCGTGTAAAGTAACCAAAGTGTCAATGATGGGACACATCTGCACAGAGTGTAATCTCTCCGCACTGTGCACACAGTATTATGTAAGCAGTGTTTTACTGCATTTAGGAAATTACTCAAACTAACACCTTAACTCGTGCGTGTTTTTGATCGCAACTTTTTATTAAAGCTCTTTCTCTACATCGGTATGACTGCCCTCTGGATTCTAAGTCAAATAATTTATTTGAAAAACCTTATTCGTATGTATAATTTCACTTGTTTACCTGGGAAAGCCTCGCCGGGTCTTAAGACTTTTTCAGGAGGTTCCTGCAAGGTTTTATCAGTAGGGGTGTGATGTTACTGCTGCTATGCGAAATCCCAATTGAGTGATTTCCAGACAATTCTTATCAGCATTTGGATGTTTGGCCATCGTGTGCTTGTCCTTTAGCGGAGCCCGACTGGAGCATTGGTGAATGGAGCGGTAGGCCACGGTGTTTCCCGCATGGGGGTACCTTCAGCGGCCGGTGTCGATTGGGCTCCTTCCACCTCAGGTACAACTGCCCGGCTATCGAGAGCCCCACGAAGAACCAGTAGCTGAAGCTGTAGTAGTTGATGAGCTGATAGATATCCTCCACACACAGGTAGATCAGAGACATCATGCCCTGCAGCAACACAAGGACGCAGAGCCACGCGTGGTGTCAGGCTTGACTCGGAGCGGCCGCGTCCGAGACGTCGCGCCGTCCAAGGCGACCGCGGGGGCTGCGCGCACGCGTGGTTCAGGGTGGGGAAGCTTCGCCTGTTAAAATTGGCGCTGTTTGTTCAGATAGCCATTATTTTGAAAACTGGACAGGATGGGCAAAAAATTAACCCGGAAAAACAAAGTTTTTCACTCTAAATCCTTTATATGCATGGCGGCTAGAGTCCTCTCGTCCTCTGGCTTGAGATGGCTGCCACCTATGGGTCAGATGATTGTCTGCCAGCATTAAGCAATTGGTAATTAAATATTTTTTAAAAAATTCCCTAAACAGTATCAAATTTTGGAAAAAAAATTCACGAAAATTAATTGTCACGCACAACGAGTCTGTGTGGAAAATGTCAGCTCGATTGGATCACAGGAAGTGGGCTAAAAAACGACCGAAAGATTTGCACGGTCGTAAGCAAGCAAGCAAGCACGCAAGCACGCAAGCGAACTTAATATAAAGGATTTAAAAATGCATACTTTTTTCTAAAGACACATCCTGTTTGTGAGCAGGTCGATATGGATGCTTGCTTTGTCTCTCGTTGAACAAATGGATGCAGTGGATAAGCGTACAGTGAGATTAGCTACACGTGATGTATTCCTTTGTGATTATGATTCCGCCGGTTCACCCAGGAAAGCCTCGCTGAGTCTTAAGACTCTTTTTCAGGAGGGACCTGCCAGGTTTTGTCAGGAGCAATGTCGCTGCTGTGCACGATCCCAAATGAGTAATTTGCCAATAACACACAGCCTTTGTACTTGTGCAAAAACCATCAGCATTTCCTAAACATATCCATAGCGGTCCCCTTGTCTTAGATCATTATGGTTCGTGTTACGCACTGTGGCATTGTTCTGCTATGGTGGCTTTGTCTCATCTTTCGAGGCAGAGGCCCGACCCCACGCTCCGCCTCTTCGCTGGATGCCCTGGCCCGAGTAGCCCAGCGGCAGAGCGTCTAGTCAAATAACAGCGCCTACTCGGCCTATAAACAAAAACATACCGAGGCATTCTAGAATTATGCATTTTAAGATAGCATTTCATGCCAGATGAGTGAAAATGAACACTGTACGTGTGCACTCTATGAAAACCGTGGGAATGGATCTCAGACGGTCTCACGTTGAAGAGCAGGGCGGGCACGGGCGTGTAGCGCTCCATGTGGATCAGGCAGATGGCATCCGGCAAATGTCCTTCGCGCGAGCCCACGAAGAACAGCCTGTAGAGCAGCAACACACCGCGTCAAGCGCCTCTTAGTGTCGACCACGATGCAATGACACTCCTGACGCAATAGTGCTCAGGCTGAGTCAAGAGCGGCGTAGAAAACAAACAGAAATGCACATCCAATGCGGCAATTACAAAAATAGCATCGTCACAATTTTGGGATCAGAGTAATGTATGCCTCGACCACCGTGAAGTCAGAAATGACAAATTGATTGTCTCGCAGTGATGACATCACATTATCCGTCTAGTTAACACCTAAACGAAAGGATTTCTGGCTGTCACCGCATGAGGCTGGTTGTAATTTACTGACGAAACGCCGTACTCGAATTGTAAATGTTGTGGGTTTACTCTCCAACACACCAGTGTGCTGACCTTGCACCTAAGTGGCATGTTTCGTTTACGTGACAACCCTTACTAAATAGTTGTGTTGGGTGGGTTTAATGACAAATTGATATTTACGCAATCTAACCCAAAAAACCTCTATTATGAATACAAACGGAGTGCTTGTGGGACGTCTGTGTCAAAAACGAGGTGCAGTTTCCTGCCTATGCACTTAGTTGTAAAACAAGGGAGTGCAGAGTTGCCATCTGATAAAGGTGCCAACTGAAGATCGAAGTTGACTGTCGATGGAGAACACGCTCGCAGAGCATCGACGCGTCACGTTCAACTTAGTGCACTGGAAAGTCAAGTACGTGAAATCCACACTGGCTGATGACAAACTTGTACCCTCTTTTGGAAACGACCACGTTATGTTCAAATAAATAAAAAGTTAAGAAGCACAGCAAATACAAATTAGAAGAGACTCTTGCCGTGCGCCAGACACGCTGAGACAGCTGTGAGAAAGTGAAGGGTGGGATACTGGACCCAACTTTAGCACAAATTACCCACAATTTCCATGCCTAACCCAGGCCCCGATTTGCTAAAATTACTTCTTTGCACTAATGGATTCTTCCATTATCTGCGTTTCTTTTCACACACAACAGGAGCGGCCTCTAAGTGGCGGAAAATGCTTCCTCCTCGCACGTATTCACAGATGAGTCACAAGAAGTGGCGGTAAATGTTCCGTGCTTCCCGAGGGGTGACCTCACGGATATCTGCAGTGATTTTACGGAGAGGCGCAGATTTTTGGATTTGCTCTCGCTAGTTTACACATTCCCAACCTGCAATGTCCTGCAACTGCCATCACCACCGACAGTCGTGGGCTGTGGTGGTCTTTGTAAGAGAGCTGCTTAGCTCGATGGGCCTTACCGGCTGAAGCAATCAACTCCGTCTATGAGTCTCTATGTAACTCTGTGGGTCTCTATGTTACTTTGTGTGTATCTATGTCACTCTGTGGGTATCTGTCACTCTGTGAGTATCTGTGTAACTCTGTGGGTATCTGTGTCACTCTGTGAGCATCTATGTAACTCTGTAACTGTAATGTCCTGTAGCTGCCACCGCTGCCGATGGAATTGGGCGGTGTCGTCGTGCTAGCAGAGCTGCTCAGCTGAATCGGATCTTCCGGCAGAAAGAGTCGAGCCGGAGTCCCCTATTGACACTACCGGTCGAGAGCTTCACTCTGCAGAGGAGCCTCATCACTGCGTCCACCTCCCCATGGACACGGGGTCAAAGTGTCCAGCTACAGGGTCACGTCTCCAGCTACAGGGGTCAACGTGTCCAGCTTGAGGCGACCCCCTGCAGGCACCGTTAAGCGCTCGAGTCCCACCCACACCTTCTTGGTTCTTTCGGTAAAGTCACGTAGAAGGGAAGTAATAAAAAATAAAAAANCATAATAAAATAAAATAATTCTCACGACGTTTCGGCTACAACGCAAGCAGCCGTCTTCACCTGAAGACGGCTGCTTTTTTTTACTTCCCTTCTACGTGACTTTACCGAAAGAACCAAGAAGATGGATCCCTGCAGTCACGAAAGCTTTAAATCGAAATTTTATTGTTTTATTTTTATTATTTTATTACTTCCCTTCTACGTGACTTTACCGAAAGAACCAAGAAGATGGATCCCTGCAGTCACGAAAGCTTTAAATCGAAATCCCACCCACACGCCTGCCAATCACTCTCCAGCTGGGATGTGCGTTCTGATGCAGAGACACGAGCTGCGAGTCGGATACGTGGCAGAGCCACGCCACTCCTCACATCTCCCTCCTTTCCCTCCTCAAATCTCCACATCTCCTCCTCCCCACATCTCCCTCCTCACATCTCCACCTCTCGCATCTCTGCCTCTATAGAGAGCGCCCATGGAAGAGAGTAAAGCAGCTGCAGGGATGCGGGTGGCGAGGAGAGAGAGGAGGAGGGGAGATGAGTGGAGTCAGACGGCCGAAGTAATTTCTGCAATTGAGAGTGGTAAACAGGACGAGGGATCCGGCAACAGTGCGTGAGGCATCGTCGCCGACTTGGGGGGCTCGCCGTAAACATGCACGGTGGCTCCATCGCGACGACGCGACTGGAGCTCCTCACGGTGGCTCCGTCGCGACGACGCGCACCGAGATGCAGGCGCCTGACATCCCGGCCGCGTCGCTTCGCTTGCTCAGTGCGACCGGTGCCCTACCTGGAGGCGGCGAGGATCGAGGCATTGAGCCCCCGAAGCAAGAGAGCGCCACGGCCAGTGGGATGGTCCAGTTGAAGATGCCGAACACCTGGTCCGCGAACGTCTAGCGAGGCACACACATCGCACGGGGCGTCACTCGCAGAGCAATGTCCACCGTCGACTGCGCCGTGGAATAAACACGAGACTCTCGACCAGAGCGCACCAACAGCACACGTGGACTTGCTATGGCTGGAAACAATACAATGGGGGAACTCATAAATACCCCCAACATATGGATTGTAACAACTGAGCCTGATCGAAGAGGAGGAGGGGGCAGCAGACGCAATAATTGTTTGCCCGTTTCAAAAGTGCGTTCATTTAAAATAATCAAACAGGGTTGTGTATATGTTTGTTATGTATAATCGCAGACTGTTCACGCAATTGTGTATCTGTCCCAGGGGACCCGGGAGAAAACGCGGCATCCGACAGAAACAAATATAACATAGGGGGTAACGTATCATCCAGAGTGAAATAGTGGACAACAACAGGGTGTCAATGCAATCTAAAAACAATTCCTAATTAAATCCCTCGAGACCTGATGATCAAAATGTATCTCAAAATGTAATCTTACAAAGTGGACACTCACCACGGCTACAGCATCGCTGTTCAGGATGGCTGTCTGGTCCAGCACGGTGTAGTAGGCCACGTTCGTGAGGATGTAGATGACGGTGACGACGGGCATGGAGATGCCGATGGAGAGAGGGAGATTCCTGCAACAGACGGTGCGGCGAGGCAGCTCAGCAATCACCAGATCACCAGATCACCACATCACCACACCCCCACAACACCACACCCACCACTCACCAGTCACCACTCACCACTCACCAGTCACCACACACTCACCACTCACCACACCCCACACACCACCACCACTCACTCACCACATCACCAGTCACCACATCACCAGATCACCGAGGCTTCCCACGGGCAGCTCTGTGCTCCCCACCCTCTTGTTATTCAGCACTACGTTCACAGCCTTACAACTATTCTATTCATCATCGGCCATGATCAATCCACTGCTGCATGAAGGCCTCCCCAAGCCGTCGCTATGAATGACACCGTTGTGCACGGTTTTATTCAATCGGTGTGACGCCTACGCACACGTTTCCAGGTATTTTTTGTTTAACCAGCAGAGGACTTCCAGCTGAGGACTCGAGAGGCTGGGTGACTCTCACTCGCTGGGCATTGGTCCGCTGCCAGAAGGGGGTGGCGATTGCTGCGGTGCATCAAGTCCCAATGGGGTAAATTGCGGTGTCATTTTCTAATTTGGCAATTTTGTACCATGACGCCAGCACACAATGGCCTTCTCTTGCGAATGACGTCAAGGGATCGTTAACATCCACCGCGAATGAAGCAGATGGCGCGTACGCTTATCGTGGTTAATCCACGTGCGCTTCTCGTGGTTAATCCACGTGCGCTAAGCTTCGGGCGGCTGCCGAATTCGATCCGTGACCGTCCCAACGAGCGGCGCTACGGCTGAGCCGCGTCACCACGGCGGCGACGCACGGGGAGCGGCTTCGTCTGGCGTGCGACCTCAGTGTCTCGTCTCTCCTGCGGAGCGCGTGCAGAGAAAACTCCTCGTGGGGCTTGTGATAGACGTCACCCTTCTTTGGATGCGATTCGGTGGGTGATACAAGACGGCACATCTCGTGCAGGTGTAAGGCACAGGTGCTTGTCAGGTAGACAAACCACCCTTTGAGACTCGCCCCCCCAGAATGAACAACGCAAAGCAAACTGGCAGCTGTACACCCTGTGAGCCGTCTCTTGTAATCACACTCACGCTGCTGTATGGAAGGTCAAAAAACGAACCGTTATCGATCATATTACATGATTCTGTCTCAATATAAGAACTGCAAAACAATCGTTGGTAACACTGGCTCATCGCCTGGCAGCTGTCCAGCTCTGTCTGTGGCTCCTCAGCGATTGCGAGATGCAATTTGAATGGACCACGCTTTATAAAAATTCATAATTAAGATTTTTAAATAATATTTTAGAACTATTCGCTGATCGCTGTACCGGGACGATCCTGATTGGTCAGGTGGAACAGCCATTGATTGGCTGGGGGATTTAAAGGAGAAGAGGTGGGAGTTTGGTTCACAATGCAGTGGCCGAGAGAAGGTTCCAGAAGGAGGGGTGGTGCTGCTGGCGGTCCACGCGGGAAAAAGTGCGAAAAAAGCCGAGCTTCAGCAACTCTACGCGCATACGCCGGACTCTTCGACACAAGTCATCTCAAGAATAAACAGAACACGGACACCATCATCTGCACCGGCGACCGCGTTTCACGAGCAGCTGAACGCGTTCTCGGTGGAAGCTCCGTGGGACAGACGGCGCCTCCGGCAAGTGCTCCTCACCGCTCAGGATTTTTGATCTCCTCCGTCACGAAGTTGAGCGTGTCCCAGCCCGAGTAGGAGAAGAGCGCCGAGTAGAGCGCCAGGGCCATATTCCCCACGTCCCAGTTCGAGCCTTCGAATGACGACTCCAGGTTTTCGGTCTTTCCTGAATGCAGCAGCGGCAGCAGCAATGACATCGGAGCGGTCACCACAACCGGCGGTGGCAGGCTCCGGCGGGGAGCCCTGCCATGTCGCCACGGTTTTGCGAAACTCTCGTGGAACTGAACACGGTCCAGACGGAAACAAGACTCTTTAATATCCATGCGCAGCTTTCCTGGCTGGGCTGCGTGTTGAGCGTCTTGTCTTTCAAGCTTTCACCACGCACTGCTGTGGGGATCGTCATTAGAATCTGCATTGAAGATGCCCGCATCGAGATGTCGCCCGTGGAATTACGATCGACCGCGAAAAAGTGCACATCACCAAGACTTGTCGACGATTGAGAGCACATAAGTATTTATGTTGAACTTGGTTCACACTGCACGTAGCCGAGCGCGCTAATCGTGAGTGGTGTGACTTCGTACCTTTGCAGAGAAAGACGATGCCGGCGATGATGACGGCGATGAGCGCGATGACCTTGGCGTAGGTGGAGAGGTCCTGCACGCGGATGCCATGCTTCACGTAAGCACAGTTCACAAACGTCAGCAGGCCTGCACCACGGGAGGGGCGGGGGGGGGAGATATGCACTCGCTACCATCAAACGCTTCACTGCCCACGGCAGTCATCGTGACAATCACGACCGGAATTACAATTCTCGTAACGTCACTCCGCAGCCATCCCGCCGCGCTCGCTCTCGGAGAGATAAAACGACTCGGAGGCAAACGAGCAGAAAAGCAGCAGCAGCAGTCAGGGCGGGTGGTGAGCTGGCACCATCAATTGCCCAAGATCTGCGGTCCTCTATATATTAAGACATTTAAAGAATGAGAGCGCCGGAAAGAAAACCCACTCGTGTAAAGGAAGAGACATTCCAGCCCTGTACGGATAGAGCATATTGAGATTAGTCCACACGTTGTACTGCGTTGGCGAGCTGCCGATGGCATCTGACGAAGCTGGATGGCATCTCCAGCAAAACGTCCGACAAAACTCTCTCGATTTTGCTTGGGCCTATCACCATAACTGGTTTTGCTGATAAACCAAATCAATTGGCACCTTCGTTCGTGACGTGACAACTCAAATCGACTGGCCCGCCGTTGGGTGGTGGAGGTTATTGTTTACGACATTATACCTACGCGACAATCTAACCCGACTGAAACGAGAGGACGATTGCCCTTCTCTTTCCCTTACCCAATCCGTGTTCGTGTATAGGCGAGATCTCTTGTGGGTAGCCAGATAAATGGGCAGTCCTGCAATGCCTTGCTCATTGCACTGCTGCTGGATGAGGCCACCGCACGAGAAAACTCTGGAGAGCCTCCTCCGTATAATATTTCGGTCTCCTCTTCCACGCTGACCAAATGTCTTGGAAGAGGTGGGTGTACCCACACTTGACCCCACCACACAACACCTGCTGAAAGACGAACTGTGGTTGTCCCCGTGTACATTTCTGGATGGACAGAGGCGTTGGTTTGGGGTGTTTTGCAGGTGGATGCACCGTGTCCACTCCAAAGTCTGAGTGCAGCGCAATCAGTCACCAAAGCTTACGACTGCACTCGAACACGGAGTTCTTTAAAGTGCGTGCGGTCAGAACGTGTCATGAACACGTGTTAACATTCCAAGCTTCCCCTGGAACCAATAAGAACACTGTATCGTACTCAAGCATATGATTAACCAGTGACATTTAATAAACGGTTTTTCCTCCTCTCGATTCTTCTACCAGCGGCGTTCTGTACGAGTTGTAAAAGATTTGGCAAGAAGAGCGAGTGTGCGGCGCACCGTGCCTGTGACAAGTCAAAGTGAACACAATCTCATCTCGAGATCCGTGGAATGTAACGACACAGATCAGCTTCCTATTATCTGCACGCTGGAAGCTTCTCCACCAGCGATGAAGCTGCGTACCCTGCGGTGGGTAAGAGACTTTGCGGAAAACAGTAGTTGCCTTGGAACCATGTAAAATGATCCGATGGGTGAAACAACATTTACCAAAGTACTCGAGATTACTTCAAAGACATAACTGACAATTAACTGACTCATAAGTGATTCATAACTGATTCATAATTGGTTTCTTTTTGGTTTGGTGGTGGTGTAAAAATGTGTCGTGACCTCTTCTCCACCCGTGATTCAAACGTGCCAAATGTCTAACTGCTTCACAACCACCACCAGAGAGAGGCATCTCACAACGGGCAATGCCGTTTCGCCGGAGACGACGTCCAGCGACCTCGGGTTGTGAACAGGAGCTCAGGTTGCGAGTGCCGCGCTATCCCGGTCCTGAAGTGGGTGCCGTGATGTCATCGGCACAGCCGTGCGCGGTGGTCGAGATTCATCGTGAGTTGTTTGGTTGTGGTTGGAGGGTTAGGGCAGTGCAAAAAGGTGACGTGTGAAGATCACCTCGTCTGAATTACGGTAAGGTGCAGGGTATTAGTGATGAAGCTGGAATTTTATTCCCATGAAGTGTAAGTTTAGTGAACTAATGTTACGAGGCACGACGAGGAATTTGTAATGACAAGAGATTGTTGGTGTTTTAGTTTGTTACATAATAAAAAAAATTATTACGTCAAAATGGCTCGAGTTAGTTAGTCATTACGAATGTAGTTAAGCACGATTGTACTAGGGCCCATCGTGCGAATTTAAAACGTGAATACCTCCAATCATAGGTATGTGATAGTGACCGTGGTAGTGGTGGTAAGGAAGTGATTTTGGTTGATGAAGTGGGTAGACGTGGGGAGGGGGGGGGCTACTCTTTATGAACACTGGAAGCACAACTCAGCGTATTCTTGTACTACCAAGCAACTCCCATGATCGACGTGGGGCATGAGGAGGACATCATCCAGCAGTGGATTGGCTGAGGGCCATAACTGAACGTTTTCCCTGCTCTATTTCTGCGTTCCAACACCGAGAGCCATGGCCGGGTTATTCAGCTGCTCCCGCGTTAATCTGCAGAGGCAAGGGGGCAAAGGTCAAGCTAAATCACTTCAGCGCCTTTACAATGTTCTGCACCTGAAGTGTTTATCTAAAGACCTTTTGATCCTGAACCCAATAATGGTTAATGAGTAGGGTAGTGTACATCCCACACAGTGACGTGCGGAGGCACCACAGACAAGCGGGAAGGCGGCCAGGCGGTGAGAAGAGCCAAACAATTGCCCAAGCTCTGCGGTCCCCGATATAGTGAGATTTTTTTTCAGTCAATTAATGAGTTTGTGTACATTTGGGATGAAACCCCAGCACCTGGAGACAACCCATGCGTGTGAGGGGCAACACTCTATCCCATACGCATGGACCAGGTGGAGTCCACTTTTCCCTGTACTGCCTTCTCTTGGTGAGCGAGGGGTACGACACCTCGACGCCCGTGGGGAGGGAGTTTCACAACGACGTCTGTGTGCGATCCACCGACCCCCGCTGCTGCCTCCACAGTGCTGCATTACAGGCAGCCACGTGCGTAGCCAAAACAGGCCCTGCTGCAACATCGAGACGATGATTTGTTTTTGCCGACACAGCGCCCTGTACGCCCGGGGGGCCAACCGTGGCCAACGGCGTCAGAGGCGCATCGGACGGCGCGCCGACTCACAGATGCAGGCGGCGGCGATGAGCCTGGAGGCGGCGTACGGCGGCTCGCAAGTGGAGAAGATCGGCTGCACCAGGTAGTTGGCGAACGTGATGGCGATGACGGCCTGGCTCGTGGGTTCAATGATCAGCAGGGACGTCCACAGGCGGATGAAGGCCGGGAACTTGCCGAAGGCCTCCAGGATGTAGGCGTAACTGGCCCCGACTTGGTGATGGTGGTGCCCAGCTCGGCGTAGCACAGGGCCCCGAACACGGAGAAGATGCCGCCCAGCGCCCAGACGACGAGCGACAGGCCGTAGGAGGCGCTGTACATCAAGACCCCTTGGGCGAGACGAAGATTCCCGAGCCGATCATGTTCCCCACGATGAGGCACACGCCGCTCACGAGCGAGATCTCCTTCTTCAGCTGCATCGAGTCCTGGGGCTCCTGGGCGGGGACGTCGCCGTTCGTGGACCCCGCCGGCTCGCTGGCCACCCCCCGCCGTTGGTGTGCTGCTCCGAGGAGGGGTGACGGTGTAGCGGCCTTTATCCTTCCCCATCGCTGCAGCAGCGCTTTCTGCGGACGAACGCGCGCGCACGCATTGCGAGCCAGAATGAGTAACAAGAATAATAAATATACCGCGCGCATATCTCGCGAATCGGACGCAATGTTCGATCGAGACCTCAGAAGTGCCGAGCCAGAGCTCAAAGTCCCTCATACGCCAGGCTCAACAGGTGAGTACCTGAGAGTCAGGTGAGAACCTTGAGCTGCTGAAGGCAGATGGATGCAGTGAATGAGTGGTGCTAGAGTTCCGGGCGACGTGTGTGTACGCACAGTATTTGCAATGCTCTTGGAGGGCTCGCGTCAGCACATGACAAGAGAACCCATTACAACAGAACAAATAAAGCAGGCTGGAAACGAATCAAACTAACAAATCTCTCTCTCCCAACAACAACAACAACAATAAAACGACCACTTGTAACGAGCACAAGAGGTGCGGGCGAGGCATGGCAGCGGCTGTCGACGCGATGCACCCCAGTGCCTCAACCACTATCACACGCAAAGATAAAGACCCCCCGTATAGCCTTAACTTACTATCGGAGAAAGTGCTGGCAGTTATGATAATGAACTCCTATGAAAGCCAGCATGGCACACGAGGGAGTCGGTGGCCAGCATCAAGCCCAGCCGCATTTATCTCCCCAGTAGCAATGTTTACACACTGGGTACTCATTTGAGGCTAAATCGACCTAGGGCATGTCCAGGACCAGTTAAGGTATTAGTCACTGGCGTTGTTTGTGAGCTGAAATCGAACTTGGGCCGGTTGTTTGTAGCGCCACGCCCTCACTTCGTCGCCACCGCTCCCCTACCGAAGGCAAAGATCGTCTGGGCAATGTCACAAAAAGCCACAGAGAAGACAGGCGTCTGTCTAGAAGCCAAGTGACAAGTCACCCCGCCCCCACCCTGGTCACCAGATCCCACCGCCCAAGTGTGATCTGCGGCACCGTGACCGGGCCCTGCTCGGCAGGTTCCGAACCGGTCACGGGTCCCGCCGCGTGCAGCAGCGGCCGCGCAGGTGGGGCTCCACGCGCAGCGCCTGGAGCCCCTGCGGTGCCTGGAGCCCCAGCGGTGCCTGGCACGCAACCAAGATGGCGACAAGCATCGCCGTGGGACCGCGCACAACAAGGAAGCCAGGCGACGGGCCATGCCGCGACCTGCAACGCGATGAAGCTGCTGCTGCTGCTGCTGCATGGCTCCGCACATGCAAGACACAAGCTAAATACATACATTGATAACGTGCAATTGCACCAACGAACATCATTAAGGATAAAATAAAATATTTTCCCAAGAAAATTTAAGATTTGAGATCTTCAGAGCCCGGGTACACTGATACACTGAACTCTCAGCAGTTTTCTTCACCAGTTTGGGATTTTCAATCAATGCGCTTCGCCTAAAGGGCATGAACACAACCACCGCCCCGCCCCCCTCCCCTCCTCTGGCTGTTCCATCAGCGGTCCTGCCAAGCGGGGAATTACACCGAGACGGATTCTATTCTATTCTTGCGCGTGATGGCAAAAACACGTTCAAGAACTAAATGCCAACGTCTGCCAGCCACGGCAAGAGGGCTTCAGCAGAGAGATTTTGTGTTGATTTGCAACTCCTTTTCCGTTGAAGGAGCGCATCCTGCAGTGGTTTACTACGTGGCCCATCGTGTCAATTGTGACGGAGATAACAGTCCACAACGGACAGTCAGGGGACCCTTGCACGATTGTAAAATAAGGGCATCAATAACAAAAGATGATAATCCCAGAATCTCAAGAATCTCCCTCACCACCACTGCTTTAAGCCACACAACCCCTTTTGGACCCATGCACTTAACCTTCCAGTGCAACTTTAGCCCTGGCGATGATGACGAAATCTTGAAAAGCTGAATGGAGTTCACAAGAAGTCACAAACACCTGTTCCTTGTGAAAGACCCAATGACGCAGGTCCCTGACTTTGATTTTCCTCAAAGCTTCTGGGCCACAACCCCTGAACCGCATCAGCTTGAGGCACAAATAGGAACATTAAAACATCTCAGGGCAGTGTGCGGTGACTGTGGTCGCCACCCAGAGCAGACCGCGCGGAGCGTCTAATAACTCGTACGAACCACAAACGAGGCATCATCACAGCAGCGACGCACCACTCCGCTACTCCTGACGCAATCATCTGGCTCATCAACCACCTCAATGTAAAATGACAGCCGTTGCTTTACATCAACATTCCCATTGATCATTGCCCAGGACTCCGCTGTGAACCGCAATGGAACAACCGCGTCGCACACAGAGAGTATCCTCACCTCTGTGGACCGAAGCGGTGAGCGCAGCAGCCTCTGTCACCACCGGCCTCTGTCACCACCTGCATGCGCAGTGTGGCCTCTCATAGTCCGCAGGTTCCCACCCCCCCCCCCCAAACGCCGTAGACAGAGTCCACGCCTACCAGGGGAAAGCGCCGCAGGAGCCGTGCCACTGGGGCAAACCAACTGGGCCACTGATGCGGGACGAAGCATTAGGGCGATTTAAATTGCAATAGTTAACTAGCGCGGAGCTGGGCAGCGGTAGAAATAAAGGTTTTACAAAATAGCATTTACATATTTTTTATGTATTTACTTTCCTGTTTTATTTCGTTTTAATGTTTCCATAACTGAGTGTGCTGCATTAGTTGACGTGGTGCCATTCTCCCAGGTCGGGAATTCGCCGTTTCACTTCACTGCAGGAGTGACCACACACGGGTTTGTGTGTGGTGTGTGCAGCTTGCACTCCTTCAGCGGAGGAACAGCGACACGACACGAAGTCTCTTTCTGCTGAAGCCCTCTCGTCGTGGCCAGCGCAGACCTCCACATTGGCATCGAGCTTCTGACTGTTTGCTGCTGCTGCTGCCGCTGCAGTCATGCACACGAGTAGAATATGATTTACTTTGTGAGCAGCGGCGAGATTACCTTCAGAATCCCGCCGGCGCACACGAGGCGTCCTGCCAAGCCTCATAATCTGCCGAGGAATCTTGTTACAACTCGCTCGACACGAAGTGGTGGAGGTGATTCTTGCGGAGCGGTTTCTTGTCGTGTTGCCGAGGGAGCTGCGGTGTGAGTTGGTCAGCACGAGCCCAAGGGAGTCTAAGGCAGTGGCGTGACCTCGCACACACAACTAAGGGTCAAGGAGTTCATCGTGTACTGTACACAGAGGACATCGTACTCGGCCAGGCCACGCAACATCCAAGGGTGCGGCCCGCCAGGTTAACCTGTACATTTGTTACCCTTAGAAATGTTTCGGGTTTGTTTGCTCAAGTGTGAAATTGCTAATGATGCGAATTTCAAACGGCCTCGGTGCTACGCAAGGCACCGGGGNACCCGGAGCGGGGGCCCAGCAGAAGTCTGTAATTCGGGGCGCACTCGTGAAAGAAATACAGGGATAAAAACAATCACCTGTTCAGTATAAAGTTTATAAAGTGCATGTTATTAACAGTTTTATACCAGATAGAGTAATTTTGAAAGGCCAGATGCCAGGAATAGGGCACTGCTGAAGTCTATTGGTACTAAGGTTTAACCATGGGCAATTACATTTATTGGTGTGTTTTCTAATCCATAAATGTGTTTTTACTGTTAATAGAGAAGACAGTAGGTTTAACTATCAGTTCTAAATTCCATCACAGTTGAGTCATTTTGCAGACTCAGATTTAGTTGATGAAAATAAGAACATTTTTACCCTGTCTGGCAATAAAACAGGTGTTAGGATATCCAGATTAAACTGTGGCGGAACACAGCTGGGGCATAGATCCTAACGGAATAGAGATTACACCTACGAGAAGATTACCACCTAACCTCATCAGATCTCGAAAGCTAAGCAGACTTGAGTCGGTTAGTACGAGGATGAGACACCTCCGCCAGGGCTGGCTGGGCGTTGTAGGCGAGGAGGCTGCCACTAGGTGGCAGCACCGAGTGTGGCCCCTCAAGAGCCTGGGCCTGCCTGGGGTTTCTCTGGGTTCCTGCCACAAGGAGCCAAACGCTTCATGAATGGTACCGGCCAAACATCTCAATGATGGAGTCTTGGGCCGCAGTGAGGCCTTCCTGAATAAATGATTGGCATTGTTATATTACTGGCATTATTACATCAGAATCAGCAGTGTATTTCACATCACATTTCTGCCCCCCCCCCCGAGACGAAGTGCTTGATAAGAGGTCCCGCCGTCACTGCGCGGTCTGCCTGTGGTGTGAACACGCACACGAGACTGCGTTTCATTCGCCCGTCACTCGCATGGAATCACCCATTGACTTGTGTTTAATTCAATATGCAAACACAAATCGAACTGCAGTGGCTCTGTATGCGAAACCTGCGCCCACGTGGCATGGCAGCTGTAATAGAATCATCTACGTGACGCCGTTTCCATTGCATTAGCGTGGGACTGGTGGGGTGCAGTGCGCCGTGGCTAACGCCCTGTGCTATGAACCTGGCTACCAAAATGTAATTCCCAGCCACGGCTAATGTCAGTGGCGAGCGATATCAGAATCAGTCCGACCCCCACCGCCCACCTCCACATCGACCAGTGCGGTGAAGTATGGTCGAATGCCCCCCTTGTAACCGCCACGGTGGAGGAGACCTTCATCCAGCAGCGGATTTACAAAGTGCTGAAAATTACTATTGCATCACATTTACCTATTTGTCCGCTCTTTTTATAAAGCGTCGGCAAAAAATACTTTACCACTTGCTGTTAATAACCGCTGTGCTGGAGCGTGATTATACACTGTAAAAGCTTTCTTTAGCGTTTCCAGAGTTACTGTTGTGGAATGGTGTAACTTAAATTGCTAGAAATGTGTTTTAAGCACTGTAATGCGATCACATTACACACTCATCACATTACCCATAAACTTGCAGGAACGACCTGGGGCGCCTCGGATGATGCGCTGCGAATTGTCGCCCTCTCACCGATCTACTCGGTGGCAGAGTCACTGCGCTCCAGCCTGGTCCGGGAGCTCCTCTACAAACCTTCCAGATGCATAATTAAATAACGCAATGAGCATCACAACCAGAACCCTGAGACCGACACCAATCCTTTGTAGTGACAGAACGGTCACTACTGTGTTGGCCCGTACGAGGGCTGGGGCCCCAAGGGGGTGCCTGGGGGTCACGTGCTGGAGGGATCCGGACCTTCCAGAGGTGGGGAAGTGAGGCGTGGCCTGGGAAGTGAGGCGTGGCCTGGGAAGGGAGGCGTGGCCTGGGCGGAGCCGGCCACGCCAGAGAGACGAGATATAAGGGTGGTGTGAAGGCAGAGCAGGGCTGTTCCTGAGAAGAATGAAGACACCTCGTGAAGATGCCAGAAGAGAAGACCTACAGTGAGCGGACTGCCAGCAGCCACCTGGCTGGGTCACGCTGGAGCGGCTAAAATACAATGGTGTGTTAGCTAGTGTAGGTCGGTGGTCACCACCCTATGTGTAGAGTAAGAGTAACTGTTGAGTAAACGTTGTGTTAATTAATAAATGAGTGTTGCCTCCCAAGAAGTGTGTGCGCCTAAATTGAACCCACTACATTTGGTGTCAGTTGTGGAAAAATAAATATTGCTAGGTGTTATCCTAGGGAAGTAAAATGGGCACACGAAAAACAAATACAAACTCATCTGGACGTCTTCGTACGACGGGGATGGTGTGACGACCGTCCTTCGGACAGCCCGGGGATGGCAGCCCGGTGACAGAGAGAGAGAGATGGCGCTGCACGCGGAGCGGCGGGACTTGCATCGCACTGCTGCTTCGCCGCCATCGGGAACGGAGCGACGGAGCCGCGGCGAGAGGACACCATCGTCGCTGCGGTGGCTGGCGGGGAGGCCCGGGCATGCGGGCCACGCGGTGGGCCGCCATTTCGGCGGCTGGTCGGGGCGCGGTTCCCGCCAAAACGCCGTTCCCGCCATTTCGGCGGCTGGTCGGTGCGCTGTTCCCGCCAAAACACCGCTCCTGCTGCCGAAATGCCGCTCCGCCGACATCAACGCCTGCAGAGGGGAGTTCCAGCCTTCTGCTCGAGCGTGAGAGGTGGATGGGTTCGCAAGAGCAGGCCGTGTTCACCATCAAAGATTCTTCGGGCCGTTCCAGTGCTCCACCTTGCCGCCTCCGCTATTCACAGTTTGCCAGGCGAGTTGTGACTTGACAAGCACCGGCCCCAATAAAAATAATAATAATAACTTCACCCATCTTGCGTGTGCCGGGTTGCGATCGCGGTTTTTTTTTACTCGCTGGGTTGCGGAACGTGTTCGTCCGGTTGTGTGCGTGAGAAATTGACGCGGCGACCAGTGTTTTTGTTAATTACGGCGTCGAGATCGGTATCTTCTGCGTGTAGTTAATGATTAATTCGTTGTTGGTGTCCCGAGTTCCGTGGATATCCTGTATGTTGCCGTGTTAATGACTCGTGTTGTTACATCGTTGTGTTGCGAAATCACCATTGTTATTGTGTATACTGTATGGAGTTTCGCTCGTGATTGTCACTTGCAACTGTCAGAAACTTTGATCGTCATTGTTAACAGTGTATGGAATGTTGGGTACTTGCTTGTGATTATTTACTATGTACGGATTGTCTGGAGTATTGATTGTGTGTGTTGCCATGTGGGGACTGGATGGTGCATTGTGCCAAATGATTGACTGTACGAACTTCGTATACTGCATATACTGTATTAATCAATTCGGCGATTCTTGGGGTTTGTGTACAGTTTTTTTTCTCTCAATTCGAATGCCCTGAGTCCATGGTTAATGTTGAAGGGGATTTTGAAGTGACAGGTTCGGTTTGTTTCAAACTCACTGGTTGGTTCCTGTCCGTTGTTGCACAGATGATGTCTTTTGTGCGGGAATGCTCCTTGTGTTCTACATGGATCGGGGTGTGTTTCCGTTAATTGCCGTCAAATTGCATTGCTCTCTCCACTCGGTTGGTACAGCTGCATTGCTGCAATGCGAGTCTCGGAGATGATGTGTACGGATACGGGATGTGAGGTGTATTGTTGTGACCATTGAATATTCGGGATCGTCAAAAAAAAAAAAANTTGTGCGTACCTGTTCGGCATTGGATTAGTTCTGTGGGGATCATAATTCAAATTGTATGTGTTGTGATGGTGTTAAATTGCGATGGTGACATGCTGCCAGGGATTTGGAATTGTGCTGCTGGCTGTCACTATCTTGGGGCGCAGGTCCTGACCAGGATGGCCCAGTGAGTGTTGCGTGTCTAACATGAACGTTGTGGTCCGTCATGCTATGGCTGACGGCTTGACCTGACAGCCCGGAGATTGAAACACTCCGTGGTATGTCTAGCCTAGTGGGCTGTGCGCTCACAGGGCTCGGAGAGTGTGGTCCCGTCATGCAATGGCTGACGGCTTGACCTGACAGCCCGGAGATTGAAACACTCCGTGGTATGTCTAGCCTAGTGGGCTGTGCGCTCACAGGGCTCGGAGAGTGTGGTCCCGTCATGCAATGGCTGACGGCTTGACCTGACAGCCCGGAGATTGAAACACTCCGTGGTATGTCTAGCCTAGTGGGCTGTGTGCTCACATGGCTCGGAGTGTGTGGTCCCGTCATGCAATGGCTGACGGCTTGACCTGACAGCCCGGAGAGCGAGACACTCTGTGGCTTGTCTAGCCTTGTGGGTTGTGCGCTCACATGGCTCAGGGAGGGTGGTCCCGTCATGCAATGGCTGACGGCTTGACCTGACAGCCCAGAGATCGAGACACTCTGTGGCTTGTCTAGACTGTGGGCTGGCGCTCACATGGCTCGGGAGGGTGGTCCTGTCATGTTGGGACGGCTTCCCTCGGAGGTTAGGAGGCGCGTTGAAAACAGTGGGTGGACGAAGGTTCGGGTGAGTTGGGTCGTTGANACTGCTAGTTGTTAGGGTGCATGTTGTGAGTGAGACTGGGTCGTTTCAGCTCGGTCGGTACAGCTATATGCTGCGATGCGAGTCTTGGAGAGAGACTGGGTTAAAATCCACCGATATGGCCGACGCGTGCTACTGGTTGTGACGCCACGTCGGAAAGGCGGTGGGTGGTAACATGGAAATTCCCCCCCCGATATGGCCGACGCGTGCTACTGGTTGTGACGCCACGTCGGAAAGGCGGTGGGTGGTAACATGGAAATTCCCCCCCGATATGGCCGACGCGTGCTACTGGTTGTGACGCCACGTCGGAAAGGCGGTGGGGTGGTAACATGGAAATTCCCCCCCCGATATGGCCGACGCGTGCTACTGGTTGTCATGCCACGTCGGAAAGGCGGGGGGTGCTAACGGGTGACTGTCATTGCATGCGTGATTCTAACGGTGGGGGGCTGTGCTGTAGCGTAAGTGGGTTAGCCAGTTTTCATGTATATTTGTTGTTAATTCCCGTTTTCTATGCGGTTCCCTTTTACCCTCGTCGATTCTGTATATATTACGTGATTGTATTTCTTATCGGTCGCCGGTCATTTATTGATGTTGCTGGTTCAGAGGCACACCTTTTCGATGTTCACAGTTGTGTTACAGCCGGGGACGGCTGTGTGTTTATACAGGGGGGGTGATGTAGTGACAGAACGGTCACTACTGTGTTGGCCCGTACGAGGGCTGGGGGCCCAAGGGGTGCCTGGGGGTCACGTGCTGGAGGGATCCGGACCTTCCCAGAGGTGGGGAAGTGAGGCGTGGCCTGGGAAGTGAGGCGTGGCCTGGGAAGGGAGGCGTGGCCTGGGCGGAGCCGGCCACGCCAGAGAGACGAGATATAAGGGTGGTGTGAAGGCAGAGCAGGGCTGTTCCTGAGAAGAATGAAGACACCTCGTGAAGATGCCAGAAGAGAAGACCTACAGTGAGCGGACTGCCAGCAGCCACCTGGCTGGGTCACGCTGGAGCGGCTAAAATACAATGGTGTGTTAGCTAGTGTAGGTCGGTGGTCACCACCCTATGTGTAGAGTAAGAGTAACTGTTGAGTAAACGTTGTATTAATTAATAAATGAGTGTTGCCTCCCAAGAAGTGTGTGCGCCTAAATTGAACCCACTACACTTGGCTCCCTGTTCTGACGAACATTCTGCTATCATATAGCCACAGAGACATGCAGACTGCAAAGAAGTTTACGCGTTCTCTTGCCAGTCGAGTTATAAGATCAAGACGTCATCGTGGCCAAAGTCAGCAACACCACAATGCCACGCTCCACTCTTCGCTAGATCCTGCAGCTGCTGCTACTGCTGCTGCACAGTGGTGAGGCAGCGCAGCAACCTCCACGATCTTCCCTGATGGCAGCGTCCCACAATCTGCCCTTAGATCTCTCTCTCTCTGTACCTTGGTGGCTGGGCTCGTGAAGGATAAAAATAAAAATAATAATATTCGAGTCCAGTGATGCATAGCTCCCCCAGGGTACAGAGTGGCTGTGACATTTTAAATGTCAAGGTCAAGAGGTAATTATTTTAAAAATAGGGTTGGAGTAACATTTCGCAGATATTAGGTAACAAAGCTTTTAAACTTTTATGAAGTTAATGGGCGAATGCATATAATTAGTAAAACAACATCAGTCTGGGGTAAGCAACAAATGAGACCAGGAACAATCTCGGCGCAAGGGCGCACACTCGTCATGAAGCAGTGTCAGTGCCACGCACAGGCTCGATTTGCGCACCACTGCCAACACGATTCCTGAAATAGCCTCTCCACAGAGCTTCATGGGTGCTGCATTGCGCTGTGAGCGCGAGGGTCTGCGCGGTGCTGGACGGGACGCGTCTGCGCTCGTTGGCAGCTACCAACGTGCGTGGCCCGACATGTGCCACGGATGGGTGAGGGGTCAGGAGAGGCGGGTGGGTGGCTCGTGTTGGAGCACTGAGCCGGCACGGCTGAGATCCTGGGTTCCAATCCCAGGTTTCAGCCACACCCTCGATTCAACTGGGTTCGCAAGAGCCGAGTATTGGCCAGATACAAATGACTGAACAATAATACATTAAATTTGTAACTAGATTTATCACGATAACTGTTTTTTTACCCTTTTATCTGGCAACAAAACTGACACCTTTTTTTACGAGGAGTCATGTTTGCATAGACCACAATACCTGCAGTCATAATAAAACAAAAAACATAACTCTGATAATGTATGCACTGTCCTTGAAGTTGATTGGTCCACACCCGAGACAGCTTTCCTTAGAGCCTAGTCTCACATGGTGTTGGACCAGATGACGCCAAAAGATTTATCACCTACATTCACTAAATTCCAGTTCTAAGCGCTAAAACTGCGACAATTATCTGAAAGGTGGCCATGTAGATAAGTGTGCCCCCTACTTTGTGTGTTAATTAAAGGTCACTTGAAGGAATCTTGGAAGCCGTTTTGTGGTCTCCTTCTGCAGACTGCTCTCACGCCGGGTGCGCGAGTTCTGAAAGGAATCTTCTTCAGAGGCCCCATTCATGAGCAGAAGTATTTGCTCATGAAAAATCCCCCGCATGCCAACCAGCACCTGGGGAGCAGTGCCAATGGGAATCGAGGATGCACGCTGATGTCACCAGACTCACCCCTCGCGACAGACTGACCCGACCAATCAGGTTCCGTCTGTCTTACACACAAACAAATATCCCCCGTATAGCCTTAACGGACTGTTGAGGCAGGTGCTGTTAGCGAGCACTGATGAAAGCCGGCCACACGTGAATAACAAAAAAGTACCGCATTTCTAGGAAAATGGCCATTGTTTCACCAAAACAGTGGCGGAATGACAATGAGAAAATGGCGAATAAAAAATATTCCCCATCATCTCAGGCCATGACATCAACAAATATAGCAATAGCTGCACATGCATCACTTTGATGGTAACGACACGAGTAACTACAGAAAACTCTCAGCCCTCTCGCTGTGCTAATTATGAGACCTCGACATTGGCATCTAGCTTCTGAACAGATGCTATCATACACAAGAGTAGAAGAGAATGGTAACTATACGAGAATGGTAACTCTAATGCACTATGGGGCAGTGCTCACGGTCAGCAACTGCCCAAGCGAATGTCCGGTCTCCACTATCTGTGGTTGAACCCTTCCCTGCTCCCCACCACCAAACCAGCAGATATGAGAGTCTATACGGTGAAACCTTTCTCCATTCGCCCAACACCAACCGAGGATTGCAGGCATGCGCTCTGCTGCGGGCACAGCGGCCTGTGGACCGCGAGTTCCACTCGACCGCTGTCAGGCTGCGTCGCAGCAGTAGTGTCAGCAGGCTTTGGGGAAGATGAGACCACAACAGCGGGCGTGCGAGCGCGTGCGTGTGAATACGCAGTGCGTGTGAATACGCAGGCCGTGTTACACGGCGAGCTGGAATCGTTGTTAATGGGTAAAATAATAACCGACACAAGCGTGTGACCTCTTGTGCGTCAACCTAAAGAGTCTCTGGTGAAGTCACGGCCCTGCCGGAGTCCACCGACTCCTCCATCGCGAGGAGCACCTCTTGGCCACGTGACGACGCGTTGCCGGTAGCCGCTACGCGTTGGCCCGCAAGGGCCCAGCGTGCCGAGGGGCATTGCAAACCAGTGACGGCATCGCGTGGCCGGCTATTAGATCGTTGATATCGACGTCATGAACACCGCGTCGACAGCGCCGTGAAGTACAGCGAGAGACTTACCATCCCCGCTGGCACCATCCGTGACTCTAATCAGAGAAAAGGAGTATCATGGCATGATCCAACTTGTATCTACTGCGCTGGAGAGCAACAGCAATCATTTTACATTGGGATGAGTCAGAAGTAGCGGAGTGGTGAATCATCGCTCCTTCGTGTTTGCGAGTCGTTCTATATTCCATGGTCAGTTGTGGGTGGTGACCACAGTCTCCGCATACTGATCGGAGAGTTTTACATTTTCCATCTGTGTACCGAGTTTTGCATCAGCTGCTGCCGCTGCCGTGGTTGTGTGGACGCAGTTTACTCTCCATGCCGATTCACGTTGTTCACGTCGATTCGCACGTGACCGTAGACCCGCAGGTGCAGTCGTCAGAAGCCTGGGTGTGATTGTGTGTGCCACCTGCGATCACTCACGCCAATCCACCGTCTTTTGACTTTCGCATTCCCGTTGCCTACGTGGCAAGCGTGTGGTTCAGTACGGCAATATCTCAAATCTACATCTTCTACGGAATTTTAAACACCGTGTGATGATTTCATCGGGCATGGGGGTTATTTTCATCAAACATCAAACACGGTGTTTTTTAAACCTTATTATCTGTGCCAAATTTTTTGAAATGCGACATCCTCCACCGCCCTGTTCTACGACTGTCAACGCACGAAAACAAACTCCGTGACCCAAACAGAGCCCAAATAAAACTATCTCATCGAGGCGGGTACATCTCAGACGAAAATACATTATCCCATTGTCCACGGCTTCCTCAAATAGGTTTACGAAGTCAGTTTTTCGGTATCTGGTTTAATGGAGGGGCTTTTGAAGTCCGCTGGGTCTGCTCTTCCAGTGTTCCATTCGGAGAGAATCAACCCTGACAGCTCAAGTCAAACCGTGTCCCTCAGAGCGCTGGTTAGTGTCCGAGTGAGTGACCGATGGTCATTGGCTCGTTCACTGCTGAGTGATGCGGCCGCTCTTCACAACTCCGCGGCGTTGAACAACTCTGTGATGGCACGGAACCCGTCACGGATGGCCGATTTCCACCTACAACTCATTCGACATACCCACAACTCATTTCTTCAGAATCGTTACGTGAACACGCTTAGCCTCTGTGCGAGTTGCACGCGTTGCTTTTGATGTGACATGGATTTTCCCGAACCATGTTTAAGCTCATGATAAACGGCACTAATGCGAATTTGAAAAGTGAAGTGAAATTCCTTGTGCGAGTTGGGAACGCGCGTTCACTTCCTTGTACTGGGGTCCCGTGCCGAGCAGTCAGAGAGGACACCGCGGAGGAAGTTTACCGCGGGTTGCGCTGCGGGGTGGCTACACCCCAGCGTGGGAACAGGTTCGGCCACACATCACGCGCACAACAACAGAGGCGACCCGTGTGTGTGTGTTTTAATGTGTTGTGTGTTTTTGTCTCAATGCAGCCGCGCCTCGACGCGTCGTGACTGAGCAATCACGAGGAGCAGCAGGAGGATGAGAGGCACAGCGAGGACTGACGCACAAAGCGCAGAGTCAACAAGAACCAACTTGCCCCCCCCCNTCTCACNGAGACCCCCACTCACTCAGAGCCCCCCTCACTCAGAGCCCCCCCCCCACCCAGAGTACCCCCCCCCCCNTCTGATACACGAGTCCCGCTGCCCGTGCACAGCGGCCACGCGTGGGTGCGGGTGATGTCATCAGCTGGCGGAATGGAGACGGCGAGAAACGGGCACAGCGAGGGATGGGGAGAGACCAGGAGGGGGACAGGACGAGAGCGAGGGATGGGACAGAGACGGAGACAAATACGGGGAGAGAGACGGGAGAGAGACAGGACGAGNGCGAGAGACGGGAAGACAAATACGGGGAGAGAGCGAGGGATGGGAGAGAGACGGGAGAGAGACGGGACAAACGGGAGAGAGACGGGAGAGAGACGGGGAGAGAGACGGGAAGTGGGGAGAGGACGGAGAGAGATACGGGGAGAGAGACGGGGGGAGACGGNAGACAAACGGGGAGAGAGACGGGGCGAGACGGGGAGTGGAGCAGGACGAGGCTGGAGAGCACGGGGAGAGCGACCCTCGTCTCTGATGAGGTCCGTGCTGCTGGTCGCCTCCTCCTCCTCCTCACCACCTCCTCCTCCTCACAACCTCCTCCTCCTCCTCACCACCGCCGCCTCCTCCTCACCGCCTCTTCTTCCACGCTGTTTCCTCCTTGCCGCACCGCCGCAACCCAGGAACCGGCACAGAGGGGCGGAGAGGGAGGAGGAGAATGGGGAGGAGGGTGTGTGGGGGAGAGGGGAGGGAGGAGCGGCGCTGTTTCACGTCTGGAGTCGAGATGCGGTGTACGCGTGTCTCCGCCGCTGGGAGCGCCTGGCTCTGAGACGTCACCGCTGCTGTGCTACCATCTGGGCGCCTGACCCGCCCAGCCGGTTCTGGCAGTTTCACAATCTATTTGTGATCCATCAACCCTTGCCTTCAATGTGGCGAGATCAGAGGCGCGCCTCACTCCAAACTGCAGTGGACAGTGCATCGCCTCTGCTTGCGCAGTGATGGAACAATATCGCCAACAGTTCGATGGCAATGCGGCCCCAGGTGTTGCCTCTCTGTGGGAACGGGGGGCCATGAGAACGAATGTTGAAGGGCCTGGGTTGTATCCCGTTCCATCGAGCGGAGTGGAAACTGCGCAAAGCAGATGGAGATCTCTTGTGGTGGTCGGTCCATGAGTTAATCTCCTGCTCCACTGTTTATGGAGTAGCTCCGATTGCGTGTGGTGGCTGTTAAGGTACGAAAAAGAAGACTGAGATATTATAGATTCACCCTGAGACCCAATGACTCACATAGAGACCCTTCAGGCTCATACAGACATCTGTATAAAGGAGGAATTATCACAGCGATCCACCACTCGGCTACTCCGGATGCAATCATCTGGCTCGACGACGTGAATATAAAATGATAACTGTTGCTCTACAGCATCAACCATACAAAGCCAAAGGAAGACTATTGGTGCGACTCAAGTGTTGCTATCTTACAATGTGGTAGCGATGTTTGTCCTTGCCCATGGACCAATTGGATGCGGTAGCTTCAACACCGTCTCTCAGGGCGACAGTGCCGCTCTGACAAGCCGCACGCGGACAACGTCAATCAGATATTATTGGCCAGGTATAGTTCTGTCAATCATTGGGATACATTCACATTGTGTGCACGGAAATTGCATACTGCATGAAAGCAACAAATACAAAACAAATTATAATCCAAAACCGAATCTTATCTATTACCAGCATCTAAATCAAACAATCGTTTTAAAATTCGCGTAGCGAAAACGGCAAACACCCGAGCGCGATGTGTAGCTTCTGATAAGACGGAGGGGTCTGGCACTCTGGGGCGATGTCGTCACGGGCAAAGGTGCGAGCCCGGCACCCAAATCTGCGGGTGACCCTTCCCTGGGTTCCCTGCGCGCCTCTGCGCTTAATTCGCGATTACTCATTCACGCGCGCGCGGCTCGCGCTTGTGAATGAATCGTTGATCGAGCGTCTCCTCGCTTGGGCGGACCTGCAAGCTTGGCCTCGGCGGGAAGCGAGTTTGCTGCCTTGGCGCGGAGGGACGTGCTTCTAACCCAGCGGCCGGCCTAATTAATGATTGCACATTTAACTTCCACGTGAAACAACATTTATCCCCGATCTGTTCCCCACACACACGAGCAAGCACTCGCCCAGCCACCACATTCGGGCTCCTAAACATTAGCATTGGGGAGACAAAGACGTCCGGGCGTGCCAGCCTTCATAGGTGACAGCACGTCCCGCAAGAGGGTGGTCAGGCGACACGGGGGACCTTAGTGTTCTTTGTGTGGAGGACTCGTCGCTCGGGAGGCAAATTAACTTGGATTGGGCCAAAGGGACACTCGGTGCTGCCGGGCCCACTGCGGCACCGGGCGAACGGCTTGGAAACCACGAAGCCAGAAGAGCCGAGCCGGGCAGCCTCGGTCCTTGCTTCGCCCGAATCGGAGCAAGCGACCTCTGTACCGAGCGCGGTATTCCCTGGCAGGTGCACCCCGTGCGGAGTGAGTGGGTGATCAAGCACCACGACACCACCCCCGCCGTGACTCAACCCCCTGCGGGCAGGAGGGTGAGAGGCGGGAGGGCTCAGGTTTCCTCCCGCACGGATAATAAACACAACTCAGCATTAATAAAGCGAATGTAGCAGCAGGACCCTCCCGGATAAATACACACATTATGACTCCTGGAACAATTGCGTAGTGTCTCTCGATTCGCGCGGAACTGGGCGAGTGGGTGGCACCACGATGGTGGTGATCGTGGTGATGGTCATCGTGGTGATCGTGATGGTGGTGATCGTGGTGATGGTGATGATGGTGATGGTGATCGTGGTGATTGTGATGGTGGTGATCGTGGTGATGGTGATGATGGTGATGGGAGTGGTATTGAAGCGGTTAGCGTGCTGCGCTATGGACTAGAGCTCGATTCCCGCTCACGGCCACCAACACCAGTGACGATTAGCCGAACCGGTCCTGGCCCTCTCCTAGGTTGACTCAGCCTCAAATTAGTACCTGGTGCGGTATGTAAAGATCGCCACTAGGGAGACAAAGGCGGCTGGGCGGGTGCTGGCCACCCATCCTCTCGTGTGCCGTACCGGCCTTCATAGGCACTCGCTAACAGCACTTGCCCCAACGTTCTGTTCAGGCTATACGGGGACCTTTGTCTTTTATGGTGGCGGCTCTTGCGAAATCGCGTGCCCGAGTCTCTGCTGAGCCGGCACATCTGCAGTACACCTCACACACGTGACCTGCGCTGTACACATTTGCCAATTGTGTTATGCGCACGAAGGCAATTTATCTTCGACTCGTCACGTATTTCATTTTTATCAGCTAAAAGATACACTACTATGCAACTGGTATTCGTCAAAACATTCCCCATGCTGAAGTACACACACCTCCTCACGAAAAGTCTTGAGACACAGCCAGGCTTTTCTGGTGAACGAGGCCAAGATTAATAACTAAAACCGTTTTGTGTTTCGATCGGATTGAGTGTGCGACGATTCTTCACTGCCCGTGCAGTGGGAGCTCTGGGCAGGGTCATCCCAGGTCAGGGCGTTGTGGTGGAGATGGAGGTGAGTCTCGGGCCAGCCCGGATGCTGCTGTAGTAGTAATACGAATAAGAATGCTTAATGCGGGGTCAATGATTAACGGTAATGGCTTAAAAATGTGCGACTGTGTCACAAGACAGAAGCAGCATACCTGGCAGCGCGTGCACCACGAGGAGTGGCGGCAGCTGCAGCAGCAGCAAGCTGCGACCACGCCGCCCGCCCTGCTGCTGCTGCCGCCTGCAGGAGACGCCGTCACGCTGCCGCACCCGCCTGGTGGTGGGACGCGCCACGCCGCGCGGCGCTCGCCGATTGCTGCAGAGGTTCGCGGTTCCATACCCGGCGGCCGCCCTGGTTATCAATGCGGTGTAATAACCATTAAACGTGGTGCTACACGCCGTCCGCTTCACTCGCAGTGGACGTTTTAGATCCCGTGACGTCGTTTGCAAGAGTCGTAGGCCAGTGTGCCGGCGTCAGGGTCCAATTTTCCCACATTCTAAAAATGACGCAACGCACATTCCTCAATTGCGATCACGCAGAGCAACATCAACTCCTGCTGCGAGACGTGGCAGCGCCTTCCTTGGCGGGAGCCTAGAAGAGCGAGATGACGATGGCAACCTGGCCTCGGCGTGAGCTGCCCTTGTGGCTGGGCTGATTGCGAGACACGGGGCCGCTCGCCATGGGGTTTAGCGCAGCGAGAAGTCGCAGCGAGCGGGAGTGTCCGTTTGTTTCGTCTCCACGACGTCGCGAGCAGTAGACACGTGGCACACAAGCTGAGAAACGCAGTGGGCTTGGGCAAGACGCGTCACGAGAAAGTACGAAGGGCAGACAGGGGATGGAACGCGTCCTAGAGGCCGTGCCCCCGAGATGGATCGATGGCATGTTGCTCGTGTGCAGTAAGCGCGAGGTGGATCGTTACATCGAAGGGATCATGAGAGATGGTGTCGGATTGAGTCAGGCCTTCATCCAGCAGTGGATTGGTCGTGGCTGCTGGCGATGGTGGAGATTCTAGAAGCGGCGGGGGGGGGGNCTCGCGGTGCGCGCTGCGTCCTCCGGCGGGAGCCGAGCGGAACTTCTCCCCATGTCACCGCGGCCCGGGGCGCTCCCAGCCCGGCTGGGTGGCGGGTGGCGGGGAGTCTGTAGTTGGTGCCCCAGGAGGAGCTCTCGTCTCGTGTCGAGGGCGGCTTGGCCAGCAGCCAGCGGCAGCAGCAGCAGCAGTGGCGCTCCACAGGCGACCCAAACAACGCGCCTTTCATTCCTCCCTTGAGCCAAGGTTGTGCAAAGTCGCCAACAGTCGACACATCGAGGCGTTACATAACTTGCCTTCATTTGACCACATTCTATTTTGATAAGTTGGAAAATTCTCCCTTTGGGCTCGCTCACGCCAAGCCGAACGAACCGCTCACATCGCCGTACCATTTGTCGGCCAAGGGGGTGTTTGACCATACTTCACCACACCGGTCAGTGCGGGGTTGGTGTGGGTCTTACCGGTTCAAATATCACTCGCCGCTGATGTTCGCCATCGCTGGGAAACGAACTGAGGTGAGCGAGCTCCCTAGCGCCGTGAGTTAACCACTCCACCACCGCTCCCCCACATAACGACAACAAACGAAACCACCTCGAGACGTAGGGGGGCGGGGGGAGGGGGCAACCACGTGGGGCGGTGGTGGCCACGCTGCACGTGGCCTGCAACCCAAGTGCTGCTGAGGCAGCGAGGGATGGCGAATCACACAAATGCTGCATCGTCATCATCGTCCTCATCACCCAGTATCCGCACAATCGCCACCTGATGCTGCCGCCGCCGCCATGGTTTGCGTGCGGTGGAAGCGGTTCGGGGCTTGTGGCACAAGCGTCAGGGCGGGAGATCGCGGCCACGAATCTTCCGCGTCTTCTTTCACGAGCAGTTTGTGTGTGGCCTCTAAGCGGGAGCGCGCTCCGAGAGGATGGCGCCGCAGAGAGAGACACACACAGAGCGTGGCTCTTCACGCGCCGTGGTGACGCCGTTGTCCAACTTGAGCTCTGTACTGGTCAATCCACTGCTGGATGAGGGTCTACACCATGGGGCCGGTTATTTCACCATACTTCACCAAGCTTGTTAGCGCGGGTTGCCTCATTCTGTGGGGTGGCAGGGGAGCAAGGAAAACAACGCGTGGGTGCCGTGCAGCAGCAGCAACAGGAGCAGCAACAACAACAACCCTGCGTCCGGGCGCACGTTAAAATGTGTCATCGATGCCGCCACCCGAGCAGCGGTGTGCGATGTCTGAGCTCGCGGTGTTGACCGTCACGCCACGGGGATTGCATCAAAGCGCTGCGCTTCGCGTGACAGCTGCCACTCTCTCGCTCTTTACAGTCCGTCACGTCCACTTCTCGGAGAGACAAACACCTCTTGGACAGACAGACACCTTCACACACAGGGTGAGAGAGAGAGATGGACGCCCTCGAAGTGATCGTCCCCAAGGCTGGCGTTGGAACGGCTGCGTAAAGTGTGCCGGTGACGGGGAGAGCGCCCAACGGCAGCAGGGTCGTGGTGGGATCACACGGACACATTCCACACTTGGTCAGTGGAGGGCACTCGAGCCAAAGAGCTTCGGGTTCTCGGAGCCAAAAACGCGGAGTGACAAAATCCTGATCGTTTAAAAAAATAAATTAACCCCAGGCAATGACGATCAATTTAAATAAGGGTACCAAATTCACAGTTGTTCCCAGAATAATTAGCAATGACACTCCTAGCCATCATAAGGGAAAGCATTCGCCCACTTGGCACAACAATCTAATCAGACTTGTCATGGAATATGACCTGGAATCTGGGCCCATGCTCAGTAACCGCGATAAACAAACTAATCAATTAATAATGCTCAAGTAAAGGGAATTTGGAAGCCAAGCAACGTGTCAAAAATAATTCCATCTAATTCTTGAATAGACGACGCACGTGTAAATAACGAGCATGTGAATGATTTCCTCCAGCACATCAGGTTGTGATTTTTGGTGACCTCCTACGCAACTAAATGTATTTTCCCATAGCCTCATACACTGCCCATTTGATCATCAGTTTCCGGCGTTAAAATCACACAGAGAGGACGCCCCCGCTGTGCGATTGATTCCAGATCTGAACGCCGCACAGAGACCAGCACTGAGACCCCAGCAATTGATTTCAGATCCCTAATAGAGAACAAATGGAAAATCATCACTGTTGCTTGTGGGCTTTGAGTTCAACTCCCAGTCCCGGGTTCACTCAGCCAATCATCGGTCTGCAGGAGGTTCCATGAGTAACACGCATTGTGAAATGCACCACCATCATATGGGCAAAATGTAGCAGTGATCGTGCAATGGACACATCGGTCCCTGTTGTTTTTCTTGCGTACGGCTTCGTGAGTCCATGTCCAGGGCTGATGGGCAAAGCACAGCCCCAGGGAGGAAGCTGAACGGACGTTGTAAATGCCTCTGCTCAATTTAAGCTGAGGTTCGAAATTGTTCATAATGCAGTCCAGAGTCTGTACGTACTTTAAATATGAATGAGTTTATACTTTGGAATATTTTTGACTATCAAAAGGTTTGTCTGATACTGATTAGCTATTATCCTAACTAACTATTTATATCCCTATTTAAAAGCTGATCATCATTATTTTCTTTAATTTTATTCTCATGCCCCATGGTGTTAAGTGCAGTCTCCAACCTTTAGTATCCACGCCATCTCTCCAGCCTCGCTCTTGATGTGCTATGCAGAAGGGCTATTGCCTGAACCCCATCACCCATTATATCAGTATTTAACGCAACAGCAGCACCATCGCCAGATAATTTGCTTGCACAAGAGACCCAGCGCTCCTGTGGGATCTCTCACCTGGGGAATCACCGTCTCTTCAATGAATTATTGAGTGAAAATAAACAAGCGGCACGCGGGCGTGGTGTCTTGGACACAGAGAGCTGTCACCACACCAGTGCAATGGGAATTCTATTTGTGTCTCAGAGCCCAGAGCCGCGTCACACGCGTGCGTCACCGCTGGGTAAATTTGGAGCAGCGAGGGAGAGGGAGAGGGAGAGCGAGGCGGCAAAGGTTACGTCGCAGCGATCGCCCGCGACTGAGCATCCCCGGTGCCTGAGCTGTGAATTATGCAGCGATGCGCGGCGCTCCTGGGTGAACAATGAAACCAACCCCAATATACCTTCCCAGCTGATGAAGCACCTCCCCATGCTAAGGATCGGACCAGCTGCACGCTTCTGGCAGCGTGTAGCAGTATGCCACCGGCAATACTCCTACAGAATTCCATAAACATAATAACTGTACAGGCAAAGCACAACGCAGGACAGTAATTATTGAGAGCCAACTCTGACCGCGAGCCAATGGCCATTGCCATTGGCTATTTCGGTGGATAGTCCTGGACTCTCCCTATCCATTTCACGTTCCCCTTGCAGGTGCCATGTCTTTTGAAACAACAGCTCCTGTCCCATTTCCCAACGCGACCGCTTGTTTCTGTGTTGACCCCAAGAACGAAGGCGCTGTCACGTGTCTCTGCTGCAGCACTCTCCGGCTGGCAGGGCAAGCAGCGCGACCTTCACAGCCGTGTCGCTGCACGTGGCCCGTGATCCAGCACTGGAGCGAGCGAAGGTTGGTGGGTCGCACACATTTTGTGAAACTCCCTTCCCGTGGGCGTCTAGGTGTCATACCCTCGCTGGCCAGGAGAAGGCAGCACAGACAACGTGGACCTCGCCTGACCCGTCTCTCTGTAATCAAGTGTTGCCCCTCGCACGCGGGAGTTGTCTCCTCTCACACGCAAACACTCGTCAATTGGCCGATAACACCTTCGTATATAGAGGACCGCAGAGCTTGGGAAATTGTTGCCGCCGGCTTTTCACTGCGAGGCTGCTGCTGTCATCCCGCTCGTCGGTGGCTCCTCTTCACGCCTGCACGTGCCCCCTTCTCTACGAGGAGGAGCGCAGACTGTGCGCTGCGTTACGAGTCGACATTGTGATACTGCCACTCTCGTCCATGTGGATGCCGACAAGCGTGGCTGGGAGAACACTCCGCGGACGTGTCCACGAGCAGTGCTGAGTGCCGTCACACGCATGCACATGCGTGTGACCATGTCTGACGCGTGGGCATCAATGGGATGACTCAAACGTCACCTTGGGGCCCGTGGTTTGACGCGTTGTGTTTCCACTCAAGACCAGATGGGTGGCTGCTGCTACTTGCCTGCTCCTCCTGGTATGTGCGTGGACGTGTGCGTGGGATGTGTGTACGTGTGTGTGTCGTACGCGTGTATGTGTGTGTGGTACGTGTGTGTGTAGGATGTGTGTGTCTGTGGTATGTGTGTGTGATGTGTGTATGTGTGGGATGTGTGTGTATGTGGATGTGTGTGTGTGTGGTACGTGTGTGTGTGGTGTGTGTGTGTGGTACGTGTGTGTGTGGTGTGTGTGTGGTACGTGTGTGTGTGGGATGTGTGTGTGTGGTACGTGTGTGTGTGGTGTGTGTGTGGTACGTGTGTGTGTGTGGGATGTGTGTACGTGTGTGTGTGTGTGCGTGTGTGTGTGGTACGTGTGTGTGGGGTGTGTGGTACGTGTGTGTGTGGATGTGTGTGTGCGTGGTACGTGTGTGTGGGGTGTGTGTGTGGTACGTGTGTGTGTGGGATATGTGTGTATGTGTGTGTGGGATGTGTGTATGTGTGTGTGTGCGTGTGTGTGTGGGATGTGTGTATGTGTGTGTGGGATGTTATGTGTGTGTGCTGATGGAACTCTAAGGCAGTTGCTAAAGCGAGAAGCTCTCGGCTCGATGTGCACGCGGCCTCTTCATCACAGCAGCAGCGGCGGCAGCGGCATGGACCCCACGCTGAAGGTCCCGAGGGGCATTGGGCAGGAGACGAGCCAATGGAGAGCACGACCGGTGCCTTCACGAGCCTCGTTCGAGCGCCATGCTTGTGTTGGTGTCTTGGGAGCTCTTCTTCTGACGTTACTCTCCTTTCAACTCGAGACAGACACGGCACAAGTTCGCAGCGGAGAGGTGGCATCACAGCGCCACCTCTGTCTTAGGTCGAGGAATAAGAATGCATGAAAACGTGTAAGAGCACACACATACACACATGTGCATATCTAATCGTGGTGAGTATTAAGTTCATTGGGTTATGCAACGCTCAGCAGTCATCGTAAAAAGGCGCATCATAGCAGCTCTGCATACACAGTATTTTTGTTAATTATAATGTAAAACTATTATTATTATTGTTGTTGTTAAGGCCTCTGATTGCTTTCACGTAAGTAAATAAAGTAAATTTAATTGAAGAGCGCTGTGTTTGAACCCGCGTCCTCGTGGCTCGCAGCCCGCGCGCTCCCACTCGGCTACAGAGGGGCGGTGACGTCACGCGGGCTTCCCGCACGTGGAGCTGGGCCCCGTTGCCATGGAGACTGCGGGATAACGAGGCCTGATCCCGGCGTTAACTCAGTGACCCCAGCTTAGCGGCAGAACAAAACACTCCTCAGAAACACTCTCCTCACTGCACAGAAACACTCACCTCAGAAACACTTTCCTCACTCTGCACAGAAACACTCTCCTCACTCTGCACAGAAACACTCTCCTCAGAAACACTCTCCTCACTCTGCACAGAAACACTCTCCTCAGAAACACTCTCCTCACTCTGCACAGAAACACTCTCCTCAGAAACACTCTCCTCACTCTGCACAGAAACACTCTGCACAGAAACACTCTCCTCACTCTGCACAGAAACACTCTCCTCAGAAACACTCTCCTCACTCTGCACAGAAACACTCTGCACAGAAACACTCACCTTACTCTGCACAGAAACACTCTCCTCAGAAACACTCTGCACAGAAACACTCACCTTACTCTGCACAGAAACACTCTCCTCAGGAACACTCTCCTCACTGCACATAAACACTCACCTCAGAAACACTCTCCTCACTGCACAGAAACACTCACCTCAGAAACACTCTCCTCACTGCACAGAAACACTCACCTCACAAACACTCTCCTCACTTTGCACAGAAACACTCACCTCAGAAACACTTTCCTCACTCTGCACAGAAACACTCTCCTCAGAAACAATCTCCTCAGAAACACTGGGAATCGAACTGTGGTCCTCCTGCGAGGTCATTGGTTCAATGACCTCCTATGGGAATCGAACTGTGGTCCTCCTGCGGGGTCATTGGTTCAATGACCTCCCATGGAATCGAACTGTGGTCTTCCTGCGAGGTCGTTGGTTCAATGACCTCCCATGGGAATCAACTGTGGTCCTCCTGCGACGTCATTGGTTCAATGACCTCACCATGAGAATCGAACTGTGGTCCTCCTGCGGGTCATTGGTTCAATGACCTCCCATGGGAATCGAACTGTGGTCCTCCTGCGAGGTCATTGGTTCAATGACCTCACCATGAAAATCGAACTGTGGTCTTCCTGCGAGGTCATTGGTTCAATGACCTCCCGTGGGAATCGAACTGTGGTCCTCCTGCGGGTCATTGGTTCAATGACCTCCCATGGGAATCGAACTGTGGTCCTCCTGTGAGGTCATTGGTTCAATGACCTCCCATGCGAATCGAACTGTGTCCTCCTGCGGGGTCATTGGTTCAATGACCTCCCATGGGAATCGAACTGTGGTCCTCCTGTGGGGTCATTGGTTCAATGACCTCCCATGGGAATCGAACTGTGGTCTCCTGCGAGGTCATTGGTTCAATGACCTCCCATGGGAATCGAACTGTGGTCCTCCTGCGAGGTCATTGGTTCAATGACCTCCCATGGGAATCGAACTGTGGTCCTCCTGCGGGTCATTGGTTCAATGACCTCCCATGGGAATCGAACTGTGGTCCTCCTGCGGGTCATTGGTTCAATGACCTCCCATGGGAATCGAACTGTGGTCCTCCTGCGGGTCATTGGTTCAATGACCTCCCATGGGAATCGAACTGTGGTCCCCTGCGAGGTCATTGGTTCAATGACCTCCCATGGGAATCGAACTGTGGTCCCCTGCGAGGTCATTGGTTCAATGACCTCCCATGGGAATCGAACTGTGGTCCTCCTGCGAGGTCATTGGTTCAATGACCTCCCATGGGAATCGAACTGTGGTCCTCCTGCGAGGTCATTGGTTCAATGACCTCCCATGGAATCGAACTGTGGTCCTCCTGCGAGGTCATTGGTTCAATGACCTCCCATGGGAATCGAACTGTGGTCCTCCTGCGAGGTCATTGGTTCAATGACCTCCCATGGGAATCGAACTGTGGTCCTCCTGCGAGGTCATTGGTTCAATGACCTCCCATGGGAATCGAACTGTGGTCCTCCTGCGAGGTCATTGGTTCAATGACCTCCCATGGGAATCGAACTGTGGTCCTCCTGCGAGGTCATTGGTTCAATGACCTCCCATGGGAATCGAACTGTGGTCCTCCTGCGAGGTCATTGGTTCAATGACCTCCCATGGGAATCGAACTGTGGTCCTCCTGCGAGGTCATTGGTTCAATGACCTCCCATGGGAATCGAACTGTGGTCCTCCTGCGAGGTCATTGGTTCAATGACCTCCCATGGGAATCGAACTGTGGTCCTCCTGCGAGGTCATTGGTTCAATGACCTCCCATGGGAATCGAACTGTGGTCCTCCTGCGAGGTCATTGGTTCAATGACCTCCCATGGGAATCGAACTGTGGTCCTCCTGCGAGGTCATTGGTTCAATGACCTCCCATGGGAATCGAACTGTGGTCCTCCTGCGAGGTCATTGGTTCAATGACCTCCCATGGGAATCGAACTGTGGTCCTCCTGCGAGGTCATTGGTTCAATGACCTCCCATGGGAATCGAACTGTGGTCCTCCTGTGGGGTCATTGGTTCAATGACCTCCCATGGGAATCGAACTGTGGTCCCCTTGCGAGGTCATTGGTTCAATGACCTCCCATGGGAATCGAACTGTGGTCCTCCTGCGGGTCATTGGTTCAATGACCTCCCATGGGAATCGAACTGTGGTCCTCCTGCGAGGTCATTGGTTCAATGACCTCCCATGAAATCGAACTGTGGTCTTCCTGCGAGGTCATTGGTTCAATGACCTCCCATGGGAATCGAACTGTGGTCCCCTGCGAGGTCGTTGGTTCAATGACCTCACCATGAAAATCGAACTGTGGTCTTCCTGCGAGGTCATTGGTTCAATGACCTCCCATGGGAATCGAACTGTGGTCCTCCTGCGAGGTCATTTGTTCAATGACCTCCCATGGGAATCGAACTGTGGTCCTCCTGTGGGGTCATTGGTTCAATGACCTCCCATGGGAATCGAACTGTGGTCCCCTGCGAGGTCATTGGTTCAATGACCTCCCATGGGAATCGAACTGTGGTCCTCCTGCGAGGTCATTGGTTCAATGACCTCCCATGGGAATCGAACTGTGGTCTTCCTGCGAGGTCATTGGTTCAATGACCTCCCATGGGAATCGAACTGTGGTCCTCCTGCGAGGTCGTTGGTTCAATGACCTCCCATGGGAATCGAACTGTGGTCCTCCTGCGAGGTCATTGGTTCAATGACCTCCCATGGGAATCGAACTGTGGTCCTCCTGCGAGGTCATTGGTTCAATGACCTCCCATGGGAATCGAACTGTGGTCCCCTGCGAGGTCATTGGTTCAATGACCTCCCATGGGAATCGAACTGTGGTCCTCCTGCGAGGTCATTGGTTCAATGACCTCCCATGGGAATCGAACTGTGGTCTTCCTGCGAGGTCATTGGTTCAATGACCTCCCATGGGAATCGAACTGTGGTCCTCCTGCGAGGTCGTTGGTTCAATGACCTCCCATGGGAATCGAACTGTGGTCCTCCTGCGAGGTCATTGGTTCAATGACCTCCCATGGGAATCGAACTGTGGTCCTCCTGCGAGGTCATTGGTTCAATGACCTCCCATGGGAATCCAACTGTGGTCTTCCTGCGAGGTCATTGGTTCAATGACCTCCCATGGGACCCTCTGGAGCCACAGCGCGGCTCACGGGGCTGGGCCGTGGCCACGTTTCATCGCCGCTTCGCTTCCCACAGCTCCTAAGCAGTGCCTCGTGTGTCGATCTGCCCTGGGGTTACAACTCGATGGGAAGAAAATAAATCCGTTTTAGTTCATTATTTACCTCGCGTTGCTTGAACATCAAACGTTTATGCTAAACGTAACTTAAACGTCCAAACGGGTAATGGATGCAAAGAGCTGCCAAGTTTTAAATACAGTAAACCAATTTCAAATTTCAAATGTACCAGCACTCCTGCCTAAATCGCGTGTGGAACTAAGGTGCTCTTCTCGTTCGCAGTTCACCTCGGGAGTTTGACTTTGTAACACAAATGACAATTGTGTTGTTGTTATTATTGCCATTCGTGTGGAGAGCCTCACAGAGTCTCAGCACATTCGCTGCTGTGTGTGAACACAATTGGAACAATGTTAGATTCCTTTTTCAGCACTGGATGTTCTTTGGCCATTGTGTTGTGGTTTTTTTTTNCTTCAGCTATGAGGGAGGAATCCAGAAAACCTGGAGGAAACCCATGCTGGACGATGGGTGAAGATGCAAACTGCACGCAGAAAGATGTCCGGTTCGGGAATCAAACCCAGGCCCTTCTTTGCTGCGAGACACGCATGTTACCACTGCATCGCAGCGCTTTAAATGAATGCATGCATTATTGCGGCTGGCAGGGGAATCGCAGAAACCGCTGTTACATCTCACGATCTGCACGCTCACGTGGATCTGGAAACTTTGCGAAGTTCCCACAATCTGTGCCGCACGGCACCTAATCGATGCCTGCTGGAGGCTCTCCTAAGAGCGCCCTTCAGTCCGGTGACCGTGCGTCTGTGGTCCCTGGCACGCAGTACCACGCACGGCGCGCACGGTTTTAAATCATTACAGAGCATCGAACTCAACACAAGCCTCATGTACAGACGCCGCACGAGAAAGGTGGATGGCAACTCGAGTCGGTTTCAGGAGAGGCAGGTGAAATGTGTTCCTACGACCGCACTATATCTGATCTCGTCATATCTCGCCAAAGCTCAGCAAGCTCCAGCCTGGCTAGCCCTTGGATGGGAGACTGACTGGTGTTGTTGATTTGGGCTACGAGGTGGCTGGGAAACTGAAGCACAGCGATGTATTCTTGTAAGCAGTGAGACTTGGTTTGGAAACGAAGGGAAGTGGTTATTATGTAAACTTAAACTCACTTTCGCCCCGATGAACTGGACAGGATGTATTAATCACGAAGTTATTTATTTTGTATTCCTTGAAGTCAACGTGGATTAGTGAGGCTGTCACGTGAGTTGCTGAGCGGCGAATTGCGCACTCCGCGTGGGATGATGAGTGCGGATGGCGCTGCGTGAGTCTTGAGGGGATGGAGCCCCCCAAAGGAGGGATGGAGCCCCCAAAGGAGGGGATGGAGCCCCCACAGGAGGGATGGAGCCCCCACAGGAGGGGATGGAGCCCCCAGGAGGGATGGAGCCCCCACAGGAGGAGATGGAGCCCCCCACATGAGGGGACGGAGCCCTCACAGGGCGCGTTTGTGGCTTCACGGTCAAACACTGCAAGCCTGTTTGCATTTGTCTTGAAGCGAGACGTTTGAGGACAAAAGACCCCATGAATGTGGAATCCCTGAAAAGTTGACAACGCCGTTTTCATTGCGGCGCGTGTCCGCGATGCTGTGAGAACAAGGGCGAGTCAACCCGAGGTGGACTGGTGCAGACCACAGCCGAGCGGAGATCGCGTGGATCGGAGGTGCGGGGCCCCCTCCCAAGATAACTCTCGAAATCATCGTCATCATCGTCATCATCATCGTCATCATCATCGTCGTTATCATCGTCATCATCATCGTTATCATCATCATCATCGTTATCATCGTCATCATCGTCATCATTATCATCGTCATCTTCATCGTCATCATCGTCGTTATCATCGTCATCATCATCGTTATCATCGTCATCATCGTTATCATCGTCATCGTCGTCATCATCGTCATCATCATCATCGTCATCATCGTCGTCATCATCGTCATCATCGTCGTCATCATCGTCATCATCATCGTCATCATCGTCATCATCACCGTCATCATCGTCATCATTCCTGGCTCGCTGCCCACAGCACTGGAAGCAGGGAGGTTTGGTGGATCGCACACATTTCATGAAACTCCTTTCCCTTGGGCATCTTGGTGTTGGAATACCCTCGCTTGCCAGGAGAAGGCAGCACAACAAATGTGCTCCTCACCTGTTCCATCTGTATTGGATTGAGCGTTTCCCCTCGCTCGTGCGGGTTTCTCCGGGTGCTCCGGTTTCCTCCCACGTATAAACACTCATTCGTTGGCCGACCATCCTTTAATACATCGAGGAGCGCAGAGCTTGGGCAATTGTTGGCGTTGGCTCCACCGCGTGGCTGCCTTCTTCCTCATCTGTGGTTCCTGCTCGCGCCTATGAGTTATCGTCTCTCTACGAGAACGAGCGAATACTTGGCGGCGCATTACGAGTTGAAATCATTAATATTGCTTCACTCAAAACCTTCCGATTGCAGGCGCTCCAAGTGAATCAGGCCACGCCCCTCTGGTACGCGTCACGGACACTCCACACAGCAGCAGCCTGGGCGACTAATTGAGTTCTGTGACTGATGCTAATTTTAACTGCGTTCCCAATGGGCTGCGATACACAAATGATTCCTTCCATCTGGGATTGGAGTCGCTGATTCTCGAACGGAGGGTGGGGTGCCAGGAGACGGCATTCCACGTTCTCATGACAAGGCCGAGTACAACCCTAAAAGCAGTCACGGCCACCTCTACCCCAGACAAACTCACGAGCGGTGTTCACTCCCCACCCTAGGGGCTGATTGTGATGATGCTGCTGCTGCTGATGATGATAATGGTTACAATTAGAATGCAGCGTACTGCATACACATGCAGAGAGTGTGACCACTGCATGTGATGGATTGCAGCAATTGGCTGTGATTACACACAAGGACACGTGTGTGCGCGTACACATCGCTGAGACGCGCACACGCGCGCATTGGGAGCGGTGGCGCAATGGTTAGCGCACTGAGCTACGTACTCGGCGACCTGCGTTCGAATCCCGCACACGACCACTAACAATGGCGAATATTTGGGCCTCCTTAAGGTCGACTCAGCTTCAAATGAATGCCTGGTGCGGTGTGTAAACATCAGCACTGGGAGAGAAAAGCGGCCACATCACCCCCCCCCGTGCCAGGCTACACGGGGACTTTGTACATGTGCGTGTGTGGACTTTGCTGCACACATATTGGCACACGTGTGAACGAGTACGAGTGTGTGTCGTGGATCCGGCCTCTGGTTTGCTGGCCCATGTGACTTCGCGATCTGAAAACGACGAATATCACTGGCAAGTGTGGCTCGTCTCACGCGTTCCCTATGGACCCCGCGTCACTCGAAGCTGGGTTCAAAGGGGAATTCTCTGGAGCTGCTACTGCTGCTGCTGTGTTGGCGGTGGTGGTGCTCAAGCAAAATTTTAAATACCAAAAACGAATACCACTGTGGCGTTGTGAAAAATACACAATAGGCAACATTTTGGGAAATGACCCGTCTTCATCGCACCCATATGATGTACAGGCAACGGACACGTGTATGTGCTTGTACTGCAGACCCACGCAGACAAAGACTAAGACCCCCTGTATAGCTTAACAGGCTGTCGGGCAAGTGATGTTAGCGAGCACTGATTAAGGCCGGCAAAGCTGAGTCGACCTCGGGAGGCTCGGGAACAATTCCAATAATCGTCATTGTTGATGGCCGTGAGCGGGAATCGAACTAAGGTCGCTGGATTCGTAACACAAAGCGCAAACCACTACACTGCCACTCCCCACCGTTCTTTTCACGCGCACACACACAGAGGAACACGTGTACGCGTGTGTGTGCATCCATCATATACTGTATGTCAGCATAACACGTAGGGGCTTTCGCGACCAATATCATCCGTAATACAGGTTTTTTTGGGGGGGGTTAGACCGCGAAAATTCAAATGTGCGTTAAACCCGCCACCACCCGACACAGCCAACTAGTAAGGTTTGTCACGTAAACCGAACATGCCAGTTCATTACTAGTGCAGCACTAACCGGTGTGTTGGAGAGATAAGCCACAACATTTACAAACTAAGTACGACGTTTCGCCAGTAATTACAACCGGCATCATCAGGCGGCAGCCAGATTTGTCACAAATCTGGCTGCCGCCTGATGATGCTGGTTGCAATTCTGTGGAAACGTCGTACTCAGATTGTAAATGTTGTGGATTTGCACTCCAACACACCGGTGTGCTGTACTAATTAGCTGTGTCGGTGGTGGCGGGTTTAACGACACATTTATATTTACGCGATCGAACCATCAAAAAAACCTATATTATGGATATACTGTATGTGCTATGAAGGACCATGTCCCAAAACGTCACCCATTGTGCATGTTTTCTTTAAGACGACCATGTTGAGTCGTTGCTTTAATTCAGAGGCGGCGCGCCTGTTGAGGTTTGGGTTTTATTTAAACTTGGCCTGGGATCACAGGGAGCCGTCCCCCTGTGTGCCGGCTTTAAACACCCGCTGCTGGTTAGCGCAAGTGTCAAGGTCAAGGGGCCGATATGTGATGCATGTTTCGTGTTATTACTTGGCGAGACTAATGTATCATTCAGAATGCCGTGCCACGCCACTCGGTGACGTTTTATAAATGAAAAATTATGGTTTATATTTCCACCGAAAAGGATAATTGGGCAGCTAAAAACGACAGATTCTGCTTCTTGTCTCCTTCCAATTGAAGCCACAACAGCGCGACTTCCCATTCAACTCTTGCGCACGATGGTAGCGGCAGCGACATGTCGAGGTGCTGACGCCGATGGCCACGACGAGAAAGGGGCATCTCGTCCTATCGATCGGGTTCTGGCCACGGACAGGTCCTTCTTTCGGACTTCAGCGCTCCTGATCGCATCTCGCCAGGACGACGGCATCAGTTGTGTTGAAGGTGCCACGAGAAGGGCCTCCCGTCTCTCTTTACATCTCTCGTGCATGCATTGTGCGACTCCTCGTCTAAACGGTAGCGCAGTGTTGCCACGACTCACGGGATCCACTGTTTATTATTACTCCCACGGCTGCTGCTGCTGCTGCTACTGCTGCTGCTGCTACTACTGCCGCTGCTGCTGCTGCTGCTGCTACTGCTGCTGCTGCTACTACTGCTGCTGCTACTGCTGCTGCTACTGTTGCTACTGCTGCTACTACTGCCGCTGCTGCTGCTACTGCTGCTGCTACTGCTGCTACTGCTGCTGCTGCTACTGCTGCTGCTACTGCTGCTACTGCTGCCGCTGCTGCTTCTGCTGCTTCTGCTGCTACTGCTACTACTGCTACTACTGCTACTACTACTGCTGCTGCTACTACTACTGCCGCTGCTGCTGCTACTGCTACTGCTGCTACTACTACTGCTGCTACTACTGCCGCTGCTACTGCTACTTGCTGCTGCTACTGCTGCTACTGCTGCTGCTACTGCTGCTGCTGCTACTGCTGCTGCTACTGCTGCTGCTACTGCTGCTACTGCTGCCGCTGCTGCTTCTGCTGCTTCTGCTGCTACTGCTACTACTGCTACTACTACTGCCGCTGCTGCTGCTACTGCTGCTGCTACTGCTGCTACTGCTGCTGCTACTGCTGCTGCTACTACTGCCGCTGCTGCTTCTGCTGCTTCTGCTGCTACTGCTACTACTGCTGGTGCTACTGCTGCTGCCGCTGCTACTGCTGCTACTGCTGCTACTGCTGCTGCTGCTACTGCTGCTACTGCTGCTACTGCTGCTACTGCTGCGTGGAAGATTCTCAAATGGCTTTTGTTGTCGAGGCTGAGCGGCAGCTCTGCTCTGCCCGAGACGGCGAGTGTGTGCGTCTCACCGCAACGCGTCGCTCTCAAGCGAACAATCAATCACCCAACCAACCAATCAATCACCCAACCAACCCAACGCAGTCGTTGGCTGCGCACGATGAATGCTGTACCGGGTCATCGCGTGCTAAACATTGAGCGGGGGTTAACATCGCTCTAGCAACGTACGTGGCAGAGTTTAATTTCATAAAATAGAAAAAAAACAACAAGACATATGTACAGACGTAAGAATCAAATCACACAATGCCGTTCCACGTGTGCATTTGTAAACAAGACTGCACATGCTCGTCTCGAGTTACGCACACTCCGACGACTGCGATGCGAGGAGGAGAGGGGAGCGCGACTCGAGTCGCTGCGGCTGCCGTCGGCCACCAAGACGCGGCGGTGGAAGCCGCCGCAGACACCACGAGCATAACGTCCCGGGTAGGGGCGGGGAGCAGGGCAGGGAGAGAGAGGTGATGATGATGATAATAATATTATGCTTATAACTACCGTCATCATTCCGCATTCATCCGAGCAAAAAGGTTATTTCCTTACCGAACAGGGTTACGCCGTATTATTTAACAAATGAATACAGATATATCTGTCAATGCTTCCACTAAATATATCACTAAATATGAATAACTGTTAGCGACGCTTTGCTTGTGATGTTGCTGGGTGAACGCGTTCCAAGTGTGTGTGTGTGCGCGTTCCCTGGCACCACACCTCCTCCTCTCTGCTTCGCCTCAACCACAGAAACCAGAGCTCGTGTTGGCTGCCGCGTCGGGAAATCGTGAACACATTCGTGATGATGTCCTCGGTGTTGATCTCACGCTAATGTACTGTATAGGTACAGCATACACATCATTATCCGTTAGCGAATATGAACATAATCGTATTCATCCGTGGTGAACATAACTCGTATTCGGGATCATTAGTCAGACCACGTGTATGATCAATTCGGTGGTGTTGCAATGAGTGCCAAGTTACAACAACAAAGATCCCCGCCTGAACAGGATGTATGAAGGAGCGAGTGCTGTGAGCGAGCACCTATGAAGTCGGGCACGGTACACGAGGGGTGGGTGGCCAGCACCACGCCCAGCCGCCTTTGTCTCCCGAGTGGCGATGTTGACACACCGCACCAAGTTACAACCAACCCACCACGTGTCAGCTCCGACGTCCGCTGCTGTTGCTGCTGCTGCTGCGAGCGCTCGTGTGACCGTCTGCGCGTTACTCGTGCCGGAGAGATGCGAACTGAAACATTCCATTGATGCCAGCTGGAGACCACGAGGAGAACACACCGTCGGTGTTGGCGTGGTGCTAACAACAATGCCTTCGATCAATACACACGCGGCTGCAGCGCCTGCACGAGTGGGACGTGTGCCTGTACACACACTCGAGATCAAATCGCGGATTGGGATCTCATCCGAGAAAATTGCCGGCTCGCAGATGCAATGCGCGGGAATGCATGCGGGCAGTTCAAGTGTAAGGTCCTCAGCTCTTAGCAGAGTGAATTAAGGAAATACATTCATACTAAAGGCTATGAATGTACTGACCGCCTCTCGCACATTGTAGGCTTCGCAACATCATTGCGTAAAAGAGATGCGAATGAAAACCAAACACCGTACCGCTGTTTAATTATCATTGAATCGTCGTTAGTTGTTGTTGTTGTTGTTTAAGACATCATTGCACGGTTTGCGCTGTGCTCTGTAAATGTGAGTCCAGTGATGGTCCATTAGAGCCGAGACGAGCGACGAAATCGAGGTCCCTCTGTGCACACCGCCGCTGAGTGACCCGGGGCCGGCAGCCCTGGGCTGGGCCACAGCCCCCGACGCCGGCAGCCCTGGGCTGGGCCACAGCCCCGACGCCGACAGCCCTGGGCTGGGCTACAGCCCCCGACGCCGACAGCCCTGGGCTGGGCCACAGCCCCCGACGCCGGCAGCCCTGGGCTGGGCTACAGCCCCGGGCTGCCGGCGTCTCCCCTCGGGCACGAGGCGCGCCGCTCGACAGGCGGCACCATCGGCGGCGTCGGCGTGGAGACGATAACCTCCTCGATTAGCGGACAATACTGCCTCCTTCACAGATCTGTCCTTCCAGATAAACACATACGAGTACATTTTACACATCCCATCAGCCCCTACGGCCTTCTGGGAGTGCATCATTCAGCAGCATTGGCTCGACGCAAGTAAAACCCGTGGACCGGTTTCGGCATTCGCTGTCTGACCAGCAGATGTGGCCTTGCTAGAACCGATGCTGGTGAACTGCCAGATGTGGTGATAGACAAGGCCCCTCTCGCTAGGATTTGTAAATAGCACGCAGCACAATCATTCTCCACATCATTCAACTCGTCGTGGAGACAAGGAAGTGGAGAATCAAGTGGAGAATCAAGTGGAGAATCAAGTAGAGAATTAAGTGGAGAATTACGCGATCGGCCACAACACTGAGAGACCAGTTCCACAATTGCGTCTCGGTGCTTGACCCCACGGGATGAGTTTGAGCGCAACTGAGTCGCAAAACAAGGGACGTCACACAACAATCACGGAATAAACACGCTACAAAAGTGCCTTGTCCCTAATTGATACAGCATTGATACACGATTGATTTATTGCATGCTCTTGTTTTTGTCCGTATTTCCCACGTGTGATTTACATTTTTGGCTTCAAATGAGACACGAGGAGGAAGACTGAGACACGTTGGGTCTGGATCACACGGGGATGTCGCCCGAGCCTTTGGCCAATATTCACGTCTCTGGCTTCGTCAGAACGAAGGCAAATTGGTTCTGTCGAGGATTCCATTATCACCGACAACAGCTTGACCCTGCGTTTCTGGGGCGAACGAGCAACCTGACCTTGCCCTCGCTTGAGGACATGACTCGGGTGAGCGCGCATCGCGAACACCGAGCACGTCGGAAAAGGACGACCAAGGAAGTGCCATGGCCCACATCCGACTCCCCACGCCGACCGCTGCAAATCCGTACACGGTCAAGGCTGACGAATACCTCTCGTTAAGGGACACCGTTTCGTGAAGGATCCCATAGCGAGTGACGCCAAGTGCACGTGGCATCGAGGACCGAGGCTCTTCAATAGCCGATGTCACTCGGCGGGCGGAGGTGCAGATGGAAACTTAAATCGGCCCAATCAGGCGCATTGTGGTCGCCTCGCGGTGCTCACCACAGGGACGCTCTAAACGAAAACAACAGCAGTAGCAACAAAAAGAGCCGCTTGAAGATGGCGTGAGGAAATCCCAATTCTCGTGACATTTCCATCGAACTGGGACCGGAATGGCTCTCGGGATGGAAATGTGGCCGCGAGTTCTCGCCACTGGCGTCTGCAGGGCGCCGTTTGTCAGCCACGGCGCTCGGGACCCCTCGCTCAGTGGCTGCGTTCACAGCGAGGGGCCGACACCTGCGATGGACGCAGCACTATGGGTTGCGGTTGGTAACTTGGAAACAAATTGAGGTACAAACTGTATCTAATACGCTCCAAAGAAACAAAAGTTGATATAGCAATAGAGAAAATAAATGTTACACACTTTAAGCATTCCTAATGTAAAAAATAATTTTTAAAATGTAAAAAATAGTTTTAAAAGTCCATTCGATGCAAACTAAAGGAAATTCACAAACTAAAATCTGTGACAATTAAAAAATAGGTTGTAAACTTCGTATGTGTTAAGGATTAACACGAATGAACTACAAATCATAATACTCTACTTTTGAAACAAATTAATAGTGCAAATTTAAAATAACTCAATTAACTGGAATTAATTCCAGACGAATAGCTGGAAGACATCTGCTAAAACACATAAACCGCTGCCTGCGTGGTGGCGTGGTGGTGGTGTGGTGGTGGCGTGGTGGCGTGGTGTGGCGTGGTAGTGGCGTGGTGACGTGGTGGCGGCGTGGTGGTGGCGTGGTGGTGTGTGGTGGTGTGTAGTGGTGGCGTGGTAGTGGTGGTGTGGTGGTGGCGGCGTAGTAGTGGCGTGGTGGTGGCGGTGGTGTGGTGGTAGTGTGGTGGTGGCGGTGGTGGCGTGTGGTGGCGTGGTGGTGGTGGTGGCGTGTGTGGTGGTGTGGTGGTGGTGGTGGTGGTGTGTGGTGGCGTGGTGGTGTGGTGGTGGTGGTGTGTGTGGTGGCGGCGTGGTGGTGGCGTGGTGGTGGCGGTGGTGTGGTGGTGGCGTGGTGGTGGCGGTGGTGTGGTGGTGGCGTGTGGTGGTGTGTGGCGTGGTGGTGGCGGTGTGGTGGCGTGGTGGTGTGGTGGCGGCGTGGTAGTGGCGTGGTGGTGGCGTGGGTGGTGGTAGTGTGGTGGTGGCGTGGTGGTGGCGTGTGTGNTGGTGGCGTGGTGGTGTGGTGCGTGGTGGTGGTGTGTGGCGTGGTGGTGGTGGTGGCGTGGTGGTGGGTCTCTGCACGAGCCAGAGAAGCCACCCAGGAGCTGCCGGGTGCTCTCTCTCTCTCCTCATCTGCGGCGCCACGCGAGAGGCGAGCGAGCGCTACAAAACGTGTCCCTCGGATCCAGGATGTCACGGAGCCCAGGGAATTCCACCAACAATTCCGTTCTATTCCAAACCACGTTACGTTGCAATGAAGGTCAAAACATAACGTGCTCGCTGTCCTATCGCTCTCGCAGATGTATTCCATGTTTGGTCTAGAGATTCCCACCACTATTGAGTCCATCACATTCACACCGCCCCAGATTAAAGAGAGGCGCGTGTGTCACGGGCAATCCACTCGTGGGCGCAAACGGTGACCATTGGCCAGGCTGCGGACATTCGAGTTTGGTGAAGCCGTCCGCACGGGCGTGCACGGCGTGGAACCCTTCGCTCTCCATCGCACGTCGTGAGTCTTACGCCTATAATACGCCGTCAAGTAAAGCTGGGAATTAACTCTGCTGCGTGCTTTAGAAAAAACTAAAAAGCGGTCAACTCCGGTGAAAGCGCCGATCACCCCAAAGCCCGACTCTGCCTTCGAGCGGGATACACAAGTCGCTGACTCTGCACGCATGCCATCCTCATCCTTGGCGATGAACTTAACTGCAACGTTCTAAACCCCTCGCTATTTCATTGTTTGCATAAAAAGCATTAAAATGTTAAAACCGATTCCTGAATTATTTTGATCGCAATTCAGCCGTCAATGCTTAATACTTTTTTTTCTTCTTTTTTTAAATAAGCTGGTACGCGGCGGCTTCAAGGCCGTCGTCACCATCACCGCTCGGTTGGCTCCAGGTCACCGTAATGTGGCACGGGGCACGGGCAGTTTAAAACGACGGGAGCCGTCACCGCACTCATTTCTACGAACTTTGTTCTCACACCGTAAAGTGGAAACCCTTCGTCGTTTGGTTTTTCCCAAATAATTTCTGAAACTCGTGTTTGTCACAAAATGACTCGCTCCTTCGCTAAATAACCTGTGATTTGATACTGTCCTCAAACTCCCACTGGCAGATAAAATAAATAAAATGATTCAATAAAAAAAACTTCATGCACAAAAGAGCATTACTCTGTACAGTGATATCCCATGGCAGCCTGGACCCCACCATGAAAACATTGAATTTCCAAAGCTGAATCAAGGTGCCCTCGTACCCATTCGAGAAGGAGGAGACACGTTGACCTACTGTGGCTCAGGCTCCATCGCCGCCCATCCCATCGCACATCGCCCCTCTCCTAGCACAGGGCCTGCGTGGGCCGCTTATGGCCACACGCATCACTCGTCGTCCGCTTGCGTGCATGCGGAGAGAGGAACTCACCAACGCACACTGCAGAACCAGCGTGGTGAGTTATGGGAGACCTTCATCCAGCAGCGGATTGGCAAGGGGCTGTACAACACTTTTGTGTTATTATTTGAACGAGCTGCTGTTACAGTGCAATGCCATTCGGCCCTTGTTGTCGTTGCTGTTGTTGTTCACTACGGCATGGCCCTGTCACGTATCACTGTCCTACACTTTGTTGGTTGTAGTGAAGACATTGGCCACTTGATGTTATCAACAGAGCGCCGATACAACTTTGCTTTGTTCAAAATGGCAATCTCGGGGTCGTGTTCGTTTGGCATCGCTCAGGGGCTCCTTTGTGTTCTGCGCTCGTTTCCGTGTCAACGGCCTCTCACCCGGCACGTTCACTACCGTTCACCTTCCCGTCAGGTTCATCGCTAGTCAAGTGTCCGTTAGCCTGAAGGTGGATGACGATGAACCATTTACTGCAAGTGGATATTCTAGATTGTCTGGTTTTCGCTGCGTGGCAGCGCGATTCTGTGTATCTCGCATTACTGACATCGCGTGTGATCGCCGGTGGTTTACGCAGGTCTCAATATTGTCACGTTTATACAAATGTGTTAAACATCACCGCAAAACGTGGAATCATAAGAGGGGACAATGTAAAAAATTGTAATAAAAATGAAATAGAGAACGTATTAAAGTAAATAAACCAAAAATGTTTGAAACAGTTGGTGAAATAAACTTCCTACATCGCAAAATGTGAATTTATATATATAAAATAACAATGAATAATATGCTATGCCTGGACATGTAACTGTAGTAAATTTAAGAAAATATAACTTTGTCGATTTTTGACGTGATAATTGCCGAGCCAAGTGCAGAAGATGAACACTGGGACCGCTGGGCCGGATCGGGAATCAACTACTCCCCATGCAAGTCACCGCCACTCGGGTTCCCCAAATGTTGACAAACCACTGACGCACAGCCCAACACGTGTGACTGCTCGATGGAACTTAACAAGTCTTCCGGAAGCTTGTATCTTACACATTTCGTTTCACGAGGAAAAGAAACAAATGAGTCAGATTTTTTTTCCAAGTTCTAAACAGAATGCTAACTGACGGTGGGCACAGGAGCCGTCCTAACAAAGTTGTGCAAAATATGGGGAACCCCTTGGAGCTCTGCAAAGCGACATTCTCCATGGCGCGCACGGACTCCCTCGCGACACTCGACGGCGAGCCGGCCCCACGAGGCAACGGCGGTGGCGGCGGCGCTGGCGCGTCACACCCACTCGGTCATGGAGTGCTTGTAGTGAGCCACGTGGCTCTGCACGCCCTTCTGCTTGAGCTGCAGCAGCGTGCAGGCCAGAGCCAGCACGCAGATGACGAAGATGCAGGGGATGACGATCGCGATCACGTTGATCGTGCTCGTGGACTCGTCCATCGTGCCCACAATGTCCACGTCGGCGTTGGAGTGGGGGATGCCCCCGGGACGCAGGCGGTGGGTCGTGCCGTCGCAGCCCAGCCAGTCCCTCAGGATGGACTTGGGGTAGCCGGGCTCCACCGCCAGACGGTGGTTGTTGAATTTCCAGTAGTCCTTGCCCTTGTAGAAGTACGTGTAGGCTACGGGTGTACAAGACACACGCAACGTGTCAGAACGTGACCATGGAAGTTGTTCAGCATCATTTAGCATGAATGTTATGATTCTGATTTTTTTACTCAGGAAAGCCTCACCGGGTCTCAACACTATTTTTCAGGAAGGTCATTCCACCTTTCCAACCTGGCCTTTCTCTAATTATTCTTATTAATGTCTTGTATGTACCCTGTTACTATCCGTACTACATTAATGTCACTCATCTTGTGGCTCTCATTAATTGCCCAGCTTTCACACCCATACAGGAGAACACACCTGTATCAGTAACACCGCAGTATTCTAATCTTATTTTTCAATGCACAAAACGCAAATATAAGCAAGACAAAGACACAAGCACAAACATAATACACACAGCGCATGCGTACAGTTCCTTACGCTCCACACCTAATTACCCTGAGAGCCAAGGCCGCCATCCATCAGCTCAACACAAGAAGTACACATTGGTCTAAGTGCAGCGGAGATGGAATATAGATTCTGAGACATTTATAGATTGCAAGTTTAATGGCCAAGTCACGTGAGAAATCCAATCCGAGATAATGCCACCTCCACAATGGATGGGATCCCTGGCATGTAAGGAAGTCTGGCCCCGTGCTTGGTTTGACTTGCGTTTAGTAACGAGTGCATCACAAAAGATGATTCTTTCATTCCTTATTGCATTTGTAACACGTATGAATTGAACTTAAAAGGAAAATCAGAGGAGCGGGAAATTTTATTTGAGAGAAAGTCTAAATATTCTAACAAAAGATCGACTCTGACGCTGATGTTGGGCGCTGCGACAGAGGAGGAGGGGGGGGAGTGAATTCCAGACGAGCGGAGCTGCGATAGAGTAAGCGACGTTCACTGCATCTGGTTCGGGGAACGGGGCTGGGCAAGGAGGAGGAGGGTGGTGAGGAGTCACTCGGGGCAGATTGGAGGTTGCGAGGTGGAACATTCTGAGAGGCTCAATCGGCCGGTTGACCCAGAGCATTGACTCAGAGCGTTGACTCAAACGTGACCCATAGCGTTGACCCAGAGAGTTGACCCAGAGCATTGACTCAGAGCGTTGACCCAGAGCATCGCCCAGAGCGTTGACTCAGAACGTGACCCATAGCGTTGACCCAGAGCGTTGACCCAAAGCGTTGACCCAGAGCGTTGACCCAGAGCGTTGACTCAGAACGTGACCCATAGCGTTGACCCAGAGCGTTGACCCAAAGCGTTGACAGAGCATTGACTCAGAGCGTTGACTCAGAACGTGACCCATAGCGTTGACCCAGAGCGTTGACCCAAAGCGTTGACCCAGAGCGTTGACTTAGAACGTGACCCAGAGCGTTGACCCAGAGCGTTGACCCAGAACGTGACCCAGAGCGTTGACCCAGAGCGTTGACTCAGAATGTGACCCATAGAGTTGACCCAAAGCGTTGACCCAGAGCGTTGACCCAGAGCGTTGACTCAGAACGTGACCCAGAGCGTTGACCCAGAGCGTTGACCCAGAACGTGACCCAGAGCGTTGACCCAGAGCGTTGACTCAGAACGTGACCCATAGCGTTGACCCAGAGCGTTGACCCAGAGCGTTGACCCAGAGCGTTGACCCATAGCATTGACCCAGAACGTGACCCAGAGCATCGCCCAGAGCGTTGACTCAGAACGTGACCCAGAGCGTTGACCCAGAGTGTGACCAGACCCAGAGCGAGCGTGCGCTTTGTAACAGAGGCCAGCGAGTCTGTGCAGGATGCGTTGTTGAACGGGAAGCCGGAGAGGGAGATTTGAGAAGCTCTCTGGTCGTGCCGAGTGTCGAGCATTGTGCGGGAGGACGCGATTTTGGAGCCACTTGAGATTTAGAGATAAATATGATGGGAACATCATCAGCTTACTCTTCTGAACATATACAACGACTGACACCTGCATGAAGTTTAATCTGTGAGCGAGTTCAACCAGAACCCGCGTCATTGTCATGCACGTTAATAGGAGTGGAGTTACACTCCCCACGTGTGTTTGGGGCAGCGTGGACAGAGTCGGAGTGCGGCCTGCTGGAAGGCTCCATTCTGTTGTTGTACGGTTCATACGGTAAGCAGTGATACATTAGACAACACGGTGGCCTACTGTTGCGAATATGTTAGGGGATCTTCAATGTACACTGTGAGTGAAGTAGGCGGTGAGTTTCATGGTTAATGCACACCACCGCAGTACTAATTGATCTTCTTGGTTCTTTCGGTAAAGTCACCTAGAAGGGAAGTAATAAAATAATAAAAATAAAACATAATAATTATTTTATTACTTCCCTTCTACGTGACTTTACCGAAAGAACCAAGAAGATGAATCCCTGCAGTCACGAAAGCTTTAAAGTACTAATTGAGTCGGCTGCTGGATTAGAACCGCGATCCTCTGCAACAAGCGGCGAATGCGCCGCTAGCGCTGGTCCACAGGGCCGCTCGTCCCTGGTTATCGGGAGCGTTCGTGATGGTGGCGGTGCGGAGTCTGAGTCGACGCAACAGCCTCATCAGAGTCACAGCGTCTCACTACTCAGGCACGTGACAGGGCAGCACTCGTCGCCACCAGCGGCCCCGAGCTCGTGGTGGAAGCTCCACATTCCGATGGCAGTGGCCACAGAGGTTAGCCTTTGTGGATTCCCCACGAAGTGTTTCATGTTATTAAAGACACGAGCCAGAGGAGTGCCACTGTGGCCACGCAACAACAGACGAGGGGAGGAGGAGGAGCAGCAACTGTGATGCCGCCACCACGAAGCCGTTCGGCAGGCGCCCAAATCCCCGACCTCGCCACCACCAAGCAACGGAGCCAACCCCGCGTTCACCTCACCTCACACGAACACACCCGCACGCATTTCCCCCCCCCCCCCCCATAGAGCTCCGAGGGGAGGTCACCTGGCCGACCGGTTTTTATCCGAGAAACCCTTATCGGGGTTAACTCTCACGGTTTCCGGCGATCAGGGAATTGGATGACCTCCCCCGTGCTACGTGGCACGCGGCGCTGCGACCAGCCTTAATATGGTGTGGTCGCGGCATGGGGCATTCGGCCACCGCGGTTGAGGCGCATTTCCCCCCACACACACCCCCACGGGTCGACGGGGCAAGCAGGGGAGGGACGGGACAGCATGAATAGCGGGACCGCAGGAGCTGTTGCGCATAGTCATGGAGGGTTGGGATAATTACGCTTGAGCGCGCAGGCCCCATTGTTAGGAAGGGTAAGGGATTAACTAGGATTACGCCTTGCACGCCGCACACTGATTAGCATATCAACAGCGCCCGGAACCGCCGTGCGCGGGCTCGAGGTGCACGAGCCCATTGTTCAGCGCAGCATCCCCTTTGAGGTAGGGAGGATAAATAGAGGGGCGCAGAGGGGAAATCGCTCTCTTCTCTCCAGGCCAGCGGACCAGCAGCAGCTCCAGCCAGCGACCCGGACGTCCGTGCGACGCATCGAGGTACGTGTTAGCGCAGGGAGCAGCGAACCTCCGCGGGCGCCAAACAGGAGTGGGGAGGTGAAGTAGATAATAGCCGATAAATAGGGAATAGGTGCCGGTTTAGGGAATAGGCCAGCCTCGTCGACTCACTGATTCAACATTAGTACCAGGTAATAAATCATTATAGCGAAGCGTGGTCTCGCGTGATCTTGTCGTGCAGTGTGAGCGTGTGGGAACGCGTGTGGTACTGTGTGTGCGTAAGCTCGCGGCGTGCGTAATCGGCGTACCCCAGGTGCGCGATCATAACGTGAGCGGCCAGCAGGCGGCGAGCGCTGCGCAGAGCGGCGCAAGAGTGGGTATCGCGTGTGGAGCTGTATGCGTGTGTGCGCGCACGTTCACTACGTGTATAATACAGGTGCGCACTCCTAACGTGAGTGGTCTGTATTGAGTGAGTGCCGCGCAGAGCTGTGTGTGGGTGCGCTGTGTGCACAGTGGTTCGCCACGTGAGTGAGCGCTGCGCGAGCTGAGCGCGCGGGTGAGCGTGTGTACGCAGTGGTTCTGTAGTGCTGCGGCTCGCCTCGGGGAGCGCTGAGCAGAGCGGTGCGAGAGTGGGTGTCGCGTGTGTTCACCCCGTGTGTGATACAGGTGCGCGATCATAACGCGAGTATTCAGTGGCGAGTGAGTGCCGCGGGGAGCTGTGTGCGTGAGTGCGCATACGTTCGTTACGTGTCGGATACGGATGCGCATTGGTAACGTGGTTATTCGACGTGGAGGCGAGTGCCGCACAGGGCTATAGACGGGCACACGCTCGCAGTGTGCGAGAGCTGCACGTAGCGGTGTAAAGAGGGGGAGTGTGGCGTTTGATTGATGATGCTGTGCGCACGTATGCTCGCAGCGTGGGGCGCGGCGCGAGGCTGTAACAGTAGGGGCGTCATGTTCGAATGCTGGCGAAACCGTAGCGGGTAAATAGGGAGGTGGGGTAACGTAAACGAAATAGGGGATGCAGGCGGGAGGGACCCCGGGGGCCAACGGCCCCACACAACACGACACGAACCATCTCTGCTGAAGCTCTCTCGTCATGGCCAGCAGACCTCAACATTGGCATTTAGCTCACGAACAAATAGTTGCCTAGAGCAAGAATAAAACTTTTAATCTCCGCAGCCAAGTCCAAAAGTAGAATATCACAAAAAATAAAATCCATGTATATCCGACACGCACATTGCAATCACAGTCGTCAAACGCTCCAGTCATGTCATCATGGGCAGAGTTGAAGGCAAGAAATAGTTTTCAGGTGAAAAATAAAGAGTCAGTGGCCTGGATTCCTTTTCACGATGCCTCGTGCAATCTATCTGTTATATATATACATCACGGTTACTGAAACGTGCATTTGACGATAAGAAATCTCGGCATTTTACAATACACAAACATTTCTACACTTCAACTAATAAGAGGGGACCATAATGCAGTTCGTCAGAAGCTGTTAATGGTTTTGCGCAATGCACAAGGCGTCGTGTGCACATTGCTGTGTCTTGTTTGAAACCCGTGGTTTTGCAGCCTGCATTGCTTTTTCTGTTGTGATGAAGGGTTTTCTCGTCATTTAGAGTTTTAATTCGAGTCTCAAGTTCACTTTGCATAACCAGGTGAAACCTCTCAAGAGGTCAAAATTACAAGCGTGACCTGGGCCACCAACATTACAAAAGCAAACCAGATAAAGTACAGTAATTAAGCAAATAGAAATCAAGACAAAAAACAACCGTGTCACATCAACAATTTTACATATTGCACAAACGTAAATTAATGTTCATGGTTTTTTGTGGCCTGAGTCAGCATGGGCAGAATATATTTAGACTAATCACTGCACAATTCCAAAATTAAGTTACAGAAACATGATTGTACTAATATGTAAACAGGCAAGGATACATGATGTCAAATGATCGCTTCACGATGAATGAACGCCATCACAGTGTCCGTGTAACACTTGTCTAGGCGTTATGTGTTCACACATGACACCAATAATGCAATGGTGTGAAACGGTGCATTCATGTTGCTACTCACCTCCTTCATTCCCAACAAAGGCACCCTTAGGGGCCTCTGGGATTCCCTTCCAAATGTTAATGGACTTGGGGTAGTCTATGTCCACAGTCCGCTTGTCTTCATTAAACCTCCAGTATCTGTTCACAAGCAGGCACATCCACCGGTCCCGTGTAACGCATCACGGGCCAGACCACAAACAGTGACGGATTCGATTGCTCTCCTAAGAGGGATTGTGGTGGTTGTGAAGTCGCGCCACCCAAGACGGACCGAGGCAGGGCCGAAAGAAGAAGGCGCCGGTCTTAGCGGGAAAGGTGCTGAGATGGGGCCAGTTAGCAAGGGGTGGGGCCTCATGCGTAAAGGGGCGGGGCGTAGACAGGAAGAGGCGGGGCCTAAAGAGGAAGGAGGCGCAGCCTAAGAAGAGGAAGGGCCTGTGGCAGTTGGACTTGCCTGTTGATTTACGGCAATGGAAGTGCAGAATTAAACACATGCAGCAGGCAGCAGCAGGCAGCATTCGCAGCACAACTTTAGTGCTGCAGATACAGTCATGGGCTGACTGGTAATAAATATGTCCATTTGGTATTTAGAAGGCACGATCATTCACAGACGATTATAGACTGCCAGTAGGGAGCGATGTTGTTACGTGAAACCCAAATTTGTCAAATTTTTAAAAAATTACCTTCAAGTCACTCAATTAGGTATTAAAGATAGCAGCAATCATCACGTGACAGTCGCCGAAATATATATAAGCCTCGAAATCCAAATAAGGAATGGCCATCACCACGTCTGCCAGCAGCCACTTGCTGAACGATAGACGTGGGCGACTCCACGAGCCACCGCACACACCGGGGCTACGCACAAAAGCGCAATGGACTGCTCCTCCTCCTACCGGTCTCCCTTGAAGAAGAACGTCTTGCTGGTGGGGTCCCACCAGAGGACGGTGTCGATGCGGTCCTGCGGCAGCCCCTTGCCCAGCTCCGAGAGCGTGCGCGGGTAGCCGGGCTCCGGCCCAGCCTCGTTAAACACCCAGAACTTGTTGCCTGCAGCGGCACGGGGCGCACAGTTGGAGACCGGCGCCGAGCCAAGATTATTGGTGTTTTGATTTTTTATCACCGTTGCTCTCATTACACACCTGGTTTTAATAATAGGGCACGTGCGATCACAGCCCGGGGGTATGCGAACGAGTACCAAGTCTGGAATATTTAAACTAAACCAAACTATTTGTATTTTACCAAGTAAGGCCCACTGCGTGAAATAGCTCTTTTTCAGAAGCGACCTGGCCATAAACGATAGTTGAACGATAAGGCTTATTACGTGGAAATTTCTTGGAGTCAAATAATCTAAATGATTCTAAATGTGGAGGGAAAAACCGGAGGACCCGGAAAAAAATCCAAGCGAGGATTTGGAGAACACCCAAACTCCAAATATACAGCAGGCGTCAGGTTCGGGATCGAACCAACGTCCTCATGTATACCAGGCGAGGTAGTTAACATCTCGCCACCGTGGCGCCCCCTGCAATAACACCAGGTGCTAGAGAAGTCACCAGCCGGAATAATCCAGACTCATCCTGGATTATTCCCGCTAGAGAGGTCACACTGAGTGAGCAGTTCTGTTACGAGGATGACCTCAGCTCACGGCCATTGGCAGTGGCGGCGGTGATCGGAGATCGCAGGGAGGGAACGTGCAACCTAGGGGAGCAATAGCGAACATTCCTTACGCGAAACACGTGGCGGTGAGTGCCGCACACGGGAGCACCGTCACCTTTGAAGAAGGCGAGTTTCCCGTCGGGGCGCTCGTAGGCGGCGTCGATCTTGGAGGGCATCCGCGCCAGTACTGCCCAATGAGCATCGGGGAGCCCTCCACCACGCGGTTGTTTCGCACCTGCCAGAACCACTGGTCCTGCACCGCGTCGCAGCAGCGGCAGCAACAACAACAATCCACTCGCAGATACAATCAACCGTGCAGCGCACACAGCTGAATGTAGATTCACAGGTTCATCTTTGTGCAAAAGCCTGGCCATGTCCAACTAAAAAAGAATGCGACCCAGTCACTGATAGTCACTGATAGTATCAATCATTTCAACCTGTAACGTGGTGATATCACCGAGCACGTGGGTTTAACTCCGAGCGAGAGAGTGCACGAGGGAAGGTGGCGACCTCCAGATTTCTGTTTAATCACGAGCAGCACGTACGAGCCATCACCGTCGTCACCATCAACCATGGTCAATCTACTGCTGGATGAAGGCCTCCCGTGCCGGCTGCATCCCTCACAATCCTGGGACGACGCGGTCCCAGGTGGCCGCTCGCACCTCCGACACGCGGCGCACTGCACAACTCAAATGCGATCGTTGTGGGCGGGGGGGGGGCGGGCGGGCGGCGGGCAGGCGGGCGGGCGAGACGCTCACCTTGAACACGAACATTTCTCCGCGCAGCACGGTGACCGTGTCGAAGCCGCCCTGCAGATGCTGGGCAGGGCCCCGGGAGGCCCGGCCGCTCGTCCAGGGGGTGCTTGGGGGGCCGCGGCCGCTTGTCGGGTCTGCGGGCGCGCGACGGCGGCTCGGGCCGCTGTGGAGGGGGCAGCGACGTCTGCTTCGTCGGGTCGGGCTCCTTGGCTGGAGGCCCTACCACGCACGGGCGCGGGCACAGAGGCGAGTGGGGCAATGAGGTCACCCGGCCACTGCTACCGTAGCGTCGGGATCGCGACGGTTCGTAACGGCACCGGCAGCGGCCGTCTGCAACTCTCTCCCGTCGCACACGCAGCAGCAGCAGCATCCAAGCACCATCATCATCATCCACCTTAAAGCAGCAACTCTAGATTCTGACTCGTTCAGGCTCTCACCCGTTCAGGATCTCACCCGTTCAGGATTTCACCCGTTCAGGATCTCACCCGTTCAGGCTCTCACCCGTTCAGGATCTCATACAAGGAACTTTGAAGTCTGGCTCTGCGCCTCCGAGTTCTCGATCAAAGATTTTGTCCGATTTGCGACGTAAGTGGTTAGGCACTAGTAGGATAGAGTGGCTAACCATGCCGAAGACAGAGTGGCTTGTTGGGCAGAATAGCTAAGCAGGTGTTGGTGGAGTGGCTAAGTGTACTCTACGTAGTAGTCAACAGAGCGGTCATCTGCCATGTGATCTGCAAGACCGTTGCCATGTGCAGGATGCGGGAGGGCCGATTGCCGAGACAGCTATTGGAGTGGTCTCCAAGAGTTCGGCAACAAAGGATAAGAGAAGAACGAAGAGCATATGATGAGAGACTGTCAGGGCAGATCTTTGGGTCTATCTGTAAGTGAGACCAAATGCCAGTCTCTATGTCAGACTATGTATGGGTCTCTGTGTGGGTCTATGGATCTCTCTGTGTGAGTCTACGGTTCTCTCTGTGTAAGTCTATGGGTTTTTGTGTGACTTTATATGGATCTCTGTGTGGTGAGTCTATGGGTGTCTGTGTGAGTCTATGGGTCTCTGTGTGAGTCTATGCGTCTCTCTATGTGAGTCTATGGGTGTCCGTGTGAGTCTATGGGTCTCTGTGTGAGTCTATGTCTCTCTGTGTGAGTCTATGGGTCTCTGTGTGTGAGTCTATGGGTCTCTGTGTGAGTCTATGGGTCTCTGTGTGGTGAGTCTATGGGTTTCCTCGTGACCTATGGGTGTCTGTGTGAGTCTATGGGCTCTGTGTGAGTCTATGCGTCTCTCTATGTGAGTCTATGGGTGTCTGTGTGAGTCTATGGGTCTCTGTGTGAGTCTATGGTCTCTGTGTGGTGAGTCTATGGGTTTCCTCGTGACCTATGGGTGTCTGTGTGAGTCTATGCGTCTCTCTGTGTGAGTCTATGCGTCTCTCTATGTGAGTCTATGGGTCTCTGTGTGGTGAGTCTATGGGTTTCCTCGTGACCTATGGGTGTCTGTGTGAGTCTACGTGTCTCTCTGTGTGAGTCTATGTCTCTCTGTGTGAGTCTACGGGTCTCTATGTGTGAGTCTATGGGTCTCTGTGGGAGTCTAAGGACGGATCTTGCAGGTCTCTGCGAGTCGCCTGTGCAGCAGCTGCAGGATGTGACGGAGAGCGGAGCGCGTTGGTAGCCACGGTGAGGTGCAACGGCCGTGGCATCAACGGAGTTGGCCGCGGCGGTGGCGGTGCCGACGCTCACCGTAGATCTGCTGGATGCCCAGGACGTCGTCGTGCGGCAGCTGGAAGTGCACCGTGTCCATGTACTGGTAGAAGGGCGCCATGATGGCATTGGGGTCATTGGAGTGCTCCAAGCCGAGCGCGTGGCCCAGCTCGTGCACGGCCACCAGGAAGAGGTCGTTCCCTAGCAACCGCCACCACGACGGGCCGTGGGGCAGTCACGTGGGGTGGAGAGGGATGGGGCACGGAACAAGGACACCAGCAGGGCATTACGTCACGAATCATGATCTTCAAAGAGAAATGCATTCCATTTCACAAGTCTGACATAATCTTTGGGTCTTTGAGTAAAGTTACGTAGATAGGTTCAAAGAAACTATTTAAAAAACTACGACGTTTCGATCGCAACACAAGCGTTCGTCATCAGGAAAAGGGGGTTAGCCTCTAAAGGCAAACTGTTGATAAAGGTTTGAAATGGGCGTAGCCAAAGTGTCAGCAGCATGGATTCCTGCAGTCACGAAAGCTTAAATCAAGATTAAGCATGTTTTCTGGAAAATAAGTAACGGCCTATACTCTTTGGTTCTTTCGGTAAAGTCACGTAGGTATAAAATAAAATAAATTTAATCACGACGTTTCGGGCGCAACACAAGCGTCCGTCATCAGGTGGGACAACCACAGCAAGAAACAATTGCAATAAAAGAGTCACGAAAACTTAAAATCTAGAAAGTAACGGTATCCGTATTTCGTGGTTTCAGGATACAATATCAAGTGCCAATGTGACGATCTTAGTGAAATCAGTTTGCCATAACCTTGCAATTATATTCACAGAATGGTTCGGATTCGAAAGGGGACTAAATATCTAAGTAAACGTGAAACGGGCGACGGCGGTGCCACCCACCATCGTTGTTTTTGTTTCCGAGCGTCCACGGCTCGTCCGAGTCGAAGTGCGTGTCGCCGCCGATGCCTGGACCGGGGAAGTAGGCGTGGGCGAGGAAGCCGCCCTCCCTGTCGAAGGGGGAGCTGTCCCCGTGGAACCCCGACGCGAAGAAGATCATGATGTCGGCGTCGCGCCGCCCGCTGCGGATCTCGTGGTAGGGGATCTCCTCGAAGGCGAGCGGCGTGACGCGCTGCCAAACGTCGAATGCCCGGCGGATCGCCCGCCTCGTGTCTGCCTCGCCCACCTTTGGGGTGGAGTTCTGCAAGCTTCGCGACCCCACGCGCACACGCACTGCCAACAACAACAACCGCCATTAGGCATTAAGTGGCGGTGACGTCACCACGGCGCTTGTGCCAGGTTATGTGCACGTTAAGGCCACGTATGTCGAATCCCGCTGGCAGGTCACGGGGCAGACCCAGGTGCCATGGGTTGACTGACTGAGATGACTGGCCGATGCACCACCTGTGCCCCCTACTGTGCAAACTTGCTGTGTTTTAGCCACTCGCCATTCCACTTGTTGTGAGCGTCGCACCTCTGCCTCCGTTGTTGTTGGAGGGCGACTGCCTCCAACTGCCCAGTAGCGTCCTTCACGAGTCTGCTCCATAGATGCCAATCTTGACACCGCCGCTGGTACCAGTCATCAGCAAGTCCACTCAGCTCCACGCCCTCCTGTACCACTACACTCATCTCTTCTCCCTTCTGTGCCGTGCCCGGTTAGCCCCTCGATCTGGCCGAACATGCGGTGGCTGGGCATGCAGGCTACATGACCCAGCCAATGCAGCCTTGCCTGCTGGAGGAGCTCACTGATGGGACTTTGTTCAGATCTTTCGAGTATTTGTGAGCTCCTCACACAGTCCAGCCTGGTTAACCCCAGGATGGATCCATACTCTTTGGTAACCGGCGAAGATGTTCCATCAGGGGAGACCACATTTTGCAAGGGAGGGCATGACCGTGGCCGAGGAGGCCCAAAGCTTCGTTTGCAGCGACAGACCAGGACGCTTCCACATAGCATTACACAGCCGATGAAAATATAATGCTCTCAGCTGATTCAGAGTGAGACCTCTGCTGTTAAACCAGAGCCGGTCATGAGCACACTGCCCAGGTATGCAAAACTCTCCACTCTTGCTACAACTGCCCTATCACCAATTGGCAGTTGTGGGGGTGGAGTGTCTGATGGTACAAAATACCCAGACAGGTGCTAAGTTTTTTTTTTCCTCTGAGTGAGCAGCAATCACCAGATCATCAGCATACATAACATGGTTGACCAATAGGGAGCCATCCCTTGACCGCACCTGGGTATCGATTAGCCTCCCATTCTCTTTGGTTTTTAAATCAACTAAATTAAATCAATTGAGTTGTTTTCATTTATTTAATTTTATACCTAAACTTTACCGAAAAAACCAAAGAGTATGAATCCTTGCAGTCACGAAAGCTTCAAATCTAGCCTTCCATTGTATCTGTACCAGATGTAAATTCCTCCGGTACAGCCATCAAAGGCTTCACGAACTACATGGTCAAATAATGTGGGATCCAGAGGCCATCCCTGTCGCACCCCAAGGTGAACAGGGAATGGCTCCAACTCCCGGCCACGTAGTTTTACCCGGGGCCTGCTCACCATTATGAAGGTCCTTAATGATTGTGAGCAGAGTCAGGAACTCCAAAAGCATGAATAACAACCCAGAGCCCAGGCCAATTGATGGTATCATAGGGCTTAACCAGATCAATAAAGCAGATATGTAGGTCTTGTTGGAATTCCCTACACCTCTGCTGTAGTAGACGGACAGAAAATATGGCATCTGTGCAGGACCGCCCTTTCCTGAAACCACTTGGGCTCCGCAAGCCTCTCCTCAGCGTTCCTGGCAAGGGGATGTTAAATAATCCTTTCCAGGACCTTTCTTGGCACACTGAGGAGGGAGATTCCCCTGTAGTTGTTACAGTCTGTGCGGTCCCCCTTCTTAAGAGGGGTACCACCTGGGCATCCTTCCAATCCTGCGGAACCCGTCCAGTGGTCCAGATTGTTATTACGATGTCATGTAGGACAGTCTGCGCACAAACGCCACCCTCCCTCAGCATTTTGCTTAGAATATCATCTCTGCCTGGTGTTTTTCTAATCTCAGACTCTCGATCGCCTTCTGTACTTCCTCAATAGATGGCACCTCAGCCAACCACTCACAGAGGGCGACCACTTCCTCCAATATTTGAGGCACCGCAACCTCAGCAGGGTCATCCCCACTTTGCCCCATGATGTTTTCCAGGCACAACCTCAGCAGGGTCATCCCCACTTTGCCCCATGATGTTTTCCAGGCTGAGGGATTCCCCAAAACCTCACAGAAATGCTCAGCAAATCTGCAAACCTGTTCCTGGCTGACGGAGATCGGATCACCGTTCTTTCTCCTAATGATGGTGATAGGTGCGGCGCTGCAAGTTACATTTTTATGGAGTTAAAGAGTGATTCGTGATCGCTAGCTACTGAGGCAGACTCCATTTCCTCAGCAACCCACGACCATCACCCATCCATGCAGCATCTCATGGCTCTCCGAACCTCCGAGCGAAGGCTGCGGTAAGCCTCCTCATTCTCTGACGTGGGATGCTGTAGACGGTGAGAGTGGGCCTGTAGCTTTATCTCAACCAGCCTGAACACCTCCTCTGTCAGCCTGGGTCTTTGAGGAGGTCTGGACCGTGGCTCATGCAGCTCCATGAGCCACAGTCCTAAACCTCACCCATTTCCCCACGGCACACACACACAACAGCAACCGCCATTCGCCACTAAGTGGCGGTGACGTCACCACGACGCTTGTGCCAGACCACGTGCACCTTGAGGCCACGTGAAGTGTCGAACGCCCGCTGGCAGAAGGTCACAAGGCAGACCCAGGTGCCACGGGTCGATTGAGATGACTGAGATGCCTGGCTGATGCACCACCTGTGCCCCCTACTGTGCCAACTTGCTGTGCTTTAGCCACCCGGCACACGCACACACGTGCACACGCACACACGCTCGTGGGGTTGGTGCCTATGTATTATTGTTGTGATGTGTTTTGCCCAGGCACGTCGCAGGCATGAGCCATGTTCCAACGTGCAATCCAATTGAGTGATTTGTGTTGTAGCTGAGTGTGACGTGTTTTACACACACAGGGTGCGCCACACCTGTACACGCTGTGGGTGATGCACCAGTGGGTGATGCACCAGTGGGTGTGCACCAGTATGTGCCGCACCTGTAGGTGATGCACCTGTAGGTGATGCCCCTGTATGTGCCGCACCTGTAGGTGCCGCACCTGTAGGCGATGCACCTGTAGGTGATGCACTGTAGGTAATGCACCTGTAGGTGATGCACCAGTATGTGCCGCACCTGTATGTGCCGCACCAGTATGTGCCGCACCTGTAGGTGATGCACCAGTATGTGCCGCACCTGTAGGTGATGCACCTGTAGGTGATGCACCTGTAGATGATGCACCTGTAGATGATGCACCAGTATGTGCTGCACCTGTATGTACCGCACCTGTAAGTGATGCACCAGTAGGTGATGCACCTGTATGTGCCGCACCTGTAGGTGATGCACCTGTAAGTGCCGCACCTGTAGGTGATGCACCAGTATGTGCCGCACCTGTAGGTGATGCACCTGTAGGTGATGCACCAGTATGTGCCGCACCTGTAGGTGATGCACCTGTAGGTGATGCACCTGTAGGTGATGCACCTGTAGATGATGCACCAGTATGTGCCGCACCTGTATGTGCCGCACCTGTAGGTGATGCACCAGTATGTGCCGCACCTGTAGGTGATGCACCAGCATGTGCCGCACCTGTAGATGATGCGCCTGTAGGTGATGCACCAGTATGTGCCGCACCTGTAGGTGATGCGCTTGTGGTGCCACTTCTGCCCAGTGAGTGCGTAGCGGCGGCGGCGCCGCACACCGGGGCCGCGGTCGAAGCGGTCGGGGACTCCGCAGCGTGGCCTCTTCATCCACCTCCAAAGACAAAGATCCGCCGTGTAGCCTTAACAGATTGTTGGGGCAAGTGCTGTTAGCGAGTAGCACCTGTGAAGGCCGGCACAGCACACGAGGGGTGGGTGGCCAGTGCTATGCACAGCCACCTTGGTCTCCCTAGTGCCGATGTTTAGACGCCACACCAGGTACTCATTTGAGGTTGAGTCGACCACCTTCACACGCGTGCAGGGATATCACACACACACACGTGTAGACCTATCACACACACACACGTGTAGAGTGATGACACACACACGTGTAGAGCTGTGACACACGTGTAGAGCTGTGACACACGTGTAGAGCTGTGACACACACGTGTGGAGCTAAGACACACGCGTGTAGAGAGCTATGGCACACACGTGTAGAGCTAAGACACACACGTGTAGAGCTAAGACACACACGTGTAGAGCTAAGACACACACGTGTAGAGCTAAGACACACACGTGTAGAGCTATCACACACGTGTAGAGCTAAGACACACGCGTGTAGAGAGCTATGGCACACACGTGTAGAGCTAAGACACACACGTGTAGAGCTAAGACACACGTGTAGAGCTAAGACACACGTGTAGAGCTATCACACACGTGTAGAGCTAAGACACACGCGTGTAGAGAGCTATGACACAACGTGTAGAGAGCTATGACACACACGTGTAGAGCTAAGACACACACGTGTAGAGCTAAGACACACACGTGTAGAGCTATCACACATGTGTAGACCTATGACACACACGTGTAGACCTATGACACGTGTTGAGATATCGGACGCGTAGAGACAAGACCATCAAACTTGGTCAACACAAGCGTGCAGAGGCAGAGACAAAGATCCCCGTATAGTCTTAACAGACTGTAGGGGCAAGTGCTGTTAGCGAGCACCTATAAAGGCCGGCACGACACACGAGGGAGCGGGTGGCCAACACCACGCCCGGCCGCCTTTGTCTCCCTAGTGACGATGTTTACACCGGTTTGGTTGTTTTTTTAGCGACGGAGGAGTGGAATGCCACGCAGAGCAGGAGGAGAGAAGACAAACTGTGCACGGTCGGGAGTCGAACCCAGGGCCTCGTTGCAGTGGGGCGCGCGTGTCACCACTGCGTTGCTGCCACCCTGACGTCCAAGAAAGAGTCCTTTCGCGTTCAGGTGAACTCCTCCCTCAATTGCATTCAGCTAATTCCAGGGGGGAAGAAAACCCCACTTTTAATGCCATCGATCACTTTTAATATTCACACGAGCTTCATTAGTCAAAAGTTTCACTGCGTTTAATCCACGCACGCAACGGAAGCCAACCGTTCTGCCGAAACTAACTTTCTCTCTCCTATAAATGCAAGTCTCGAATCAACTTTTGTTTTAAATTGTCCTTGTCACGAGGAAATGAGGTTTGAAATGAATTACTCAAAGGGCGCCATCCTCCTCCTCCTCCACGCCGGGGGGGGGGGGGCACGGCACGGGCCGGGCTGGGCCCTCCCTCTCACGGCCCGCAGCTCTAGAGCCGAGTGTTGTGTTTGTCCTCCGAGTCGAGGACCCGGAAAATAAGAGACAGCCGTCGTGTTTGTTCTCTTCTCACAATCCGACGCCTGCTGCGTCTCGGCGTTGTATAATTGTGTCGTGACACCGCGGGATGTCACTGCGTGGTGCGGCCCTGGGGTCACGGCGTGTGCTGGAGCTACACCACGTTTTGTGGGTGCAGCAGTAGCAGCCCTGAGGGTCACGGCGTGTGCTGGAGCTACACCACGTTTTGTGTGGGTGCAGCAGCAGTAGCCCTGAGGGTCACGGTGTGTGCTGGAGCTACACCACGTTTTGTGTGGGTGCAGCAGCAGCAGCCCTAGAGGGTCACGGCGTGTGCTGGAGCTACACCACGTGGGTGCAGCAGTAGCAGCCCTGAGGGTCACGGCGTGTGCTGGAGCTACACCACGTGGTGTGGGTGCAGCAGCAGTAGCCCTGAGGGTCACGGTGTGTGCTGGAGCTACACCACGTGGGTGCAGCAGTAGCAGCCCTGGGGTCACGGCGTGTGCTGGAGCTACACCACGTTTTGTGTGGGTGCAGCAGCAGCCCTGAGGGTCACGGTGTGTGCTGGAGCTGCACCACGTGGGTGCAGCAGCAGTAGCCCTGGGGGTCACGGTGTGTGCTGGAGCTACACCACGTGGTGTGGGTGCAGCAGTAGCAGCCCTAGAGGGTCACGGCGTGTGCTGGAGCTACACCACGTTTTGTGTGGGTGCAGCAGCAGCAGCCCTGAGGGTCACGGCGTGTGCTGGAGCTACACCACGTTTTGTGTGGGTGCAGCAGTAGCAGCCCTAGAGGGTCACGGCGTGTGCTGGAGCTACACCACGTTTTGTGTGGGTGCAGCAGCAGCAGCCCTGAGGGTCACGGCGTGTGCTGGAGCTACACCACGAGGATGTGGGTGCAGCAGTAGCAGCCCTGAGGGTCACGGCGTGTGCTGGAGCTACACCACGAGGATGTGGGTGCAGCAGTAGCAGCCCTAGAGGGTCACGGCGTGTGCTGGAGCTACACCACGAGGATGTGGGTGCAGCAGTAGCAGCCCTGAGGGTCACGGCGTGTGCTGGAGCTGCACCACGTGGTGTGGGTGCAGCAGCAGCAGCCCTACAGGGTCACGGTGTGTGCTGGAGCTACACCACGTGGTGTGGGTGCAGCAGTAGCAGCCCTGAGGATCACGGTGTGTGCTGGAGCTGCACCACGTGGTGTGGGTGCAGCAGCAGCAGCCCTACAGGGTCACGGTGTGTGCTGGAGCTACACCACGTGGTGTGGGTGCAGCAGCAGTAGCCCTGAGGGTCACGGCGTGTGCTGCAGCTACACCACGTTTTGTGTGGGTGCAGCAGCAGCAGCCCTAGAGGGGCTCGGTGAGCGCTGACTGACAGCGCTGGGTGGAACCTCGCTCTGCGTGCAGTGCCGACCCCTACAGGACAGGGAGTGGGAGTGCCGGCCAGGGAAATGGGGTTACTAAGTGCCAGTGGCGCTCTGGTTGACCCAGAGGACTCGTGACCGGTTACGTCTACACAGGGGCCCCAGGTGGGGGCTCGGGGTGGTCACGCGAGAGGGAGACGAGCGCTGAGGCCTGCAACCTGCCACCTGCTGGCCGCTTGCCGAATTGCCGGTGGAAATTTCAACCAAAAGACGAACTTCTTATCCAGCAGTGGAATGACAAAGGGCTGTAAATGATGCATCATCATCCTTATAGTGATTATTCACCACAGTGGTGCCTCCAGATGGGCTTTCTCACGTGAGCTCTCTCTCCAGCAGAGGTGCTTCCACCAGCAGTGGCACGAGCAGGCAATTGCGGGGCTGCACCTTTGACCGCTTGTATCGCGGTGCGAGTGTGGGGCGCCAGGGTTTGACGGCATCGCCGTCTGGCAGAGGAAACGTCCCCACACGAGGTGGCCGCGCTGCGGAAGCAGGAGCCGATTGGTAATGGACTGGCAGATAAATAAATCACGCTTCGCAGTTCAGCCTCTATAGGGCTCAACGTATACAACATGCATGACAGCTAAAGCTAAGACACACACACACGATAACAAATCAAACGAGGGCACGCATTTTAACAAACAAAAAACAGCGCACACATTCTAATAATACAAACACGAGATTTTATGAAACAGTACGGTTGATGTTAATGTAAAGCAACAGCTGTAATTTTCATGAAGATGGTTGGAATTCCCTCCTCCCATCATCGTCGTCTCCCCCCCCCCNGCCTCAAGCTCTTACAAAATAACCGTGGCTGAATTCAAGAAACGCTTTACCCTCTTATCAATTACACCTTGGGCGGTGCTGTTAGCTGCTGGCCGCTTGGCGTTTTGAAACATTGTGCTCAGCAACTGCGTCAAAACGACGCCCATCCATCTCCCCTCGACTCCCGGAGCCGGCTGCTGTGAGTGGATCCTTGGCAAAGCGCAGCGGTAGCCGCGAGACAAACAACAATCCTGGTGGACGCCTGGTGGACGCCTGGTGGACGTCTGTGCACACACCAGGCGTCCTGGCGTCGCCGCCCCTTCTATCCATGCACAGCCCCAGTCCCATCGCGCAAGGGCTTGAAGCAGCCCACTTCGCCTTGCCTGCATCGAGGCACTGCGTTTGCAGTGGTGCACAAGCATCAATAAATAATGGCTACATTGATCGTAAAGACCACCTTGCAGTAGAGAATAGGCCGTATTTGACAACAACGCGCGCTATTCGCTCATCGCTCTCGGAGAGAGAGGGGACGACTCGGAGGCAGCAGCAGCCACGCGAAGAGCCGGCGCCAACAACTGCCCAAGCTCTGTGTCCCTCTGCGTATCGTGGTGTTAGCAGTCAATTATTGAGTGTTTACGTTTAGAATACCGGAGCACAAGAAGAAACCCACACGTGCGAGGGGAAACACTCTATTCCGTACAGACAGAACAGGTGGAGTCCCAAATTGTTGCTGTTGTGCGACGCAGGGTACGGGACCTCCTGGACGCGACGGCACCTTCTTCAGAGCACGGGAAGACGGCCGAGCTCCCAATACTCCAACTTCACCACCGTCGCGAGGCAGCGTTCACGACGGACGTGTTCTCTTAGCCTGTGCTTGTTTACGATTGGTATTGCAACAGGTGTGTAAGAAAGCAGCTGTTTTGTTGTGTGCTTACCGTACTGTTTGTGCTGCTTACCATTTTGTCGAGAAATCCTTTGATAGGCCAGGAAAACAGGAAAGGTATGTCAAAAGGCAGCATGAAAAAGGTCTTGCAAGAGCCGAGTTGTGTTAGGGAACTGTTCGAGTCGGGCAAATCCACGCGCCAATCAGTGATCACTCCGTCGCCGCGTGCACAAGTCGAGCGGCGCGCTGTTTGCAGTTTCATCGGAGAAGCGTAAATTTGGATAAAATAGATTCGTTTACATTATTTGGAGTATTAACCACAACAAAATTAGCCTTTTATAAACAAAAAAATGATTCTCATCGAGGCTTTCCGTAGCCATATAAATGGCATTGCACTTTTTACAGAGAATGCCAGGCAGGCTCTCGATGCCCAGTAGAGTCGTAGCAATCAGAGCAAGGTTATTAGTTGCGCTACGCAGAATCGCCAGAAGAGGGGGGGGCATGCATATTGCAGGACACGGCCACTACTCGATCGAGCGTGACCTTTAAAAGTCCTGGGGGGAAAACCTTTTAAAATCACTTGGAAGCTTATCATCGAGATGAATATTTGCAGAATGTTCCAAACAATAATGCCGCCATGTTTGTTTCAAAGGTTCTTGAAAACAAAACCGATCCATAATTTGCGGGGCCCTCTATAAATATAACCGGCACACACAAACACACGTGTGGCTGATGTTGATGTGGAGCAAAAGCCAGAATTTTAAACTGAGGTGCTCGATGAGCCAGAAGACTGCGTCTGCAGTAGCGGAGTGACGAGTCGCCGCTGTGACGACGACGACGCCTCCTGCGTCGTGTTTGCGAGTCGGGCACTCGGTCATTCTACGCTCCACGCCTCTGTTCTGGGCGGTGACCGCAGTTGCTGCTCACCGTCCGGAGAGATTTACATGTTTCATTTGTGCGTCGTCAAGTATCGCATCTGGCACACACCGACGCCAATAACCTCAAGTGTTCTAGAGTTGATGAGAATATAGCTCAACTACAGACATTGATTTTTGAACGTTTTTTTAGTATTTTGTTTAAAGTGGATGGGGATTAGCCAACTTGGCAGCTGGGGAATTGGCTGCATATTGGTTGTACGGAAATAGTCGCCCCTTTTCAGACTTATGAGCATCATCAATCACACGGCACAGCATCCTCGCCGATAAACACTGCGAGAGACGAAAACGAAGACGTGCGAACTGAAGAGCGCGTGGGCGGGTGTCAACGTGAGCGGCTGCAGATGGTGAGAGGCACTCTCTCTCTCTCTTGCTGGTCATGGTGGTGGTGATGGAGGTGGTGATGGAGGTGGTGCATGCTCGCGAGATGTAATATTTCATCCGCAGCGCCAGGACAAGCGTGTGCAAGTCGCAGTGCAGCAGTGACTCCCTTCTCACGAGTGCAAAACGTAAACCGGCCCATAAACATCTTTAGACAATTTATCTTTAATCGTCTTCATGCGATTTGCCATTGCATATGACCTTTGCTGTATTAAAACAGTGAATAATGACGAACGTAACGGGTTTTAAAGGGCTCTGCATCTCTGGCCCCGTGTGCTGTCGAGAAGGGCCACTGACCGAAGCATCACCGATTGAATGCCGTTCTCCTTTTAAAGGCCACGGAGTTGGGGGACTTTAACTTTGTACTTTTTTTGTTTTAGAGGACAAAAGAGGTGGTGATGGTGACCGTGGTGGTGCTGACAGCGACGGTGACGTTGGTAGTGGTGGTTGCGGTGGTGGTGGTGGTGGCTGTGGTGGTGGTGGTGGCTGTGGTGGTGGTGGTACCCACTCGAGCGTGCCGTGGTCCACGCTGCCCGTCACGTTGATGCCGTAGAAGCGCTGCATGGCCGCCACGGCCTGCGCCATGGCCCGCGGCGAGCGCATTGTGGACATGCGGCCCGCCCCGCCGGGAGGTAGCCATAGCGCTCCAGCCAGCCCTGCCACCACACAGGGACAAAGGTCACGCGCGAAGCCTTCACGGACTGTTGGGGCTGTCGGCGAGTGGCGCCACCTATGAAGGGCGGCACGACACACGAGGGGGTGGGTGGTCAGCACCGACGCCCGACCGCCTTTGTCTCCCGAGTGGCGGAGCACACAAACCGCACCAGGAACTCATTTGAGGCTGCGTCGACATCGGGGACACCCAGGACCGGTTCGGATCGTCGTCACCGGTGTTGGCCGTGAGCGAGAATCGAACCCGGGTCGCCGAGTTCGTAATCACTTCGCGACACAAAGCGAATAATGGAACTCCCTCTGCCCCGCCTGGCGGAGCTCGGCTTGGCGCGAGAGGAGCCGCGCGCACCCGGCGCCTCTCGGCCCAGAGGGGGTCGCACATCCGAGCGCGACTCTCGCAGAGTCCCAGCGACACGCGGCGGGGTACGCGGGCGAGGAAGCCTCCTCCACGACCGCCTACGCCGTGCTCGCAGCGGCCGGCGCTCACGGTGAGAAAAGATAAAATAAAGTTAAAAAAAATGTAACTTGGATTCGTGCGTGATGTGCGATGTTCGAACACTCCAGGATGTCAGGACGGAGATGGCCTTCGCTTGCCTCGTGCCTCATTCCATCTCCCACGGAGAAGCACGCAGCTTCGGGCAGGCTGCCATTCAACTAACACTCCCAACGGCCAAATAGGCAGCCTTCGATTACATTTGTGTTTGACGGTTCAAGTTGAATCCTCTAGGGAGAAGTCGAGGAGACGCGAGGAGAGAGGCCTCACAATGCCCTCCAGTCACCACCAACCAGATAATCGCCTTCCGGTCCTGCGTCTGACGCATTATGCGAGTGCTGCACTGTGCGCGACACACATAACACCCTCCCTGCATGCTTCACGTGTAGGGTGCTGCAGCGCGCATACCGCTCCCCCGTGTGTGCCTTCTCCAGAAATACATTTGCACGAGGAATGACTGAATCCTGCGACACGAGTTCGATTCCCTCCCGCGGCTCACACGAGTGGCGAGCGATGTCTGAAGTGGGGTCCTGGGCGCTCCAACGAACCCCCTCTGCCATCGTGGTGAAGTATGGTCAAACAACCTCCGTGATCGACATGAGAGTGGGGAGACCTTAATCCAGCAGTAAACTGATGGAGGGCCGTGAACACACAACTACATGGATATTCAGAAACCAAAACAATGTTGGTGCATTCTACGCGTGTGTGGTGACACGTCCGTGGAGCAACTTCGCAAGCACCGTGACTCCCCCCTGCCCCCCACCCTGAGCACACAGACACGCAGCACACACACACGCAGCACACACACACACGCAGCACCCACACACACGCAGCGCACACACACAGCGCACACACACGCAGCGCACACACACGCAGCACACACACACGCAGCACACACACACACACGCAGCACACACACACACACGCAGCACACACACACGCAGCACACACACACACANGCAGCACACACACGCAGCCTACACACACACACGCAGCCTACACACGCAGCACACACACACACGTAGCACACACACACACGCAGCACACACGCAGCACACATGCGTAGTGTCTCGGCAGGGGGATCGCCTGGCACCACGGGTTTTCATCCGAAGGGCCCCGAGGAGGGAAGTCCCGCGGTTCCCCGGTGCCAGGAGACTGGCCGACCCCATCAGGACAGGTCACATTGCGGTGCCCCTAAATTGGCTTAAAATTGTCTGGGCGCACAAAGGTTCACTGGGCCAGCCGCAATGAGTCACGCACGACATCGGGGAGGGGGCTGGGGTGAAATATGAAGCGAGCTGAGCAGACAATGAGGTCAGGGGATCGCAGCGCCACACACCGAATGCACACGGCGGGCAGGGTGCGTCGTCGCCAGCCGGACGCCCTTCCAGAGTAAACGGGCTGAGTCAGGGATTAATGAGTGCAGGTGCACAGGCAATAGGTCGAGAAATAACCGTCGCAACGCTCCATAAAAATGATTGAAAATCACAGGTAGGCGAACGATTGGCTGCGAAGGATGACGTAATCCTGGATTTTTGAATTCAAGGGGCATAAAAAGGGGAGCCAAAAACGGTTGAGCCCAGATCTCATCTTCAACAGCTTGGCCGCCAAGACCCCCTCCCCCTGCCGTCCTGCCTCCTCGAGCCGCTCGCGGCATCCGTGTGACGCCAGAGAGTGCCGCCATGAGGCAGTGGTAGGCGAGGCTTCGTCATCATCCCTCCGACTCTCACAGCGTCCGTGCGACGCCGTGAGTACAGCTGCGAGGTACATGGTAGGGCATGTGAGTGTTTGGGGATAGCAGTATGCTAGGCTCTGCTCCAGAATATTCCCTCCGGGCAGTGCAGGGTTTGCACCGTGAATAAACGTTAGCACAGAGCATCGGTGCGGTGTCTGTGATTTGTGTGCGGAGCGGCTGCGTGGGCGGACGCGCGGCGAGCGTAGGGCAGAGCTGCAGCTCGAGCGCTCGTTGAGATAATCGCCTGCAGGGGCGCGCGTGTTAGGATGTAATCGCCTGCAGGGGCGCGCGTGTTAGGATGTAATCGCCTGCAGGGGCGCGCATGTTAGGATGTAATCGCCTGCAGGGGTGCGCGTGTTATGATGTAATCGCCTGCAGGGTGCGCGTGTTAAGATGTAATCGCCTGCAGGGGCGCGCGTGTTAGGATGTAATCGCGGGCAGGGGCGCACGTGTTAGGATGTCATCGCCTGCAGGGGCGTGTGTTAGGATGCAATCGCCTGCAGGGGCGTGCGTGTTAGGATGTAATCGCCTGCAGGGGCGCGCGTGTTAGGATGTAATCACCTGCAGGAGCGCGCGTGTTAGGATGTAATCGCCTGCAGGGGCGTGTTAGGATGTAATCGCCTGCAGGGGCGTGTGTTAGGATGTAATCGCCTGCAGGGGCGTGTGTTAGTATGTAATCGCCTGCAGGGGCGCGCATGTTAGGATGTAATCGCCTGCAGGGGCGTGTGTTAGGATGTAATCACCTGCAGGGGCGTGTGTTAGGATGTAATCGCCTGCAGGGGCGCGCGTTAGGATGTAATCGCTTGCAGGGGCGCGCGTGTTAGGATGTAATCGCCTGCAGGGGCGCGCGCGTTCGCACCGCCGCGTGAGCATGAGCGGCGGTGCACGCGGGCGTGTGTGGAGTAACCCCGTGCGGCGGTGTCCCTCAGAGAGGGCGCTAGCACAGGGGGCCGATCACCCGGTTGGCGGGGGCCTGGCGGTAGCCGATCGACGCGGTGGAGGAGGGAGTGGAGGAGGGAGTGGAGGGGGCGGACGTCGCCCCCACCTGCCCGGCGAGGGCGGTGGGGTGGATGCCGGCCCCCACACGTGTACACCACGTGACAATTTGTTTGGTCATGTTGGGTGGTGGAGGAGGAGAGGGGGTTGATGGTGGTGGTGGAAATGGGAGAGGAGAGGGAGGTGGAGGTAGTGGAATTGGTGGTGGAGGTGGTGCTGTTGGTGGTACAGTAGGGGCACAGGTGGTGCATCAGCCAGTCATCTCAGTCGACAAGTGGCACCTGCTGGGTCTGCTCCGTGACCTCCTGCCGGCGGGCATTCGACACTTCACGTGGCCTTAACTTGCACCTAGCCTAGCACAAGCGCCGTAGTGACGTCACCGCCACTTAGTGGCAATTGTTGTTGTTGTTGGAGGTGGTGGGGAGAAGGGGGACCGTCTCGATGCAAATTGGGCGTGGCGAATATTGGTTCGTCACATCCCCTCTCAGAATCAGTTCAGAATTCCCTCACCCAGAACATTTTTAGATTTGTTTGAATTAGCCACTTGGATTCAGTTTCTTTTAATATTTAAAGAGTTAAGTTTAGGGTGTTTTTTTTACTCAAAGTAAATATATTTAGAAACATACTCCATGCCTTATTTTGTTAATTACAGTTTTCAACACCTCTGCCGAGAATTTCGCCAAGAATAACCACACGTGGCCTAATTCACTTGCAACAATTTGAAGCATTGCGTCAATACATCAATATTAACTTACAGCCCTTTGCTAATACACTGCAGGATGTGGGCCTCCCTAAGCCACCGTGTCAAGCATGCACGGTTGTATGTCCATACGTCACGACACTGGTCGGCGCGGTTTGGTGAAGAGGAAGAGGGTTTGGCGCAGGGCCAATTCAGACATCACTTGCCACTGATGTCAGTCGCGTTCCGAGAAATGGTCTCGGGTCCCCTGGTCCACAGCAGTGGTTGCAGGACGTTAACCATGCAAGCCAGACGATTGGGGATATGCTCAGGTCGCTGCACCTCGCAGAGAGAGAGAGAGCTGAGGATGGCGCGTTATGACCGCAAATTGTTCGGATGATCTGAGGGCAAAGCCATTTACGCAGATATTGACTTATCCACATCCTCATCATCCTCTCCCTCTCATCCATTAGGGACAAAGGAGTTTCGTCGCGGTATAAATCACTGCGCATCGGTGAATCTAAACTCAACCGGTGGGATACGCGCAGCGCTCAAATGAAAGACGTCTGTCCACGACACGAAGGCGTGATTGGGAATGATGGATATTGAAGGCACGCTGCCCAACAGGTTTCTGAGTATCAGACAATTCGTTAAAATCTCCGCACCAAAATTGAGTGACCAAAACAACGTTCTGGAAATGTTTTTCCCAGCTACGTTGCAACTGCCCTCCCCTACTTAAGACCTTCCGTCCATCAGCGAAACAACACCCCCAACGCAACACGTGGAGATTTTAACACCAATAATGTAACCCATGCAGCTTATTCAACAATCGATCATTATTGTTTCATTTGTAGCAGCTTATGTGTCGAGTTCATCTCACTTGTTCTGTCTTGAATTGGTGCGTCCCATTCCTCCGGTTAGTCTGGACGGGTTATTGGCGCACAAACTGCGCATCATTTCCATTCTGATTGATTTTGCACGCATTCAGTTGCGCATCATCCATTGTGCGAGCAAGAACTGCGATCTGAATCGGATGAATGGACACAAACTTGCAAGCGTCTACTTAACGCTCAAAAGCATGCTGGACATGACCTCTCATTGCGTCGAACCCGACCCGCAGATGAAGTGCGGTGAAGGTCAGGAGAACAGTGCATCCTCCGCACGGTGCAAGAGACACGTGCCTGCTCTTGACAGCCTTTATAACTTCTTATTCTTCTTGTGCATGATGGACACTTGGTTCAGGAGCTTAAAGCCAATGTCGAGGTCTGTTAGGCACAAGAGGGCTTCGAGAGAGTTCGTGTCGCTTTGCTGTTCCTCCTCCGTTGAAGAAGCGCAGACTACGGAGCTTCACTCTGTGGGTTGTGCCGATCCAATCTCACTCTGTCGACGTCACTGCATCGCAGCCCGCGTACAGCGCTTTTCTTTTGCAAGACCGGGTAACTGGCTGTGTATGGACCGGGTAACTGGCTGTGTATGGACCGGGGTAACTGGCTGTGTATGGACCGGGTAACTGGCTGTGTATGGACCGGGNTAACTGGCTGTGTATGGACCGGGTAACAGGCTGTGTATGGACCGGAGTAACAGGCTGTGTATGGACCGGGTAACTGGCTGTGTATGGACCGGGTAACTGGCTGTGTATGGACCGGGTAACTGGCTGTGTATGGACCGGGTAACTGGCTGTGTATGGACCGGGTAACTGGCTGTGTATGGACCGGGTAACTGGCTGTGTATGGACCGGGTAACTGGCTGTGTATGGACCGGGTAACTGGCTGTGTATGGACCGGGGTAACTGGCTGTGTATGGACCGGAGTAACAGGCTGTGTATGGACCGGGGTAACTGGCTGTGTATGGACTGCAGTAACTGGCTGTGTATGGACCGGGGTAACTGGCTGTGTAAGGACTGCGGTAACTGGCTGCGTCGATGTTACTTAATCACTAGACGTTGCTGGTGGCCACGGTGGCTCCACTGCCCTCCATGTACATCCACAGCACAAGCCGACGGTTTCGCTGCGTTCATACATTTGTAATCGGCAAGAGCACGCAGCCTTTGCAACGGGGGTGATTACCACAGCTTCATTTCTCTCCAAAAGCAGTCCACATTATTTACAAGGAAAAAACATCCGAGCAGTCGACCCAGATGACAATGAAAATAAACAAGCGGGCGATGCGTCGCCTCGTGCATGCTCACGGCGGTCGATCTGAAAAACTCCACCTCTCACACAAAGCAAATGGAGGCTAAACCACTTAGAACAAAATCGTTCACAGTTGCTCTTCATTGGCCATACGAAATCACCACCTCCACGATCATGATCATCATCAGCGGGAGCAGAGCCGGGCTCACTCGAACCGAAGCTGGTGAACTTGTAGAACATTTATAGGCAATGACGCTCTATTTTTATGCTTCCTAGTTCGACGTGAACCGATATGCATCAAACAACACAAAGTAAAGAAGCAGACATTTCGCCTCCTTCCCAAATCTGCCCCTTCGCCTTAAACCACGGGGTGGTGCTGCTGCCCGCAGGGACGCGAGGCACGGGGAGGATGTGGCGTTGCGTGCGGAGCTCCATCCTCGCAGCGCCCGCCCCGAGTGTCCGTGGCCAGCCCTGGCATCCTTACTGCTTAATGTTGTAACCGAAATCTGCACCACTAATGCAACCACTTCATGCTGGGCCGTCGACAAAATCGATGACTGATGATGTCAATCCTTAACGCTACACCGATGCATTTCGTGAACTACTGTGTGTGCGTTACTTGAAAACTGAATGTATATTTTCGTCTCTTGATATACACGAACAAATTACACGTTTTAAAGAAATAATGTCGTCGCAGGATGGGTAAAAGAATAGCTCAAGGTCAGAACGTAAGCAGGGCCACCGACGACGATGCCACTCCCAGCGCACGCCAGCTCCCTTCCCCCCGAAACGCCCCCGTAGCTGTCGCGGGGTGAACGCGCGGCCCCGCAGCTTCCACCACGCCAGCTTCCAGCCATTCCGTTCATTGCGGACCGGCTGGTGCCCACCTCGTTTTGATGACCACCGCAATCCCCTTCCTGACTTCCAAGTTGCTTACCCCGTCCAGCCATCGCATCACTGGCATCCCGCGTATGGCAAATTAAACCGTAGACGAGATGTGATCTGTGCGGTGGCTTCGTTCAACCCCATCGCTCTCGCAGGCAACACGAACACTGCCCCACTGCCTTCACTGCACCGCAGCAGTTGACCCTCTGCCCTTCCCAAGTAGTTTACGGAGGATGTTAGCAACCTCCCCTGCTAACAGGACGTGTCTCAGTCTCCTCGCAACCACGTGCATTATTCACAAGGCTGCACGATTCCACACAGAGTCGTCAACACCTCTGCCCTCAGAGTGGCCATGGCGACAGCGTGAGTGGAGCCATCGGGGAGTGGAGGCCGAAATGGTACCCGGCCCCAACCTGCGGAAGCATTCAGTTGCCCGATGGCACCCACACACGAAAATAAAAAAATAAACGTAAATGTCCAACTTTCATTTTATGAACTGGGATTTCTATCGCACTCGAGGTCTGTCACGAAAACGAAACGTTTCGGAGCACAGAGCCCCTCCGGCAGCTGCCCCTGTGCGGCAGGAGGGACTCGGCACCAGGCTGGGCGATGGGCATGAATCTTCCGGTAGGGGACGATGATTGTTAAATAAGTAAATTGTGGGTAACATTCCAAAATGTTGCAATTTTAACCAACATTCACATTGTTTTAGTCATGCGGGAATACCAGGAGAACAACACACTCCACTCTGACTCAGTCTCTCTCTCTCACACATACTCACAATCTCACACTCTGCAGAACGAGGGGAGAAAGAGCATACAAACTCCAGTCTCTCTCACACTCACAATCTCACTCGCGCAAACTCTGCAGAACATACAAACTCCACTCAGAAAGGAAGAAGAGGCTGAGTTCGGGAATCGAACCCAGGTGCTCCTTGCTGGGAGGCGCGGGTGGCCGCACTGTGGCCACCACCCTGCGCCAAGCCAAGCCTCGATCTCGCCCGCTCCTCGCAAAGCCTCGACAACGAATCTCGATTCACCGCCTTCCCTTTCTCTCCTTCGCTTTTTGCAGATACACGGAAATCTGCAGCCATTTAGGACCGGGGGGTCCCATGAATAATGCAGCGGCGCGCTCTGCTCGTGACGAGCGCTGCGCGCCGTGTGCGGCGGTGCCGAAAGCGTCGGGCTGTGCTCAGCATCTTTGCCTAATGGGTCAAGGCTGGCTTCTGAGCGTGGACACGTGCACCCAATCGGCACTGCGGGCCATTACAAACACAAGGCAGGCAGTGTGTCGGTTATTTCACCACACTGCACGATTCACTCAAACGAGGATGGGGTAGATTTGAATGCAGCGCTGCTCGTCAAAGCGCCGTGTAAATCGCGCATTTGCAGGGCCGCACACACAGGAATCGCGGCCAGAGTAAAAAGAGTAAAATCAAGATGTTGTTATGGCTTAAAACTGCTTTAAAATAAATAATTTACTTATTTATCCAGAAGAGCCCAACTAAGTCCGAGGACTCTTTTCAGGAGGCTCCTGCTGCATTGGGTTTTTATTTGAAGATGTTTTCAGCCGAGCAATGATGATTGTTTCTTACACACGAGTGGGTGGAAACCGGATCACCCGGAGAGAACACGTGCACACACGAGGGGCAACACTCTATCTCCGTACAGATTGAAACAGACGGCGATTAGCCCACGCGCGGTACTGCCTGTCCCGGCGAGTCAGAGTGAGGCAACTCCTCGACGCCCACACAGAGAGGGAGTTCCACAGCAACACGTCTCTCTGTGAGGGGGGGACCCACCAACCCTCACTCACCGCTGCTGCCTCCACACTGCTCCGCATGGCAGGCGGCCAGGTGCATAGCCCCACCGCCCAGCTAATTGCACGGAGTTATAATTACTAAAATACAATTCTGTTTGGGAATTACACGGCCCCCTAGCACGCAGCTGCAGCAGCTGCAGCAGCAGCAGCGGTGGCCGTGAGGTGTGCGACAATGGGTGGCATCGACGCCAACGCCGACGCGTTCAGCAGCAGCAGCAGCGGCGCCGCAACCTGCCAGCAGGGCAACTCGGGTGGTTCTGCGCAACAGGGCACTCGACTCGGGCAGTGACACTTGCCAGCGCGCGCGGTTTCAAATCACAATCGCCTAACTAATCAGGAACCCTTCCTGCTATCCGCAATGAGGGCATTGGAATCCGAACGATATAACTGAGGTTTTCCTTGTACATTGTACGTTCTACAATTGCTTTATCCGATTACGCAGCACGTTAGCTTGGGCGTTATACATAATTTAACTATCTGCACGCTTGCGAACCGAACCGGCGGTACAGCGCGCGGATCGCAGTCGCAAGGCAGCGAGATCCAATCCTGCTTAGGGATAAGTCGGCCTATCAACACTCCCTCTGGGTCGATAAAACTAGCACCGCTTTGTAGGGAAGTCAACACAGCAGTTGTCAAATGGATAGACCCGGCCCGACCATATGAATGTGGAATTTCTACCACTGGCTCTGCAGGACTGTAAGCAGATGAACACCGCCTCGATGCAAGAAATCACTTGGACTTTGCTTTTCTCTGTGCGCCCTCCTCCCTTTGTCGCAGGCATAAATATGTGTCTAAATCCACAGCTCCACCTGGCACAGTGACCCTCATCACAGCTCGACCCTGGCAAGGTGACCCTCATCATAGCTCCACCCTGGCACGGTGACCCTCATCACAGCTCCACCCTGACACGGTGACTCTCATCGCAGCTCCACCCTGGCACGGTGACCCTCATCACAGCTCCACCCTGGCACGGTGACCCTCATTACAGCTCCACCCTGGCACGGTGACCCTCATCACAGCTCCACCCTGGCACGGTGACCCTCATCACAGCTCCACCCTGGCACGGTGACCCTCATTACAGCACCACCCTGGCACGGTGACCCTCATCACACTCCACCCTGGCACGGTGACCCTCATTACAGCTCCACCCTGGCACGGTGACCCTCATCACCTCCACCCTGGCACGGTGACCCTCATCACAGCTCCACCCTGGCACGGTGACACTCATTACAGCTCCACCCTGGCACGGTGACCCTCATCACAGCTCACCCTGGCACGGTGACCCTCATTACAGCACCACCCTGGCACGGTGACCCTCATCACAGCTCCACCCTGGCACGGTGACCCTCATTACAGCTCCACCCTGGCACGGTGACCCTCATCACAGCTCCACCCTGGCACGGTGATCATTACTGCTCCACCCTCACGGTGACCCTCATCACCTCCACCCTCACGGTGATCATTACAGCACCACCCTCACGGTGACCCTCATCACACTCCACCCTGGCACGGTGACACTCATTACAGCTCCACCCTCACGGTGTCATCACAGCTCCACTGGCACGGTGATCATCACAGCTCCACCCTCACGGTGATCATCACANCTCAACCTGACACGGTGACCCTCATCACAGCTCCACTGGCACGGTGATCAGCACCTCCACCCTCACGGTGACCTCATCACAGCTCCACTGGCACAGTGTCATCAGCTCCACCCTGNCACGGTGACCCTCATCACCTCCACTGGCACAGTGACCCTCATCGCCTCCACCCTGACACGGTGATCATCACAGCTCCACTGACACGGTGACCCTCATCACACTCCACCTGGCACGGTGACTCTCATCACAGCTCCACCCTGGCACAGTGACCCTCATCACAGCTCCACCCTCACGGTGACCCTCATCACAGCTCCACCTGACACGGTGACCTCATCACAGCTCCACCTGACACGGTGACCCTCATCACAGCTCCACCTGACACGGTGACCCTCATCACAGCTCCACCTGACACGGTGACCCTCATCACAGCTCCACCTGACACGGTGACCCTCATCACAGTTCCACCTGCACGGTGACCCTCATCACAGCTCCACCCTGGCACAGTGTCATCACAGCTCCACCCTGNCACGGTGACCCTCATCACAGCTCCACCTGACACGGTGACCCTCATCACAGCTCCACCTGGCACGGTGTCATCACAGCTCCACCCTCACGGTGACCCTCATCACACTCCACCTGACACGGTGACCCTCATCACAGCTCCACCTGACACGGTGACCCTCATCACAGCTCCACCCTGACACGGTGACCCTCATCACAGCTCCACCCTGACACGGTGTCATCACAGCTCCACCCTCATGGTGATCAGCTCCACTGATACGGTGACCCTCATCACAGCTCCACCTGGCACGGTGACCCTCATCACAGCTCCACCCTCACGGTGACCCTCATCACAGCTCCACCTGGTCACGGTGACCCTCATCACAGCTCCACCCTCACGGTGACCCTCATCACANGTGGACCTGGACCCGAGCTGTGGTCTCGGTCCGTAGTAGAAGTTACCGCGTGACTAGTGTAGCTAACCTAGTGGTCACCACGTGACTAGCTACACCAGTCANGTGGTAACTGTGTANCTAGCCTGGTGGTCACGTGGTAACTGGTGTAGCTAACCTAGTGGTCACCACGTGACTAGCTACACAGTCANGTGGTAACTGGTGTANCTAGCCTGGTGGTCACGTGGAAACTGGTGTAGCTAACCTGGTGGTCACCACCACAGGTTACTATTCTGTTGAGGAGAACGTTACCCNGTGTGTTGGGAGTTGAATACATGTGTTGCCTCCACGTCTACGTCTGCGATCGGTTCAACTCACTACACTTGCGCTCGGCATTCTCTTGCATGGAAACTCAAACGACTGCTGAGCGCGATCCGTGTGGTCATCACCACACTACTGTGACAGTTCCGCACCAGTGTGTCCGGCACCACGCCACTGCCGTGGAATTNCTCCCGATTTAGGGTTCCAAAGCACGCGCAAAGCATTTCGGAGCTCTCTGCTGTCTGTGTGTTTATTTGCATAANTAAATAGTTTTGGGGTCCCCCTCACTGTGTTGATGTTGACATTCAGTCCGAGATCTCCNTGTACTCACTGTACATCACCCACATACCCTCTACTGTACTACACTGTCATGTACCACATACCCTCTACTGTACTACACTGTACATGCACCCACATACCCTCTACTGTACTACACTGTACATGCACCCACACACCCTCTACTGTACTACACTGTCATGCACCACATACCCTCTACTGTACTACACTGTCATGTACCCACACACCTCNACTGTACTACACTGTCATGCACCCACATACCCTCTACTGTACTACACTGTACATGCACCCACATACCTCTACTGTACTACACTGTATATGCACCCACATACCCTCTACTGTAACACACTGTCATGTACCCACATACCCTCTACTGTAATCACACTGTCATGCACCCACATACCCTCTACTGTACTACACTGTACGTGCACCCACATACCCTCTACTGTACTACACTGTACATGCACCCACATACCTCTACTGTACTACACTGTACATCACCCACATACCTCTACTGTACTACACTGTACATGCACCCACATACCCTCTACTGTACTACACTGTCATGCATCACATACCTCTACTGTAATNCACTGTACATGCACCCACATACCCTCTACTGTACTACACTGTACATGCACCCACATACCTCTACTGTACTACACTGTCATGCACCCACATACCCTCTACTGTACTACACTGTCATGCACCCACATACCTCTACTGTACTACACTGTNCATGCATCTACATACCTCNACTGTAATACACTGTACATGCATCTACATACCCTCTACTGTAATACACTGTAGATGTATCCACATGTGCAGGAATAAAACGCTTTTGGTTTTCAAAAACCGTATTTGTAAAATTCCATTATCAGTTACGACAAGCTTCGCTTCATTCCGTTTTCCAAAGNTCATTTAATAAGGTACCGTGAACACGTGTTATGAACCCATTTACAATGAGAACTGCTACACACGAAGAGGGTGCAGAACAACTCTGGAAGGTTGGGGCGCCACACAATGCGATATGCTCTCGCCGAGGTTATCAGCTCCATTTGGGATATCGGTCCACAATTAGTGGACGAACGGAAACGGCTGAANCATTAATGGAGAAAAGTTTAGGAATCACCGCTGTTCTTTGCCGATGACACGGGTCATGTTAACAAGCAATGCAAATTAATCACCAGGGGAAGGGCTCGTCGTCGTTATTATACTTTACACGACGGCGCGTCACGTGGCGCGCCAGCAGGCCACTCTCAAGGAGACGGCACCGGNACTTCCCGCACGGGCAGTGGCGCCNGCGGTTCAGCACCACGCTCAGTGTGGACAGCTCCACTCTCAGTGTGATCAGCTCCACTCTCAGTGTGATCAGCTCCACTCTCAGTGTGATCAGCTCCACTCTCAGTGTGGACAGCTCCACTCTCAGTGTGATCAGCTCCACTCTCAGTGTGATCAGCTCCACTCTCAGTGTGATCAGCTCCACTCTCAGTGTGATCAGCTCCACTCTCAGTGTGATCAGCTCCACTCTCAGTGTGGACAGCTCCACTCTCGTGTGATCAGCTCCACTCTCAGTGTGATCAGCTCCACTCTCAGTGTGATCAGCTCCACTCTCAGTGTGATCAGCTCCACTCTCAGTGTGATCAGCTCCACTCTCAGTGTGATCAGCTCCACTCTCAGTGTGATCAGCTCCACTCTCAGTGTGGACAGCTCCACTCTCAGTGTGATCAGCTCCACTCTCAGTGTGATCAGCTCCACTCTCAGTGTGATCAGCTCCACTCTCAGTGTGATCAGCTCCACTCTCAGTGTGATCAGCTCACTCTCAGTGTGATCAGCTCCACTCTCAGTGTGATCAGCTCCACTCTCAGTGTGATCAGCTCCACTCTCAGTGTGATCAGCTCCACTCTCAGTGTGATCAGCTCCACTCTCAGTGTGATCAGCTCCACTCTCAGTGTGATCAGCTCCACTCTCAGTGTGATCAGCTCCACTCTCAGTGTGATCAGCTACTCTCAGTGTGATCAGCTCCACTCTCAGTGTGATCAGCTCCACTCTCAGTGTGATCAGCTCCACTCTCAGTGTGATCAGCTCCACTCTCAGTGTGATCAGCTCCACTCTCAGTGTGATCAGCTCCACTCTCAGTGTGATCAGCTCACTCTCAGTGTGACAGCTCACTCAGTGTGATCAGCTCCACTCTCAGTGTGATCAGCTCCACTCTCAGTGTGATCAGCTCCACTCTCAGTGTGATCAGCTCCACTCTCAGTGTGATCAGCTCCACTCTCAGTGTGATCAGCTCCACTCTCAGTGTGATCAGCTCCACTCTCAGTGTGATCAGCTCCACTCTCAGTGTGATCAGCTCCACTCTCAGTGTGATCAGCTCCACTCTCAGTGTGATCAGCTCCACTCTCAGTGTGATCAGCTCCACTCTCAGTGTGATCAGCTCACTCTCAGTGTGATCAGCTCCACTCTCAGTGTGATCAGCTCCACTCTCAGTGTGATCAGCTCCACTCTCAGTGTGATCAGCTCCACTCTCAGTGTGATCAGCTCCACTCTCAGTGTGATCAGCTCCACTCTCAGTGTGATCAGCTCCACTCTCAGTGTGATCAGCTCCACTCTCAGTGTGATCAGCGCCACACTCAGTGTGTCAGCTCCACTCTCAGTGTGATCAGCTCCACACTCAGTGTGACAGCTCCACTCTCAGTGTGATCAGCTCCACTCTCAGTGTGATCAGCTCCACTCTCAGTGTGATCAGCTCCACTCTCAGTGTGATCAGCTCCACTCTCAGTGTGATCAGCTCCAGTCTCAGTGTGATCAGCTCCACTCTCAGTGTGGACAGCTCCACTCTCAGTGTGATCAGCTCCAGTCTCAGTGTGAACAGCTCCACTCTCAGTGTGATCAGCTCCACACTCAGTGTGGTCAGCTCCACTCTCAGTGTGATCAGCTCCACACTCAGTGTGGTCAGCTCCACTCTCAGTGTGATCAGCTCCACTCTCAGTGTGATCAGCTCCACTCTGTGTGATCAGCTCCACTCTCAGTGTGATCAGCTCTACACTCAGTGCGATCAGCTCCACACTCAGTGTGATCAGCTCCACTCTGTGCGATCAGCTCCACTCTCAGTGTGATCAGCTCCACTCTGTGTGATCAGCTCCACTCTCAGTGCGATCAGCTCCACTCTCAGTGCGATCAGCTCCACACTCAGTGTGATCAGCTCCACTCAGTGCGATCAGCTCCACTCTGTGCGATCAGCTCCACTCTCAGTGCGATCAGCTCCACTCTCAGTGCGATCAGCTCCACTCAGTGTGATCAGCTCCACTCTGTGTGATCAGCTCCACTCTCAGTGTGATCAGCTCTACACTCAGTGCGATCAGCTCCACACTCAGTGTGATCAGCTCCACTCTGTGCGATCAGCTCCACTCTCAGTGTGATCAGCTCCACTCTCAGTGTGATCAGCTCCACTCTCAGTGCGATCAGCTCCACTCTCAGTGCGATCAGCTCCACACTCAGTGTGATCAGCTCCACTCAGTGCGATCAGCTCCACTCTCAGTGCGATCAGCTCCACCAGTGCGATCAGCTCCACTCTCAGTGCGATCAGCTCCACACTCAGTGTGATCAGCTCCACTCTCAGTGTGATCAGCTCCACTCAGTGTGATCAGCTCCACTCTCAGTGCGATCAGCTCCACACTCAGTGTGATCAGCTCCACACTCAGTGTGATCAGCTCCACTCTCAGCGTGATCAGCTCCATTCTCAGTGTGATCAGCTCCACTCTCAGTGTGATCAGCTCCACACTCAGTGTGATCAGCTCCACTCTCAGTGCGATCAGCTCCATTCTCAGTGTGATCAGCTCCACTCTCAGCGTGATCAGCTCCACACTCAGTGCGATCAGCTCCACACTCAGTGTGATCAGCTCCACTCTCAGTGCGATCAGCTCCACAGTGCGATCAGCTCCACTCTCAGTGTGATCAGCTCCACTCTCAGTGCGAGNCCACCGCTCAGCGCTCCGTGTCACGTTCCCTGCACTTGGCCGCTATCGTCTATGTACATACTGTACTACATTGAACTTCTTCTTGGTTCTTTCGGTAAAGTCACGTAGAAGGGAAGTAATCAAAATAATAAAAATAAAACATAAANTAATTCTCACTTTCGACATTCAGGACTCTCAGTCTAGCGGACGTTCTCCACNTGAGGACGGCTGCTTGCGTTGTGGCCGAAACGTCGTGAGAATTATTTATTATGTTTCATTTTATTATTTTATTACTTCTTTACCTGAAAGAACCANGAAGATGAATCCCTGCAGTCACGAAAGCTTTAAATCGAAATTTTATTGTTTTATTTATTATTTATTACTTCCTTCTATGACTTTACAAGAACCAAGAAGAGTGAATCCCTGCATCACGAAAGCTTTAAATCGAAATTTTATTGTTTATTTTCTATTATTTATTACTTCCCTTCTACGTGACTTTACCGAAAGAACCAAGAAGATGAATCCCTGCAGTCACGAAAGCTTTAAATCGAAATTTATTGTTTTATTTTTATTATTTATTATTCTTCTATGACTTACCAAAGAACAAGAATGATGCAGTACGAAAGNTTTAANTAAATTTATTGTTTTTTTTATTATTTTATTACTTCCCTTCTACGTGACTTTACCGAAAGAACAAGAAGATGAATCCCTGCAGTCACGAAAGCTTTAAATGTTTATTTTATTATTTTATTATTCTTCTATGACGTTTTAAAAGAACAGAAGATGAATCTGTAAAGCTTTAAATGANATTTTATTGTTTATTTTATTATTTTATTACTTCCCTTCTACGTGACTTTACCGAAAGAACCAAGAAGATGAATCCCTGCAGTCACGAAAGCTTTAAATCGAAATTTTATTATGTTTTATTTTATTATTTTATTACTTCCTTCTACGTGACTTTACCGAAAGAACCAAGAAGATGAATCCCTGCAGTCACGAAAGCTTTAAATCGAAATTTTATTGTTTATTTTATTATTTTATTACTTTTCTACACTTTACCAAAGAACCAAGAAGATGAATTGNAGTCAAAAGCTTTAAATGAAATTTTTTTTTTTTTTTTTATTATTTTATTTTTTATTATTTTATTACTTTTCTACGTGACTTTACCAAAGAACCAAGAAGATGAATTAGTCACGAAAGCTTTAAATCGAAATTTTATTGTTTTATTTTTATTATTTTATTACTTCCCTTCTACGTGACTTTACCGAAAGAACCAAGAAGATGAATCCCTGCAGTCACGAAAGCTTTAAATCGAAATTTTATTGTTTTATTTTTATTATTTTATTACTTCCCTTCTACGTGACTTTACCGAAAGAACCAAGAAGATGAATCCCTGCAGTCACGAAAGCTTTAAATCGAAATTTTATTGTTTTATTTTTATTATTTTATTACTTCCCTTCTACGTGACTTTACCGAAAGAACCAAGAAGATGAATCCCTGCAGTCACGAAAGCTTTAAATCGAAATTTATTGTTTTATTTTTATTATTTATTACTTCTTCTACGTGACTTTACCGAAAGAACCAAGAAGATGAATCCTGCAGTCACGAAAGCTTTAAATCGAAATTTTACATTGAACTTCTTTCCACCTACGTAGTGAACCGTGCTAGGGAAGGACAACTAAGTATAAAAAGCACTTCAAAGGAAATTCGTTTTCTTTCACCACCACAACACCTTCCTCCTGTACCTTCATCGCCTCCCTCAAACCCCTCGACCTCTCACTCTCCCCACACGAAGCCGAATATGACAATCACTGATACTGGCATTGGTACCAATATTAAAGTAAAATCTTTGAAATATCTTAAATCTCGGTGCGAATTCCAATGCCAATAAGAAATGACTGCCACGCTCATCACGACCTCCTGTACACACGATCAAGTCATCAAAACTAGCACACTATTTAGCCACCTTGCTACTTCAACACATCCGATACAGCACCTCGACTGGACATCTGTGAAAAATAGCTTCATAGCTCATCAGATTCCTCCAGGACAAATCAATATTCTGACATACGTACCCTTGCTAAAGCAACGTCGCTGCCCGCTACCACTTCTACCCCCCCCCCCCCCCCCGCTTACTGGGACCTGCAACAACGGCGCTTGACCCACGCGGCCACCACTCGCCACCACGCCAGCGTTAGGGTCGCTCACCCGAGGCACCAGTTTTCAGCATCACTGCCTCACACTGCCCCACGCTGCTGCACTGCACCGGAGAAAAGCCCTCGCTTCAAACTCGCGTCTGTCTGGATACCCTAAATAACCTATATTGGGTCTGAAGGTTTCCACTGTGTCTAACCCGTCGAAGATTAATCAAAACACAAGCATGCACGATAATACACAGCACCTTGATTGTAGTTCCCTGCGAGAGCACCACTCTTTGATGGCAACACAGAGCTGCATCTTCTTCATACGGCTGATTTTGATGGAGAGCAACAGCTGTGATTTTACATTGAGGTGGAGCCAGATGATTGCGTCAGGAGTAGCGGAGTGCATCGCTGTGAAAATGCCTCCTCCTTCTTCCAACACAGTGCTACGAGCATTTTAAACAGTTGCGATTTGGATTTGTGTTTTTGCAGGGCCTGAACAACGATGATACTCTGCATCCGATCTAACTCTCACTCTTTATTCCTAGATTATACTACAGTAGTAGTCTCACAATGTGTACCTGATCTACAGCTGCACCTATTCAATATACATAATTCACAAATACAATTAGATCATAGTAGGGTATCACTTTAAAGCTATAAATACAACTTTTCTTTCGTGTACGATGAATAACGTATTCATACTACAAAAACCTCAACACGTATCTCGGATTTTTGGCGATTCCTGATAGGAGGATGTTAAACTGATTTAACCACGAATCGTAAACAGCGCGGTCTACACACAAACTGACGTAGGGTGACTTTAGTTCGAGCAGTCTTTAGTCAATTGTTGCGCAAGTTAACCCAGGAAGGCCTCGCCGAGTCTCGTGACTTGTTTTCAGGAGGGTCCTGCCACGCTGTCACAGTAGGGGGGGGGGGGGCNATGGCTGTCTGTGCGTAAACGTGCGGCACGCAAACCACTTCACGAATATCGTCATGAATCACGACCACACTCTCCATATCACTATTGTCCTGAGACAAAATAGGGATTGAAAAGATTGAATTACCCGTATGCTTCTCTGGCGTGTAGTTTACTTAAAGGGTTTATTGACACTTGAAACATGACCTTGAACGTATAACAACTGAGCTTAAACTATACTCATCAACCAACCCTCCACGTCATCGCTCGATTTGCTCCACTTTGACATTGAAAAGTCTACTGTTACTCACTGGAAAAACACGCGATTGACTCGTTAGATGCGCGTTTGACTCGTTAGACGCGCGTTTGACTCGTTAGACGCGCGTTTGACTCGTTAGACGGGCGTTTGACTCGTTAGACGCGCGTTTGACTCGTTAGACGCGCGTTTGACTCGTTAGACGGCGTTTGACTCGTTAGACGCGCGTTTGACTCGTTAGACGCGCGTTTGACTCGTTAGACGCGCGTTTGACTCGTTAGACGCGCTTTTGACTCGTTAGACGCGCGTTTGACTCGTTAGACGCGCGTTTGACTCGTTAGACGCGCGTTTGACTCGTTAGACGAGCGTTTGACTCGTTAGACGCGCGTTTGACTCGTTAGACGCGCGTTTGACTCGTTAGACGCGCGTTTGACTCGTTAGACGCGCGTTTGACTCGTTAGACGCGCGTTTGACTCGTAGACGCGCGTTTGACTCGTAGACGCGCGTTTGACTCGTTAGACGCGCGTTTGACTCGTTAGACGGCGTTTGACTCGTTAGACGCGCGTTTGACTCGTTAGACGCGCGTTTGACTCGTTATACGCGCGTTTGACTCGTTAGACGAGCGTTTGACTCGTTAGACGCGCGTTTGACTCGTTAGACGCGCGTTTGACTCGTTAGACGCGCGTTTGACTCGTTAGACGCGCGTTTGACTCGTTAGACGCGCGTTTGACTCGTTAGACGCGCGTTTGACTCGTTAGACGCGCGTTTGACTCGTTAGACGCGCGTTTGACTCGTTAGACGGCGTTTGACTCGTTAGACGCGCGTTTGACTCGTTAGACGCGCGTTTGACTCGTTAGACGCGCGTTTGACTCGTTAGACGCGCGTTTGACTCGTCGTTAGACGCGCGTTTGACTCGTTAGACGGCGTTTGACTCGTTAGACGCGCGTTTGACTCGTTAGACGCGCGTTTGACTCGTTAGACGCGCGTTTGACTCGTTAGACGCGCGTTTGACTCGTTAGACGCGCGTTTGACTCGTTAGACGCGCGTTTGACTCGTTAGACGCGCGTTTGACTCGTTAGACGCGCGTTTGACTCGTTAGACGCGCGTTTGACTCGTTAGACGCGCGTTTGACTCGTTAGACGCGCGTTTGACTCGTTAGACACGCGTTTGACTCGTTAGACGCGCGTTTGACTCGTTAGACGCGCGTTTGACTCGTTAGACGCGCGTTTGACTCGTTAGACGCGCGTTTGACTCGTTAGACGCGCGTTTGACTCGTTAGACGGCGTTTGACTCGTTAGACGGCGTTTGACTCGTGTTAGACGCGCGTTTGACTCGTTAGACGCGCGTTTGACTCGTTAGACGGCGTTTGACTCGTTAGACGCGTTTGACTCGTCGTTAGACGCGCGTTTGACTCGTCGTTAGACGGCGTTTGACTCGTTAGACGCGCGTTTGACTCGTTAGACGCGCGTTTGACTCGTTAGACGCGCGTTTGACTCGTTAGACGCGCGTTTGACTCGTTAGACGCGCGTTTGACTCGTTAGACGCGCGTTTGACTCGTTAGACGCGCGTTTGACTCGTTAGACGCGCGTTTGACTCGTTAGACGCGCGTTTGACTCGTTAGACACGCGTTTGACTCGTTAGACGCGCGTTTGACTCGTTAGACGCGCGTTTGACTCGTTAGACGCGCGTTTGACTCGTTAGACGCGCGTTTGACTCGTTAGACGCGCGTTTGACTCGTTAGACGCGCGTTTGACTCGTTAGACGCGCGTTTGACTCGTCGTTAGACGCGCGTTTGACTCGTTAGACGCGCGTTTGACTCGTTAGACGCGCGTTTGACTCGTTAGACGGCGTTTGACTCGTTAGACGGCGTTTGACTCGTCGTTAGACGCGCGTTTGACTCGTTAGACGCGCGTTTGACTCGTTAGACGCGCGTTTGACTCGTTAGACGCGCGTTTGACTCGTCGTTAGACGCGCGTTTGACTCGTTAGACGCGCGTTTGACTCGTTAGACGCGCGTTTGACTCGTTAGACGGCGTTTGACTCGTCGTTAGACGCGCGTTTGACTCGTTAGACGCGCGTTTGACTCGTTAGACGCGCGTTTGACTCGTTAGACGGCGTTTGACTCGTCGTTAGACGCGCGTTTGACTCGTTAGACGCGCGTTTGACTCGTTAGACGCGCGTTTGACTCGTTAGACGCGCGTTTGACTCGTTAGACGCGCGTTTGACTCGTTAGACGCGCGTTTGACTCGTTAGACGCGCGTTTGACTCGTTAGACGCGCGTTTGACTCGTTAGACGCGCGTTTGACTCGTTAGACGCGTGCTGCGGTCGCCTCAAAGACAAAGGTAGGCAACAGCGGTATTGACTCGTGTTTTAATTTAGAATTTATTTCATTTCGATTTCAAGCTTTCGTGACTGCGGGATTCATCTTCTTGGTTCTTTCGGTAAAGTCACGGCATCTGGTCCAACCCATGTGAGACTAGGCTCTAAGGAAAGCTGTCTCGGGTGTGGACCAATCAACTTCAAGGACAGTGCACATTATCAGTTACGTCTTTTGTTTTATTTATGACTGCAGGTATTGCGGTCTATGCAAACATGACTCCTTGTAAAAAGGTGTCAGTTTTGTTGCCAGATAGAAGGGTAAAAAAACAATTATCAGGTGTGATGTCGTTTAGCCAGCTGCCCGGCTATTTTACACGACCTGACCCCTCACCCTTGAGAAGGCCATGAACATCATCATCGTCATCATCATTACTCAATGGGCACCATTCACGGCCAATAGACGACCGCCGTGGTCCGGTGGTAAGCGCGTGGTCCCAGTCAAAGGGATGACTCAGAAGTGGCACACGATTGCTCGTGCGATCAAGCAACAGATCTTTGTCATGTTTTGCCTGGGTGATAATAATTCACGCAAGATCACAAGAAACAATGCCAACGTTGGGTCAACGTCCTGCCGAGGGTGTCTATTGGGACCACGGCTGTTCCTCGCTGCGGCAATGGAGAGTGCAGCAGCTCTGGTGGCGGTGTTGTCGCGACACTGCGGCTCGCTGTGGACAATGATTCTACTAATAATGCTGCTGCGTTCTTTCCTCAGCAGGCCACGGGCAAACAGCCACCCACCCACGCACGGTCGGCGCCTCGTCTCTCCACCACCTCCACACACACAGCAGCCCATTCATCACGGTGAGCCGTGTGTCACCCACGGTCTCGTGTCCCGCACGAAGACTGCTTTGCGCCTCCGTCTTTTGTTTACAACCTCAGCAGAGCGCCGCCGCTACCCGTGCGAGAACGAGGAGGATGAGGAGCGGGTTAACGTGAACATGTGGAAGCAGCCATCTTTACTGCACGAGAGACACACGGGGGAGCTGCGGTGCATTGCGAGCGGCAGCAGCCACCGCGACATTTGGACACACACACAGACACAGATACCCCGGGTAGCCTTAACAGACTTTTGGGCAAGTGCTGTTAGCAAACACCTATGCAAGACGGCGTGGGTGGCCAACACCACGCCTGACCACCTTTGTCTCCCAGATAGGGAGAACCCGTTCAGATATTTCTCACCGATGTTGGCAGTGAATTGAACTTGGGTCGCCGGATTCAAAGGCGCAGCTACTAACCACTGCACCACCGCTCCCCATGCACAAACACACAGAGACACGCGTATAATGGGACGGATCGCTGAGAACTCAGACGACAGCGTGCACCACCACACTGCGCTACCACTTAGAGACACGCGACGCAGCACGACACCGAACTACATCAACTTGCACAGCCGCTGCAGGGAAATCACGGCACAGACCCAGGTGACATGGGTGAACTGACCGAGATGACCGGTAGTTGCACCCCGCGTGCTCCCCACTGTGCCAACGACATCATCATACACAGACATCACAACACACACATCACAACACACATCACAACACACAACACACACAACACAACACACACATCACCACACATCACAACACACACATCGCAACACACACATCACAACACACATCACAACACACAACACACACATCACAACACAACACACACATCACCATACATCACAACACACACATCACCACACATCACAACACATCACCACTCACAACACACATTACAACTCACAACACATCACATCACAACACATCACCACACATCACAACACATCACCACTCACAACACACATTACAACTCACAACACAACACATCACCACTCACACATCACAACACCACACATCACCACACATCACACCGCGCCTCGTACCACAAACCACTCACCTAACACACCACTCATCACTGCGCACAGAGAACACCACGCACACACAGCTCGTCACACCACGCACCCCTCGTCACCCCTCGTCACCCCACACCCTCGCACCCCACACCCTCGTCACCCCACACCCTCGTCACCCACCCCTCGTCACCCACGCACCCTCGTCACCCCACGCACCCCTCGTCACCCCACCCCCTCGTCACCCCACACCCTCGTCACCCACGCACCCTCGTCACCCACGCACCCTCGTCACCCGTCACCCCACCCCCTCGTCACCCCACACCCACGCATCCCTCGTCACCCACACCCTCGTCACCCTCGTCACCCCACGCACCCCTCGTCACCCCACCCCCCTCGTCACCCCACACCCACGCACCCCTCGTCACCCACACCCTCGGCACTCCGCCACCGCCGGCGTCCGGTAGCGCACGCCAGACGGACGCCACGGCGCGCATACTGATGATGATGATGGTGGTGATCATAGCCCCTGCTGCCACAGGCCAGACGCGGGGACTTGGACTCGGGATGGAGCTCGGGAGACTCGGGGTGAGGGGGTGAGAGGCGCTCACCTCCACGCTGAAGGACGACGCCTCCACCCCGAGCAGCAGCAACAGCAGGAGCAGCAGGAGCAGCAGAGCGAGACGCGGTGCCCACGGGTCACGGCCTCCATCGCGGGAGCCGGGGGCCCGGGGGGTGGTGGGGCACGGGTCTGGGTGGCCAGGGACTGGAGCGAGCTGGGAACGGGGCCCTGAGATGGAGGAGCCGGTGGGGTCTGGGACGCAGCCGATGCGGGTGATTGGAGGAGCTCGGGTGAGCGCGGACGTGCGAGGTGGGTTCCCGGCCCGGGCTACGGCGCGCACTGAGCGGGCATCACGCGGGCGGCGCGGGAGACGCCGGGGCTCGCCAGGGGGAGGGAGGGGGGGGGGTGCCGGCCGTGGATCAGGGGGTGGATCGTGGTGTGGATCGTAAATTGAATCAGAATGGGAGGGAGAGACTGTGGATCGGGATGGAAGGGTGGGGTGGGAGAGACGATGGTGAGGCTCGTGATGAATGGCTGGGGGGGGNAGTGGTGGTGGATCAGGCGGGTGGTGAGAGGTGGATGGGTGAGTCTCGTGGATGAATGGCTGGGGGGGGAGTGGTGGTGGATCAGGCGGGGTGGTGAGAGGTGGATGGGTGAGTCTCGTGGATGAATGGCTGGGGGGGGGAGTGGTGGTGGATCAGGCGGGTGGTGAGAGTGGATGGGTGAGTCTCGTGGATGAATGGCTGGGGGGGAGTGGTGGTGGATCAGGCGGGTGGTGAGAGGTGGATGGGTGAGTCTCGTGGATGAATGGCTGGGGGGGGAGTGGTGGTGGATCAGGCGGGTGGTGAGAGGTGGATGGGTGAGTCTCGTGGATGAATGGCTGGGGGGGGGAGTGGTGGTGGATCAGGCGGGGTGGGGATGGGGTGGGAGGGGGGGGGGGGTCAGGGTGGTGAGAGGTGGATGGGTGAGTCTCGTGGATGAATGCTGGGGGGGGGAGTGGTGGTGGATCAGGCGGGTGGTGAGAGGTGGATGGGTGAGGCTCGTGGATGAATGGCTGGGGGGGGNTGGTGGTGGATCAGGCGGGNTGGTGAGAGGTGGATGGGTGAGTCTCGTGGATGAATGCTTGGGGGGGGGGGGTGGTGGTGGATCAGGCGGGTGGTGAGGTGGATGGGTGAGTCTCGTGGATGAATGACTGGGGTGGGGGAGTGGTGGTGGATCAGGCGGGGTGGTGAGAGGTGGATGGGTGAGGCTCGTGATGAATGGCTTGGGGGGGGGGTGGTGGTGGATCAGGCGGGTGGTGAGAGGTGGATGGGTGAGTCTCGTGGATGAATGGCTTGGGGGGGGTGGGTGGTGTGGATCAGGCGGGTGGTGAGGTGGATGGGTGAGGCTCGTGGATGAATGGCTTTGGGGGGTGGATCAGGCGGGGTGGTGAGAGGTGGATGGGTGAGGCTCGTGGATGAATGGCTTGGGGGGGGTGGATCAGGCGGGTGGTGAGAGGTGTATGGTGACTCTCGTGGAGTCTGCGTGCCCTGCGGGTGCGGCTGGGCGCGAGGCGGCTGGGCGGGCAGGGTCAGGCCGGGCAGGGGAGCGAGAGGCCGGCGGGCGCGAGGAGCCGCGGACACGCGCGGGCAGGAGGAGCCGCGCGGGTCCCCGTCTCGGGCGCGGAGCCGGGACGGGGCCGGCAAGAAGAGCCGCGCGGAGCCGCATCCCTCGCCGCGCCACCCGCGCCGAGACGAGGAGACGGCGAGGAGGAGGAGACGGCGAGGAGGAGGCGAGGAGGAGGAGGAGGGGATGAGGAGGAGGCGAGGGGGGGATGTGTGCAGAGGGATGAAGCTGCAGCAGCGGAGATCGCCTCCTCGCGCTGCACTGCGCATGCGCGGAGCGCGGTGGTGGGGGGTTGGCGCTAGGAGAACAACAACAATAGAGCAGAGCTCACTCAACAACAATAGAGCAGGGCTCACTGAACAACAACAATAGAGCAGGGCTCACTCCACAACAACAACAATAATAGAGCAGGGCTCACTGAACAACAACAATAGAGCAGGGCTCACTCCACAACAACAACAACAGCAGGGCTCACTGAACAACAATAGCACAGGGCTCACTCCACAACAACAACAATAGCGCAGGGCTCACTGAACAACAACAACAATAGCGCAGGCTCACTGAACAACAACAATAGAGCAGAGCTCACTAAACAACAACAACAGAGCAGGGCTCACTGAACAACAATAGAGCAGAGCTCACTGAACAACAACAGCAGGGCTCACTGAACAACAATAGCACAGGGCTCACTCCACAACAACAACAATAGCGCAGGGCTCACTGAACAACAACAACAGAGCAGGGCTCACTGAACAACAACAATAGAGCAGAGCTCACTGAACAACAACAACAGAGCAGGGCTCACTGAACAACAACAATAGAGCAGAGCTCACTGAACAACAACAACAGAGCAGGGCTCACTGAACAACAACAATAGCACAGGGCTCACTCACAACAACAACAACAATAGGGCAGGGCTCACTGAACAACAACAATAGCGCAGGACTCACTGAACAACAACAACAGAGCAGGGCTCACTGAACAACAACAATAGAGCAGGACTCACTGAACAACAACAATAGCGCAGGGCTCACTCCACAACAACAACAACAACAGCGCAGGGCTCACTCCACAACAACAACAACAACAGCGCAGGGCTCACTGAACAACAACAACAACAGCGCAGGGCTCACTCCACAACAACAACAACAATAGCGCAGGGCTCACTCCACAACAACAACAATAGCGCAGGGCTCACTGAACAACAACAACAATAGCGCAGGGCTCACTCCACAACAACAACAACAACAGCGCAGGGCTCACTGAACAACAACAACAACAGCGCAGGGCTCACTCCACAACAATAACAACAACAGCGCAGGGCTCACTCCACAACAACAACAACAGCGCAGGGCTCACTCCACAACAACAACAACAACAGCGCAGGGCTCACTCCACTACAACAACAACAGCGCAGGGCTCACTCCACAACAACAACAGCGCAGGGCTCACTCCACAACAACAACAACAATAGCGCAGGGCTCACTGAACAACAACAACAACAATAGCGCAGGGCTCACTGAACAACAACAACAATAGCGCAGGGCTCACTCCACAACAACAACAACAATAGCGCAGGGCTCACTGAACAACAACAACAATAGCGCAGGGCTCACTCCACAACAACAACAACAGAGCAGGGCTCACTCCACAACAACAACAGCGCAGGGCTCACTCCACAACAACAACAACAATAGCGCAGGGCTCACTCCACAACAACAGCAACAGCGCAGGGCTCACTCCACAACAACAACAACAACAGCGCAGGGCTCACTCCACAACAACAGCAACAGCGCAGGGCTCACTCCACAACAACAACAGCAAAGCGCAGGGCTCACTCCACAACAACAACAGCGCAGGGCTCACTCCACAACAACAGCAACAGCGCAGGGCTCACTCCACAACAACAACAACAATAGCGCAGGGCTCACTCCACAACAACAACAACAATAGCGCAGGGCTCACTGAACAACAACAACAACAATAGTGCAGGGCTCAATCCACAACAACAACAGCGCAGGGCTCACTGAACAACAACAACAACAATAGCGCAGGGCTCACTCCACAACAACAACAACAGCGCAGGGCTCACTCCACAACAACAACAACAACAGCGCAGGGCTCACTCCACAACAACAGCAACAGCACAGGGCTCACTCCACAACAACAACAACAATAGCGCAGGGCTCACTCCACAACAACAACAGCAACAGCGCAGGGCTCACTCCACAACAACAACAACAATAGCGCAGGGCTCACTCCACAACAACAACAACAGCGCAGGGCTCACTCCACAACAACAACAACAATAGCGCAGGGCTCACTCCACAACAACAACAATAGCGCAGGGCTCACTCCACAACAACAACAACAATAGCGCAGGGCTCACTCCACAACAACAGCAACAGCGCAGGGCTCACTCCACAACAACAACAACAACAATAGCGCAGGGCTCACTCCACAACAACAACAACAGCGCAGGGCTCACTCCACAACAACAACAACAGCGCAGGGCTCACTCCACAACAACAACAACAACAGCGCAGGGCTCACTCCACAACAACAACAACAATAGTGCAGGGCTCACTGAACAACAACTACATGGGCGGCAGTGGTGACACTTGTGCAAGAAGGCGCCGGGTTCGATCCCGACTGGGTAGGAGTGTGTATTCTCTCCCCCTGTCCCCGGTTTCCATCGCTAAACACAAACATCCACCACGCAATGTCAACCCGGCGTCGGCCAAAACAGCCCAAATCTGGACAATAACCCGCCCACGACTCGATTGGGGCGAACTTGCTCCACGGAGCAACTTCGCCCCCTGCCGAGAGAGAGAGAGGGAGCCTGGGCAGGAGCCGCCTGAAAGAGACTCGGGACTGCGAGCTCGGCTGCACAGGGCGGGCAGGCGGGCGCCATGAATAAACAATCACCAAAGGCGAGCTGGAGGTCACACACACAGAGGTCACACACACAGAGATCACACACAGAGGTCACACACAGATCACACAGAGGTCACACACACAGGTCACACAGAGGTCACACACAGAGGTCACAGAGATCACACACAGAGGTCACAGAAATCACACAGAGGTCACAGAGATCACACACGAGGTCACACACACAGAGGTCACACACACAGAGATACACGCGTGATAAGCGAACGCGACACCATGTACAGGAATATTGTATCCACCACTTCTGTGTGGAGTATTCGCGTGTAATGTGAGCTTAAGAATCAATAATAATCGATGGATCGATCGATGATGCATCTTTACGTCCCCGGTATCGAGGTGACTGCTGGTGGCGCCCTCTCCAAGGGGCAAGGCTGCGTTCCGCTGCCTCACGGAGTCCGTCTCGGCCTCCCTCGGCTCAGACACGAACACCCCACTGCCATTATTACTACATCGCAGCTCGGTCACTACTGCCACCACGCTCGTTTTGTATTTCATTGGATTCCCTTCACACGCGACAGCCCCGACTCTCGTGAGGAGACTGCGCCACGCGGTGGCTACGCTGCACGCGGCTGGCTGCCGAGAACCCAGCCGTGTGGAGGCAGCAGCGAGGGTTCAAAGGACACAATTTAGCGATCGAGGTGGTGCAGTACCCCGACTCGCCAGGAGGAGGCGGTACAGCAAGGGACTAATCACCATCTGTACGCGGGTAGAGTGTTGCCCCCTCGCGCGCGCGGGTTTCCTCCCACGTGTCTCAACATCATTAAAAGATAAAACGATTTTAAATAAAAATCCAATGTACCAGCAGGACCCTCCTGAAAACTTGTGTGGCTCTCCTGAGTAACTATTTTTAACATCTGGGTGTAGTTAATGTGTCGCTTGCAGTCATTTACATGCCCCTATTCCTTCGTGACGAAAACCAAGAACGCACTCAGCCAGACCACAGCGATTTCTCAAGTTTTTTTATTTGCGCAAAATTCAACGGCGACACTGCTAGGTGCGTGCGTGGGTGTGTGACGGCGGCGTGCAACGCAGAACGCAGACACACAGCGCAGACACAACGCCGCTCCCCGTATATACACACAGCGTGAACTCAGTGGCGACCGCCGCTACGATAGAACGCCATTACTAAATATTCCCCTGATAAAACTCTACACGAAACGTTAACTTCCCTGGGTTGTAGAATGCTACGGGTGAGCCAGTGATGATCGGATAGCCTAGGAAGACGTCCGGTGATTGGCCGGCGGGGAAGGCGGGCCCAGCCTAAGAGTGACTCCGAGTGAATTTAGAACAAAGCCAAAAGGAGCAGAGAGTGCTCGATAACCGTGACACACGTGGGTTCCGTGAGCTGCCACTCGGAGTGAAATTATCATCCCGTACATTCAAGCCCAAGTGTGTCCCAATTCATTCAGTCACACAAAGATCCCCCATAAAGCCTGAACAGACTGCTGGGGCAAGTACTGTTGGCGAGAACCTATGAAGGTCGGCATGGCACACAAAGGGGGTGGGTGGCCAGCACCACGCCCGGCCATCTTTGTCTTCCTTGTGGAGATGTTTTCACACCGCACCAGGTACTGATTTGAAGTCGAGTCGACCTAGCGGAGGCGCAGGACCGGTTCAGATAATCGTCACCGGTGTTGGCCAGGAGCGGGAGTCTCATCGTCGGGTTCGTAGCGCAGCGCGCTGTCCATAATACTACCGCTCCCAAGGTCACTCACAACCGCACACGCTCAGGTTGTGGGGGTGGGAACACATGGTTGATTACATTGCACCTACACAAGGTGACCATCACACACACAGATCCACACAGACCACAAATATGCTCACACTCTCACACACATACAGACCCCCCTATGTAGTCTTTGGCAGACTGCACTTGGGGCAAGTGCTGTTAGCAAGTTCCTATTCACATGCACACATAACATTACCCAGACCCACACCCCACACACATTCACACACACGCGCACTTGCACACACACACATACTGACTCAAATCGCACACACCCATACCTAATTGCACACTCGCACCCATTCACAAACACGCGCACCCAGGACTCGCACACACACATGGGTGTCAAGAGTGCACCTAAGACACCGCCCCCCCCACGTTCCCCACGGTGGGGGAGGTGGGTGGTTACCTGCACCCATCGCACGCCCCCTCCCCAACCACACCGCCCCACCCCAATCACACAGGCTGCTGCACCAGCTTCCCGTCGCCGTCCGTGCCGCCCCCCGTCTCTCCGGCGGCGTCATCAGCCGGCGGCTGCCGGTCGCGGTTCCAGTCCCGGAGGCCCTCGGGCAGCGAGGTGTCCTCCTCTAAGCTGCCCGTGCCCTCCACAAACTCCTCGTACGTCGACTTCTCGGCGAACGGGCGAGCGCCAGCAGCTCCACCATGTCCGCCTTGTTCAGCACCTCCTTCTCCAGGAGCCGCTGGGCGATCTGGGGGAGAGAGGGCGACGGGAGGGGAGAGAGAAAGCAACGGAGAGGGGGGAGAGCGAGCGAGAGGGGGAGGGAAGAGAGAGCCACGGAGACGCCACGGCAACTGTCAGACACTGCTGCTCTGAATAGCAACGGTTAGTCGCCAGGACGATGATGAGCAGCCTCTCCCACGCCTTGTGAGACCGTGAGGGGTGTTTGTCCATACTTCACTATGCTGGTCACTCGCATTGGTAAAGGTGGGGGGGGAGTCCAGAACAACAATAGATGTTGCAGCACTGCCCACTGCTGCCACGACGCCTCTTACCAAACCTGTCCTTTGTGCTTGGTGGTAGCCGCCCACCCAAGCACAAACTCCTCTGAGACCCCGCACACCAGTGCGGGGTCGCCGTGCGAGACAATCCGATGAAGCGGAGGTCAACTGAAGGCCGCTGGCAAACGCCGTGGAGATTTCTGCCGAGGTTCCCAATGGAAGCCTCGTGGGCGGCCCCCTCACCACTCCGCGCGACTTGGTTCTGCCGAGAAAACCGTGGCGGCCCGACCCGACCCACCTTGAAGCCCAACCCGACGTGACCGAACGACCCAGTGGACTCGCCTTCTCGATGTCGTCCTTCTTGCTGGTGAGCAGCTCCATGGTGCGCACGTACGCCTTGTTGATGAGCTCGCGCACCTCCGAGTCGATGAGCCGCGCCGTCGCCTCGCTGTACGGCTTCTCCATCAGCATGTCGTCTTCCCGTGGCATCTTGAACGACACCTGCCCCACTTTCTCGTTCATCCCGAACTGCACGATCTGCGCACGCACGGCGGGGGGCACCAGCGGGGAGCGCCGTCACAAAGGGTTCACACGGCAGAAGTAACGGCAGCGGCGTCCCGCAATGGCGCCACAGTTAACAGCAGCCAAGAGCAGCGCTAGGAGCAGCGGCCGGGTGGCTCTGAGGTGAGAGCGCCGAGCTGGCACCGCTGGACTGCAACGGACAAAACCGACCAGACACCATGACGAGATAAACAATTAGATCGAGACGGAGCAAACTGCTGATGCTTGGATCAAATCGCACCCGAAATTCCCAGCATCCGTCTCGGACAACTGTGCGTAAATGGCAACAACTCGGGAGAAAGCGAATGCATCGTGGGCAGGAAAAGGGTGGAACATTGTGGTTGGATGGGAAGTACTTGTAGATAGAAGGGCGGTACACTCTGGTGGAAAATAACAAAGAGTATTATGGTAGCAGGACGGTTCATTGTGAGAAGAAGGGCATTACACTGGGTAGAAAACAGCAGTGCATTGTAAGTACAAGGGTGGTGCATTGTGGGTCGGAGGAGGGCGGCAGAGTGACGGGGTGCGGCGAGCGCGTACCTGCGCGTAGGCGCTCTGCGTGACCTTGCGGAGGTCGTCCTGCGCTCCTGTTGTGATCCGGCCGAAGAAGAGCTGCTCGGCCACTCGGCCGCCCAGCGTCATGCACATGCGGTCAAAGAGCTGCTCCTGCGAGTACAGGTACTGCTCCTTGGGCAGGTACTGGGCATAGCCCAAGCCCTTGCCTCGCGGGATGATGGACACCTGCCGTGGGCGGAGGCAGGGGGGAGGCGATAGACAGACACACGCACGGTATGATGCGAGTAAAAGATCCCCCCATATAGCTTTTAACACTGTTAGTGAGCAGCACCGTTGCAGGACGGCATGGCACACGAGAGGGTGGGTGGCCAGCACCACGCCCGACCGTGTTTGTATCCCTAATGTTTACATACCACACCAGGTACTTATTTGAAGTTGAATTGACCTAGGGGAGGTCCAGGACCGGTTCAAATATAACTCGGGTCGCCAGGTTCGTCGTGAAGTGTGCTAACCACTGTACTACCACTTCCTGCAATTCATTCATGGTTATGTGTCTGCGTACACAAGCACATATGTATGTGGAGGGAGGAGCGGTGCTCACAACGAGCGGTGCTCACAACAACGAGCGGAGCGCCGAGCGGCTAAAACACAGCGAGGTGGCAGAGGGGGGCACAGTTGGTGCATCTGCCAGTCATTTCGGTCAGTCAACCCATGGCACCTGCGTCTGTTCCGTAACCTCCTGCCAGCAGAAAACCTTCCACACTCATGTGATAGCCCCCATAAAGCACCTAGCCTGGCACAAGGGCTGCTGTGACGTAACTGCCACCTAGCGGTGAACTTGCGCCTGTTGTTGTTGCTGTGCGTGTCTACATGTGCGCAAATGCATCTTCCAGCAGCTGAAGTGTGGTTGCCCGCCAAAGGTATTTAACAGTCCTATGCACCCCTGCCTGACTGTCCACCACGACACCCACCCATGCCCACCCCCCCCCCCGTGCCCACCGCCCCCCCCNACCCCGGTGCCCCTCACTCTGCCTCCCGCTCACCTTGAGGAGGGGGTCGGCGTGCTCCAGGTACCACCCGGCGACGGCGTGGCCGCTCTCGTGGTACGCCACCGTGCGCTTCTCCTCCGGCTGCAGCACCTGGGTCTTCTTCTCCAGCCCTAGGGGTCACAGGCGCTAGGTCAGGCAGGTCTCAGGCGAATTCCAATCCAGCAATTTACAGTGTCGTTTTACAAATTTTTGCAAATTTGGACCGTGACGCCGGCAAACTGCGGCCCGCTCTTGCGAATGATGTCACGGGATCTTTAAGCAGACGGCACGTAGTAGACGTAGTGTTGTACGGTTAATACCACACCGCAGTATTAACCGGGGTGGCTTCCAGATCAGAACGGTGAGCCTTTGCACCAAGCGGCGAACACGCTCCCGCTGGGCGACATCACCGCCCTGGCGACAACGACGACGAAACACACACACACACACGCACACACACGCGCACACACATGCACACACACCACANGCACACACACACACCCCCCCTCACCTCCGATGACCCGCTCGATGGCCTGCTCAAAGTGCTTCTCGCTGATCGCCTCGTTCAGATGCCGCGCCGCAATGAGCGCCGCCTCGTTACAAACATTCGCAATGTCCGCACCTGCTCGGCCAGGGTCGTGGGTCACAGGACACGGGGTGACAGGGTCAGACAGCAGAAATTAAGGTTACGGCTCCCACAATCGTCGAGACGTCAAACCACAAGCACCCAGCAGCCAGCCGCCTCTCTCCCTCTGTGCCACTTCCTTTCTCAAAGATGTTGGCGATTGTGACCTTCCTTCCACTCAACAACTTTGCGACGGCTGCTCCCAGTTGCATTCAACTTTTTCTAATTGCTCGTGCAACTTAATTCGCTGTCTTCTCCGGCTTCTATGATGTTTTCAGTGAAAATCCATTCATATTCAGTCCCTGGCTTCCTCATCACATGTCCAAGAGATCGAACCCAGATGCCTTAAGTCTGGGAAAGGCTCTTATCGCCCGCGAAGGACACTGGTGGCCAGCGACATCGTGCCGAACGACACGCGGCAACACGACCCCAACACGCGTTGGCGAACAGCCAATCGGCTTCCTGCGTCGCCACGCGGCGGGCGCGTCGCTGACCGCTGACCTGTAAAGCCGGGCGTGAGGGCGGCGAGCTTGCGGGAAATGGCGGCCTTGTCGAGCGCCAGCTCCGTCTTGAGCGGCTTCAGGTGGACCTTGAAGATGGAGGCACGGCCTTTGATGTCCGGGGCCCCTGCAGCGAAACCGTGCGGCCTTCAGGGTGAGTGAGCGAGCGAGCGGCGAGCGAGCCGCCCCATGCTTCAATGCCCCTTCCCCCGGATTGCGTGACTCCCGGTAAAACAATATTAAAGCGGCAGGCATCTGTGTGCATTTTCACGTGTACATGCGTGTGTATCAAAGTGGGCCTGGCACAGGCGCCATGGTGACATTACTGCCCCTTCGTGGCGAATGGCGGGTGTTGTTGTTGTGTGTTAGTGTGCATGCATTTGTGTGCGTGTGTATTTTTGTACGCATGCATGTGTGCAAGTGCGTGTATACGTGCGCACGAATGCATATACGTGCGCGTATGTACGTGCATACGCATGCACGTGTGCGTACACGCGTGTGCGCACGTACCGACAAATATTTGCCGGTCGAAGCGTCCAGGCCGCAGCAGCGCGGGGTCAAGGATGTCGGGGCGGTTCGTCCCGGCCAGCACCACGACGTTGGTGGTCGTGTTGAAGCCTGCGTCCCAACGCGGAGAGACGCCGTGACAGATTCCACGAATTGACACGGCTCGATTCAATACTCGCTCATTTTTTACAATTTTCGTTGCGACCATCGGTGGAGCCTTCCAGCGGCTACAGAGACGACGTGAACTCATTCCACAGCACACGCACGAATCGGAGGAAAATGAATCCTCACTCTCACAATGCTGAGGGAGTGCGCTCACCAATAACAACATCCTATAAGCCGCTGGTATTTGTTTCGCAGGCCTGTGCTGAGGAGCCCTAAATGGAACGAGGCCAGAACATTTTAAATTGGGGTTGAATCACGAATTTCATTTTTCTAGGGGAACACCGCCAGGACGGCCATTCTGACACGATGGGAACCGTCGCGGCCAGGCCAGGGCACGCTGGGGCAGGCGCACGCTGGGCGAGACCGGGCGCGCGGTGGCTCTGTAACCGCGGGCTGGCCGGCCGGCAGTACCGTCCATTTCCACGAGCAGCTGGTTGAGCGTGTTCTCCTGCTCGCTCTGGCCCCCAAAGTTCCCGCGGCCGCGCTTGCGCCCAACGGCGTCGATCTCGTCGATGAAGAGGATGCACGGAGCGTTCTTCCGCGCCAGCTGGAACATGTCACGCACCTGTGGAGGCGGCAGGGTGAGTGGGGCAGAGGGAGAGAGAAGAGTGAGGGGTGTGGGGAGGGACAGCAAACCTAGAAAAGAGTGGACTTGCCGAAGACTGGAACCAGCAATCAAGATCAGCCTCGATGGAGGAGGCTCGTGTAGTGCGCTATTTGGCAGTTGGAGGGAGCTGCTCTCCAACAACAATGGAGGGCAGACGCTCACAACAACGAGCAGAGCACAGGGTGGCTAAAATGTTGGCACAGAGGAAGCACAGGTGGTGCATCTATCTACCAGGCATCTCAGTCAGTCAACCCATGGCACCTGGGTCTGTCCCGTGACCTCCTGCCAGTGAGCCTTTGACACTTCACGTGGCCTCAAAGTGCACAAGCGCCGTGATGACGTCTCCGCCACTTAGTGGCGAATGGTGGCTGTTGTTGCCATATGTGGAGCGGTGCGTGCGGCTGCCCACACCCACCCTGGCAGGGCCGACCCCCACGAACATCTCGAGGAACTCGGAGCCGTTGACGGTGATGAAGGGGACGTTCGCCTCCCCCGCTGTGGCCTTGGCCAGCAGCGTCTTCCCCGTGCCGGGCGGGCCCGTCAGGATTGCTCCCTGCGACACACGCACTCGCCCGCTCACCTGCCACGCTCACTCACCCGCCCGCCATGCTCACCCGCCACGCTCACCCGACACGCTCACCCGACACGCTCACCCGCCACGCTCACTCGCCACTCACTCGCCCACTCACTGTGCTCACCAACGAACCACACTCACTCACCACGCTCACCTCTATGACGCTCGCTCACCGCACTCAAGAAACGCTCGCCCACAATGCTTCTCTTGCTGTCCTATTTGCCGAGAAATGGAACCGATAATCGGCTGAGTGATCGAGGAGGCCGCCTCGAACCACGACCTTTGACCTCGCCGCACCTTGGGGATCTTGGCGCCCAGGTCCTGGTACTGCTTGGGGTGGCGCAGGAAGTTGACGAACTCCATGATCTCCACCTTCGCCTCCTCGCACCCGCCACGTCCTTGAAGGTCACGTCAATCTCGTCGCGCATCACCTGCGCCAGGGGGCAGCACAACACGGCGCCCGTTCGTTCGCTCGCCCGTTTGCCGGCGGGGGCCGACGCGGTCGTGCCCGTTTTCGATGGCACAACAGAGCCTAGCCACCGCGGGAACCTTACGGCACGGGTGGCTTTCCGCCGGCCGTTTGCCGGATTAAAAACTTGGCTATGCCGACTTCGCAAGCTGTCCGAATCCGACTCGGGCCGAGCAGGGCCGGGGCCGGGAGTAACGACGCGTGGGTCGAGCGCGACGTCGGTCAGTGTGCACCGAGGGGTGCGGCGTGGCCGGGAGCGCATGGCGAGACCTGCCTTGGCCGTGGTCTCCCCCACGCTGAAGAGGCCGCCCATGCCACGGCCCCCACGCCGCGCACCCATGGGGCCCCGGCGCATGGAGAAGAGCAGCAGCCCGATGATAAGGACAGTGGGCAGCATGCTGAGCAGGAACGAGCTGCACGGGGACACGGGGAGACAAGGGGTCACGGGGGACACGGGGTCACGGGGGTCACGGGGGACGCGTGTGGTGAGACGTGAGGGAGTGGGGGTGGGGGGAGGCACCCGTCGGACTGCGTGGTGTAGATGACCGACGCGCGCTGCTCGGGCTCCAGCCCCATCTCCTGCTGCACCGTCTCCAGGTTCCGCTCAAACGTGTCCACACTGCCGATGGTGAACCACAGCTGGGCCTGTACGCACACACAAGACAAAGGCTCCCTTACAGCCTTCATCGAGTATTGGGGCAAGGCCGGCACAGCACGCGCCCGGCCGCCTTTGTCTCTCTTGCAGCGATGTTTACACACTGCACCAGGTACTCCTTTAAAGATGAGTCGACCTCAGGGAGGCCAAGGACCGGTGGTGGCCCAGAGCAGGAATGGAACTCGGTTCGCCAGGTGCGCTAACCGCTGCGCCGCTGCTCCCACACAAGGGCCTATGAAGGCCGGCACGGCGCTCTCGGGGGCAGCAGGTGTCTCGACGCAGTTTCACAGACGCAGCCCAGCAGGCGACTCACCCCATCAAGACTAGCCTGGTCGGGTGCAGGACGACTCTCACGTAGTGCTTATTCACTACCTCCAGCCGCTCCACCTGCAGGGTGGATCACAACATCGCCATCAGCACCGTCGTCATTTCTGCCACCATCATCGCTCATCATCGGCACTAGAACCACCAAAGTCTCAACCATCACAATGATCAAAATCCCGACTCGCGTCCACCACCACTACCAACAACACAGCCACCAACGCTGCCATCACAACCACAATCACCACCTTCGCAAACCACCATCTCCTCCACCATAGCAATAACCATCGCCACCACCACAGTTGCGACTTTCCCCCACCCCCCCCACCACTAGTGGTCGTTTTCATTGCGACTCACGGCGCCTTTGGCGAGGTAGAGGTTGAGGAACTCCTTCCAGCTGATCTCGCGGTAGACGTCGCGTAGGAAGAAGTAGTAGATGCCGCCGGCCCATGCCGCTGCGGTCAGGAACAGGTACGAGCGGAACTCCTTGTCGTCCCACGGGAACTCACCCTGCCGGGTTCACGGGGGTCGCACGAGGGCCACAGGGGTCAAAATGTCACGGGGCATGCTCACTGTAATCGAGCACGTTTGGTATTCGCATCATTGTTACGGCGCAAGGCTATTTGCCAACCACGCGACGTTGCACAGATGGGCGGAAATGCCACCGTGCAGATTTATCTAATTAACTGGCGAGTAATTTGTCAAATTTGGCAGCTGTTGCCGTAAAGGAGGCGGCAGGAGCAGCAAGAGAAACACTTGCCATTGTGTCGCCTTGTCGCCAGGGCAGCCGTCTCTATGGAGACTGTTGCCAGGGTAACATGGTTCCTGTGGCAACGGCGCTCACCTTCTGCACCCTAGAGTACCACGAGTCGTCCTTGCGACCTCCACCCTTTCTTCCTCCTCCGGCGCCCCCGTCACCGTTCCCGCCGCCGCCGCTGCCGCCCCATCACCACCACCACCGCTGCCGCTGCTCTTGGCTCTCCGTGCCACCCCGGCACTGTTCTCCGCCTCTGTGTAACGGATAACGCTCATTAGTCGCCGTGACGACAGCATTAAAGGGGGTTTTCTGTGAAGTGCCCCCCCCGTCCCATCTCTCCGACGTGTGGCACTAATGTACCGGGCTTGCTGGCCGGCACCTTGGTCTTGCCGTCGGGTTTGTTTCCCCCCGGGAAGTATTTTTCGAACCCTGAAACGGAAGCATCGGCATCATCATGAGCAGCAGCAGCTTCAGCAGCAGCGTAGTAATCGTCATCATAATCATCATTATCCACAGCAATTAGAATCAAACATGATCAGCTTAAAATATCATCCTCAGCAGGAGCAGCATCATTGTTATCATGATCATAATCAGGGTACCATCATTGTTCTCAGCAACATCATTATAATCATCCTCAACACCATCATCAATCACATTTATAATCTTTAGCATCTTCATCAGCACCACGATCCTCAGCAGCAACAACATTATAATCATCCTCTGCGGCATTATCAATAATCATTATTCCCAGTATCATTATGCTCAGCATCATCATCAGTGTTTCACTGCAGTGGCACCACCACCACCACCACCACACGGTCCCGCAAGCTTCTCTGTCTGGTGAGCATCCCCAGCTACTGGGCTCCCAGCGACTGCAGTGTGCCCCCTTGCGCGCCCCCTCGCTCTCCGCACCTTTGGGGGGACGGGAGCAGAAGCGCTCGTACGACTCCAGCACGGAGCTGCAGAGGCGCGACGCGGCAGCCGCCACGGTGGGGGGGCGCAGCCCGGGGGGCCCCGCAGTGCAGAACTGGAAAGGGGGGGGGTATAAAGTGGGAGGGGGGTACAAAGTGTGGGTGGGGGGTACAGAGTGGGGTGGGGGGGAGGGTGCAGAGTGGGGGGGGGGGGTACAGAGTGGGGGGGTACAGAGTGGGGGGGGTGCAGAGTGGGGGGGGTACAGAGTGGGGGGGTACAGAGTGGGGGGGGTGCAGAGTGGGGGGGGNTACAGAGTGGGGGGGGTACAGAGTGGGGGGGTACAGAGTGGGGTGGGGGGGGGTGCAGAGTGGGGGGNGGGTACAGAGTGGGGGGGTGCAGAGTGGGGGGGTACAGAGTGGGGGGGGTGCAGAGTGGGGGGGTATAGAGTGGGGGGGGTGCAGAGTGGGGGGGNTACAGAGTGGGGGGTACAGAGTGGGGGGGGTACAGAGTGGGGGGGTGCAGAGTGGGGGGGTACAGAGTGGGGGGGGNTACGGGGGGGNTGCAGAGTGGGGGGGGTGCAGAGTGGGGGGGGTACAGGGTGAGGGGGGGTACGGGGGGGGTACAGAGTGGGGGGGGTACAGAGTGGGGGGGCACAGAGTGGGGGGGGTACAGAGTGGGGGGGNTACGGAGTGGGGGGGGNTGCAGAGTGGGGGGGGGTACAGAGTGGGGGGGTACAGAGTGGGGGGGTACAGAGTGGGGGGGTACAGAGTGGGGGGGCGGGGGGGGGGTACGGAGTGGGGGGGGNTGCAGAGTGGGGGGGGNTACAGAGTGGGGGGGGTACAGAGTGGGGGGGTACAGAGTGGGGGGGGNTACGAGTGGGGGGGGTACGGAGTGGGGGGGGNTGCAGAGTGGGGGGACAGAGTGGGGGGGGGTGCAGAGTGGGGGGGGGGGGGGGGGGGGGGGGGGGGGGGGGGGGGGGGTGCAGAGTGGGGGGGGGTGCAGAGTGGGGGGGGGTGCAGAGTGGGGGGGGTGCAGAGTGGGGGGGGNTACAGAGTGGGGGGGGGGTGCAGAGTGGGGGGGGTACAGAGTGGGGGGGGNTGCAGAGTGGGGGGGGGGGTGCAGAGTGGGGGGGGNTGCAGAGTGGGGGGGGGGTACAGAGTGGGGGGGGTGCAGAGTGGGGGGGGNTGCAGAGTGGGGGGGGGGCAGAGAGGGGGGGGTACAGAGTGGGGGGGGTGCAGAGTGGGGGGGGTACAGAGTGGGGGGGGTACAGAGTGGGGGGGGTACAGAGTGGGGGGCAGAGTGGGGGGGGTGCAGAGTGGGGGGGGGGTGCAGAGTGGGGGGGGNTGCAGAGTGGGGGGGGGTACAGAGTGGGGGGGGGGTGCAGAGTGGGGGGGGNTGCAGAGTGGGGGGGGGCAGAGTGGGGGGTGCAGAGTGGGGGGGGTGCAGAGTGGGGGGGGNTGCAGAGTGGGGGGGGTACAGAGTGGGGGGGGGTGCAGAGTGGGGGGGTACAGAGTGGGGGGGGTGCAGAGGGGGGGGTGGGGGGGGGGTACAGAGTGGGGGGGGGGGGTACAGAGTGGGGGGTGCAGAGTGGGGGGGGTGCAGAGTGGGGGGGTGCAGAGTGGGGGGGNTGCAGAGTGGGGGGGGGTACAGGGTGAGGGGGGGGTACAAGGTTAGGGAGGGAGAATGAGATGCATCTATGTTGTCTGTTTTGTCAAAACAATTACCCACTGACGCAAAAGTCGATGTTAGTGTTTTGTTTATACGCGTGGCGCCTTTATGGCACGAATCTGCCACTCAAAGCACCATCACATAAAACTCAACATAAAATTAGAATGATTATAAACAATGAGTAATATATACTTACAAACTATCGAGTTGTTGAAAGACAAAGATCGCCCCTGAAACCTGAAGAGACCGTTGGGCAAGTGCTGTTGGCGAGCACCTATGAAGGCCGGGACGGCAGATGAGGAAGTGGGTGGCCAGCACCACGCCCGGCTGCCTTTGTCTCCCTCGTGGTGATGTTTACACACCGCACCAGGCCCGGGACCCGTTCACATATTCGGCACTGCTATTGGTTGCGGTCAGGAATCGAACTCGGCTAGCTGGGTTCGGAGCGCAGGGTTCCAACCACTGCGCCACCGCTCCCCACTGACTACCACCCAGCCACGGTATGGGGTGGCATCCATCCAGCAGTGGATTCACAAAAGGACTGGACACATCTGTAGTGATGACAACGTGTCCAGCCCAAATCCTGCGTTTTTGCAAAGTTTCTCGCCGGCAATGACCAATCCACTGCTGGATGAAGGCCTCCCCAAGCCGCCGCCATCTCTTATGGTCCTGCCATGTTGCAATCCAGCTCAAGGCAGCCGGCCTCTTGCCGCCATCTCCACACTTGGATCATACTTCTAGTCTGGACGGGGACGCACTCGGAAGGACGTCCGTCGCGGAGATGGAACGTTCAAATTAGCACGTGTGCAGGTGCAGGCTGGATTATTACGACATCGCAGGATCATGAGAGATGGCGACACCTTGGGAGGGCTTTTATCCAGCAGTGCATTGATCGTGGCTGACGATGGTGATTATGATGAAATGGACAGACAATNTGTCAACTTAATGTAAATTATTANACTCTTCATTTTCAACCTCAAGAGTCGAAGTGGCGGCTTGAGATGGCTGCAGGGGCGACGTGAATCCATTTCGGACAAAATAAATTAGAGTGCACAGCCCTTGGTAAATCCACTGCTGGATGGACGCCCCTCACCCCCACCCCGTGCCCAGCCGTGGCCCTCCCGTCACGAGGTTCAGACGCTCCTGAGCCGTGACCACGGCCGCGCATTCTTCGTCCGCAGCCGAAATTCATTTCCCCTTCGTCAAAATGACTCAGCAAGAGTGCCGGCACGGGCTATGGCGGAGCGTTTTTGGTGGAGTTATTTCGTATATCGCCAATAATTATCGCCAACATATAAAATAACGCGTTTCATGTCGAGAAATGAGAATGCATTGAATAAGTATGTTTTATCGTAATGCATAATTAACGCTTGTAAAGCGCCTTTCATCAACTCTCGAGGCAATCTATCGATGTATATCGCCGGAAATCTCACAGGTGCATGACGAATCAAACGCAGCCAGGAGGAATAGGACGCGTGCGATGTTTAGCCGCACGTGCGCAGTGTGCCAGCCAGGAGGGAAGGAGGGAGATCAAGGACTGCAGGCCGGGGAGCTTAGCGCCGTCCCATTTAGTCGGTACAGCACAAGCGGTAGAACGAGCATCGGCAACGTTCAAAAGCGGCGTGTTTACGTTAAACAATTGAACACGATTCATACCTCTTGATTTGAAGCTTTCGTGACTGCAGGAATCCATTCGGTAAAGTCACGTAGGTAGAAAATAAAATACCTACGTGACTTTACCGAAAGAACCAAAGAGTACGATTCATACCTCTTGATTTCACCATCATGTGACTAATTGATGCACTAAATAAGTTGTATGGTGCGAAAACTGAGGATATACAGTGCTAAATAAAGTGTGTTAAAGGATACACTGCATTGTACAAAACAAACATATGCGTCTTATAAACCGGTAGGCGCATGTTGCGACAGATTTGTAGAATTGCATTGACGTGGGGACACATTTGGGATGCGTGTTTATTGACGCGCCTCATCATCGGAACGATGCGGTGGCATCGCAGTTGCAGGCACGGAGAAGCGGGTAGCGAACTGCACTGCAAGTTCGACTCCCGGCCACGGCTAACACATCAATTGTGATGATCCGAAACTGGTTCTGGGTCTCCCTCCCCCATTAACGATCAGGAAAATATTTCCACACCCGGCACTCCACATCCAGGACGCCTCTCGTAAAATGTCAGTGACGTTGCCGTGCTGAAGCCAGCAACCGCCGATATCCCAACTTTTAATTCGAGTTAAAGCTCCGAGCGATACAAACTCAACATTGTCCAAAACGTCGCCTGCTTTAATGTAGTTATTTTATGCTGACAGAGTGCTGTGGTTAACCCGTGTGTCGTTTTTGGTGTGTGCTTGTGCACCAATCCCAACGCACCATTGTCAAACAATTCGTGATCAATCCGGGTTTCTCCGAGTAGAGAGAGTTGTGTGGTCTCGGCTCAATTGCCGATGTTTAAACAAATCTCGCTCGGGGTTCATTCTCGAATGACAACCTCGTTGCATCATCACGGTGATGTGCGCCCGGTTTCATCAGAGACGTGAGCACTGCCGAGCCTGACACTCGGCGCTTGGATGAATGACCAACACGCACAAGGCAGGTTTATTATTGAGTTTAACACGAAGGCTTTCGCCACCAATATCATCCATAATACAGGGTTGTTGGGTTAGATCGCGTAAATGTGTCGTTAAACCCGCCACCACCCGAAACGTCATGCTCAGATTGTAAATGTTGTGGCTTGGCTCTCCAACACACCGGCTAGTGCTGTACTAGTATACTACACTATACACTACTCACTAGTGCTGTACTAGTATACTACACTATACACTACTCACTAGTGCTGTACTAGTATACTACACTATACACTACACACTAGTGCTGTACTAGTATACTACACTATACACTACTATACACTACACTATACACTACACACTAGTGCTGTACTAGTATACTACACTACTCACTAATGCTGTACTAGTATACTACACTATACACTACACACTAGTGCTGTACTAGTATACTACACTACTCACTAATGCTGTACTAGTATACTACACTATACACTACACACTAGTGCTGTACTAGTATACTACACTATACACTACACTACTGTACACTACACTATACACTACACACTAGTGCTGTACTAGTATACTACACTATACACTACACTACTATACACTACACTATACACTACACACTAGTGCTGTACTATATACTACAATATACACTACTATAGACTACACTATACACTAGTGCTGGACTAGTATACTACACTATACACTACTATACACTCCACTATACACTACACACTAGTGCTGTACTAGTGACGAATTGGCACGTTCTGTTTACGTGACAACCCTTACTAGTTGGCTGTGTTGGGTGGTGGCGGGTTTAACGACATATTTACGCGATCTAACCCAAAAAACCCCTCTATTATGGAGGTGTATTATTAATATTATTTCCACGCGTGTTTACCCAGGCAAGCCCTCGGGTGGACCATGAGGTTGGCACCAGAGGACAATGCAGCAAATTCCACTGAGATTTCATAAGAACGTCTCGACTATGGGAACCTCATTTGCCAGTAAAAATATAATTGTTTTTTTACGCAGTCTATGCAAACATGACTCCTTGTAAAAGGTGTCAGTTTTGTTGCCAGATAGAAGGGTAAAAAAACAATTATCAACGTCTCCGACAGCACCATCGGGTAACATCATCAACATGGTCAATCTACTGCTGGATCAAGAGCATCTCCCACGATCCATGTAACCACAGCTTAAGATGCAAATGGGGGACGAAATAGCAAACAAAGTTTGGCAATAGTGGACAACCCATCCTGCGTTCTGGTTCCCTCTCACGCAGCAAACGCTGCGGTGTGCCGGCGGCAGGGGGGTCGGGGGTCCGAGAAGGTAACGGGGGTCAAACACGAACCTCTCGCAGGGTCACTGGGGTCGCAATGCCTCGCCGTGAGCCTCCGCGCAGGAGACGGCAAATCCCGGCGACGGAGCCGCAGGGCCGAGCCATGGTAGCCGGGGGCGAAGCGCCAGGCCAAGCGAAGTGCACCTCGAGGCGTCTCTAAAGGGGTCCCCGTCCCTCGGCGTCTGCGTCTGCGGGTTGTAGAGGTTCCGGTGCGAGAGGTTAGGGGCTTCAGGGGTACCGTACTATCCGGGGTCCGGTACTATTCCGGGGTTTCAGTGCTATGGTTTCTCGAGGTCTCGATGCTAAAGGGTCGCTCCGAGTCTCGTTATCAGGGCCTACAGGAATGCCAGTTCGGGTTTAGGGGTCGCGGGGTCCGAGTGCTACAACCTCAGGGGTCTGGAGGTCTCCGTCTCGGGGTCTGTCGTGGTATCAGCGTCAGGCTCTTGGGGTCTCTGGTGGGGTCTCTGTGGTACCTGTCGTAGTCTCGGGGTCGGTGTGGGGTCCCTGTGGGTACCTATCGTGGTCTCTGGGGTCCGTGTGGGGTCTCTGTGGGTACCTGTTGTGGTCTCTGGGTCCGTGTGGAGGTCTCTGTGGGTACCTATCGTGGTCTCTGGGGTCCGTGTGGGGTCCCTGTGGGTAACTGTTGTGGTCTCTGGGTCGGTGTGGGGGTCTCTGTGGGTACCTATGGTGGTCTCTGGGGTCCGTGTGGGGTCTCTGTGGGTACCTGTTGTGGTCTCTGGGGGTCCGTGTGGGGTCTCTGGGGTACCTGTTGTGGTCTCTGGGTCGTGTGGGGTCCCTGTGGGTACCTATCGTGGTCTCTGGGGGTCCGTGTGGGGTCTCTGGGGTCCGTGTGGGGGTCTCTGGGGGTCCGTGTGGGGGTCTTGTGGGTACCTGTTGTGGTCTCTGGGTCGGTGTGGGGGTCTCTGTGGGTACCTATCGTGTTCTCTGGGGTCCGTGTGGGGGTCCCTGTGGGTACCTGTCGTGGTCTCTGGGGGTCCGTGTGGGGGTCCCTGTGGGTACCTGTCGTGGTCTCTGGGTCCGTGTGGGGGTCCCTGTGGGTACCTGTCGTGGTCTCTGGGTCCGTGTGGGGTCCCTGTGGGTACCTGTCGTGGTCTCTGGGTCCGTGTGGGGTCCCTGTGGGTACCTGTCGTGGTCTCGGGGTCCGTGTGGGGGTCCCTGTGGGTACCTGTCGTGGTCTCTGGGGTCCGTGTGGGGTCCCTGTGGGTACCTATCGTGGTCTCTGGGGTCCGTGTGGGGTCCCTGTGGGTACCTGTCGTGGTCTCTGGGTCCGTGTGGGGTCCCTGTGGGTACCTGTCGTGGTCTCGGGGTCCGTGTGGGGGTCCCTGTGGGTACCTGTTGTGGTCTCTGGGTCCGTGTGGGGTCCCTGTGGGTACCTATCGTGGTCTCTGGGTCCGTGTGGGGTCCCTGTGGGTACCTGTTGTGGTCTCGGGTCCGTGTGGGGGTCTCTGGGGTCCGTGTGGGGGTCCTGTGGGTACCTGTTGTGGTCTCTGGGTCCGTGTGGGGTCCCTGTGGGTACCTATCGTGGTCTCTGGGTCCGTGTGGGGGTCCCTGTGGGTACCTGTTGTGGTCTCGGGGTCCGTGTGGGGTCTCTGGGGGTCCGTGTGGGGTCCCTGTGGGTACCTGTTGTGGTCTCTGGGTCCGTGTGGGGTCCCTGTGGGTACCTATCGTGGTCTCTGGGTCCGTGTGGGGGTCCCTGTGGGTACCTGTCGTGGTCTCGGGGTCCGTGTGGGGGTCTCTGGGGGTCCGTGTGGGGGTCCCTGTGGGTACCTGTCGTGGTCTCGGGGTCCGTGTGGGGGTCTCTGGGGTCCGTGTGGGGGTCCCTGTGGGTACCTGTCGTGGTCTCGGGGTCCGTGCGGGCCTGCGGCCTCCTCTCTCTCTCTCCTGACTGACTGACCGCACTGTCTGTCTGCACTGTCCGCGTGTCTTGCGTAAGGAAGCGGCGGCACCACGTGACGCGCGCCCGCCGCGCTTCCCATTGGACGCGGGGTGGGGAACGGGCGCGGCCAATCAGAGACGCGGACACTGCGGCGCCGGTGACGTCACGGCGCGGGTTCTGATCGCGGCCGCGCTTCTCCTCGCCTCGACTCGCGCGGTTCACGGCGGCGGCGGCGGCAGCAGCAGCAGCAGCGGCGGCGTTGACCGTGAGAGAGAGAGAGGCCGGAGCGACACCACACGAAGCCGCGATGCTCATCAAGGTCAAGGTGAGGAGCGGGGGTTGGCGACGGAGGATGGTGGACAGGGAGCGGCACCCGCGGAGCGAGCGCGACCCAGGCCCCTTTCAGACCTGACACTCAGCCTAGCCCGGGACACAGACAAACCCAGTGACACAGACAAACCCAGGGACACAGACAAACCCAGTGACACAGACAAACCCAGGGACACAGACAAACCCAGGGACACAGACAAACCCAGTGACACAGACAAACCCAGTGACACAGACAAACCCAGTGACACAGACAAACCCAGGACACAGACAAACCCAGTGACACAGACAAACCCAGTGACACAGACAAACCCAGTGACACAGACAAACCCAGTGACACAGACAAACCCAGTGACACAGACAAACCCAGTGACACAGACAAACCCAGTGACACAGACAAACCCAGTGACACAGACAAACCCAGTGACACAGACAAACCCAGTGACACAGACAAACCCAGTGACACAGACAAACCCAGTGACACAGACAAACCCAGTGACACAGACAAACCCAGTGACACAGACAAACCCAGTGACACAGACAAACCCAGTGACACAGACAAACCCAGGACACAGACAAACCCAGTGACACAGACAAACCCAGGACACAGACAAACCCAGTGACACAGACAAACCCAGTGACACAGACAAACCCAGTGACACAGACAAACCCAGTGACACAGACAAACCCAGTGACACAGACAAACCCAGTGACACAGACAAACCCAGTGACACAGACAAACCCAGTGACACAGACAAACCCAGTGACACAGACAAACCCAGTGACACAGACAAACCCAGTGACACAGACAAACCCAGGACACAGACAAACCCAGTGACACAGACAAACCCAGTGACACAGACAAACCCAGTGACACAGACAAACCCAGTGACACAGACAAACCCAGTGACACAGACAAACCCAGTGACACAGACAAACCCAGTGACACAGACAAACCCAGGACACAGACAAACCCAGGACACAGACAAACCCAGTGACAGACAAACCCAGTGAGACAAACCCAGTGACACAGACAAACCAGTGACACAGACAAACCCAGTGACACAGACAAACCCAGGGATGGAGACAAACCCAGGGACACAGACAAACCCAGTGACACAGACAAACCCAGGGCAGAGACAAACCAGTGACACAGACAAACCCAGTGACACAGAGACAAACCCGGGGACAAACCCAGAGACAAACCCAGTGACACAGACAAACCCAGTGACACAGACAAACCCAGGACACAGACAAACCCAGTGACACAGACAAACCCAGTGACACAGACAAACCCAGGACACAGACAAACCCAGGACACAGAGACAAACCCAGGGACACAGACAAACCCAGGACACAGAGACAAACCCAGGGACAGAGACAAACCAGTGACACAGAGACAAACCCAGTGACACAGACAAACCCAGTGACACAGACAAACCCAGGACACAGACAAACCCAGGGACACAGAGACAAACCCAGTGACACAGACAAACCCAGTGACACAGAGACAAACCCAGTGACACAGAGACAAACCCAGTGACACAGACAAACCCAGTGACACAGACAAACCCAGGGATGGAGACAAACCCAGGGACACAGAGACAAACCCAGTGACACAGAGACAAACCCAGGGCAGAGACAAACCCAGTGACACAGACAAACCCAGTGACACAGAGACAAACCCGGGGACAGAGACAAACCCAGTGACACAGACAAACCCAGTGACACAGACAAACCCAGTGACACAGAGACAAACCCAGTGACACAGACAAACCCAGTGACACAGACAAACCCAGTGACACAGACAAACCCAGGGACACAGACAAACCCAGGGACACAGACAAACCCAGGGACACAGACAAACCCAGGGACAGAGACAAACCAGGGACAGAGACAAACCAGTGACACAGACAAACCCAGTGACACAGACAAACCCAGTGACACAGACAAACCCAGTGACACAGAGACAAACCCATGACACAGACAAACCCAGTGACACAGACAAACCCAGTGACACAGACAAACCCAGGACACAGACAAACCCAGGGACACAGACAAACCCAGTGACACAGAGACAATCCCAGTGACACAGACAAACCCAGGGACAGAGACAAACCCGGGACGGAGACAAACCCAGGGACAGAGACAAACCCAGGGACAGAGACAAACCCGGGACGGAGACAAACCCAGGACACAGAGACAAACCCAGTGACACAGACAAACCCAGTGACACAGAGACAAACCCGGGGACACAGAGACAAACCCAGGACACAGACACACCCAGGGACAGAGACAAACCCAGGACACAGACAAACCCAGTGACACAGACAAACCCAGTGACAGACAAACCCAGGACACAGAGACAAACCCAGTGACACAGACAAACCCAGTGACACAGAGACAAACCCAGGGACACAGACAAACCCAGGATAGAGACAAACCCAGGACAGAGACAAACCCAGGACACAGACAAACCCAGTGACACAGACAAACCCAGTGACACAGACAAACCCAGTGACACAGAGACAAACCCAGTGACACAGACAAACCCAGTGACACAGACAAACCCAGTGACACAGACAAACCCAGGGACACAGACAAACCCAGGACACAGAGACAAACCCAGTGACACAGAGACAATCCCAGTGACACAGACAAACCCAGGGACAGAGACAAACCCGGGGACGGAGACAAACCCAGGGACACAGACAAACCCAGTGACACAGACAAACCCAGTGACACAGAGACAAACCCGGGGACACAGACAAACCCAGTGACACAGACACACCCAGGGACAGAGACAAACCCAGTGACACAANGACAAACCCAGTGACACAGACAAACCCAGTGACACAGACAAACCCAGTGACACAGACAAACCCAGTGACACAGACAAACCCAGGGACACAGACAAACCCAGGACAGACAAACCCAGTGACACAGACAAACCCAAGGACACAGACAAACCCAGGGACACAGACAAACCCAGGGACACAGACAAAACCAGTGACACAGACAAACCCAGTGACACAGAGACAAACCCAGGACAGAGACAAACCCAGGGACACAGACAAGCCCAGGGACAGAGACAAACCCAGGACAGAGACAAACCCAGGGACAGAGACAAACCCAGGGACAGAGAGAGACCCAGGGACTGTTTAACTCGGGACTTAGAGAACCCGGGGCAGAGAGGGACCCAGGGGCAGAGCGATCCCCGTGGACTGAGAGACACGGGGACTGAGAGACTCCAGATCTGGGGAATCTGACACCTTAACTCTAAGACTCCAGACACTAAAGTCCATAAGAATGTGCCTTTAACTCTGAAACCCCTTTATTGTTTCGACCATAAACACCTAATATACCCAAACACTCGTATCCTTCAAACCGTATCACTGAATCACTGGGATCCCTAACACTGGGACTATTAGAAACTGAGATCCCGAGATCTCTGAGACTCGGACCCATAGAGATCTAAAGACTGTAACCCAGAGAATCCTGAGACTACATTACCCAGAGACCTTTGAGTCTCCGAAGCTAAATAACTGGATTTTGTATGTATGTTGAATTTATTTCACACCGCACATAGCCAACCGTGTTAATCGGAGGTACGGGGGAAGGACAACAAACTAAGCACAAAAAGCAGTTGTAAATAAATTGTTTTTTTATTTAGAAAATTTAGAATACAGAAACTTATATTGGAGCCTGCAAGAGTTTCTTACTCTTAACTACAGACTCGGGGACTGCGCCCTGTGTCTCATCATGTCTCCCCGTGTCTCCCCGTGTCTTGCAGACGCTCACAGGGAAAGAGATTGAAATTGACATCGAGCCAACGGACAAGGTGCGTACTGCTCCCGCTCTCTCCCATTTTACGCTTTGAATCGCGTGTTAGCATCAATGTTTTTTTTACTCGTACACGTTATGTCTGGGCGACCACCTTCGTGAAGCTTGGTCAGACAACCCCCAAGACCAACACGACGCGAGGAAGGTCTTCAAACGGGGCTGGTTCTTATGTCATTCAAGATTTGTCTTCTGAGCACTGCATCGGCCCTCTACCCCCCCCCCTCACCACCCGCTTAACCCCCCAGGTGGAGCGGATCAAGGAGCGCGTCGAGGAGAAGGAGGGAATTCCCCCTCCTCAACAGCGGCTCATCTTCAGCGGCAAACAGATGTAGGAGCTCCCTTCTCTCTCCAGCCGCATGGATCTCTCTCGTTGTCTCCATTTCACCAGACAGCGGGAACCCAGTCAGACTTCGAGTTTGGTGCCAGGACAACCGGCGTCGTTTTTTGGGTAGATCGCGTAAATATATGAATGTGTCGTTAAAACCCACCACCACCCGACACAGCCAACTGGTAAGGGTTGGCACGTAAACAGAACGTGCCAGTTCGTCACTAGTACGGCACACCGGTGTGTTGGAGAGCCAAGCCACAACATTTACAAACTGGCATGGGACCTCCTTTGCCAGTACCAAAATATGAGGTTTTCCCCTTTTTCTGGCAATAAAACAGGTGTTAAGATGTTAAAACACTAAACTGAAACCTTTTACAAGGAATCATGTCTGCATTAACCACAATGCTTGTGGACAGAATGCAAACAAACAAACAACAAGAATTTTTTTCTTGTTGTGGTTTCACACCTGATGATGATTGCTTGTGTTGCAATCGAAGCGTCGTGATAATTTTATTGTTTATTTTATTATTTTCCCTTCTACGTGACTTTACCGAAAGAATCAAGAATATGAATCCCTGCAGTCACAAAAGCTTTAAATCGAGAAAATACTCTGATAGTATATGCATTGTCCTTGAAACTGATTGGTCCACACCAGAGACAGCTAACTACAGACTCGGGGACTGCCCCCCGAGTCTGTAGTACACCTTTTGGCATCCTCTGGTCTAACACCGTTGTGCAAGAGCACAGAAAGGTAGTCAACACATCGACACCTCTATATAAGGAATGAAACAGGTGGACTTCTCCACAAATCTGGCTGTCGCCTGATGAAGCTAGTTGTAATTACTGGCGAAACGTCGTACTCAGTTTGTAAATGTTGGGGCTTGGCTCTCCAACACACTAGTGTGCTGTACTAGTACACTACACAACTATACACTACACTACTATACACTACTATACTACACTACTATACACTACACACTATACACTACACTACACACTAGTGCTGTACTAGTGACGAATTGGCGCCTTCTGTTTGCGTGACAACCCTTACTGGTTGGCTGTGTCGGGTGGTGGCAGGTTTAACGACACATTTATATATTTACGCGAACTAACCCAAAAAAACCTCTTATGGATATTGGTCGCGAAAGCCGATGTGTTAAACTAAATCGCCCCTCCTGCAAACACTTGTTAAGAGCCTACTAAAAAAAGAGTCTTGAGACTCATTGAGGCTTCCCTGGGTAAACAAGTGTAATGGTAATAATAGTTAGTCGTGGTGATTTGGTTCAAGGAAAGATGTGGCCCTTTGGTGATTTTTACAGTGATTTTTACAGTGAGCGTGACTTGCAAAAAGGGAAGGCGTTGTCCATAGCCGAGTGCGGTTAGTATTTGAGTGTGGAGTGATGTCAAATGTGACAGGCGTATTTGTAACGCTTGTGAGAGGTGTGTGTGTGTGCGCTAAGTGGTTGAATGCTGCATGATATTTGAGTGCCGATTTAATGGTATCGGATAAAAAGGCTTAATGTAAGGCAGGGACTTCTGAATCTTGTTTGGTATAGTTTACAGAGGCCTACCCTCGTGTTGAAATGACCCTGCACGGCGGGTTCCGTGCCACAGCCTGTGCCGCCTCCCCGCCCCACAAAAGGTTTTCCTCGAGTTGAGAACAGCTGTTGTAAGATTTATGGGAAAGGGAAATGTGGTAAATAGTTAAATGCTGACAGATTTTATATTTTAGTGTGGTAGAATTGTGTATAATGTATAGATGCTTATGAGAAGGGAAAGTGTGGTAAATGTTTTAATACTTGATTCATATTTGTGTGGTTTGATGTATATGCTTGAGAAGATGCGAATATGCTGGTGCGTTAATTGACAAACCAATGCATTGCTGCTGCCAGTGCAGGCCTGTAATTATTACTCAAATGAGTTTCTTGCCTTCACGTTCTGCCCGAGAGCTTCCACATGCTGACCTCGTCATTTCCTCGTAGGAACGATGAGAAGACGGCCGCCGACTACAAAATCCAGGGCGGCTCCGTGCTGCACCTCGTGCTGGCACTAAGGGGCGGCGTCTGATGGCGCCGCCGCTACCGCACCCCTCGCCGCCTGCCGCCGGTGGTCCCAAGCCCACCCGGACCCACTGACCTTAACCCATGCCGATGCATGCTACCCACCCAGCTCTGTTGCGATGTCCATTTCAGCCAGCGCGACTGTGTTGTCTCCCGACGCAAGGGCGACCTTCCAGCCACCTACGCGTAGCTCCCCCAATGTTTACGTTTGCCCCTCGCACCACGAGGCTCGACGGCCTGCCACTCTATCAACGGCGCCCCCCTCCGCCCCTGCCCCCCNACTTACAGTTCATTCTCTTCCCCGGTTATATTGCAGGTATGTTTGTAAAAGCTCCATTAAAAGTTTGATCCTGTGGTTGTTGACGCCCGTGTGTGCATCTGTGGCATCCAGGCTGGAGCGACGGTGCAGTGGTTATTAAACTGTGCTCCTCACCCATTGGCGTGATTCTCGCCACGGATAATATCTGTTCTGACCATCTGAACCAGCACTGGCTTTCTTTTCCAAGGTCTCTCCGAGTCAGCCACCCAGAATATATTTCCACATCCAGCACACCTCTCGTGATGGCTGTGGCTATGAGTCACGGTGACAGTCGTTAATCTACCAGCAACCCGGAAAATATCTGGTGTGAAAGTCAGCCCTGGTGGTGTCACTCGGGATCCGGTGTCTAAAGGTGCTCAGGGTTGAAGCCATCACCGTCTCCCGGGCGTCACCTTGAGTCGAGTTCACAGGTCGCCTGCAACAGGCGGGTACGGCTGAGGTTGGCGCAACCTCTACGCGTCGCGGTGGATAACCTAGCAAGGTTTTGCTACTGCAGGCCTCAGGCAGTGAACAAGCCGAGACGCGTGCAGGCGATGCACAGATGTATACAGGTACACGCACACTCATTCAAGTACATGTACGCTCGCGAAGATCTCGTGTAGCGCAAACAGGCTGTTAGGGCCAGTGCTGTTATCGAGAACGTATTAAGGCCATCACTTCGGACACGGTGGTGTGTCTAGCGTCATGCTCAGCTGCCATTGATTATACGCAGGTTTTTTGCGCATCAGTGGAGTTGTGCAGATAATAGGATTTGCGATGTTTGTTCCCCGGATCACAACGGATGAGAGGAATTCTGTACTTTGCTTCCAAGTCTGTGCTCCATGCCTTCAACCCACACTGACAAGCATGGCCAAGGATGGTCAAACGACCACTTCGACCGCAATAGATTGAAGACGAGGCTGGAAATGTAGCCACTCGGTGCTCTCTACGTACTTCTGTATTTGGGCCCTGCAGTGTTCACGAACAAGGCAGCCCGGCATTTCACTCTTCTTGTCATTCCATTCCCTGCCGACTCCTGCCGGGTCCTCCGTGCAGGACTGGCACTATGGGGCTGCTGGAGTGGGCCCTGAACCACCAAATGTCCCTTTGGCCAACCCCAACATCGTTCTCCGTCGCGGTGACCCGCTGTGGTGGGCCCCACACGGTCACACTATCGGGGACCCCCTTCCAGAGGGGCTGCAGCTGGCTCGGAGAGCCCCGACCGACAGCTCTTCCTCGCTTGTCCCCTCCTCCAGGCTGCCGCAGCCAATCAACATCTGCCAATCAACTGCTGGGTTCAGGCCTCCCTCATGCTATGTCAGTCGAGGTTGTTTGACCGAACCTCACGCTGGCGAGTGGATCGGTGAAGTAGGTGGTGCCCAGGACTGGTTCGTACATCCCTGGTCACCGATGTTATCTGTGGCTGGCACCTGAACTTGGTATGGCGGGTTTATAGCGCAGCATGCAAACCGCTGCACCCCCACTTGCTCCATAGAGCCGGTTCCGATATTGCATCATCACGACGGAGGCAGTGGACTTCGTAAACGCGCATCAGGGTCGGCGTCTCAAGACGCACTTGCATGTAGATGCTGTCTAAATCTGTGGTGCAGGGGCTACAAAGTGCGTGATGAACCCATCGGTCTGAGCGAGTTTCATTCCCGGCCATAGCCAATATCGGCGGTGGGCGATATCCAACTTGGTACCGAGTTCCCATCCCTTGGCCTACCAACACTCAGCGGCGTGGTAAAGCTTCGTCGTACAACAGCCCCACGATGTGCACAGCGAGGGGAGGTTATGGATTGACAAAAGGAGCCATGCATTATAATTTTATTAAATCCAAAAAAGCCCCGTGTTTGTATCAAGAGAGGGTGGCACGGCGGTGTCAAGCATACTCTGCGTTTATTCATCCGTTACAAAAAACATAGAAAACGAGCGCGTGGAAGACGCGAGGAGGCTCCACCCGCTGGCGCCGCGCACCACTGCCCGGCGCCAGCCCTGGCCGCTGGGGCCACCTCGCCTCGCCGGTGCCGCCCGCATTAGCCGGGAGCGGCACGCACGGCCGCTCCGGGTCGGGGATGGGGGAGGGGCGCGGGAACATAAATCTCTTTGGTTTTCAGCATTTAAATCGAGCGGAGAAGATGACGAGGGCACTGCTGCCATGCTTGGGAAATAACGCGGAGGCCAAATCAGAGTTGCGGTTGGATCTACGATTAAAGATCAGGGTTTGGTTTGGGATAGGCTTAAGATAGGTTTGTGGCTAGGGATAGGGTTGGGGTTATGGATATTGTTAACGACAGAGATATGGCTCAGAGGTTAGGAATTGCTGTATGGTTTGGGTCGAGGCTATTTACCGCAGCGCCGTTTTCCAAATAGGTCATCGTTTCGCGGCGACCTCGGCACCCATCCCAACACCACCGGCAAAGACGCGTCGGTTGCCGCCATTACCCAACCGGTCCTAGTCGAGATGCTCGGCCGCACCGGGCACCTGGCGGCGGTGACCGGCTGCTTGTGTGACCGATGGGCAGGGCTTGCCAGACAGGCTGGTGCGTCGATAGGAAGATGCGGCGAGACCCCGCGCCGTGGCCTCATGAAAAAGCCTCTTACTGAAGGCCACAGTAAACCCCACGGCAAATTCAGGGCAATCGTTGCCGGCAATGGTTGCTGCATCATTTTACTATTGTAAATTAAATGTAGTCGCCCAAATCTGAAAAAATCTCATCGCTGCTTCAATTTCCGATTAGAAAGCGCAGGTCACGTGACTACCCGAGGTTGGATGCTGTCAGTCACTGTTCATCAAACGCGCCATCTTCAAACTGTTTTCACTGGCTGGAAAAACCCCAAGCCGCTGTCCGCCACTACCGTAACAAGTTGCCATAGTTGCTCAAAGTAAACGTGTTCCTGGCGACAATTGCTCCAACGTTGCTCAAGCGCATCATGGCTTGAACGCAACTCGGGAATCGATGATCCTCCTGCCCCGAGTGGGAACACGGGAAAAATAACAAGAACAGCATCGTAATCATAACAATAACATGAGCAACGACATTGCCGGCAATCTGATTTCCATCAAAGCCCAGTGTGAACATTCATGCAGGCGAAGCTAGAGCACCCTCCAGTTCATTCGTATATAAATATATAATATATGTATAGAAAACACACAAACCTAACGCCTGTACAATTGACACCGTTATTACTAAATAAGCATGGCTTTCTCAAGGCTGCGCCGGCTGTGGCTGCGCCGGCTGTGGCATCGCCACTGGCCTGGCCAGGCACACACAACCGCCGCATGTATTGCTCGATTCTCAAAACTGAGGAAGGCACTCGTGAGTCGACGGCGAGGCGGCGAATCGCTTTGGTGACATTCCCCAAAGCGCCATAATCCGTCGGTCGCCAAACAGGCGGCGTGTTAGCGGTTTGCTTCTCTCGCTGGTGTCCGGGTCGCTGGTGCAGTGACCGGGGACGAAGGCAGAAGGCACGGTCCCCCTTGGCTGCTCCCCTTTACCCTGGGGTCTCCTGGGTCCTCATGGACCCCTGAGTAGCCCCCGACTGTGTAGCGGACGTCCTCCCAGCGCTTCACGATCTCGCCCGTCACTCCCCCGCAAGGCACCGTCAGTTTAGGGAAGCGAAAGCTGGGCGGGGCGGGGTTGACGCGACCGCTTGCGCTGCCCCCGTTGCCGTCTTAACACAAGGCACAACACGGTGGACTCTGGCCGCCCCTGGCTGCCCCCAGCCGGCGGCCGTAGCCTAAAGAACCCGACCCGGTGACACGAGCCGCTCGCGTCGTCGCCACATTAATACTGCCTGCTCCTGGCGCGCACACGCGGTCCACGCCGGCATTTTTAAAGTGCCGCCCCGACCCGAACCCCGTCGCGCTAGGCCCCGTGTCGCCAAGTACCGGCGCCGCACGAGCCACGGCGGCGCCCGGAGACCAGCTACGCGGGAATACTGCGTGCGCGCTCGTGCAGAGAAGGAAGACGTCCCGGCGACGGCAGGAAGATGGAACCGGCGTGGCTGACCTCGCAACCTCCCGCGGCGCGCAAACCCCAAATTTCACCCCGGACGGAGCGGACTATCGAGCCGATACGCCAGCGGCAGCGCTCACACGCCGAGCAGCTGTGCGGCAGAGTCAGCCGACTCGAGCATCTGTTCCAGGACGGTGCCGTCGGGCAGACCCAAGAGGCTCTTGATGATGTCGGAGCGGCGGGCACGACCGCGGGCCGCCGCAAGGCCCCGGAGGCACCGGCGGCGCCGGCGTCCGCCGTTCTCCCGGCGCCGAGGGCTCCCGCGGCGACGCCCCAGCAGCCCAGCGTAAGCGTCGGAAACGGCACGGTGGCGCCAACCTGCAGAGAGCGGCACGAACGCGTCGAGTTTGTATGCGGCCAGCCATCGTTTGATTCCTCACCTAACGGAGCCCCAAGGCGCTTTATAAGAATGTAGTGGTGGGACTGGGGGAGGGAAGCGACACCATGCAGCCGGAGCCGGGCAACAACAAAGACGGCGACAAGCCCCAGGGGCAGCACCGATGGGTCTCAATTCGCCCGCTCCCTCAGCCACGTTGCTGCTGTGCGTACCGACGCCGATGATGCAGTCACTGCACTGCCAAACAAATAAAGCGCATAATGGCCTCCCTGCGGCCGGCGCCCCCACAGAGCCACGCACGCTCACCGACTGGAAGAACGAGCCCTGGATGACCTCCCCGGGGTCGCGGGTTTCCCGCGGCGGGCTGGGGGCCCCGTCGTTCCGCGGCGGTGACGCCGTTCCGGGAGGCTGCGCCGCCGGTGGCGGTGTCGTCGGCGCCGGCAGGAGGCACCGGGGCCCCGGAGGCCGCCAGGCCTCGGCGCGGCCGCCCTTGTCGTGGATGCGGCGGTGGCGCACGAGGCTGTGCTTGAGGGTGAACGTGCGCTCGCACGTGTCGCACTTGTACGGTCGCTCGCCTGGAGGTGAGGATGCCACACACACAACACGGCTGCGTTCACAATCCGACACAGCACTTGCGCATGGAGTTAAACTTAAAGCGTAGGCTTTTATAGGAGGCTCCTGCCAAATTTTTTGCAGTAGGGGAGACGTTGCTGTTTGGCATGTTTTCCAATACCACTGTGTATTTTTGTAGCTATAGGAGGAAACAGCAGAACCCAAGGGAAACCCGGCGAACAGAGGAACTCCACACAAGAAAACGCCCGAGTCGGGAATCAAACCCAGGTGCCTCTTGCTGCGAGGCGGGAGTGTTGCCACTGCGCCACCACGCTGCTGCCCATAAATGGATCACCCAGTGGCATGGCATGCGGAAAGAGCGACGCGTCGCAAAGGCCTCCTCACCTGTGTGCGACCTCATGTGCCGCGTGAGATCCTGCAGCGACCAGAACCGCTTGTTGCAAACCTCGCACACTTTCTTCCTCTTCTCTCGCTCCTTTCCCCCCCGGCCTCGCCCCCTCCGGGGCTCCGTCTCCACGCTCGACGTCCCCGGCCGCCGTCCCGTCCTCCCCGACATCCTCGCCGGCCCGAGCGGCACCGTCGCCGTGCTCCGACCCCCGCGAGCCGTGCTCCCGAGACTCGCATCGCGTGTCCCGGGAAGAGCCGCCGCCGCCGCCGCGACGGGCACCGCCACCGCCCCTCTTTCCCGCTTGTCCCGCGCCGTCACGGTAATGCCGCCGTGAACGATGGCGGGGACGACGGTGTCGGGCAGCGGCCCCGATGGGAGCAGCTTGGCAAGCGTTTGCCGGGCGGTGGCCGCCGGCGCCGCCGCCGCCGCCGCGTGGCGCTGCGCGTGCCGCTGCAGGTTGAACTTGGTGGTGAAGGTGCGCTCGCACTGCGGGCAGCGGAACGGCCGCTCGGCCGTGTGCACGCGCCGGTGCCGCGCCAGCACCGCACGGTGCCGGAACGTTTTCCCGCAAGACTCGCACACCAGCAGCGCCGCGGGGACGCTACCCGCCGCCAGGGGCCTGACCGGGCCCCCGGCGCCGCCGCCGTGACCTCCGTCGCGATCACCAGGCCTCCCACGCCGGTGCCGCCAGGGCCCAGCTTGAAGTCGATGAGTTTGGCGGCGAAATCGAGATCCAGGCTCTTGTTGCTGGACGTGTCGTCATCGGGGTCGTCCCACCCTTCCGACCCCTCCCCTTGCTCCTCCTCTTCGTCGTCGTCATCGTCATCCATGTTGTTGGCATTGTCGCAGTTTCCATTTGTCGCGGTTGCGAATCCGTTGGTGAGCGCCGGGAACTCCGTTTTGATTTTTTGCGGCGAGATGGAGGTCCCTGCATCGGCGTGAGCCACGGAAGAGATGGACGATGACGGCGGCGGAGGCGATGGTTGCGATGGCGTTGGTTGTGATGGCGATGGTTGCGATGGCACCGTCGGTGTTGGTGGTGGTGGAAGTGAAGGTGGTGACGGCGAAGACGGTGGCGTTGGTGGCGGTGCTAGCCCCGGCAGCGGCGATGGAGCTGGCGACGATGGCAACGGAGATGGCCGCGGCGACGATCGCGGTGATGGCGGCGGAGAGGTCTTAGTGGCCGGTCCCGTGGAGCCGCGTCCATCGTCACCCTCATCGTCCTCAACGATCTCCAGTTTCACGGCGAGTCCCGGCTCCGTCGCCTTCTCCTCCACGGACTCCATGCAGATACACCGTGGGGAATCTGCAAAGGACAGCGATACCCGTTACACTTCAGTGGACTCGCAGACGCAAAAAAAACTTCTAACAACACGGCACACACGTGGGTAGGCTCCCCGACACGCGCCCGACTTATTTCGAGCGAGACCTCCTCGGTTGCCAAACTGGAGCTCGTCATGTGCACGCTGCCACGGTTACGGTATGGGAACTCTACCACCCTCTCCGCAACCGGCATTGCTCGTGGCGAGTTGAGGGGGTGAAGCACTCGATGACACAGGCAGGTGCTTTGCCTTGTTAAAAGTTCAGCAGATTTTCCAACTCACCAAATTATAAGCATACGTAACAGGATCGATCAGTAGGAAGACAGCAGAACCACCCTGCCATACCTCAGCCCCCCAGCAAAGCTCAAAACAAGATTATGTCAGGAACAGAGGGCATCTGTGTCACACCCCAGGGTGACGACTTGCTCTGCCTTACAGCTTAAATGGGGTCTTTATGATCTTCAGTCGAGAGCAGACAAACACCAAGGTCCGCGATATAGCCATTTGTCTGTTGGGCCAAGTGTTTATAACGAGCACCTATTTAGGCCGGCACGATGCATAAACGGGTGGTGGATGATCAGCACCACGCCCAGCCGCCTTTGTTCCCCAGTGCTGGTAATTACACACCAGCATGTACTGGTGGTAGTGAGCAGGAATCAAAACTCGGGTCACCAGGTTCCAAGCCACAACACTACACACTGCCCATGCACAAAGATCTCCCATATAGACTGTGGGGCATGTTCTGTTAGGGAGCACCCGTGCACCCGCAAACAAACGCACACACGCGCACACACGCACGCACACACGCACCCGGTGGGCTGGCCTGGCCCCGATGGCGCCGTCGCACCCCAACTCCCACGGCGTGGCGGGCGTGCCGCACTTGCCCATGTGTTTGCGTGTCAAGTGGCGCTCGCAGTTGGACTTGGTGGAGAAGAAGGCGCTGCAGTGAGGGCACGGGTACGGCTTCTGGCCTGGGAGGCACGGGCGCGACACGCGTGACGCGATCAGTGACACGCGCGGCGCCGTCGCGGCGCCGGCGCGCCCTCCCTGCACGACGTGGGGGTGCGGCTCGCGTGGCTGGCGGCGAGCGCAACGTGCGTCGCGTGCGGCGCCGCCCGTCCCTCACCGGTGTGCGTCAGCATGTGGCGCTGCAGCGAGCTGATCCAGGGGAAGAGGCGCGGGCAGTGCGGGCACTTGAGTCGGTGCACCGAGTTGGAGTAGGTGTTCCTCTTCAGCCCGCCCTGGCGCTCAAACTCCCCCCCTCCACCCCATCCTCATCCTCCTCTTCCAAACCTCCGTCGCCACCGTCGGCGCCGTCTCCGCCGGCTGGACGCCGCTCGGGGTGCGGTGGCCCCCGTCGCTCTCCCCTTCCCCGCCGGACCCCCCGGATCCCCGGTGCCGGCCGAAGGGACGCGGGGACGGGGCGGCGCCGGCGGAATTATGCCGGCGCCGGCGGCCTCCAGGAGCACCATGAAGCGACTGGAATCCATCGAGTCGAGCATGCGCTCGATGCTCGCAAACTCCCCGCTCGAGTCCAGGTCCACCGCCTCGGAGCCCTTGCCGCCGACGCCGCCGCCGCCAATGACGCCGACGCCGCTTCGACGTCCGCTCCGGGCGCCGGGCTCCTCCGACCGTCTCCGACACTTGGCCTCCGGCCGTGGGCCGGTGCCGTTGGCCAGGGCGGCACGCGCGGCGTTGGAGGGCGGCCGCGCTTGCGCACGGCGGGCGCAGAGCCGGCGGCGGTGCGGCGGCGCCGTTCGATCTCGAAGCTCGGCGGCCCGGATTCTCGGCGCGTGGCGCCGTTGGCGCGACCCGGGTCGCCCCCTCCTTCTCCTCCCCAGCTCCGGCCGCCGAGCCGGGACGCAGCAGCACGGGCGCCGCCGACACGGACGAAATGATCTGAGCGATGGAGGCGAGGGGGGCGGCTCCTTGGAGGCGACGGCCCTGGCGAGCCCCCCGCCGGTGAGGAACAGCTTCTCCGGCGACTCGCCGGTGCTGCTCGCCGCCAGGATGCTCCTCAGCAGGAGGCTGCCGGGCCGTCGCCGTACGTGCGGACCCTCGCCGGGACCTGCGGCCATCCCCCGAGCCGGCCGACAGAGAAGCGGGAGAGCGACGAGGAGTGGGGTCGGTTTCCGCCGCCTCCTCCGCCGGCTCCTCCTGCTTCAGGGTCCCCAGCAGCGGCGGCGGCGATTCGACGGCGCTCGCGGCCTCGCAGCCGCCCCACTCTACCGCGTGATTCGGCGGAGGGGAGAGGTCCGCCGTGCCATCGGGGCCCGTGCGCCGCTCGGGCACGGCCCGGGCGGCGGCGGGAGGAGCCGGGCTCCCGCGGCGCCGGTGGGCGACGGCGGCGCGGCGGGGCCCGAGTGCTTGGCGCCCACGTGCTTGTCCAGGTTCGCCTTCGCGCGGAACGCGGCCGAGCAGCAGTAGCAGCGGAACGGACGCTCGTCGGCATGGGGGCGAGGAGCGGCGGGGCGGCCGGTGGCGCGGGCGGAGCGCGGGCGCCGCGGTCCCCGCGCCGTGTTTGGCGGGAGCACCGTTCGATTTCGGCACCGACAGGTCGATGGGCTCGACGGCGTCGCCGGCACCGGGGACGGTGTCCGCCGCCCCCCCTCGCCCGGGCAACCCAACGGGTGACGGGGGGCGGCGCCACCACGACGGACCGCACCGGCCGAACGGCAAAATCCGGCACGACGGTGCCGCCGCNGCGCGCCACCGCCCCTCCACCCCCAGCGACCCCTCCGCCTCCCCTGTCGCCGTGGCGACCGGCGGGGCTCGGCACGGCGCCAGCGGCGGAGCGCGGCACGCGAGTGCGGACGCCGCCTGCGTGGGCGACGGCGGCAGCAGCGGCGGCGGCAGCAGCGGCGGCGGCAGCAGCGGCGGCGGCGGCGTGCCGGCAATGACGGGCGGGGCCACCGCGNTCACCGACGGCGGTGAGCGCGGCTTGGGCTTGAGCGCCGGCATGAGCTTGGCAGCAACGGTGGCAGCGCAGGAAGAGGGCGGAGCGAGTGGCGGCGCTTTGCTCAGCGGCGGCAGCGGCAGCAGGACCCCGTCATGCCCGGCGACGCCGTGGCCGCCATGCGCAGGATCTGCTGGATGTCGGCCAGCTCGCAGCTCGGCCCCGATGGCGCGCCCGCGGTACCGGCAGTGGCGATCTCGCGGGCCCGCCCCGGGGGCCGGGCGCCGTGCCACGAAAGCCCTCGGGGCGGGGACGGAGCGGCCGCCACGGCCGTTACCGAGGGCGCCGGCGGCGATCGCCCCTCCCTCGAGGCCTCGACCCGTGGCCGATTGGCGCCAGAGGCAGCCGTGCCGGCGGGGTGGGGGTCGCGACCTCCGTCGCGCGGCGCAGGCCCAGGTAGCCCATGAACGCGACCATGGCGTCCGCTGGGTCAGATGGGACCGTGCCGAGGACGGCGCCATCGGGCCGGACCAGGAGGGGAACCGGCGGGTGCGCCGCGGGTCACGGTGGCGGTGGAGGCGGCGCTGGCGGTGGGGCTGGACGGACGGGGAGCGGTGCAGGTTGTGGTGAGTGCGGTGGTGCAGCTGGAGCGCAGCAGCCATGGGGAAGGCACGGTCGCACGCCGTGCACACGAAGCGGTGAGACGCGCTGGCGCTGCGCGCGCATTTTCCTCACACCACGCCTGGAGGGGGTGGGGGGGGGTGGGGGTGACGTGCACCAATTAAAACATTTAGACCCAGTGGTGGTAGCAGCAGCGGCCGCAACTAAAACATTTAGACCCCAGTGGTGGTAGCAGCAGCGGCCGCAGTCCAAAATTGGAGGAGTTAGGAGGAGGAGACTGCTACGAAGCAGGACACGCCTGGTTTGGCGGAAGGGCGGTCTTGCAGGACCACGAGGTGGCAATGGACTGATCATGGCCAACAACTTATTTGTATCAACTACGGGTGGAACCAGTCACGGTCCCAGGTGATCCGATAATTACACACTGACGTGGCCGTGAATGGTTCGTCCACACGTACGATTCAACACGTGTACCGAGAGCTTAGAAACCGACGTGGGTCGGGGTGAACCGAGCTGCACCGCTGGCAGAGCCGGCCGGTCGACTCGCGCTCCGCTCACCTTGGCGATCAGCGGGAACTTCTGGCAGCAGAAGTCGACGAAGCCCAGCTGCTGGAAGCCGCTCGGAATGCTGCTGGGATTGCTCTGGATGTGCGCGGGTCGAGCGGGGGCTGCCCGTCGTCGCCGCCGCCGCCGTCGTCGGTGGCGGGGAGACGGGGACATGGGGGCCGCACGCAGTTTGGGGGTCCCCGAGTCACTGTCGTCGTCGTTACTCGGGGTCATGGCGCGCCACCGAGGCCGGGGCTTCCGGCGCCGTGAGAAACGGTGGGGCCCGTCGGGTCGCTCGTGGAGGTGGTGGAGGTATTGGTGGAGGTGGTGGGAGAAGAGGTGGAAGTGGAGGAGGGGGCGCAGTGCTCGCACCTGCACAGAACAAGCACAGAACACACACAGAACACGTCGCGGGCGTGAGAACGCGCGAGACGCAGCTCGGGGTGGTGGTGGCGGCGTGCGAGCGAGCGAGCGAGTGTGTTTGTGAGTGTGAGAATTATAGGGAATGGTAGTGTAGCGGTTAGCAAGCTGCACCAAGGACTTGACAACCAAAGTTTGATCAGCGTACCCATCAAGCCTTAACATGTGCTCGCTAACAGCTCTGAGTGTGTGTGGCATGCTTCACCGTGGGATCATGCCCAGTTGCTCCTCCACGGCTGAGTCCTTGAGGCACAGGGGCAGCGCCACACTGCCTCCTGGGGCCCGCGTGGCGCCTCATGGCGCTCGCGTGGCCCCTCTGTGCCGCCAGGCCACAAGCGCTCCCCACGCTTCCCGGCCTCTCCTCCCCCTCCACTTGCTCGTGGGCCACCTGGAATGCCACATGCAGCAGCAAACACCAAATGAACACAGCAAAAGATAAAGATCCCCCGCATAGCCTGAACAGACTGTTGGAGCAAGTGCTGTTAATGAGTGTCGAGGGAGGTCCAGGACAGATAATCACCACTGGTGTTGACCATGAGCGAGAATCCACAGCTCAACACACACTACACACACGCTACACACACTACACACAACACAATACGCACAACACACCGTTAAACTAAGTAACACGAAACACTCATTACCTTTTGGAGGACCAGGGCTCATCCTCAGCCTCGGCGGGCTCAGCGGACGCTTGGCAGTCACGGGGGCCCCAGGAGCGCGATTGGGGGGCCGAGAGCTCCTGCACAGGGGGGCAGCCGAGTGGGTGCTTTTGGGGAGGCGCCATCTGAGGCCAGGGGTCTGGGAGTCCCGGCTCCTTCTCGTGGATCTTCATGTGCCTGGGGACCACGGGGGCGGTGGGGGGCGGTGGGGGCGGGCAACGCAGATGGCAACGAATGATTCGCCAACCTCGCGATTCGTTTACTCGTAAAGACACCAACTTTGCGAGTGGCCGGGTGTTCGCCCTGGCGAGCCGCCGCACCTGTGCATGTTGCCGTTGGTGGTGAATGCCTGGCGGCACACGGGGCAGCGGTAGGGCCGCTCGCCCGAGTGCACCAGCATGTGCCGGTCCAGCGAGCTGGCCGAGCTCAGCGCCCGCCTGCACACGCGGCAGACGTGGCAGCCGGTGCCGCCGTCTCCCGGTGCTCCCGGCGACGTATCCGTCGCCGCGACGACCGGCGCCCCGGCGGTGCCGACCACCGGCCGCCGGGCGCCGCTGCCACCGCCATTTTGCCGGTGGGCGCGTCCCGAAGCCGGCGAGAGCGAGCGCGGCGAGAGTGCGCCGTCGATCGTGGCCGCCCTCCTTGCCAGCGCCGCCGCCGCCCAGCGATCGGCCCGCCTCCCACCCCCGCTCCCCGGCGTCGCAGTCGATATCCAGGTGGTTGCCGTGGTGACCGACGAGGTGGGCGTGAGCACCGGGCCGGGAAGCTGCGCCGCCCCCATCACGGCTGACATCATGGCGCTCACCGACGACAAGTCGTCGTCATAGCAACCGTCGGCGTCGTTGGCGTCGCCATAGCAACCAAGCGCCGAGCCCGCCTGGAGACCCGCCGCTGCGAAGCCGCGAGGCGCCATGACGACGCCCATCTCCATGGCTACGGTGAGGGGAGCAACAACAAGAAAATTATACCATTAAAAAGGTAACGGATGCGTCTTTGGTTGAGGCGGCACCGCCGCTGCCAAGTAACCAGCGGTGTTGCAGGATCGTGGTTATCTTTACTCCCACCTGCTTGACTCATGCAACTCATTATGACACCGCCGGCATGATGAAGTATGGTTTACAGCATCATGGTAAACGTGATTTTTCGTGGTGACTTGACGTGCAATAGAAATGTTAATAGACATCTATAAATATAGTTCATCGTTATTTACGCGACGTTCATCACGAAATCTTGGCACAAACACGGGACATGTGGGGAGCCGGCTATCTTACCAGGGTGCGGGGCGCGTGCGAGGAGTGGGCCTTCGAGCGAACGTGAGCCCCTGGGAGCCCCGGGGCCCCCGGGTGCCCTTGGTGGACGCGGAAATCAGGGCGGAGCGCCCGCCCCGCTCCTCCGCCGCCGTCCCCTCGTCATCCTCGCACTCTACCACTGCGGCCGCCAAGGGGAGCAGCAGAGGAAGGGGAGGGTGGGTGGGAGTCACAATCCACCTCTCACTCACAAGCGGAGGCTGCGCACGCACGGCCCATTGGCGAAGGAGAGCAAACAACACGAAGGAGGCGGAGAGAGACAAACAAACAACAAGCTGTGGACTTGGGTCGCGACCTTTAATCCTGCCAACTCATCCAATCTCTTGGGCGGGGGTAAATCTTTACATGCCGAAGGGAGACTATAAGAATGTGGAATTTCCACTCCCAGCTCAGGGAAGCAATGCCGCACGTGCGGTGAAGCAGGAAGAGACTTGCTGGGTTTTTTTTATGGATGACAAGGAGGACGAGGGGGATGATGAGAGATGTTTCGGCACCAGAGGGCGACACTGATACTCCAACCCCCACAAAACACACAACCTACATCCCCCACCACTCACACCCTCTCTACCACGAACAATCTCCAACACTCGCACTACTCCCACCCTCACGCACACACTGTCACAAAACTACACAAAGACAAAGCTCCCCGCTTATAATTTTTATATACTGCTGAGGCATGTTCTGTTAGCGAGCACTTATTAAGACCAGCACCACGCACTAATGTTTACACACTGCACCAGGTTCTCGCTTAAGGCAGAGTCAACCTATGAGTGTCCAGGATCGGTTCACACATTTGCCACCGTCATGAGCGGAAATTGAACTCTGGTTACTGGGTTAATCACTCCACTAGCGGCTCCACTACTCACCCTGAAGGACACACTTTCACAAACTTACACGATTCCTACGCGTACTCCAAAACACAATCTCACACACTGACACTCAGATCGCTAAAAACCCAACACTCTCACAAACACATACACACCTTCACACATTTACACGCATCACTACCCATACACAAACTCCAACCCACCACTTCCAGGCACAAACTTCCCCACTCTCCACCACTCTGTGATCACTTATTAAGGCGGCAAGGCCGGCAAGGGGGTGGTGGGTGGCCATCACCACGCCCAGTCGCCTTTGTCTGCCGAGTGCCAATGTTTACACATCACTCATTTAAGTCTGAGTCGACCTAGGGGAGATGCAGGACTGGTTCAGATAATCATCACTGGTGTTGACGACGCCACCCTTCATACACTCCATCACCATCACACGCAAACACTCACACACAAACTGCACCATCACCACCACCTACACTCACTCACACACTGCACCATCACCACCACCTACACACACACCACAATCTCCTCACTCACACCCGCCACCACCAGATACAAAGACACGTCCACAGGTCGTCAGAGCTGTGAGGAGACTCTCCCTTGTCACAGACTGGCCCGGTTCAAACCCACAAACTCCATCAAGCAACAACCACAGCCCACTGGGTGCAGAGCACCACGCACACAGCCATCGCACAAGCCTCCCTGTGTGTGTGCGTGTCCATGCACCTCCATGTGACACACCTACTCACTCTGCAGAACACACGTACGCCAACACACTTTCGGCGCAAGTTACTAACACACACGTGTGTCGTCCACGTTTGAAGACAACTTCACGAATACGTCACTTCAAACGACTGTACGTGTAATCCACCTATGTACACAGAGCCATGCATATGCTATATATACACACACGTGCATGCGTTGGTGTCCATGCACACGCGTGTGCACACGTGTGTGCACGGACACCGCGGTGTCGTGTCAGCGATCCCGGAGAGTCGCCTCGAGTGTTCGGCCCCTCCCTCCCTCCCTCCTGCCGCCGCTACCCCCACTCCGTCTAAGATTTCCACGAACCCACCCAAGTGGCGAGACACACCAACTCTCCTGCTGCTCCTGCTGCTGCTGTTGCTGCTGCCAGCGGCACACCACATCCTGGGGAGTGGTGGTGGTGGGGCAGCAGGGGAGAGGGGGTCCACGCGGCTCGGTGACCTCGTCTCGTTAATGAGGGCAATTAAGGAGGACGAGCCGCGCCCTCGAGGGGCGGGGGGTGAAAGAGTGGAAGGGGAAGGAGTGGAAGGGGGGGTCGCTGGCTGGGGGGGGGNCCTGGTTGGGGGGGGGNCAGCTGCCGTGGCACATCACGGCGGACGCGACACCCACCGCAGCACGCGGCCCCCCCCAACCCTCCTCCAACCCGTGCCAAGGAGGACGGGGCCCAGCGGATATCTGGACCAGCAGAAATCCGCGGCAGCTCCAAGGGCTATACAGTATAGATATACACATCCGTTGAAGCTTCAACCTAACTTTTATTTTTCTTTGTAGAGTTTGTGCAATGCGTGTTGAGTATCTGATAGGTCAAATGAGTCACAACCTTTAACAAAAGTTTCGCTATAAATCTACACGAGGTGTAACCCGTCTCAACAAGTGGTCGCACAAAGAATTCTAAAGGTTAAAGCGAAATTGTAGTTCTGATAGCATTATTAGTACTACAATATTTACAAAAGCACGAATGCTCAAACTCTAATGCACTTCACGGGTTTAAATTTAAACACAGTCTACAGAATCGCTAACTTGCCGTCAAAAAGTTTCCTATTTAGAAATCCGCGAAAGCCCCATGCTGTCTTAAAGTTTGCTACTGCGTTGATGTGCTTACTGCTGTTGAAACTCTAAACCTAAGTTCCCTGCAGTGCGAAATGCAATGATATGATGAAGCCTTGGAAGTTCTAACTTCAACAGAAGATTCCTTGCATAAAAATCCGCGGAAGCCCAACCCCTGTTCTCTCACGAAGTCTGCTATTTTAGTTTTCGTACACAGTGTGCCCACCTCTTCTCCTTGAACGTAATGCGAGAGAGTGGAGATAGGGAGAGGGGACAGAGAAACGTGTCAAGGAGAGAGGAACGTGAAGAAGGACGAAGGCAGAGACAAGAGCGATGTGAATAGGAGACGAGCGAGACGCGGATAGGAGAGAAGCGAGACACGGATATGAGAGAGAGAATGAGACAATGAGGAGAGGGGGCAATACAAGCAGGCAGACAAGGCAGCCCTGAGGGACAAGGACACGCGTGGAGACATCGAGTCAGTTTCGATCCTGCCTCTGCCCCACACACACCACAAATCATCCCTCGCCTCCTTCCCCTGCCACCCCGACGCGGCTCCCAGTGGCCCGGGCCCCGCTCCCCTCTCGCTTCCTTCCTCCTCGGACCCCCCCCCGACCCCTCCGTGTGCTGGCGGGGGAGCGGGCCCGAGTCCCGCCACGTGTGCGCCCAGGGGACACGACACGACACACACACCACGACACACACAGACACACGCCGACACACACACAGACACACACCGAGACACAGACACACACAGACACACACAGACACACACCACGACACACACAGACACACCACGACACACACAGACACACGCCGACACACACACACAGACACACGCCGACACACACACACACACACCACGACACACACACACACCGAGACACACACAGACACACACCACGACACACACAGACACACGCCAGACACACACACAGACACACAGATACACGCCACGACACACAGACACACACAGACACACGCCACGACACACACAGACACACACACAGATACACGCCACGACACACACAGACACACACACAGACACACACACNGACACACGCCACGACACACACACAGACACACAGATACACGCCACGACACACAGACACACGCCACGACACACAGACACACACACAGACACACACACAGACACACACAGACACACCACGACACACACAGACACACGCACAGACACACACACAGACACACAGATACACGCCACGACACACAGATACACGCCACGACACACAGATACACACACAGACACACACACAGACACACAGATACACGCCACGACACACACAGACACACACACAGACACACACACACACAGATACACAGACACACACGCCGAGACATACGCCGAGGCACGCCACGAGTCTCACTGATGGGACACACCGAGACAAGAAACGGTGTCCATGATGAGTGAGACAGACCACCCAAGACACCCCGCACCACAACTCCACAAGCTACAACGCGTACCACGATCACGGTCTTCAACCAACAACTTCATCACCGCCAAATGCAATTACTACAACGCCTCAATAATCACCACCACCACAGAGACACACAATCACCATCACCCACCACCAAACACCATCACCACTCTGGCACTATCCACTGCTATCAATCTTAATTTTAGAACTTTCGTGACTGCAGGAATTATTATTTGGTTCTTTCGGTTAAGTCACGTCTAAAGATAAAATAATAAATTAAATAATAGCGTACGACGTTTCGATTGCAACACAAGCAATCATCATCAGGTATAATGAAATAGCGACATAAAATCTAACCAGAAAACTATAGACAGACATATTAGCAGACAGATATCACCAAGATATCACCCTCTATGTATCTTGGTGATATCTGTCTGCTAAATGTCTGTCTATAGTTTTCTGGTTAGATTTTATGTCGCTATTTCATTATACCTGATGATTGCTTGTGTTGCAATCGAAACGTCGTAGGCTATTATTTAATTTAATTTATTATTTTATCTTTAGACGTGACTTAACCGAAAGAACCAAATAATAACACTGCTATCAACTCCATTTTCACTTCCAAAGAAGACCCCCCCCCCCAATCTTCTTATCGGAGACGACCTGGAGAGAGAGAGAGGGCCACTGTTGCGTCTCTCTCATTGTTGTTGTCCTTCACCCGCACCTCGATTCGCTCGGTTGGCTACGTACGGTGCGAAAGAAATTCGGCACAGGTCACTGACCTCTGGGGAATTTGACGACTCCGCGTCGGCACAGGCGCTGGTCACGCTACCGGTCGCCGAGCCTCGCTGCTTTCAATTATTTGGTCGTCAATTTGACTCCATTCTCAAATTCCCCCCTTTAAAGACTCCCAACACTCTGCCAAGTGGTTCGTGTAGCGGCCTCTAGTGGCTGCGAGGTGCCACGTGGATCGGATAATAGCGATTTAACAACCGATTCGACGCGAATGTTTTACTGCATTGCGAACCGAGGAATCGATTCACCTCTCAAATCGATATGCCCTCAAGATGAACACTCAAGAATCGATATAAATAATCGTCGAATCGATTCGTACTCAGCAACAGCGCCGCCCCACAATTGGTCAGGAGTTTCCATTCCCGCGTCGCCTGGCAACGGCCCTGCGGCCACGTGGGCGGGGTCACGTGGGCAAGGTCACGCGCGGGGGAGGGGTAGGGGGGAGGAAGAGGGGGCGGGGTCGCGGGGGTACCGCGGGATGTGGGCAGTGGGGAGGGAGGGGCTGGTGGAGAGGGGGAGGGGCTGGTGGAGAGGGGGAGGGGCTGGTGGAGAGGGGGAGGGGGCGAGCGTGAACCAACACCGCCATCAGTAGCCACATGGTTTCCTCTACCCCCCCCCAACAACAGCCCCCGCCCCCCATCCTCGCCCCCCCCNGCCCCCGCTTGTGCAGGCAGCACGTGGCAGGCAAACAAAGAGGCAGTGTCTCACTGTGTCTCCCTGGTGTCTCCCTGGTGTCCCACTGGTGTCCCACTGGTGTCTCACTGTGTCTCCTGGTGTCTCACTGTCTCCATGGTGTCTCCCTGGTGTCTCCCTGGTGTCACACTGGTGTCTCCCTGGTGTCCCACTGTGTCTCCCTGGTGTCTCCCTGGTGTCCCACTGGTGTCTCACTGTGTCTCCTGGTGTCTACATGGTGTCTCACTGTGTCTCCCTGGTGTCCCACTGGTGTCTCACTGTGTCTCCTGGTGTCTCCCTGGTGTCTCCTGTGTCTCCTGTTGTCTCCCTGGTATCCCACTGGTGTCCCACTGGTGTCTCCCTGGTGTCTCACTGTGTCTCCTGGTGTCTCACTGTCTCCATGGTGTCTCCCTGGTGTCTCCCTGGTGTCACACTGGTGTCTCCCTGGTGTCCCACTGTGTCTCCCTGGTGTCTCCCTGGTGTCCCACTGGTGTCTCACTGTGTCTCCTGGTGTCTACCTGGTGTCTCACTGTGTCTCCCTGGTGTCCCACTGGTGTCTCACTGTGTCTCCTGGTGTCTCCCTGGTGTCTCCCTGTGTCTCCTGTTGTCTCCTGGTATCCACTGGTGTCCCACTGGTGTCTCCCTGGTGTCTCACTGTGTCTCCTGGTGTCTCCCTGGTGTCCCACTGTGTCTCACTGTGTCTCCTGGTGTCTCCCTGGTGTCCCACTGGTGTCCCACTGTGTCTCACTGTGTCTCCTGGTGTCTCCCTGGTGTCCCACTGGTGTCCCACTGTGTCTCACTGTGTCTCCCTGGTGTCTCACTGTGTCTCCTGGTGTCTCCCTGGTGTCCCACTGTGTCTCCTGGTGTCTCCCTGGTGTCCACTGTGTCTCCTGATGTCTCCCTGGTGTCCCACTGGTGTCTCACTGTGTCTCCTGGTGTCTACCTGGTGTCTCACTGGTGTCTCCCTGGTGTCCCACTGGTGTCTCACTGTGTCTCCTGGTGTCTACCTGGTGTCTCACTGGTGTCTCCCTGGTGTCCACTGTGTCTCCTGGTGTCTCCCTGGTGTCCCACTGGTGTCCCATGGTGTCTCCCTGGTGTCCCACTGGTGTCTCACTGGTGTCTCCCCGGCTTATCGCCCATCTCCCCAGTGTCTCCATGGTGTCTCCCACAAGTAACATCACATTAGACAATTAAAACAGCAACAGCAGCCGCAACAGCAGCCGCATGTTGCTGGAGTAGCAGTGTGCACCACATTTAGAGTGAACTCGCGAGGCGACTTTTACGCACAACGAGATTCACAACAAACTTGGGGCCTGCAGCTGTGGGTCCCCCAGCCCACCTACCGCCCAGCTTGGAGGCTTCGCGTCTCCCGGCTTTGGGCGAGACCAGGCTCGTCCCAATGCGTCCCCATCCCCCCCACCCGCCGGGGATTAGCGCGAACCGGGCACGGGCAACACCTCCCCACCACCGCCGCCACCCGCCCCCTCCAGCATCCATCATCAATTTCACCATCATCATCATCCCAACCACAATGGGCTCCACTGACAACACAGGTGGTGACATCATCATCATCATACACAGCAGTCGCTGGCAGCCCATTTAGCCTTGTGACTAGTCCCCACCGTCACCCCACCGCTTGTCATCAGCCATGGTCTATCCACTGCTGGGTGAAGACCTTCTTCCCAGAGGTCGCAATCGGGTACCCGATACTCGTACCCTACCCGATATCCGGCTACCCATACCCAGCCGTGTACGAGTAAGGAATCTAAACCCGTTTGCGACCTCTGCTTCCTCCTCAAGGCATCGGCATCTCTCACGGTTCTTCTGCTCCTGCATGCGAGCTGATTCCGTAGCGCCATCTCCACGGCGGGCATACTCCCGGACGCATTCCATCCCTTGGCTGCCACCCATCATTTTTGACCACCATCCATTCAAGCGACATGTCCTGCACAAGCCCACTTCTCATTTCTTTCAGCGTTGTCATCTGTAACAGTAACTGTCTGCCTTTAAAAAAACTGGTCACCATCAGTACCAGGGAGGGCTTCATTCATTCCTCTTGGAATATTTTCCGAGGCCCCCAAACCTCCAAATCCCTCCGGGAGGCAACTCCGAATGCAATTAAGCTCTGAACATCACCATCGCGACCATCACCATGATGGGTGGCCAAAGCTGCGAGTCCAGGGCTGAGAGAGAGAGAGAGNAGTGGGGCTCACTTCTCCCTCTCTCAGGCCGAAAGGGAGCTTGCTCCGTGTTTTGTTACGATACAAAGCGGTCGGGATTTGCTCTTCGTTTAGAATAGGTAGTGAAATTGCACTCCAAATTGAGCCTCTCTGTACTCCCCTAAGTGCCTGGATCTTTGCGCTAAATAACAAGATGAGGAGAAAAGGCAAACGCCGACTCATCTAGACGCCCCGCTGTCTCCCCGTGGCCCCCGTCACGTGCCTCCCACCCCGAGTTAACTCCGGCCATCAAGGCACCCCCAGAGGACGTACCAGAGATAATGTAGTTACAAACTCATACTTCCCATCTCTCCGATGCGTTCTGGGGTTCTACCGCGTTATGTTCGGCACGATTTCCAACGTTTTGCTGCACGTGAGTTACTGTTTGTGTGAATTTGCATTTGCGAGTTACTATTTGTGTGTTTGTATATGAGTCAGTTAGTGTATGCGTGTGTATGTGTATATGTGAGTTACGGTGTGTGTGTGTATATATATGTGTGCGTGTGAGAGAGAGGGTCTCTGTCTGCTGCCCTCCCGGGCGGCCACGCGTCCGCAAAGACAGGTTTCAATTACCCAGCCCTGCCACTGTGCACGCGAATTCCGAGAGCCACACCAACTGTTACACTCCCGTGCCAACACACTCACTCCCCTATCAACACACTCACTCCCCTACCAACACACTCACTCCGCTACCAACACACTCACTCCGCTCCCAACACACTCACTCCCGTGCCAACACACTCACTCCCCTACCAACACACTCACTCCCCCACCGACACACTCAATTACCTACCAACCAACTCACTCCCCCACCGACACACTCAATTACCTACCAACCAACTCACTCCCCCACCAACACACTCACTGCCCTACCAACACACTCCCCCACCAACACACTCACTCCCCACCAACACACTTACTCCCCCACCAACATACTCACTCCCCACCGACACACGCAATTCCCTACCAACCAACTCACTCCCCCACCAACACACTCACTGCCCTACCAACACACTCACTCCCCTACCAACCAACTCAACTCCCCACCAACACACTCACTGCCCTACCAACACACTCACTCCCCACCAACACACTCACTGCCCTACCAACCAACTCACTTCCCCACCAACACACTCACTGCCCTACCAACACACTCAATTCCCTACCAACCAACTCACTCCCCTACCAACACACTCACTCCCCTACCAACCAACTCAACTCCCCCACCAACACACTCACTGCCCTAACAACACACTCACTCCCCTACCAACACACTCAATTCCCTACCAACCAATTCACTCCCCTACCGACACATTCACTGCCCTACCGACACACTCAATGTCCTACCAGCACATACACACACCTCAATACACACAGTTCCCCAACACAATATACACATTAACTATATATAAACCTCCTGCAACACCAACACCACCTCCCAACATCGTACCCGCCCCCACCAACTCTCACCCAATTTCCCAACTCTCTCTCCCCCTTCCCAACACCCACACATCCCGTCAAAAACACATCATCATACCCCAACACAGACATAAACCTCCAAACCTCCCTACATCCACTGCCCAACACAGAAATAATGTACACACCACACAATTACACACACCTCTTCTACAACATACAATACCATGCACTTCCCCTCCACAAATCACACTCTTCAACATTCCTCACACACACCCACGGCTCCCCCGACAGCCTCAACCCCTATTTCCATCACACACAGACACACAGCCACTCCCCAACACACACACACTAAGATCCCACTACAACACAGGCAAACACCAACGTCCTCTACACTCACACAGCCCTTCCTCATCCCACATAACACAAACACCCACACACACTTACCCGACACACGCACATCCCTACAACACACAAACATTGCTCACATACACACACACAAAACTCTCCGAGACCTTCAACTCCTCTCTCCATAACACTCACACGCAACCTGACACAAATACTCTTAAAACACACACACACACCCTTCCCCTATATACCGGCCACAACACACACACAACACACTCAAACACCACCCAACAATCCTTGTCCCCAACACAGACACACACCCTCCAAAACACCCCAACCACAACCCTCCCCAGCACACACACACATACACACACACACTCCACTCACACACAAACCAGCCCAGCCCCACTCCCAAATCGCACGCACACTTTCCGGCCCCCACCCCTCCTCCCCGCATGTCCCCTACGATGATAAACCACCCGGGCCCGGGCGCAGAGCCCCCCTCCCGCCAGCCGCGGCACGCAAGCCCCCAACCCAACAACTCGCCATCAACCCTCCTCCATCCATCCATCCATCCCTCCCTCCACCGCTCTGGGCCGCTCCTCCCCTAGCAACAAGCCCCGCCCATCAACGCCCAAGCCCCGCCCCTCCTGATACTCCCGCCCCCTTCTGGTCCAAACCGCCCGCGTCTCGCGCGCGACCCCACCCCGCCCCGCCCCCTGTGCAAGCCGCGCCCCTCGAGCCGGCTCCCAGCCAATAGGATCGCAGCGCACGCGGGTGTGAGAGGTAGGGGCGGGTCCCTCCGCCGTTGCCGGGGCAACGGAGGGACGGCTGCGTGTTTGGGCCAAACACGGCGCTCTCCTCCCCCGCGCGCCCCCCCCCCTCCGAGAGCCCCCACCACCACCCCCGCGAGCCCCGCCCCTCGCACGGGGTCGTTATTCTTTATCAGCTGCTGAGCACAGACTCAAAAACGGAAAGCGGCCAGCAACAAACGGCACTTTGAAAAAATGTCACAAATAAGAGTTGACAGGGTTTCTTGACTTGAGCGAGGTAAGAACTTGGGGGAAACGACACAATGATGGGAGAGAATTACGAAGTGGAGCAGTGCGGAGGAATCAGCAGACAGAGAAGTGTTGTGAACTGCAGTGTGGTGGGTGGGTGAGTGGGTGATGAGTGGGTGAGTGAGTGGGTGAGTGGTGAGTGAGTGGGTGAGTGGGTGAGTGGGTGGGTGAGTGGGTGGGTGAGTGAGTGAGTGGGTGAGTGGGGTGGGTGAGTGGGTGAGTGAGTGGGTGAGTGGGTGGAGTGGGTGAGTGAGTGGGTGAGTGGGTGAGTNGGGTGGGTGAGTGGGTGGGTGAGTGAGTGAGTGGTGGGTGAGTGGGTGGGTGGGTGGGTGAGTGGGTGGGTGGGTGGGTGAGTGAGTGAGTGATGGTGGTAGCGTGGTGATGGTAGTTGAACATCGTGTGGATGAGACGAAACAGTGTCGAGTACAGACCGAGTCCTCAAAGTGGGTGGAAGAATCAATGTGTAAAGTTCACGAGAACAGTAACCATGGCAAAAGCGATGGAAGAGTGATAAGGAGGCGATTGACTGCCTGGTGAGCGAGAAACAGGAGTGAATCGGTGAGTGCTGAATCATCAATAAACCGGACTGCTTCATGTTCTATTCAATCAAGGGCAGCAATGTGGATCATCATCCAATTAATCAATGAGATGAGCAGAGCTGCGCTGCCGTGGAGCTATCGGGGTTATAAGACGCGACCCCCCCCCNATACTGTAAAGCAAACGCGTAACTGAGTGTGTAACTGAGTGTGTATGTGCATGTGTATGTGCATGTGTATGGGATGTGGATGGGGATGTGTGTGTATGGGCATGTGGATGGGTATGTGCATGGGCATGTGTGTGCATGGGCATGTGTGTGTATGTGCATGTGTATGGGCATATGTATGGGCATGTGTGTGGGTATGTGTATGGGCATGTGTATGGGCATGTGTATGGGTATGTGTATGGGCATGTGTATGGGTATGTGTATGGGCATGTGTATGGGCATGTGTATGGGTATGTGTATGGGCATATGTGTGTATGGGCATGTGTATGGGTATGTGTGTGTATGGGCATGTGTGTGTGCATGTGTATGGCATGTGTATGTGCATGTGTATGGGCATGTGTATGTGTATGGGCATGTGTATGGGTATGTGTATGGGCATATGTGTGTATGGGCATGTGTATGGGTATGTGTATGGGCATGTGTGGGTATGGGCGATGGGCATGTGTATGGGCATGTGTATGTGCATGTGTGTGTGCATGTGTATGGGCATGTGTATGGGTATGTGTATGGGCATGTGTGTGTGCATGTGTATGGGCATGTGTGTGTGCATGTGTATGTGCATGTGTGTGTGTGTGTATGGGCATGGACATGTGGATGGGCATGTGTATGTGCATGTGTGTGTGCATGTGTATGTGCATGTGTGTGTGCATGTGTGTGTGCATGTGTATGGGCATGTGTGTGTGCATGTGTATGTGCATGTGCATGTGTATGGGCATGTGTATGGGCATGTGTATGTGCATGTGTGTGTGCATGTGTATGTCTTTGTCTATCAGTGTGTCTGCGCGTGTGTGGGGGAAGAGGAAGTGCCGTGGTTCGTGCGAGTGAGGCTATGACAGTGTCAGTGTGTTTTTGCGAATGAGAATGTTGTGAGTGTATGTTGTTAATGTATGTTGTGAGTGTATGTTGTGTATGTTTGTTGTGTATATTTGTGAGTGTTTGTGAGTGTATGTTTGTGAGTGTTTGTTGTGAGTGTTTGTTGTATGTTTGTGAGTGTTTGTTGTGAGTGTTTGTCGTGAGTGTATGTTTATGAGTGTTTGTGAGTGTGAGTGTTTGTGAATGTTTGTTGTGTATGTTGTGTTTGTTTGTGAGTTTTGTGTGTGTTTGTGAGTGTTTGTAAGTGTTTGTGTATGTTTGTGAGTGTTTGTGAATGTTTGTGTGTGTGTTTGTGTATGTTTGTGAGTTTTGTGTATGTTTGTGAGTGTTTGTGAGTTTTTGTGTGTGTTTGTGTATGTTTGTGAGTGTTTGTGAGTGTTTGTGAATGTGTGTTGTGTATGTTTGTGAGTGGTTGTGTGTTTGTGAGTGTTTGTGTATTTTGTGAGTGTTTGTGTATGTCTGTGAGTGTTTGTGTTTGTTGTGAGTGCTTGCGTTGTGGCCGAAACGTCGTGAGAATTGTTTTATTATGTTTTATTTTTATTATTTTATTACTTCCCTTCTACGTGACTTTACCGAAAGAACCAAGAAGATTTGTTGTGAGTGTTTGTGAGTGTTTGTGTATGTTGTGAGTGTTTGTTGTGTGTTTGTGAGTGTTTGTGAGTGTTTGTGTGTGTTTGTGAGTGGTTGCGAGTGTTTGGGAGTGTGTGTGTATGTTTGTGAGTGTGTGTGAGTGTTTGTGAGTGTTTGTGAATGTGTGTTGTGTATGTTTGTGAGTGTTTGTGTATGTTTGTTGTGAGTGTTTGTGAGTGTTTGTGTATGTTTGGGAGTGTTTGTGTATTTTGTGAGTGTTTGTGTATGCTTGTGAGTGTTTGTGTATGTTTGGGAGTGTTTGTGTATGTTTGTGAGTGTTTGGGAGTGTTTGTGTATGTTTGTGAGTGTTTGTGAATGTTGTTTGTGAATTTTGTTGTGCATGTTTGTGAGTGTTTGTGTATGTTTGTGAGTTTTTGTGTATGTTTGTGAGTGTTTGGTGTGAGTGTTTGTGAGTGTTTGTGTATGTTTGTGAGTGTTTGTGAGTGTTTGTGTATGTTTGTGAATGTTTGTGAGTGTTTGGGAGTGTTTGTGTATGTTTGTGAGTGTTTGGGAGTGTTTGTGTATGTTTGTGAGTGTTTGAGAGTGTTTGTGAATGTTTGTTGTGTATGTTTGTGAGTGTTTGTGTATGTTTGTGAGTTTTTGTGTATTTTGTAAGTATTTGTGTATGTTTATGAGTGTTTGTGAGTGTTTGTTTGAGTGTTTGTGAGTGTTTGTGAGTTTTTGTGTGTTTGTGAGTGCTTGTGAGTGTTTGTGAGTGTTTGTTGTGTATGTTTGTGAGTGTTTGTGTATGTTTGTGAGTGTTTGTGAGTGTTTGTGAATGTTTGTGAATGTTTGTGAGTGTTTGTGAATATTTGTGAGTGTTTGTGATGTTTATGAGTGTTTATGAGTGTTTGTGTATGTTTGTGAGTGTTTGTGAGTGTTTGTGAATGTTTGTGAGTGTTTGTGAGTGTCTGTGTATGTTTGTGAGTGTTTGTGAATGTTTGTGTATGTTTGTGAGTGTTTGTGAGTGTCTGTGTATGTTTGTGAGTGTTTGTGAATGTTTNGTGAGTGTTTGTGAGTGTCTGTGTATGTTTGTGAGTGTTTGTGAGTGTTTGTGTATGTTTGTGAGTGTTTGCTGTGTATGTTTGTGAGTGTTTGTGAGTGTTTGTGAATGTTTGTGAGTGTTTGTTGTGTATGTTTGTGAGTGTTTGTTGTGTATGTTTGTGAGTGTTTGTGAATGTTTGTTGTGAGTGTGTTGTGTATGTTTGTGAGTGTTTGTTGTGTATGTTTGTGAGTGTTTGTGAGTGTTTGTGTATGTTTGTGAGTGTTTGTGAGTGTTTGTGTATGTTTGTGAGTGTTTGTGAGTGTTTGTAATTGTCTGTGAGTGTTTGTGAATGTTTGTGAGTGTTTGTGAGTGTTTGTTGTGTATGTTTGTGAGTGTTTGTGTATGTTTGTGAGTGTTTGTGAATGTTTGTTGTGAGTGTTTGTTGTGTATGTTTGCGAGTGTTTGTGAATGTTTGTTGTGTATGTTTGTGAGTGTTTGTGAGTGTTTGTTGTGTATGTTTGTGAGTATTTGTTGTGAGTGTTTGTTGTGTATGTTTGTGAGTGTTTGTGAGTGTTTGTGAGTGTTTGTGTTTGTTGTGAGTGTTTGTTGTGAGTGTTTGTGAGTGTTTGTGTATGTTTGTGAGTGTTTGTGAGTGTTTGTGAGTGTTTGTTGTGTATGTTTGTGAGTGTTTGCGAGTGTTTGTGAGTGTTTGTGTATGTTTGTGAGTGTTTGTGAGTGTGACAGACTGAGCGCGTGAACGCCCCACGCCACTCGGCCACAATCAGACGCCTTGTGGCGGCCTGCGCTCAATTACAGCTCCACACACCCAACACTCTCACTCCCAACACTCCCAACACTCACTCCCCTCACTCCCTACTCTCCACACTCACTCCCCTCACTCCCAACACTCTTCACACTCCCAACACTCACTCCCAACACTCCCAACACTCACTCCCATCACTCCCACTCACTCCCCTCACTCCCCACTCACTCCCTACTCTCCACACTTACTCCCCTCACTCCCAACACTCCTCACACTCCCAACACTCCTCACACTCCCAACACTCACTCCCATCACTCACTCCCCACTCACTCCCAACACTCACTCCACTCACTCCCCACTCACTCCCTACTCTCCACACTCACTCCCTCACTCCCAACACTCCTCACACTCCCAACACTCACTCCAACACTCACTCCCCACTCATCTCCCAACACTCACTCCCCTCACTCCCCACTCACTCCCTACTCTCCACACTCACTCCCCTCATTCCCAACACTCCTCACACTCCCAACACTCACTCCCCTCACTCCCCACTCACTCTCCACACTCCAACACTCCCACTCACTCCCCTCACTCCCCACTCACTCCCTACTCTCCACACTCACTCCCCTCACTCCAACACTCCTCACACTCCAACACTCACTCCCCACTCACTCCCAACACTCACTCCCCTCACTCCCCACTCACTCTCCACACTCACTCCCAACACTCCCCACTCACTCTCCTCACTCCCTACTCTCCCCACACTCCCACTCACTCCCAACACTCACTCCCCACACTCTCCCCGCGCTCTCCCCTCGCTCCCCCTCACTCCCCACACTCCCCACTCACTCTTCACACTCACTCCCTCCCTACTCTCCCCACACTCTCCCCCACTCCCCTCACTCCCTCACTCCCTACTCTCCCCTCACTCCCCACACTCTACCCCCACTCTCCCCTAACTCCCCACTCTCCCCTCACTCTCCCCACTCCCCTCACTCCCTACTCTCCCCACACTCTCCCCTCACTCTCCCTCACTCCCCTCACTCCCCACAGCCCCCACCCTCCACACACCCACTATTCTCACTCAAACCACACGGCCTCCCTCCTCTCCCATCTCCCCAGTCCTCCTCTCACCGACTCGCCACAAACTCACGATCCCCTCCAGCCCCGACTCTTATCTCCCCGCTCTGACTTCATCGGGATTGAAACTCTGACTAGAGCGGGATTGTAACTTTGACAGAGACGTCTGTAACACAACGCCCGGATCCTGCCTACACCTGGCGCTAATGTCTGGAGGGGCGTGGGGGGTTAGGGATGAAGGCGATTAGACGAGATCCCCTCTCAGCTCCCCTCAGCTCCCCCACAGCTCCCCACAGACACACAAGTGACAGCAGCGACGCAGGCGACACTGTACCATGAGCAGGCCGTGACATACGTAGTCTGCAGCAGGTCCCACACACATTCGGCACGACCCAGACACGTACAACATGTTCACTCTTCAGTAGAATCTGGGTTAACATGGTGCCTGGGTTATGGTTAGGATTGGGAGGAGTAGTCCGAGTCCGGGTCAGGGATAAAGGTGGGCTTAGAGTTAGGGTCAGGGTTAGAGAGTTAGGGTCAGGGTTAGAGAGTTAAGGTCAGGGTTAGAGAGTTAAGGTCAGGGTTAGAGAGTTAGGGTCGGGGTGAGAGAGTTAGGGTCAGGGTTAGAGATTTAGGGTCAGGGTTAGAGAGTTAGGGTCAGGGTGAGAGAGTTAGAGTCAGGGTAAGAGAGTTAAGGTAAGGGTTGGAGAAGTGATGCTGGTATCGCAGTCATCTTGGTATGGTGGTTAACTCTCTAAGCCTGACCCTAACTCTCTAACCCTGACCCTAACTCTCTAACCCTGACCCTAACTCTCTAACCCTGACCCTAGCTCTCTAACCCTGACCCTAGCTCTCTAACCCTGACCCTAACTCTCTAACCCTGACCTTAACTCTCTAACTCTGACCTTAACTCAGGGTTAGAGAGTTAAGGTCAGGGTTAGGGTTAGAGAGATAACCACCATACCAAGATGACTGCGATACCAGCATCACTTCGATATTGACATTACGACGATGTGAACCTTATGGCGGTACCCCGGGGTGCCATAATACCCCGGCTCTCGCATAATGCCCGTGATGCAGTCATTTTTAGTCTGTTGATGGTCGGCGATGCGGCAATCGACTCATATCAACGAGCTGTACACGATGCACTATTCAAAGTTGAAATTTTCGATAACGGATTTTTATGCCAATGTTTGGTGTTTTGACATCGCGGAGTAGCACTGATTTCGGATTTATTGGTGCCCCAGTCGCGGAGTTTAGTTACACCCCTGGAAAAAATAGTGTGCTCCAGAAATAAATATTTAATTGCCTCGGCCATTTTGTATTATTTGGTACCCCAGGGTACCGCCATAAGGATCATGTTGCCAATACCCTCACTGACACAAGTGCTGGCACCACGCCGGGCTAGCAGCATCGCCACATCTCCTGTCAATGCCGCGCGATTCCAGACTCAGCTTGGGTCCCTCCCCCACCTCCCAGCTCCACCTTCATCCATATCACAACTCCATCTTTCTCCACATCCCAGCTCCAAGTTTGTGTGTACAAATATACAAGTGTGTGTATACAAGGATGTGTGCACACAAACACCCACACTCTGCCGGTTTGCAACAGTCAGGCTGGCCTGCTTACAATCCATCCTGGATTTAACCAGACTAGATTGTGTGAGGAGCTCACAGATCCTTAAAAGTTCTGCACACAGTCCCATCAGTGAGCACCTCCAGCAGGTGAGGCTGCTTTGGCTGGTCCACGAAGCCCGCATGCCCAGCCACCGCATTCCCAAAGCAGCTTCTGTTTGGTTGGATAGAGGGGGCTAACCGGCACGGCACAGGCTAAAGAAGAGATGGGCTGATGCGATTATGCAATGATTTGGATCTGGACTTGCCCATGGCTGGGACCAGTGGTGTAAATATCAACCTCTTTAGAGGAGGCTCGTGAAGGACGCAAGTGGGTGTAAGGTTTAAGGTTAGGGTTAAGTCTAGGATTAGGGGTTTGGGTCAGAATTAGGGTCATGGCTAGGGTTAGAGCTAAGGTTAGAGCTGGTATTATCTGTGTCAAGATCGGCCTCTGTGGAGGAGACTTGTGAAAGTGCGATACTGTGCAATTGGAGGCAGTCACCTGCCCTCCAGCAACAACAGGATAGAGTAAAAGCGATGCTCACAACAATGAGCGGAATGCCGGGCGGCTAAAACGCAACCATTTGGCATAATGGGGAGCGCAGGTAATGCATCTGCCAGTCATCTCTGTCAGTCAACCCATGGCACCTGCGTCTGTTCCGTGACCTCCTGCCTGCGGGCCTTAGACACTTCAAGTGGCCTCAAAGTGCACCTAGCATGGTACAAGCGCCGTGACGTCACCGCCACTTCGTGAACGGCGGTTGCTGTATGTGTTTCAAGTGTTAGTGTATGGTGTCTGTATGTGTAAATAAGTGTATTCCATGTGTCAGTGTGTGTGTAAAATATATGCACGCAAGTCTGTGTACCTATATGCACGTGCATAAAAGTGTGTGCATGTGCGTATGAGTGTATATGAATGTACGAGTGTGTGTGTGCGAGTAGGATAGGGGGTTATGGTTGGATACAGATAAGGTCTGGATTGGGTTAAGTCCAACCAAACTGTTGCTCTCATCAAATTTCATCACCACTTCTGCTCGTGTTATTATTTTGGTTGCTAGTGTTTGTACAATTCCGTACCATGTGATTAACCTTTGCATCTGTTACTGTCCCATGTCACCCTGGATAGACCTGGTTATACATATTGGCGACTCACCCACCCACCCACTCACTCTCCTACCTAGGTAACACAAGTAAACGTGTCGAGATGCACTCACCTACATACTCACCCACCTACCTACCCGCTCACCCACCTCCCTACCAAATCACCTACGTACATTCACACCTACATACTACCCACTCACCTACAAAACCACATGCTTATCAAATCTACCTACCCAGCTATATACCTACACACACGCCAAGCTGCCTACCCACTCAACGCATGCACACCATCACACAGCCCTTGCACTCTGCATTGGGACACATCTGTTCATTGCAGCTAACACAGATCCCACATTATTTGCGAGCACCTATTGAGAGCGGCAGCTATTAGGGATGAGGAGGTTGAAGAGGCGGTCTGGTCAAGGCCTCGGCCTGGGAACGGTGACAGTGGCGCTGTCTTTGCCCAGAATTTCAGCACCGCGTCCCAACAACCACAACCACCGCTTCGCAACAACCACAACCACCGCTTCACAACAACAACCACAACCACCACTTCACAACAACCACAACCACCGCTTCACAACAACCACAACCACCGCTTCACAACCACAACAACCACCGCAACCACCACTTCCCACCGCTCGAGTCCCGACAGAAAGTCCCAAAGGCAGCGACGCAAACCGGTCGGCGAGAGACGACAGCCCCCGGGCAGCGTGCTGCTTGTACGCAACCCACAACAACTCATATACTGACACACACACATACTCTACTACACACACACATACTCTACTACACACACACACATACTCTACTACACACACACATACTCTACTACACACATACATACTCTTATACACATACACTCACACACATACTCTTATACACATACACTCACACATACTTTACTACACACACATACAGACATTCACACACATACATTCACACACATACTCTACTACACACACACATACTCTACTACACACACACACTACTCTATACACACACACACATACTCTTATACACATACACTCACACACATACTCTTATACACATACACTCACACATACTCTACTACACACACATACACATACAGACATTCACACACATACTCTACTACAAATACACACACACACTCTACTACACATACACACACATACAGGCATTCAATACACATACATACCCACATACTCTACTACACATACACACACATACAGACATTCACACACATACTCACACACATACATACACACATACAATCACACACATACTCTACTACACATACACACACATACTGCCATTCACACACATACATACACACATACTCTACTACACATACACACACATACAGACATTCACACACATACTCGCACACATACATACACACATACATTCACACACATACTCTACTACACATACACACACATACACACACATACTGCCATTCACACACATACTCACATACATACATACACACCTATATTCACACACATACTCTACTACACATACACACACATACAGACATTCACACACATACTCGCACACATACATACACACATACTCTACTACACATACACACACATACACACACATACTGCCATTCACACACATACTCACATACATACATACACACCTACATTCACACACATACTCTACTACACATACACACACATACAGACATCACACACATACTCACACACATACATACATACATTCACACACATACTCTACTACACATACACACACATACACACACATACTGCCATTCACACACATACATACACACATACATTCACACACATACTCTACTACACATACACACATACTCTTATACACATACACACACATACCCTTATACACATACACACACATACTCTTATACTGACATACATACATACAGACATTCAGACATTCACACACATACTCTTCTACACATACACACATACATATACTGACACACACACATACTCTAATACACATACTCACATACATACTGACGTTCACACACATACTCTTCTACACATATACACATATATATACTGACATAACATACGTTTCGGGCAAGTAATGTTAGGGAGCCCAATGAAGGGACGCACGGTGGCACACGAGGGGTGGGTGACCAGAACCACGCCCGACCGCCTTTGTCTCCCAGGTGCTTAAGTTTACACTCTGCCCCGAATACTCAGCAGACACACACATACATACTCATACACACTCATACACACCATACACACCCATACACTACTGTATACGTACAACAGTGCTGTGAGCGAGCAGCACCTGTGCAGGCTACCGGCACTGTGGCACACACAGACGTACACACACACAGACAGACACACAGACANACACACACAGACAGACACACACACACACACACACACAGCGCACACACACAGCACACACAGCGCACACACACTCATGGACGTGCACACAAGCAGACACGAATGCACACACATGCATACACCCTCAAAAGTAAACACAGGCACACACTCAAGACACCAATACACACGCGTACAAAGGCACACATTCACATAAACACACTCATGTAAACACGCATACTCATACACACACACCCTCACCCCAACTCCTCTACCCTCACTCCTCACCCACCCACCTCCCTCCCTCACCCACCCACCCCACCCCCCCCTACCCCCCACCCCACCCACTCACCCCCCTCACCCACACCTTCACCCCCACCCACCCTCCCTCCCTCCCTCTCCACCCTGCCCTCACCCCCACCCCTCACCCACCTCACCCTCCCCACCCACCCTCACCCCCCACCCCCTCACCCACCCTCACCCACCCCCCCACCCACCCTCACCCTCCCCACCCTCCCCCCCTCACCCTGGCCCCACCCACCCTCACCCCCACCACCCTCTCCCACCCACACCTCCCTCACCCNCCCCACCCCCCACCCTCACCTCCCTCACCCTCCCTCACCCACCCTCACCCACCTTCCTCACCGCACCCTCACCTCCCTCACCCCTCACCCTCCCTCACCCTCCCTCACCCACCCTCACCCCACCCTCCTCACCGCACCCTCACCTCCCTCACCCTCCCTCACCCTCACCTTCACCCACCCTCACCCCACCCTCCTCACCGCACCCTCACCTCTCTCACCCTTCCTCACCCTCCCTCACCTTCACCCACCCACCCATCCTCACCATCCTCACCCACCCTCCTCACCGCACCCTCACCTCCTCACCCTCCCTCACCCTCACCTTCACCCACCCCACCCACCCTCCTCACCGCACCCTCCCCCTCACCCTTCCTCACCCTCCCTCACCCACCCCCACCCTCCTCACCCATCCTCACCCCACCCTCCTCACCCACCCTCACCTCCTCCCCCTCCCTCACCCTCACCTCACCCACCCACCCTCACCCACCCTCACCCCACCCTCCTCACCGCACCCTCACCTCTCTCACCCTTCCTCACCCTCCCTCACCTTCACCCACCCACCCATCCTCACCCATCCTCACCCACCCTCCTCACCGCACCCTCACCTCTCTCACCCTTCCTCACCCTCACCTTCACCCACCCACCCTCACCCACCACCCCACCCTCCTCACCGCACCCTCACCTCCCTCACCCCTCACCCTCCTCACCCTCCCTCACCCACCCTCCTCACCACACCCTCACCTCCCTCACCCTCCCTCACCCTCCCTCACCCTCACCTTCACCCACCCACCCTCACCCTCCCTCACCCCACCCTCCTCACCACACCCTCACCTCCCTCACCCTTCCTCACCCTCCCTCACCCTCCCTCACCCCACCCTCCTCACCGCACCCTCACCTCCCTCACCCTCCCTCACCCCACCCTCCTCACCACACCCTCACCTCCCTCACCCTTCCTCACCCTCCCTCACCCTCCCTCACCCCACCCTCCTCACCGCACCCTCACCTCTCTCACCCTTCCTCACCCTCACCTTCACCCACCCACCCTCACCCTCCCTCACCCCCTCATCACTCACACGCATTCAAGTCTCGCAGCAGCAGCAGCAGCTGTTGCCGCTCACACCGCCACCGTTCCTGCTGCACAAACACCCTGCTGCACTTTCCAAACCACTACTACACACCACAAACATGTAACGTGGATAATGACTAACTCCTACACTCCACTAACATGTACCATGGTTAATGACTAACTACTACACTCCACTAACATGTAACATGGTTAATAACTAACTACTGCACTTTACCATCGACTCTGATACACTTTATACTAATGCTGCTGCTGCAAGCTGTCATCATTAGCGTCCTTGTGGACAATATAAACACGTGAACAATCCACATCCCTCATCATCACACGTCTGTCCCGTCACTTAAACAATAAAATTATTTCTCACACATGCCATCAGCCACTCCGCCTATTACAACATGTTGCTTCTAAGCATGAACATGAGACCGGTTTCGCCATGCGGTGTCTCATCAGCAGAGTTCGGGTCTCTTGCACCAACGCTGGCGAAATTCCAGACGTTTATAGACATCCCCCCCCCCCCTCTCTCTCTCTGCTAGATAAGGGTCCTGGTTTTCACACTAAACTCTACAACACACGAGATCACCACGTGGAGAACACTGCAGAAGCCACACGTGTTGAACTCCCAGAGGGCCGAGTGGCTGATAGGATTTGTAAAATATACTTGCAAGTTTGTACGTGCTGATTTGGGTTCACTATTACTGTCGCTGTTGCTACTGCTGTGCCATTTAAGGCGAACAAAGCTGCACTTAGACTACTATCACTGCTGCACCATCTCCACAGCGCTGAGCTGCTGCACTGTGCAGCAGTATCTGTAGCTCCTGGGTGAGTTGGTAACAGATGGCCACCACGATTATCAAGATGATTGTTGCTGATGCTGCTGATGATGCTGCTGATAGTGCTGATGCCGATGCTGCTGATGATACTGCTAATGCTGATGGTGATGATGCTGCTGCTGATGCCGACGATGCTGCTGCTGATGCCGATCATGCTGCTGCTGATGCCGATGATGCTGCTGCTGATACTGCTGATGCTGCTGCTGATACTGCTAATGCTGCTGATGATACTGCTAATGCTGATGGTGCTGATGCTGCTGCTGATGCCGATGATGCTGCTGCTGCTGATACTGCTAATGCTGCTGCTGATACTGCTAATGCTGCTGCTGATACTGCTAATGCTGCTGCTGATACTGCTAATGCTGATGCTGCTGCTAATGCTGATGATGCTGCTGCTGCCGATGCTGCTGATGCCGCTGCTGCCGATACTGCTGCTGCCGATGCTGCTGATGATGGTGCTGCTGATGATGCTGCTGATGATGGTGCTGCTCTTTCTCGGTGCCGAGTCTCGGTCCCCGTCTCGAGGAGCCGGGGAGGGGGCGGGTTCGGGCCCCCCCGCCCCCCACCCCCTCCCCCCTCGGAGTCGGGGGGGGGGGCTGGGTTCGGGCCCCCCGCCCCCCATCCCTCCCCCCTCGGAGTCGGGGGGGGGGNCTGGGTTCGGGCCCCCCCGCCCCCTCCCCCCTCGGAGTCGGGGGGGGGGCTGGGTTCGGGGCCCCCCCGCCCCCCACCCCCTCGGAGTCGGGGGGGGGGGGCTGGGTTCGGGGCCCCCCGCCCCCCACCCCCTCCCCCNTCGGAGTCGGGGGGGGGNCTGGGTTCGGGGCCCCCCGCCCCCCACCCCCTCGGAGTCGGGGGGGGGNCTGGGTTCGGGGGCCCCCGCCCCCCACCCCCTCCCCCTCGGAGTCGGGGGGGGGCTGGGTTCGGGCCCCCCCCCCCCACCCCCCTCGGAGTCGCGTTCCGAGATGCGGGTAACCAAGGCGCTGGGGTCTCCATGGCGCCGCGGCGTCTCCACCACAAACAACGCGGCCCGGTGCTCCCCTCCTCCTCCTCCCCCTGCTGCTGCTGCTCCCCTCCCCTCCCGCGTGTACACAGCCCACCACACACCACCACTACACACCACCACCACCACACACCACCACTACACACCACCACTACACCATGTACACCCACACTACTACACTACATGTGTCACACACACACACACACACCACCACCACACACCACACCACACCACCACCACACACCACCACTACACCATGTACACACTACACTACTACTACATTGTGTTCACTACACACACACTACACACCACACCACACCACCACTACACACCACCACTACACATGTACACCACACTACACACACCACTACACACCACCACCCACCACAACACACCACCACCACTACACACCACCACCACCACACACCAACTACACCACACACACCACCACCACACACACACCACACACCCACCACTACACACCACCACCACCACTACACACCACCACTACACACCACACACCACCACTACACACCACCACCACACACACCACCACCACCACACACCACCACTACACCGTCTACACAGCCCACCACACACCACATTGTGTTCACTACACACCACCACTACACACCACCACTACACCATGTACACACTACACTACTACTACATTGTATTCACTACACACACACTACACACCACTACTACACCGTGTACACAGCCCACACTACAGCCTGTACACTCCGCCATCACTACACACGACTCCACATACACAATAATACACCATGCACACTACACACACACTACACACCACCACTACACCATGTACATACTACACTACTACTACATTGTGTTCACTACACACACACTACACACCACCACTACACCATGTGTATACTTCTGTAACACACCGTGAATTATACTAAACCCACACCGTGCACATACACATACCGGTACACTCACACCACTATACGTGTACCACCGTGTACACACACACACCGCGTTAACCACACCCGTACACACACACACCGCGTGTACACACACACACACACACNGCGTGTACACACACACACCCGTGTACCACCACGTGTACACACACACACCGCGTGTACACACACACACACCGCGTGTACACACACACCTCGTGTACACACACACACGGCCGCACCACGGTAACTCGCGTCTACGCAGTAGAGTCATGGCATGAGACGAGCAGCGAGACAAGGGACACGGCAGACACAAGACACGGGGAGAAACGTGGAGATGTCAGGAGACAGTGCCAGCAGAGGGTAATGACATGTTCGCAGATCGACAGAGGCAGGCAATGGGGTAGACGAGGAGAGAGAGACATCTGCACTGGACAGAAAAGACGCGCAGAGAGACACAACGAGCGACGAGTCAAGGGAGATACGGGGAGACGTGAGACGATACACACTTAGAGACGGAGACAGGGAGAGAGAGACAGATAGGGAGACAGACAGAGTGAGACACAGACAGAGTGAGACAGAGGGAGACACAGGCAGAGGGAGACAGAGAAACAGAGGGAGACAGACAGAGAGACAGAGTGAGACAAAGAGTGAGACNCAGACAAAGTGAGACAGACAGAGAGACACAGAGAGACAGACAAACAGAGGGAGACACAGACAGACAGAGTGAGACACAGACACAGTGAGACACAGACAGACCGAGGAGACAGAGAAACAAAGGGAGACAGAGAGACAGAGAGAGACAAAGAGNTGAGACACAGACAAAGTGAGACAGACAGAGAGACACAGAGACACAGAGTGAGACACACACAGTGAGACACAGACAGACCGAGGGAGACAGAGAAACAGAGGGAGACAGAGAGACAGAGTGAGACAAAGAGTGAGACACAGACAAAGTGAGACAGACAGAGAGACACAGAGTGAGACACATACACAGTGAGACACAGACAGACCGAGGAGACAGAGAAACAGAGGGAGACAGAGAGACAGAGTGAGACAAAGAGTGAGACACAGACAAAGTGAGACAGACAGAGAGACACAGAGACACAGAGTGAGACACACACAGTGAGACACAGACAGACCGAGGGAGACGGACAGGCACGCGACGGGGCGACGCTGCAGGAAAGTTTTGACTTCATCTCTGACTCGTACTTCGCTGCCCGCGGTCCGAGATAAAACTTTTGGGCACCGACCCCAAATGATCCCCNTGACCCACCTGACCCCACCTGACCCCCCTGACCCCACCTGGTCCCACCCGAGCCGCACTCACCCGCCGTGACCCGGTTGGGGTTCGCCTGTTTTCGGCGCGACATGCTGCTGATGATGATGATGCTGCTGCTGCTGATGATGCTGCTGCTGATGGTGGTGACGACTCCGCGGCGTTGTCCGGGGAGATGGGAAGATGGCAGCAGCAGCAGCAGCAGCCGCAGCCGGGGCATGGACTCGAGCCGAGCCCGCGTCGCTCTGGAGACGAGGGGGGGGTCCCTACTGCTCCCTGCTGCTCCCCCCTGGGCGGGAGGGTCCACGCCGCTCCCTCCCTCCCTCCCTGCGGCTCCACCAGCAGCAGCAGCAGCAGCGCGCCCTCCCCTCCCCCGCTGCCCCGGGCACGACTCCCGATAACTCTCCTCTTCCCCCTCCCTGCTCTCCCTCCCCGTCTCCCTAACACTCCTCCTCCTCCTCCCTCTGATGCTCCCACTCGGCTGTCTCCCGTCTACTCTGCCGCCTCCTCCTCCTCCCTCTGCACCCCCTCCCAACTCTCCTCCAACTCCCCTCCCTCTCCCCGCCCTCTCTCATAACTCTCGCCTCCGTCTCCTCCAACTCCCCTCCTCTGTCTGATGCTCTCCCGTCTCCAGTCCACTGTCCCCACACCCTCCCCCACTCCCCCGGCGTTCCTCTACCACTCTCCCTGCCTCTCCCCTCGCTCTCCCTTCACTCTTCCCTTCTCACTCGGCCTCTTCACTCTCCACTTGCTTGCCTCTCCCTCGTTGCCTCTCCTCTGCTTCTCTCTCCCCTCGACTCTTCCTTCACCTATCTCCCATCCGCTCTTTTCGCCCTCTCTCTCTCCCCCGTCTCTCTCTCCCCGTCTCTCTCCCCGTCTCTCTTCTTCGTCTCTCTACCTCTGACTCTGCTCCCCCGTCTCTCTCCCCCGTCTCTCTCTCTACCTCTGACTCTGCTCCCCCGTCTCTCTCCCCGTCCTCTCTCCCTCTCCCCCGTCTCTCTCCCGTCTCTCCGTCTCTCTCTCTACCTCTGACTCTGCTCCCCGTCTCTCTCCCCGTCTCTCTCTCTACCTCTGACTCTGCTCCCCNGTCTCTCTCCCCCGTCTCTCTCTCTCTACCTCTGACTCTGCTCCCCCGTCTCTCTCCCCCGTCTCTCTCTCTACCTCTGACTCTGCTCCTCTCCCGTGACTCCCCCCCCCCGCACTCTCCCCCTCCCCTCGCTCACCCCGTCACGTGTCTCGCGGCGTCGCCAAGGCACGGCGCTCCCCATAGCAGCCAGGAGGCAGCATCCACACCAAACACCACCCCCACTAGCCCCCACCCCACTCACCCTCCCCCCACCCACGAACCCACCCTCTCCCCACCCACCCCACCCACCCTCTCCCCACCCACCCCACCCCTCTCCCCACTCCACTCACCACCGCTCTCCCCACTGACCCCACCACCACCATCACTCACCCACTCGCAACAGCTCACCGGTCACTCACCACCATCACCACCCACTCACTACCACTCACCACCCACTCACCACCACTCACCACCCACCACCCCCCTCCACCACCACTCACCACCACCATCACTCACCCACTCACTCGCAACAGCACACCGGTCACTCACCACCATCACCACTCACTCACCACCCACTCGCCACCACCATCACTCACCCACTCACCACCCACTCACCACCACCATCATCACCCACTCACCACCCACTCACCACCACCATCATCACCCACTCACCACCCACTCACCACCACCATCACTCACCCACTCACAACAGCACACCGGTCACTCACCACCATCACCACCCACTCACCACCACCATCACTCACCCTCTTTCCTTACCCACTCACCCACCTCCCGACTCACCCATCCACCCACTGTCCCCCACCACACCCCTACCGGGGTGCAGTGGGGCCCGGCCTGCGGGTGGGGGGCGGGGCAGAAGGGAATTTGGGTCCCAGGATTGGGGGGGGGGTCAAGTTGAGCAACAGATGAGATGCCCCCCCCTCCCCCATGTGCATCGTCGTTTCTAACCATCATCACCAGCTCACCGCCATCACCATCGTCTCGGCTCTCCTCCCGCTCACCACGTGCACACGCGCGACCCGGGCACGTCACTCCACTGCTGGTGGTTATTTTGAGCTTCTCCACGGCGGTCAGCGCGGCTTGGTGGTGGTGGAGAGGAGGGGGTGCAGTGAGTGTCACTGCACTGCTGCCCTCTGCTGCCCACATCGCCCACTGCTTCGTCTGCCCTCTGCGCTTGCTGGAGGTGACCGCCGGTCCTTCAAAGGGCTTGGTCCAGGCTCCAGCCTGCTGAGCCGGGAGCTCTCACGGGATGATTGGGGGGGGGGGGGTAAAACGTCCAGTATGTAAAATTAGCCGACCCTTGCCTACCAACTTTATGCTGATGTTACGCCTCTTGAAGCAGGGGTGGACGCCCTTATGTAAATACATTAGCAACTATATGTGCAACTGTATGGAAACAGCGTGAGAGCTGGCGTCCCGGGCAACGCCAACCCAGGAGCTCCCACGGATGTCTTTGTGCACGCGTGGTGCTATGCACGCGTGTGATGTACAGCAGCAGTGGCAATATATTGAGCTAAATGCCAATGTCGAGTTCTGCTATCGACGACGAGATGGCTTCGGCAGAGAGGGTTCGTGTCGTGTTGCTATTCCTCAGTTGTAGGGGCGCTTTATTCTCTGGCCCATAGTTCGGATTGCATGGCCGCATTCGCACTCGTGTGACTGGAGCATTTAATTTGCCATTCCTAAAGGAGAGGAGCGCATCAGCCTCTTGACGTTACGATGCGGTTGATGGCGACATCAGCCGTGCATGAGAGTGGTTGAGCGGGTGGGTGAGTGGTGAGCGAGTGAGTGGTGAGTGAGGGAGTGAGTGGTGAGTGAGTGGGTGAGTGATGGTGAGTGAGTGGGTGAGTNGGGTGGGTGGGGGGGTGAGTGAGTGAGGGAGTGGGGGTGAGTGAGTGGGTGAGTGAGGGGGGAGTGAGTGGGGGAGTGGGTGAGCGAGTGAGTGAGTGAGGGAGGGAGTGAGTGGGTGGGTGAGTGAGTGGGTGAGTGGTGGTGGGTGAGTGAGTGGTGAGGGAGTGGGTGAGTGGTNAGTGGTGTGGGTGAGTGAGTGAGTGGTNAGNGTGGTGAGTGGTGAGTGGTNGGTGAGTGAGTCGTNAGGGTGAGTGAGTGAGTGATTCAGTGGTGAGTGGTGGTGTGAGTGAGTNGAGGTGGTNAAGTGGTGGTGGTGNGTGGTGAGTGGTGAGTGGTGGGTGAGTGGTGAGTGAGTGATTCGTGGGTGAGTGGGTGAGCGAGTGAGTGAGTGAGTGAGTGGNTGAGTGAGTGGGTGAGTGGTGGGTGAGTGAGTGGTGAGTGAGTGGGTGAGTGAGTGAGTGAGTGGGTGGGTGAGTGGGTGAGCGAGTGAGTGAGGGAGTGAGTGGGTGGGTGAGCGAGTGAGTGAGTGAGTGAGTGAGGTGAGTGAGTGGTGAGTGAGTNGTGGTGAGTGGTGGGTGAGTGGGTGAGTGGGTGAGTGGGTGAGCGAGTGAGTGAGTGAGTGAGTGGGTGAGTGGGTGAGTGGGTGGTGAGCGAGCGAGTGAGTGAGTGAGTGGGTGAGTGAGTGAGTGAGCGGGTGAGTNAGTGGGTGAGTGAGTGGGTGGGTGAGCGAGTGAGTGAGGGAGTGAGTGAGTGAGTGAGTGGGTGAGTGAGTGGTGAGTGGTGGGTGAGTGGGTGGGTGAGTGGGTGGGTGAGTGAGTGAGTGGTGGGTGAGTGAGTGANTGAGTGGGTGAGTGGTGGGTGAGTGAGTGGTGGGTGAGTGAGTGGGTGAGTGGGTGAGTGAGTGAAGTGGGTGGGTGAGTGGGTGAGTGATGTGAGTGAGTGGTGAGTGAGTGGGTGAGTGAGTGGGTGAGTGGGTGGGTGGGTGAGTGAATTGCTGAGTGAGTTGTTGATTACTCCAGTGTCTTCGAGGAAGAATGCAAAGGCGAAGAAGACGCGTTCGACGATGTTTGGGTCTCGAATGAGGCGTTCTGAACTCCATGCGTGTTCACACGGCATGCTGCTCCTATACACCAACAGGCTGCCCCGGGTGGGCAGCAGAGGGCAGTGCAGCAGAGCTGCATTGTTGTACCGTACTCTGTGCTCCAGCATCTATGCTTCTAGCCTCCCGCCTTGTCTTCGAGACACTGCGCTAAACCATCGCTTACAGCGCTACGCTACGAACCCGGCGATCCGAGTTCGATTCGCGCTCACAGCCAACACCGGTGACGATTATCTGAACCCGTCCTGGCCTCCCCTAGGTCGACTCAGCCTCAAGTGAGTACCTGGTGCGGTTTGTATACATTGCTACTGGGGAGACAAAGACGGTCCGGCATAGTGCTGGCCGCCCACCCTCTCGTGTACCGTGCCAACCTTTATAGGTGCTCGCCAACAACAGCACTTGCCCGAACAGTCTCATAAAGGCGATATGAGGACTTTACTGACACTGGGTACAAGTTTGAGGTACGTATTACTTACAGGAGCGTCTCATAATCCGGTGAATACGGTCAAGTGACCGAGTAGCTCTGTGGGTTCGGTTTGTAATTGTGAGTGACGTTTGCTCATTAAAAGTGGGGGGGGGTGGGGGAACAAAACGACTCAACGCATATCCGTCAGAAACAGTGTGTATGTGGCCTTAAAAGAACAAGAACATATAACAGCCGACGTTTCGGGCAATAGCCGTCCTCATCAAACATGGGCTGGCTCAACTAATTAAACATCTGGCAGTGTACCAGCACGGGTTCAAGCGAGTTTTTACTTGTGCTGAACCAATTCTGCTGAAATTATACATTCCCATGGCAACTCTCAAGGAGGAGACACGGCCATTGTGAGCCTCGCTAATTAATGCTCATTAGCACGTGAACACCCCGCGTGCTCAGAGCCTGGCACCGCAGCAGGCGTGAGAGCGCGTTCACGTCACAGGCGCATCCGTGGGGGTGGGGGAGACGGGGGGGGGAGGAAAGGGAAATGGGTGAGGGAGGGGAGAGGAGAGACACGAGGGAGGGAGGTGGGAGAGTTTTATGTAATTGGAAGGTGCGAAGCGTTGGGTGGGAGATGTAAGGGGTGCGATGGAGATGAGGGATGGTGGAGGAGGTGGAAGATGAGAGGGTGGAGCTCAGATGTGGGGGAGGTGAGAGGCAGCAGGGAGTCGGGGCTGGGAAGGCGAGGAGGGAGGTGGACGAGTGGTGGAAGGTGCAGGAGAGTGCGGAGGAGAGGAGAGATAAGAGGTGGGAGAGTGTGGTGAGCCCATGGATGATCTTGAAGACGCTGAATGAGATCTTGAAGGTGACCCATCATGGGATTGGGGCAGGGGCCAGGGTATTTTGAGCGATGTGGTCCGGGCTGTGGTTGCGAGGAGTCTGAAAGCGGAATATTCAATCTCGATCCGGGCCGACTTGGCTTCTTGTGCAATGCGCTGTTAATGACTAACTTGCGGTGTTTTAATTGATTTGTTTATATTCACCGCTGCCAAACAGGCCATTAATGTTTTGTTTAATTTCATATTAAATTGTCGCCCTGTATTACAATTACGCACGCCAGCTGTGGGTGATTCATCGGGTCCAAGGCTACATCTCACGTAAACAATCTTTGCTCATTCCACCACTACCATGCCATTACAACTACAATGCCGTCACAACCACCATGCCATGACAACCACCGCTATGCCATCACTACCGCTATGCCATTACGACCATACCATGACAACGACCACGCCATCACCACCTTCGTATCATCACAACCACCATGCCATCACTACCGCTATGCCATCATCACGATGGAAATCATCACCACCACTCCCGAGAGTGTGGAGTTCAAACATGCTTCAAAATAGCAGCCGCAGCAGCAAAACATCTCGCCCGACTTCACCCTCCATGAGACTCCTGGCGTGGCCCGCGAGGCGTGACGCGCGAGCTCAGGAGTTGTTTTTTCTCCTCCTGTCTGTGGCTTCACCTTCCGGAGGGCTTCCACTTGCACAGGCTGGTGCACCAGGACGACCTCATCTCGTGGCCTCAAGCCGCCTGTAGTGGCGCGGCTCGACTACGATTGGGGAACGGCCAAACTGAAATGAGGAATCTGGCTCTTCCTGCACAGTCTCCCAGAGAGCACGAGACGGTGGAGAGGTGGCGTGTCCACAGCGACGCGGGTAGGGGGGCGCTATGGGATTATTAGTGGGGGGAGGGGGTAAAAGGGTTGGATTGGCGAGCGGGACGCATGAAAGGAATAGGGGGCATCTGTGGAAGTGAGCGCAGATGAGTGTCGTGTGGTGAGTAGTTCATAGTCGCGCAATTGTCGTGAGTGTAGCGGTGAGTGGTGCATGTAGTTGTGGTAAGGAGTGAGTGTCGTAGTGGTGAGTGTAGGAGTGTGTGGTGAGTGTAGGAATGGTGAGTAGTGAGTGTAGTGGTGAGTAGTAGTGGTCAGTAGTGAGTGTAGTGGTAGTAAGTGTAGTAGGAGTGTAATTGTGGCGCGTGTTGTAGCGTGAGTGTAGGAGTGGTGAGTAGTGAGTATAATAGAGGTGAGTGTAGTGGTGGTGAGTGTACTAGGGGTGAGGGCAGTAGGGGTGAGGGCAGTCGGGGTAAGTAGTGAGTGTAGTAGTGGTGAGTGTAGTAGTGGTGAGTGTAGTGTAGTGGTGGTGAGTGTGTAGTGGTGGTGAGTGGAGTGTGGTGGTGAGTGTTGAGTGTAGTAGTGGTGAGTGTAGTGTAGTAGTGGTGAGTAGGTGGTGGTGGTGAGTAGTGTAGTGGTGGTGAGTGTAGTGGTGGTGGGTGGTNAGTGTAGTGGTGGTGGTGGTGAGTGTAGTGGTGGTGAGTGGCGAGTGTCGTAGTGGTGAGTGGTGAGTGTAGTGGTGGTGAGTAGTGAGTGTAGTGGTGGTGAGTGTAATAGGGGTGAGTGTAGTGGTGGTGAGTGGTGGTGAGTGTAGTGGTGGTGTGTAAGTGTAGTGTAGTAGTAGTGTAGTAGTGGTGGTNAGTGTGTGGTGGTGGTGTAGTGTAGTGTAGTNGTGTAGTGTAGTGGTGGTGGTGTAGTAGTGGTGGTGAGTGGTGAGTGTAGTGGTGATGAGTAGTGAGTGTAGTGGTGGTGAGTGTAGTGGTGGTGAGTGGTGGTAGTCTNAGTGTAGTGGTGGTGAGTGTAGTAGTGGTGGTGAGTGTGTAGTGGTGGTGTGAGTGTAGTGGTGGTGGTGTGAGTGTAGTGGTGAGTGTAGTGGTGGTGAGTGTAGTGGTGGTGAGTGGTGAGTGTAGTGGTGTTGAGTGTAGTGGTGGTGAGTGGTGAGTGTAGTGGTGAGTGTAGTGGTGGTGAGTGTAGTGGTGGTGAGTGGTGAGTGTAGTGGTGTTGAGTGTAGTGGTGGTGGTGGTGAGTGTAGTGGTGAGTGTAGTGGTGGTGAGTGTAGTGGTGGTAGTGGTGAGTGTAGTGGTGTTGCGTGTGGTGGTGGTNAGTGGTGAGTGTAGTGGTGGTGAGTGTAATAGGGGTGAGTGTAGTGGTGGTGAGTGTAGTGGTGGTGAGTGGTGAGTGTAGTGGTGTTGAGTGTAGTGGTGGTGAGTGGTGAGTGTAGTGGTAGTGAGTGGTGAGTGTAGTGGTGTTGAGTGTAGTGGTGAGTGGTGAGTGTAGTGGTGAGTGTAGTGGTGGTGAGTGTAGTGGTGGTGAGTGGTGAGTGTAGTGGTGTTGAGTGTAGTGGTGGTGAGTGGTGAGTATAGTGGTGGTGAGTGTAATAGGGGTGAGTGTAGTGGTGGTGAGTGTAGTGTAGTAGTGGTGAGTGTAGTGGTGGTGAGTGTAGTGGTGGTGAGTGTAGTGGTGGTGATGGAGTGTAGTGGTGGTGAGTGTAGTGTAGTAGTGGTGGTGAGTGTAGTGGTGGTGAGTGTAGTGGTGGTGAGTGGTGAGTGTAGTGGTGTTGAGTGTAGTGGTGGTGAGTGGTGAGTGTAGTGGTGGTGAGTGTAATAGGGGTGAGTGTAGTGGTGGTGAGTGTAGTGGTGGTGAGTGGTGTAGTGTAGTGGTGGTGAGTGTAGTGTAGTAGTGGTGAGTGGTGTAGTAGTGGTGGTGAGTGGTGAGTGTAGTGGTGTTGAGTGTAGTGGTGGTAAGTGTAGTGGTGGTGAGTGGTGAGTGTAGTGGTGGTGAGTGTAGTGGTGGTGAGTGGTGAGTGTAGTGGTGTTGAGTGTAGTGGTGGTGAGTGTAGTGGTGGTGAGTGTAGTGGTGGTGAGTGGTGAGTGTAGTGGTGGTGAGTGTAATAGGGGTGAGTGTAGTGGTGGTGAGTGTAGTGGTGGTGAGTGTAGTGTAGTGGTGGTGAGTGTAGTGTAGTGGTGGTGAGTGTAGTGGTGGTGAGTGTAGTGGTGGTGAGTGTAGTGGTGGTGAGTGGTGAGTGTAGTGGTGGTGAGTGTAGTGGTGGTGAGTGTAGTGGTAGTGAGTGGTGAGTGTAGTGGTGTTGAGTGTAGTGGTGGTGAGTGGTGAGTGTAGTGGTGAGTGTAGTGGTGGTGAGTGTAGTGGTGGTGAGTGGTGAGTGTAGTGGTGTTGAGTGTAGTGGTGGTGAGTGGTGAGTATAGTGGTGGTGAGTGTAATAGGGGTGAGTGTAGTGGTGGTGAGTGTAGTGTAGTAGTGGTGAGTGTAGTGGTGGTGAGTGTAGTGGTGGTGAGTGTAGTGGTGGTGAGGTGGTGTAGTGTAGTGGTGGTGAGTGTAGTGTAGTAGTGGTGGTGAGTGTAGTGGTGGTGAGTGTAGTGGTGGTGAGTGGTGAGTGTAGTGGTGTTGAGTGTAGTGGTGGTGAGTGGTGAGTGTAGTGGTGGTGAGTGTAATAGGGGTGAGTGTAGTGGTGGTGAGTGTAGTGGTGGTGAGTGGAGTGTAGTGGTGGTGAGTGTAGTNGTGGTGAGTGGTGAGTAGTGGTGGTGAGTGGTGAGTGTAGTGGTGTTGAGTGTAGTGGTGGTGAGTGTAGTGGTGGTGAGTGGTGAGTGTAGTGGTGGTGAGTGTAGTGGTGGTGAGTGGTGAGTGTAGTGGTGTTGAGTGTAGTGGTGGTGAGTGTAGTGGTGGTGAGTGTAGTGGTGGTGAGTGGTGAGTGTAGTGGTGGTGAGTGTAATAGGGGTGAGTGTAGTGGTGGTGAGTGTAGTGGTGGTGAGTGGTGAGTGTAGTGGTGGTGAGTGTAATAGGGGTGAGTGTAGTGGTGGTGAGTGTAGTGGTGGTGAGTGTAGTGGTGGTGAGTGTAGTGGTGGTGGTGGTNAGTGTAGTGGTGGTGAGTGTAGTGGTGGTGAGTGTAGTGGTGGTGATGGTGAGTGTAGTCACAGTGAGCCAGTGGAGCCATCGGGGTGCGGGGGNAGGAGGGGGGAGGGGGAGGAACTCGTCGGTCTGGATGAGCCGCGTGCCGGCACCGCGGACCCCGGGGACCCGGGCCCCGCTCACGCGTGACCCCCTGCCCCCCCCCCTCCCCGCGGGGGTGCAGAGGAATGAGTTGGGGGTGCGGGATGGAGGTAGAGGGGTTCGACGGCGAGGAAGGAGAGAGGGGATGTGGGGCAAGTTGGATGGGAGGGTGTGGGGAAGAGTGGGAGGGAGGGAGGAATGGAAGGAGGGTGATCGGGAGCACCGGGACGGGAGAAGGACGGAGTGAAGGAGAGATAGTGAAGGACGGAGTGAAGGAGAGATGGTGAAGGACGGAGTGAAGGAGACAGAGAGATGGTGAAGGACGGAGTGAAGGAGAGATGGTGAAGGACGGAGTGAAGGAGACAGAGAGATAGTGAAGGACGGAGTGAAGGAGAGATGGTGAAGGACGGAGTGAAGGAGACAGAGAGATAGTGAAGGACGGAGTGAAGGAGAGATGGTGAAGGACGGAGTGAAGGAGAGATGGTGAAGGACGGAGTGAAGGAAACAGAGAGATAGTGAAGGACGGAGTGAAGGAGAGATGGTAAAGGACGGAGTGAAGGAGACAGAGAGATGGTGAAGGACGGAGTGAAGGAGAGATGGTGAAGGACGGAGTGAAGGAGACAGAGAGATGGTGAAGGACGGAGTGAAGGAGCGATGGTGGGGACGAGAGGAATTAGTCGGAGGTGCGGCAAGATGGGAGGGGGGACGAGCAGCGAGGGTGTGGGGACTGGGAGCGGAGGGGTGCAACTGAAGAGATAGGGGAGGAGGGGAGGGAGGGGAGGGAGGGAGGGAGGGGATGGAGGGGAGAGGGGGGAGGGAGGGAGGGGAGGGAGGGGAGGGAGGGAGGGGAGGGGATGGAGGGAGAGGGGGGGAGGGAGGGAGGGAGGGAGGGAGGGAGGGGAGGGAGGGGAGGGAGGGAGGGAGGGAGGGGAGGGGATGGAGGGGAGAGGGGGGAGGGAGGGGAGGGGAGGGAGGGAGGGAGGGAGGGAGGGAGGGAGGGGATGGAGGGGAGAGGGGGGAGGGAGGGGAGGGAGGGAGGGGAGGGAGGGAGGGGAGGGGATGGAGGGGAGAGGGGGAGGGAGGGGAGGGAGGGAGGGAGGGGAGGGAGGGAGGGGAGGGAGGGAGGGAGGGGAGGGATGGAGGGAGAGGGGGAGGGAGGGAGGGGAGGGAGGGGAGGGAGGGAGGGGGGAGGGGATGGAGGGAGAGGGGGAGGGAGGGGAGGGAGGGGAGGGAGGGAGGGGAGGGAGGGGAGGGAGGGGAGGGAGGGAGGGGAGGGATGGGGGGAGAGGGGGGAGGGAGGGGAGGGGGAGGGGGGGAGGGGAGGGGGAGGGAGGGAGGGAGGGAGGGGAGGGGATGGAGGGGAGGGGGGAGGGAGAGGAGGGAGGGGAGGGGAGGGAGGGAAGGGGAGGTGCCTTCGCCGCTATGTTGCTGGTAGCGCAGCAGCAGGGATCTGGTGATGGGTTTTTGAGGGTGATTTGTTTTCTTGTTGGTGTCTAAGAACACAGTAACACACAATGGGACTAATGTTACACGGGAAACTCGCGTTATATCTTTTTTTTTAAATACAAACGACATGATGAACGAAGTAAAGTGCCGAAATACTGAGCATCTTTCTCGTCTGATCGTTTAAAAAAAAGGAGGAAAGGTGGGGAGGGAGGAAGGTGGGGAGGGAGGGAAGGTGGGAGGGAGGAAGGTGGGAGGGAGGAGTGGTGAAGGTGGGGAGGGAAGGGAGGGAGGGGGAGAGGAGCGGTGGTTGCCGAGGATCGATTGGAAATTCCTTTGGCTCGAGGCGACGAGATCCAGGCGACAGCGCCGGGCGGTGGCGGGGGACGGTGGGAGGGATGGGGTAGACGGGGGGTGGGTAGACAGGGGGGGGGGTACCGGGTGTCCAAAAGTGGGGGTGCGGGGAGGGAGACGAGGGCCACGAGAACAGACAAATCGACCTCAGCTGACCCACCAACTCATCCACTCACCCACTTGGCAACCCCACCACTCACTCACCATCACAGCCATTCACCATCCCAACCACTCACCTACTCACCAACCCAATCACTCATCATCCCAACCACTCACCAATCCAACCAATTACCATCCCAACCACTCACCTACTCACCAACCCAACCACTCACCATCCCAACCACTCACCATCCCAACCACTCACCTACTCACCAACCCAACCACTGACCATTCCAACCACTCACCAACCCAACCACTCACCATCCCAACCACTCACCTACTCACCAACCCAACCACTCACCATCCCAACCACTCACCAACCCAACCACTCACCATCCCAACCACTCACCAACCCAACTACTCACCATCCCAACCACTCACCTACTCACCAACCCAACCACTCACCATCCCAACCACTCACCTACTCATCAACCAAAAAACTCAGTCACCAACCTTTCCACTGATCCACTAACCACAACCCACCCTCTCATCAACCAAACCACCCACTCACCCAGTTTACCGCAGACTCGTCCACTATACCACCCACTCACTCAACCACCGACTTACCCACTCAACCACAAACCCAACTGCTCACTCATCAAACCAAGTGCTGTCTTACCAATTCACTCGCCTCGAACAAATCAACCAACCATTCGAATACAGCAGCAGCAGCCAATCAACCCGCGCGCGCTCGACCCCCGTCACTCGCCAGACGCTGACCCAGGACTTTGCACCCACAGGACCACATCGACAACATCACCATCCACAGACGCGCGCATCACACACACACAACAGCAGACTCGTTATCGGGGAGCAGCGAGTCTGCAACGGTTGCCGTCGCAGTTCGTTCGCTCCTGCTGACAAGGAGGTCACGGGACAGGCCCAGGTGTCCATGGGTCGTAGGATGTGCGAGGCGATGTGCAGCAGGTCACGGGACAGGACCAGGTGTTATCGGTTGGCGGACTGATTTGACTGCCAGACGCACGCCCTCTGTTGCTCCCCACTGTGGCAACTTGCGGCGCGTTATCGCCGCCCGGCTCATGGACACGCACGTCACACACGTGTTACACGCCGCACACGTGTTACACGCCGCACACGTGTTACACGCCGCACACGTGTTACACACCACACACGTGTTACACGCCACGCACGTGTTACACGTCACACCGGCATATACACACACCACACACATGTTACACGTCACACACATGTTACACGGCACACACGTGTTACACGTCACACACGTGTTACACGTCTCACACGTGTTACACGTCACACCGGCATATACACACACCACACACGTGTTACACGTCTCACACGTGTTACACGTCACACACGTGTTACACACTACACACGTGTTACACGCCACACACGTGTTACACGCCACACACGTGTTACACGCACACACGTGTTACACGGCACACACGTGTTACACGTCACACACGTGTTACACGTCTCACACGTGTTACACGTCACACACGTGTTACACGTCACACCGGCACATACACACACCACACATGTTACATACATCACACATGTTACACGTCACACCGGCACATACACACACCACACACATGTTACACGTCACACACGTGTTACACGTCTCACACGTGTTACACGTCACACCGGCACATCCACACACCACACACGTGTTACACGTCACACCGGCATATACACACCACACACATGTTACACGTCACACACGTGTTGCACATCACACACGTGTTACGGCACACACGTGTTACACGTCACACACGTGTTACACGGCACACCGGCACATACACACACCACACACGTGTTACACGCTACACACGTGTTACACGTCACACACGTGTTACACGGCACACACGTGTTACACGGCACACACATGTTACACGTCAAACCGGCATATACACACACCACACACATGTTACACGCTCACACGTGTTACACGTCACACACGTGTTACACGCCACACACGTGTTACACGGCACACCGGCACATGCACACATCACACAGCACACACATACAGTAATATCGACAAGGACCCCCATACAGCCTTTAACAGGCTATTGGGGTAGTGCTGTTAGCGAACACCTATTAAGGCCAACACGGCACTCAAGGGGTAGTGTCGTCAGCACCACGCCCGACCGCCTTTGTATCTACAACTCTCATGTTGACTCACTGGACGAGGTACTCGTTTAAGGCTGAGTCGGCCTAGGGGAAGTGGCCACACACACCCCTGCGCTGTTCCGTCTCGCAAGAAGCGCATTAATTAAATTAGTCATTCACTAAGGGGCCGTCCATAAATGACGTCACGCACCTAGGGGGGGGGTCAAACATTTGTGACGATGTGTGACGAGGGGGGGGGNAGTTGAGAAATGTGACGTCACATCAAAATGCTCAACTTTAAATAACTACTTAATTAAATATACTTTTTAATAAATGTTTTCTCCAACAACATCAGAGTGCAGCGCCACATTAAATACGCACTACGATGACAATAGTTTAAAGCGATTTGAAGCATGTTTTATTTTGGGGAGGTGGGGGGGGCAGACCTTTGTGACGTCATATTTGAGGAGGGATCTGACTTTTGTGACGCCGTGTGACGAGGGTGGGGGGGGTCAAAAATAGTCCAAAATCGCGTGACGTCATTTATGGACGGCCCCTAAATCATTTACTTACTACCAGGGGCGGTTTCTTCATTAGGGCGATTGGGCGACGCACCACCAATGTCATTCAACCACAGAGTCACGCTAGCCGTCACTGTGCCTCTGGATATAGTCCAATCAGCGTCATGTCACGTTCTGTGGAGTACCGCCTCTTTTTGGGCAATTTCACTCCGGCTGAGAATCGCCCCGAGTGGCCCCATAGACTTACATTCAAAGATGTTTTTTTTCGAACGGGGCGCTGCAATGCATTCTCTATGGCTTCCGGGAGGGCTCGCCCTAACGTGCTTACGTCATCATACGTGCTTACGTCATCATACGTAAGCACGTTTCATCCAACAATATAATTTATCGCTACCTAGTGGAATCTTTACTAAAATAAACTTGAGTGGTTTGTTTTAATAGTGAGTATAGAAACAAACAAGATGTATTGTAAGAGTCACTTTATTTTTCATTAATATTAAAGAAGTGAAGTTGCCTTTACATGCTTAAGCTGTTAATTTATCCATTGCATGGGTGGACCTTATCCTTATCAATCATCCAGACATTTGCCCCCCTGAGAGATTTTGCAGGAGCCGCCACTGCTTACTACTCACCCATAAAATGATTCAATCGTTCAGTTATTAAGCAATTCACGCTTCATCCGATTCAAGAGCCGAATGGCTCACAGGGCTATACCTAATAAATGAACTTGATTCATTCACGAATTTACCCAGTTACCCATTAACTCATAAATTCGGTCATTTATCATTCAAGTCTCGCTCATTCCTTGCCTCGTGCATTATGGAGGCACTACTGGACCACTGAAATGATAATAAAGAAAATGAGTCAGCTCACTCGTGCACTCCTTCACCAGCTCATGCCCCCGTGAACTCATTCACATTTAGCCGGGTGGCGGTCGTGGCGCTGTGCGTGGCTGCTGCCTGGAACCCATCCCGGCTGTGGAGGCATCAGCGAGACGTGGTGGATGATCACACGCAGATGTTGAGAAAATTCCCTTCCCGTGGGCATTGTGGAGGTGCCGTACCCTGGCTCGCCAGGAGCTGGAACTCCAATGCGTGGACGAATCTCCATCTGTTCTAAATCCCATGCAGTGGGTGTTGAGAAACCACAACTTTGGCTCGCCAAAAAGGCAGTACAGCAAAGTTGTGGACTCCACCACCTGCTCTATCTGTATGGGGGTAGAGTGTTTCTCCATCGCAGGCATGGGTTTTCTCTGGGTGCTGCTGTTTTCTCCCACGTGTAGTCAATAGCCGATAACGCCGTCATATATCGAGGTGTGCAGAGCTTGGGCAATTGTTGGTGGTGTCGGGTCACCGCTTCCTTCCCACTCGTCTGTGCTTATTCTTTGGTTCTTTCGGTTAAGTCACGTCTAAAGATAAAATAATAAATTAAATAATAGCATATTACGACGTTTCGATTGCAACACAAGCAATCATCATCAGGTATAATGAAATAGCGACATAAAATCTAACCAGAAAACTATAGACAGACATATTAGCAGACAGATATCACCAAGAAACATAGAGAGGGTAAAGAGAGGGGTGATCAGCTCTGTGGGGTGGCCTTAAATAGACAGAGGGGGCGGAGCAGAGAGAGGGAGGGGTTAGAGAAAAAATTAGCATATCAATGAGTGGACAACAAACGTGATGCTGAAAGTGCGATGACACGGCAAGCAAGCCTGAAAATCAGGACACACTAAAATTAAATAACCTGTATATCGAAATGTAATGTAATACAACAGGAGGGTCGGTCAACACACAATTAACGCATAGCCTGGTTGATTACGTATTTCAAAGATTGCTAAGTTAGATTTAAGTGTGAAAATTCCAAAGAGAGGACACAGGCAGAGAGAACGAGTAGTCAGAGAGAGAGAAAAAAGAAGATAAGTTTAAAACTTCCCCGTAGAAGTGGTTCAATCTGTGCTTCCTCGGCGATGTAGAGATGCAAAATATAAAATGACACAGAATTCGCTAAACCCATTCACTGTTAACTCGTGTACTGTTGCACTACTCGGATTTTATTATAATTAATCAACCCCTCGCTCGCCCATGACTCACTCACGCGTACTAACTCATTCAAGCGTTAAAATTCCAATTATTCAACTCTTGCACTCATTAAGGTATCGTTTGTGTATTCTCAACATTTCTCTCCAGTTCATTTGAATGAATTAAATCGTTATTTCGCGATGTTTTGTTTCGTGAATTAAATCATTCGCATTCAGTGAGCAATTATTCTAATTCCTGGATTATGGAATTACTCATTCTCTCATTTTGTGAACTCATCGAGCTCCCATGTTGAGACTTAACTCAATGTCATTCACCGCGTGCATCAACTCGTCAATTCATTGAACGAGTTCTCTCATTCAGAGAGAATGTGAATGAACTCATTCTATCATTCATTTGTGAACGAACTCATTCACTCTCCACGTATCGTTTCACAATTCACTCTACACAAGTGTTCAATCATAATAACTCCCACACAATCGTGTTAACACATCGTTCACTCTGTGATGCCTTGCGAACGACCGTTGTTGCCACGTGCTTCTCGCACACCCGGATGTTGTCATGACGTCACTACCCCGTGGAGCGCGCGCCCCGGAAAGGTTGTGACGTCACTCCGTCGCGGTGACCTTGCGAACGACGGAATGAATGGCGGCGGCCTCGCGTGACAGCTCAGGTGACGGGCACAGCGTGGCCGGGCAGCCACGGGATGGTGGGCAGCGTGGCCGGGCAGGGAGGGGAGGGCAGGGAGGGAGGGCAGGGAGGGCAGGGAGGGAGGGGGAGACAGGGAGGGAGGGAGGAGGNCAGGAGGGAGGGAGGGAGGGCAGGGGGGAGGGAGGGAGGGCAGGGAGGGAGGGGGGACAGGGAGGGAAGGGAGGGAGGGGAGGGAGGGCAGGGAGGGAGAGGGAGGGAGGGCAGCAGCGTGGCCGGGCAGGGAGGGAGGGCAGGGAGGGAGGGAGGGGAGGGAGGGCAGGGAGGGAGGGAGGGAGGGAGGGCAGGGAGGGCAGGCAGCAGGGAGGCAGGAGGGAGGAAGCCACGGGGCATGATGGGCAGCGTGGCGAGGGGCAGGAGGAGAGGAGAGCCACGGGGCATGGTGGGCAGCGTGGCCGGGCAGGCAGGGAGGGCTTGGAGGGAGGGCAGGGAGGGAGCCACGGGGCATGATGGGCAGCGTGGCGAGGGGCAGGGAGGGAGCCACTGGGCATGATGGGCAGCGTGGCCGGGCAGGGAGGGCATGGAGGGAGGGAGGGCAGNAAGGGAGGAGCCACGGGGCATGATGGGCAGCGTGGCGAGGGGCAGGGAGGGAGCCACGGGGCATGATGGGCAGCGTGACGAGGGGCAGGGAGGGAGCCACGGGCATGATGGGCAGCGTGGCGAGGGGCAGGGAGGGAGCCACGGGGCATGATGGGCAGCGTGACGAGGGGCAGGGAGGGAGCCACGGGCATGATGGGCAGCCACACGGCAGGGGAGGGCAGCCTCGGGCTTTGGGAGGGAAGTCGGGGCTCATTCAACTGCTCCCAGTCAGGATGACAGCGGTCGATTTTAGACGCGCTATACATCGAGATTGCATCGGTTCAGTGTTGTGGAATCGAAGGGTTTATCGGGGTTTTACAGAAACCCTTCGATGTGTCTGTGAGTCTCCGTGTGAGTGTGGATCTATACGAGTCGACGTTTCGGCTCAATCCCTTCCTTAGTGCTCTGCCTTCGCTTGCGTGGTTGTGCATCATGGAGAGATGGTCGCCATAAAAACGCATCGAGCCCAGAGCTGTGAATTGGCGTCCGTAGTGAAGGGAATTAGACGTGCAGTGAATAACTCGGTATAAGACCCCCCCCCCCCCTTAACCCTTTAACACCGAAATACCTTCTTGCCCCCTCGTTACCCTCCTCTCCACCCGCAGGCCTCTCCCCGCCACGCTCTCCGAGGCCGTCACTTCGCGCTTTCTCGTAGCGAGGACCCGTCGTCGTGCCGCCGCCGCCGCGATGCGGTCCGCGGCGCTCCTCCGCCGGCTCACGGTGTCGGTATCGAGGGCCCCCCACGTGGACTTCGCCTCCCTGCCCGGACATCGGAGCCCCGCGTGCCTCACTCGGGTCGCCGCGTCGCCGAGACTCCTCGCACGCGGCCGCTTGAGCTGCGCTGCGCTGCACAGCGCGCCCGGCCGAGACCCCAGCAGCGGAAAGTCGACCCCCTGCAAGACGACAAGGCAGATGCCAGCGCGCCCCTGACCCCCAGCGGGTACGGGCGAGGGTCCCCTGCGAGCCAAGGCATTGGAAGCCGAGGGTAGCCCGCAGCCCGCCTCGGAGGAGACCGACCCTCTGCAGGACCGTTCCATGGGTCTCATATCGCGCTTCAAGAGAACCTTGAAGCAGTACGGCAAGGTGATGATCCCTGTCCACCTCGTCACCTCTGCCGTCTGGTTCGGATCCTTCTACTACGCGGCCATGAGGTGAGGCCCTTGGGGACACGACTTGGGGCTGTGGGGTGGCAGCCCCCCCCCNTCCTCGGATGAATGCGGTCAGGACGCATTTGACCCATAATTATCCATTCACGGTTTCATTCCGGAACAAATCGCCCCGAGTCAGATCTCTTATCTCAGAAGCGGCGTCGAGTGGCCATGGGAGACCACCAGTGCTTGGCTGGTGCTGAATGTCAACCCACCCTTTCTCCGGCTACTCCAGTTTCCGCCCAGATGAAATGCTCATTAATGTGATTTGCCAGACATCTAAATTCTTGACTTGATGCAGCTTTCTCTCGGATAAACCGAAAGGAGAGGGTATTGAATGGTAAAATAGTATAACCCGTAAAAACAAAGTTTTTCACTCTAAATCCTTTATATGCGTGACGGCTAGAGTCCTCTCGTCCTCTGGCTTGAGATGGCTGCCACCTATGGGTCAGATGATTGTCTGCAGTATTAAACAATTGGTAATTAAATATTTAATTTGTTTTCCCTAAACAGTGTAAAATTTAGGAATTTTTTTCACGAACATTGTCTCGCACAACGAGTCTGTGTGCAAAATGTCAGCTCGATTGGATCACGGGAAGTGGGTTAAAAAACGACCGAAAGGTTTACACGGTCGTAAGCAAGCAAGCAAACTTAATATAAAGGATTTAAAAATGACAGCACACGACACCACCAATGGCAGTTATGGAGAAACAACCTTTTGTAAAATGATGAAAGGTACTGTTGAGTTAAATCGGTGGATTTTTTTTACTTTCAAGGGCACCCAGCGACATTTGAGCTGCCTGAGTGTAGGAGAATCACAGGACGTGTGGATATGCATGTAGGGGAGTTGAATGGTTCAGGCATGCGCTCGCCACACAACCCCTTCGGTGCACCTGTCCCAACAGTCTGTTAAAGTCCACGTGGGGGGGGGGTTATTTTTGTTTGCAGGGGAGTGAATGTGCTTCCCATGCTGGAGGCCCTGGGATTTCCTGAGAAGTTCATCAAGCTCCTGCACAGCTCGCAGGGAGGAAACTTGCTCACCGCCTACGCACTCTACAAGGTGACATGCACCACACGCAAAGCAGCACCACACGCAAAGCAGCACAACGCTCTGCACGTAACCCTCAGAAACAAACTACTCACCGCTGCTGCCGCCACAGTAAAAACAATCTAAAAGTGGGTGCTGTGTGCCCATCCCCACAGATCGCTACCCCGGCGCGCTACACCGTGACGTTGGGTGGCACCTCCTACACCGTCAAGTACCTGCGCAAGCGTGGCATCCTCAATACGCCACCGCCACCCAATGTCAAGCAGTTCCTGCAGGACAAGATGGACGAGACTCGCGAGAAGATATCGGAGAAAGTGAGCGACACGCGCGAGAAGATATCTGAGAAAGTGAGTGACACGCGGGAGAAGATATCTGAGAAAGTGAGCGACACGCGCGAGAAGATATCAGAGAAAGTGAGCGACACGCGCGAGAAGATATCGGAGAAGGTGCAGGATACGAAGAACAGAGTTGCTGGAAAGAAGTGAGGCAATGGTTGCTGGCCACACACAAGCAGCATCCGAGACAGGCGGCAGGAGCGATAGCGGCAGGAGCTATAGCAGCAGTACTGAATCAGCGAATGCTAGGAAATTCACTTGAATATGCAACTGTAAAAGTATCCATGCTGTCCATGTGGTGAATCGCACTAACCATGACCTGTTATGGATTAAAATCATTGCTTTAAATGAAACTGGCACTTAAAAGGCCGAGTTTGTATAATGTATGTGAATTAATAAATATGAAGTTGAATGAGAAAATTTGTTTTAAAAAATCCTGAGCAGAAAACACTTTATTGGTCTTTATTTATTAGGCGAAAAATGGACCGTGAAACACTCCCACACTGGCGCCAGTGCACTATTTACAGCGACCCACAGATCTCCCGGGAGCACAACCGACCGACGCAGAGCAATGCTCACAGCAGTGCAGGCCGGGTCGTTTGGGTGAGGCAGGCAAACTCGGAACCAATCGTGACCAGCTCATGAAAGAGACTAGTGAGGTCTACGCACAGTTCATACACTCAAACACCCACCTGCAAGTTTGGTAAATTAAAATAAATGTACACCCATCCCCAGTCATCTCTGCAATCATTCCCACAGCGATAAACATGACAAACAAAGTTTTAAAAGATTAACATGCTGCACTAGACCAACAAATATTATCGGAACGGGATTACCGCGAGGCCTGTAATGATTCATCATTCATAACCTCTTAACTCTCAAACACTGCGGTGAGAGTAGGACCTCTCTTCGCCGAGGGTGTCACGTGAAGATATCAACTTGCATCGACAGTAACGGAGGAATCGATACGCTAGCAGCAGGTTCTCGATCCAGTCAGGCGGATAGCTCCGCATGCCTCCATCGCACCCCCAGGGCAGACCTCACCCGCTCCACTCCACCAAACAGCTTCTCCACTTGATTAACTCCAGACAATGTGCACCGGTACAAGAACTGACACCCACGCGGATGGTGGAGGAAGGTAGCCCTTCGCCTCAGTTGGCTGTACTGGCGGCAGCGCTGCTGGTGGTGGCGGCGCTGCTGCTGGCGGCGGAGGCGCTGCTGCTGGTGCGGCGGCGCTGCTGCTGGCGGCGGCGTAGGCGGGCGGCAAAACGCGTTTGGCGTTGGCCTTCACCCAGGGGTGCTGCAAGACTCGAGCGAGCGGCAGGCGGCTGTGGGGGCTGTGTTTCAGCAGACTTGTAATCAGGTCCTTGGCTCCATCGCTCAAGTGCGATGGGAAGCGTAGGTCCACCTGGAAGACAAAGAGCGAGTGGAGCGATTATCACTCAATACCGTGCCTCGCGCAAGTAGCAAACAAGTGCAGGAGCGCCAAGAGAAATAAACAATTGAGCAGAACACTGCGTTCACTTCTGAGGCCAACCACTCGGTGGAAGCAACAGTTCATGTTACATACTACTTGAATTTAAAGTAAGTGAAAAAACCTCAAGTTTTGCACGAGTACTTTTTTGTGCAGTCATTGGTGATCGTCAACTCGCTACACACGATAAACCAGTTTAAGCGCCAGCAGCTGAAACCCGCATTCAAACCCAAGATTTTCAGCGGAAGGTCAGTGCTCCGACCTCTAACCCACCTCCAAATGGAAGCTGTTATTTGACCAATTAAACAGAAAGATATTAACCGAGCTTAGTTAAAGATTTGATCTTTTTGTGCAGTCCCTGCCGAATGGACCAATCCTACGGACTAAACGGGCCACCACAAGCCAACCCTCACCTTGGAGATGCGGCGGTAGGTCTCACTGTGGGACTCCGACTCGAAGGGTGGGCGCCCACAAGAAACTCATAGCAGAGCACGCCCAGGCTCCACAAGTCCACCTTCTCATCGTGCATGCGCCCCTCTATCATCTCGGGTGGCAGGTAGTCCAGCGTGCCGCACAGAGTCGCGCGCCTGTGTACGCGCGCACGTGCCAACTCATTTGTACAACTATCCTCGCTCCATTAGCCTACATAACAACACGAACGCATCGCTCGGAAACCACTTACAAGAGTCCTACGTAAATCGATTCCATCCACACAAATTGGGTGCCAGCATCATTACACGCCGACTGGTCACCAGTCACCTGCTCACTCATTCCGTCAGTCGCACCAATGCACACACCCAAACGCTCCACCAACAACCGCTGTTAACCACCAAGTGGTGGGGGAGGTCACCACAGGCAAAGTGTAACCCAAGACCAAGTGAAGTGTCAAAGGCTCGCTGGCAGGATGTCACAGGACAGACCCAGGTGCTATGGGTTGATGGACTGACAGATGCACCCTGTGCTCCCGCTGTTCCAACTTGTTGCTTTTAGCCACCCAGCGCTCTGCTCATTGTTGTGGGTCTTTCATCTGCCCCCTGTTATTGGAGGGCGGCTGCCTCCAACTGCCCAGTAGCATCCTCCATGAGCTTCCTCCAGAGGTCGATCTTGACACCGCTCGTATTAGTCATTGATCAGTCCAATCAGATGCAGATATTTCTGTACCACAGTCCATCTCTTCTCTAGCCTGTGCTGCAGCCATTAAGCTGCTGCTGATGGTAAGGCCCATCACTTAGTGGAATGCTCCAGGTTCAGCAGTAGCATCTCCAACGCCTCCGAGTGGGCAGCAATTACCAGATCAGCCACATCTATAACATGGTTGATCAATAGGAAGCCATCCTTGACCGCACCCAGGAAATTTCAGCTTCCCATTGTATCTTTATCAGGCTGAAATTCCACTGGTACATCCATGGAAAGCTTCTCGAATTACATGGTCAAAGAAGTTGTTAAATGGTGTAGGGGCCAGAGGATATCGACACACCCCTAGGTGAACAGAAAATGGCTTCGACACCCGGCCACACAGCTTTACCCAGGCCTGCCCACCATCATGAAGGTCCTTAATGTTTGTGAGCAGAGGGTCTGGGACTCTGAAAGCATGAAGAATAAACCCAGAGACCTAGCTTATTTATTGCATCATACACTTTGACCAGGTTAATAAAGCAGAGATGTCGGTCCTGTTGAAATTCCCTACACCTCTGCTGTTGTAGATGGAGAGAGCCATATGGCATATCTAAGCATGCTCCTCCACTCGCCCACCAGCTACTCGCCCCACTAGCCACTTGCGTACCTGGAGGAGGGCGCGTGCACCGACCACCCAAAGTCGGCGATCTTGAGCTCTCCCTTGAGGCCAGCAGCAAGTTCTCGGGCTTAATGTCGCGGTGGATCACCTTCTTCGAGTGGCAGTATATAAGTGCGTCCGCCATGTCCGCGACGTACTGCACACGCATCACAGCACGGGTGTCACAAGACGTGCCAGCACGCCCGTACCACCTCACCAATGGGGGAGGGGGGGTGGGGTCAGTCACGGCGACAAGGTTCAGGATGTGGCGGGGGTCTCACCGAGGCGCTGCGTTCCTCGTCAAACTTCCCCATCTTCTGCAGCGGCTTGTAGAGCTCCCCGCGCGGAGCGTACTCCAGGATGAGGTAGACGCGCGTGCGGTCGTGGAAGTAGCCATAGAGGCGCAGGATGTTCGGTGCCTGTGTCAGGCCGAGGGGAGGAGGAGGGGGCAGAGATAAGAGAGAGGGGTGAGGGGATGGGGTTACAAGGAGACGGATGGGCAGAGGGGGTGCAGATGTAGATAAGGAAACGTCAATTAAAGGTTGTGGAAAACCAGTATCGAATCGCCATACCGTGAGTATTGAATCACATTGAGTCAATTACATTAAAAAAGACAATTTGGCTGAACCCGAGGAAAAAATGTATCTCTCCGGACCGCGAGCGCTCACCGCAGGTGCGACTGGATCTCAATCTCGCGCCGCAGCTGGTGCTCCACACCAGACTTCTCCAGCTGAGACTTGAAGAGCACCTTGAGCGCCAGGATGAACTTGGTGCTCTTCTCCCGCGCCAGGTACACGTTGCCAAACTTTCCTTGCCCAGCGGCCGCCCAATGTCAAAGTTGTCCAGCGACCACTGCTTCCTGCGACACGGGGAGCCAGGCCCACCGGATCCATCATCAGCAGGGCCCACGCTTGCACGACAAGGAAGGTGCATTTACTACATCTCTGGAAAAGCCTCGCCGAGTCTCACGCTTTCAGGAGGGTCCTGCTGGAGTGGGATTCTTGGTCAATTCCAGAATTAGAGTGCAGCTTCATGGGGGAGGAAATCATAAAACCCACAAGGCACACTTGGGGGTTAATCTCAAGATGGTTAAATCAGATGGATTCAATATATTGAATCATCTGTGGATTTAATCCATAGCTGTACTGCCATCTCCTGGCCACCTCACAGTCCCATATCTAAAAAAAGTCGCATAATCTCACTCTCAAGGAGAAAGAACGATCAAGAGGTGCAAGGAACCAGATGAGAGGGAAGGCAGCCAGGCAGTGAGCCGGCACCAACAACTGCCCAAGTTCTGCAATCCTCTATATTAACTGTTTTGGCTAATAAATGTTTACATGTGGGAGGGAAGCACAACACCTGGGGAAAACGTACACGTGCGAGGGGCAACACTATCCCATACTGATGGAACGGGTGCAGTCCACATTATTTGATCCTTTCCTGGCGAGCCAGGGAATAGCTCCTCCTCAACCCCCATGAGAAGGGATTTTCACAACACCAACACGTGTGTGATCCACCAACCATTGCTGCTGCCTCCAGTGTTGGATTACAGGTGTGCGCCACCATCGCCTGATGTACGTGTAGGTGTGCGAGTTGGTCGTAGACAAATGTGTGTGTGTTCATAGAGTTAAACGGGGTTCAACCCACTTTGTCTTGGCCACGTCGTTGGGGTTGCCACACGCCTGTGACGAAGACGCTTCCGCCTCTGCAACACAGACAGCAGAGACTTGTTCAGAGAGCAGCAGACTCATGAAGACACATCCCTAGAGTGTACTGCATAGACGAGGCTGCGAAGAGTTTCAAGTCAAGTTATTTTTTTTAACCAGCCGAGAACTGAAGGAGACCAGGAGGAGTTATTCGAGTGATGAGTCACGAAAATGACGAAATGAAAACAAACATTATAAAGTACAGCCATGAAGAAAATATAAATCAGAACAAAATAACTTTTAGCTGGAGGAGAGCGGTGTCAGTGGAGGTGTGTATAGACCAGGCTGTGAGGAGGGTAGCGACCAGGCTGTGTGTAGAGTAGCGGTGTGAGTGGAGGTGTAGACAAGGCTGTGTGGAGGGTGGCGGTGTGAGTGGAGGTGTAGACCAGGCTGTGTGGAGGGTAGCGGTGTGAGTGGAGGTGTAGACAAGGCTGTGTGTAGGGTGGCATGTGAGTTGAGGTGTAGACCAGGCTGTGTGGAGGGTGCGGTGTGAGTGGAGGTGTAGACCAGGCTGTGTGTAGGGTGGCGGTGTGAGTGGAGGTGTAGACCAGGCTGTGTGTAGGGTGGCATGTGAGTTGAGGTGTAGACCAGGCTGTGTGGAGGGTGGCGGTGTGAGTGGAGGTGTAGACCAGGCTGTGTGGAGGGAGGCGGTGTGAGTGGAGGTGTAGACCAGGCTGTGTGGAGGGTGGCGTGTAGTGGAGGTGTAGACCAGGCTGTGTGGAGGGAGGCGGTGTGAGTGGAGGTGTAGACCAGGCTGTGTGGAGGGTGCGGTGTGAGTGGAGGTGTAGACCAGGCTGTGTGGAGGGTAGCGGTGTGAGTGGAGGTGTAGACCAGGCTGTGTGGAGGGTAGCGGTGTGAGTGGAGGTGTAGACCAGGCTGTGTGGAGGGTGCGGTGAGTGGAGGTGTAGACCAGGCTGTGTGGAGGGTAGCGGTGTGAGTGGAGGTGTAGACCAGGCTGTGTGGAGGGTGCGGTGTGAGTGGAGGTGTAGACCAGGCTGTGTGGAGGGTGGCGGTGTGAGTGGAGGTGTAGACCAGGCTGTGTGGAGGGTGGCGTGTGAGTGGAGGTGTAGACCAGGCTGTGTGGAGGGTGCGGTGTGAGTGGAGGTGTAGACCAGGCTGTGTGGAGGGTGGCGGTGTGAGTGGAGGTGTAGACCAGGCTGTGTGGAGGGTGGCGTGTGAGTGGAGGTGTAGACCAGGCTGTGTGGAGGGTGGCGTTGTGAGTGGAGGTGTAGACCAGGCTGTGTGGAGGGTGGCGGTGTGAGTGGAGGTGTAGACCAGGCTGTGTGGAGGGTGGCGGTGTGAGTGGAGGTGTAGACCAGCCGTGTGTAGAGTAGCGGTGTGAGTGGAGGTGTAGACCAGGCTGTGTGGAGGGTAGCGGTTTGAGTGGAGGTGTAGACCAGGCTGTGTGGAGGGTGGCGGTGTGAGTGTAGGTGTAGACCAGGCTGTGTGGAGGGTGGCGTGTGAGTGGAGGTGTAGACCAGGCTGTGTGGAGGGTGGCGTGTGAGTGGAGGTGTAGACCAGGCTGTGTGGAGGGTAGCGGTGTGAGTGGAGGTGTAGACCAGGCTGTGTGGAGGGTAGCGGTGTGAGTGGAGGTATAGACCAGGCTGTGCAGATGAGGGCGCTGGTGGCTGTGGCTGCTGCTGTGGCTGCTGCTGTGGCTGCTGCTGTTGGCTGAGCGACTTGGGCCCACAGGGATGCGCTGGGGCAGGTTGTTATGCCCCGTGGGATTCGCAGGTCGAGCGCCACTCGTCATCTTATTCAGGAGGCGCTTAGCATCCCTGACCCGCCAGCCCCACCAGCTGCACCGCACAGACAAATGAACATTTATTATTCATACAGCACTTCCCATGCACTCGAGTGAATCTTGAGGATCGAGTGTTCAGCCAAACAGGACACCTTGCAGAGGCTTGTGGTGGAAATACTGGTGCTGGTAGTGAAGGCATTGCAATGCATGATTGCACAGATGAGAGTATGTGAATTCAATATTGTTTTTTTTTTTNATAATCAAACAAGTGCTGTTTATTAAAATAGGTGTGGTGGAAATGTACAGCATGATTTAAAATGTCCTTCCAAAAAAGCATCCTACTGGGCAACATGAGAAAATACATTCTTCATAATTCTTACATTTGTGACATGGGGAATGAGTCCTAAGTGGACATAAGCTCTATGTGATGAATTCCATATAAACAAGATTTGTCCCTGGGTAGTATTATTCCCACAAACTTTGCTTTTGTGAGCAAGACTTTACGTGAATGAATTACACAAATGCACACCACGTTTCTCATTGAAAACAGGTCAATTTCAAAATATCACTGCCTGGTCACAAAAGCAAACTGTGGGGAATCATAGCCATTTTCTGTACTTTTGAGGCATAAGCAATTCGAAAATAACACTTGCTACCCAGGGACAATTTTTTTGTTACAGTGTAATCACTTACAGCTGTATAACCAATGCGTCAATCACAACACCTGACCCGAGCAGTTACCGTGAAAGAGAAATGGTAAAAGTTACGCAACTTACTTGATATAAAACAAGGGAATTCTGATTTGAATGACCAGTTTTGTCATATCCTAATATTCAATGGATGTATAAGCTGTGAATGATCCTTGGGGGAGGGGCGAGTCGAGTTGACTGTGGCAATATGTTGAGGATGTAGATGGCGGTGTGGATGATTGCAATGCCGATTGTGTAGATGACGTGACAGACGACTTGTGGTCATGCTGGACACCAGAGATCCTCCATGCATTTTCAACTGGGGCAGAGAATTCAAATTTCATGACATAACATCCGAGCATGTGACCACTATTCTCTACCTCCCTTCCCCAGTTGTTTATCTTTTATCTCACGAATCTGTTCCTACTTAGATCTCAGAGCGGGCCACTCCCTCGAGGCCACCCGATGGGGCCCCGGTGCGTACGATTGTTGTGGATACGAAATGGATTGGCAGCAGCTTCCCCTTGGTGTTTCTGCACTCACGTTCGCAGTGTGTGGATCGCTGTTTTCCTTTGAGTTCATTCTCGAGGCTGAATGTCAGGAGAGACGGCCAACACATTTAAAATCAATCAAATACAAATTAATAAAAACCTCACACTCGCCAACAACCGCTTTGTGTTTAGTGCGTTGCCCTTCCACCGCATCTCTGATGAGCCCGGTTGGCTACGTACGTTGCGAAAAAAGTTCTACATACAACACTGTGGACGTAAAAAGTATATATTATCTGACGTTTCGGGCAATGGTCCTTCTTCAGAGCACATCACCACTGCCAAGGCAGCATCACCAAATAATCGGTTAAAATTAAACAAAGTTAATCAACTCGCCCAGCCGCGCGGCGAAATGGCCGCGACCCGCAGGGGAATCGCGCCCAGGCCTCTCGTTTGTCCAAACTCCTCGACTCTGAACCTCACACCCACCGCCAGTATATTATTATCATCATTATTACTATAAACGCCAGGCCCTTCGACACTTATAATAAAACACCTCGGGTCTCAACCTTCCCCTACAATTTAAATATAAATCGTGCAATTGGCAGAACGACGACGGCTGTCATCGATCATTAGCGAAACTATGAATCTCATCTCTCTCTCTTGCCAGCATCGGGCATTCGACATTCCCATGACGGGAGACCAGTCCAGACACGTTGTATCGATCAACAGGCTCTCAATCACGACCCGATCGATTAAACGTGGACATTTCTCGAACCGCATTGCAACTCTCCCCGCCTCCACAGCAACCCGCTCACGTCCAGCCGTGAAGCGCCGGCGAAGCTGTGGCCGTCGAGCAGTACTCACTCGAGATGCCGTGGCAGTGGCAGCAAGAGAATGAAGAGAAGGAGGAGCAGCAGCAAGAGGAGTGAGGAGTGAGGGCCAGGGAGTGGACGCGGTGCCGACCCAGACGACTTGCCACCACCCCGGTCGAGCGCGAATATTCACAACCGCGGCGGACGGGCGAGGAGACGCACACGACGGCAACAAACCCACAACAACAGGCACACGACAAGTAGCGGCGCAGACGACTGACAACAACAATAATAGCAGCAGCAACAACAACAAAGAGTCGTCAGTGTTGCGGGCGACACGAAGAGGCGACACGAAGGCGGCCGCGAACTTCCTCGGGGTTCGCCGCCAACGGCCGCCGCGCAAATTTAAAACGCAGCCCCCCCCCCCCGCCCACGTGACGCGCCCCTGACGCGCGCTCCCATTGGCCGCCGCGCGAGCCTCGCCACGCCATTGGACGCGAGCCGCCGGTGACGTCACGGAGGAAGGCGGGTTTAGTGAAGTTTGAATTGATTGGACGAAACGTTGGGGGATGCCATTCCTCTCCCCCCTCCCCGCCGCTTTGTCGCACGTGATTCGCCCGCGCGGCACACGTGACGGTACGAGCGCGGCGCACGTGATTCGCCCGCGCGGCACACGTGACGGTACTAGCGCGGCGCACGTGATTCGCCCGCGCGGCACACGTGACGGTACGAGCGCGGCGCACGTGATTCGCCGCGCGGCACACGTGACGGTACTAGCGCGGCGCACGTGACGGTACTAGCGCGGCGCACGTGACGGTACTAGCGCGGCGCACGTGATTCGCCCGCGCGGCACACGTGACGGTACTAGCGCGGCGCACGTGATTCGCCCGCGCGGCACACACGTGACGGTACTAGCGCGGCGCACGTGACGGTACTAGCGCGGCGCACGTGATTCGCCCGCGCGGCACACACGTGACGGTACGAGCGTTGAAGCCGCGGCTGCCATGTTAGGTCGACGTGGTGCGGAGTGAACGTCGCCATTAGGGGAGACAAAGGCGGCCGGCGTGGTGCTGGCCACAGTGCCGGTAGCCTTCATAGCTTGGTGCTGCTACTCGCCCCGACACGAGGAGGCTGTGAAGCCACGACGATTGCGCGTTTCGGAATTGGTGGTGCAGGAATTGAGAAGAATTGCCGTTTAATTTGTTTTGATTCTCGATTATTTTTAAATCCTTTATATTAAGTTCGCTTGCTTGCTTAGGACCGTGCAAATCTTTCGCTCGTTTTTTAACCCACTTCCCGTGATCCAATCGAGCTGACATTTTCCACACAGACTCGTGTGTGACAATTTTCGTGAAATTTGTTTTCCAAAATTTTACACTGTTTAGGGAAAACAAATTAAATATTTAATTACCAATTGCTTAATACTGGCAGACAATCATCTGACCCATAGGTGGCAGCCATCTCAAGTCTGAGGACGAGAAGACTCTAGCCGCCACGCATATAAAGGATTTATAGTGAAAAACTTTGTTTTTACGGGTTTACTTGTTGTTTCATTTGCAAACTTTTTGTCCGCTCGAAATACACAAGCCTCACGTCAGTCTCGTTTAAATTATAGTTGTGTACAGTTTACATCGTACTTGTGAGACAGTGCCGGGGAGCTGATATTCCCTTTCTCAACTCTGACTCCTGTTTCATTCCTCTCGGCATCTCCTTCTCTTGCCCCCCCCCCACCTCGCCAGAGTTTCATTCCTCTCGGCATCTCCTTCTCTTGCCCCCCCCCACCTCGCCAGAGTTTCATTCCTCTCGGCATCTCCTTCTCTTGCCCCCCCCNACCTCGCCAGAGTTTCATTCCTCTCGGCATCTCCTCTCGCCCCCCCCCCCACCTCGCCAGAGTTTCATTCCTCTCGGCATCTCCTTATCTTGCCCCCCCCCACCTCGTCAGTTTCATTCCTCTCGGCATCTCCTTATCTTGCCCCCCCCCACCTCGCCAGAGTTTCATTCCTCTCGGCATCTCCTTCTCTTTCCCCCCCCCACCTCACCAGAGTTTCATTCCCTCGGCATCTCCTCTTGCCCCCCCCCCACCTCGTCAATTTCATTCCTCTCGGCATCTTATCTTGCCCCCCCCACCTCGCCAGAGTTTCATTCCTCTCGGCATCTCCTCTTGCCCCCCCCACCTCGCCAGTTTCATTCCTCTCGCATCTCTTCTCTTGCCCCCCCACCTCGCCAGTTTCATTCCTCTCGGCATCTTCTCTTGCCCCCCCACCTCGCCAGTTTCATTCCTCTCGGCATCTCCTTCTCTTGCCCCCCACCTCGCCAGTTTCATTCCTCTCGGCATCTTCTCTTGCCCCCCCCCACCTCGCCAGTTTCATTCCTCTCGGCATCTCATTCTCTTGCCCCCCCACCTCGCCAGTTTCATTCCTCTCGGCATTTCCTTCTCTTGCCCCCCCCCCCACTCGCCAGTTTCATTCCTCTCGGCATCTCCTTCTCTTGCCCCCCCACCTCGCCAGTTTCATTCCTCTCGGCATCTCCTTCTCTTGCCCCCCCCNACCTCGCCAGTTTCATTCCTCTCGGCATCTCCTTCTCTTGCCCCCCCCACCTCGCCAGAGTTTCATTCCTCTCGGCATCTCCTCTTGCCCCCCCCCCCACCTCGCCAGAGTTTCATTCCTCTCGCATCTCCTTCTCTTGCCCCCCCCACCTCGCCAGAGTTTCATTCCTCTCGGCATCTCCTCTTGCCCCCCCCCCCACCACCTCGCCAGAGTTTCATTCCCTCTCGGCATCTCCTTCTCTTGCCCCCCCCCCACCTCGCCAGAGTTTCATTCCTCTCGGCATCTCCTCTTGCCCCCCACCACCTCACCAGAGTTTCATTCCCTCGGCATCTCCTTCTCTTGCCCCCCCCCNACCTCGCCAGAGTTTCATTCCTCTCGGCATCTCCTTCTCTTGCCCCCACCTCGCCAGAGTTTCATTCCTCTCGGCATCTCCTTCTCTTGCCCCCCTACCTCGCCAGTTTCATTCCTCTCGCATCTCCTTCTCTTGCCCCCCCCCCACCTCGCCAGAGTTTCATTCTCTCGGCATCTCCTTCTCTTGCCCCCCCCCCACCTCGCCAGAGTTTCATTCCTCTCGCATCTTCTCTTGCCCCCCCCCACCTCACCAGAGTTTCATTCCTCTCGGCATCTCCTCTTGCCCCCCCACCTCGCCAGTTTCATTCCTCTCGGCATCTCCTTCTCTTGCCCCCCCCCCCNACCTCGCCAGAGTTTCATTCCTCTCGGCATCTCCTCTTGCCCCCCCCCCACCTCGCCAGTTTCATTCCTCTCGGCATCTCCTTCTCTTGCCCCCCCCCCCACCTCACCAGAGTTTCATTCCTCTCGGCATCTCCTTCTCTCGCCCCCCCCCCACCTCGCCAGAGTTTCATTCCTCACGGCATCTCCTTCTCTTGCCCCCCCCACCTCGCCAGAGTTTCATTCCTCACGGCATCTCCTTCTCTTGCCCCCCTCCCACCTCGCCAGAGTTTCATTCCTCTCGGCATCTCCTTCTCTTGCCCCCCCCCCTCGCCAGAGTTTCATTCCTCTCGGCATCTCCTTCTCTTGCCCCCCCTACCTCGCCAGAGTTTCATTCCTCTCGGCATCTCCTCTTGCCCCCCCCTACCTCGCCAGAGTTTCATTCCTCTCGGCATCTTCTTCTCTTGCCCCCCCCCTACCTCGCCAGAGTCTCATTCCTCTCGGCATCTCCTCTTGCCCCCCCCCCCACCTCGCCAGAGTTTCATTCCTCTCGGCATCTCCTTCTCTTGCCCCCCCCACCAGAGTTTCATTCCTCTCGGCATCTCCTTCTCTTGCCCCCCCCACCTCGCCAGAGTTTCATTCCTCGGCATTTCCTTCTCTTGCCCCCCCCACCTCGCCAGAGTTTCATTCCTCTCGGCATCTCCTTCTCTTGCCCCCCCCCCACCTCGCCAGAGTTTCATTCCTCTCGGCATCTCCTTCTCTTGCCCCCCCCCCCACCTCAGCAGAGTTTCATTCCTCTCGGCATCTCCATCTCTTGCCCCCCCCCCCCCCACTTCGCCAGAGTTTCATTTCTCTCGGCATCTCCTCTTGCCCCTCCCCACCTCGCAGTTTCATTCCTCTCGGCATCTTCTCTTGCCCCCCCACCTCACCAGAGTTTCATTGCTCTCGGCATCTCCTCTTGCCCCCCCCNACCTCGCCAGAGTTTCATTCTCTCGGCATCTCTCTTGCCCCCCCCCCACCTCGCCAGAGTTTCATTCCTCTCGGCATCTCCTCTTGCCCCCCCCCACCTCGCCAGAGTTTCATTCCTCTCGGCATCTCCTCTTGCCCCCCCCCCNACCTCGCCAGAGTTTCATTCCTCTCGGCATCTCCTCTTGCCCCCCCCACTCGCCAGAGTTTCATTCCTCTCGGCATCTCCTCTTGCCCCCCCCCACCTCGCCAGAGTTTCATTCCTCTCGGCATCTCCTCTTGCCCCCCCCCCACCTCGCCAGAGTTTCATTCCTCTCGGCATCTCCTCTTGCCCCCCCCCCACCTCGCCAGAGTTTCATTCCTCTCGGCATCTCCTCTTGCCCCCCCCCACCTCGCCAGAGTTTCATTCCTCTCGGCATCTCCTTCTCTTGCCCCCCCCCCCACCTCGCCATTGTTTCATTCCCTCTCGGCATGTCCCGAGTTCGCGACTCGCAGGAGCGACTTGCCGGCAGCGAGAGGCACCGCTGGATGTGGGGGTGCCGCTGTCATTCAAACGTCGCCCGAACCGGACATCGTCACCTCCAATTGCTGCTACGTTGCCGAAGGATCATTGCCCAAAACGTCGGCCCATTCCACACACGAGTGTGTGCGTCTCTCGCAACGAAGCGCTGCTGTCATTGGAACATCTGATGTTGTATTTTGTAGAATTGGCGTCAAAACCAGCACCACCAAAAGACAAATATATCCCCTTATAGCCTGTGGGCAGTCTGTGAACAGGCTGTGAACAGACTAGATTTGAAGCTTTCGTGATTGCAAGGATTCATATTCTTAGGTTTTTTCGGTAAAGTCACGTAGGTAAAACATCAAAATTAATAAAAATAAAATAAAAATCACGCATCCGAAACGTGATTTTTGTTTATTTATTTTTATTAATTTTGATGTTTTACCTACGTGACTTTACCGAAAAAACCTAAGAATGTGAACAGACTGTTAATAAGGCTGTTAGCGAGCACCTATGCAGGTCGGCACGAGGGCGTGGGTGGCCAGCACCACGCCCGGCCGCCTTTGTCTCTCCGTGGCGATGATTACACATCGCTCCAGGCACGTGTATTGAACTTGATTCGCACCGCACGAAGCCACCGTGCTCATCCGAGCTTGAGTCGACCTCGGGGAGACCCGGGCACGACTCGGATCCTCGCCACGCTGTTGGCCACTTGGCCGTGAGCGGGAATGGAACTCGAGTGGCCGGGTTCGTAGCGAGGTGACGCCAACCACTCCACTAGCGCAACAACAACAACAACAGCCAATCACCGCTAAGTGGCGGTGACGTCACCGCGGCGCTTGTGCCAGGCTATGTGCACGTCGAGGCCAACGCGGACCACACCACCGCCACTACCACCACCACATACCGGCGTGGCGCGCCTCAACACGCCTCAGATGACGTCACGTGTCACCCCCCTCTGCCCCGCCCCCTGCCCCCCATCCCCGCCCCCACTGCCCCTACCCCCACTGCTCCGCCCCTGCCCCGCCCCCCCAATACCCGCCCCTGCCCCCCATCTCCGCCCCCACTGCCCCTACCCCCACTGCTCCGCCCCCTGCCCGCCCCCCNAATACCCCGCCCCTGCCCCGCCCCTGCCCCCCATCCCCGCCCCCACTGCCCCTACCCCCCACTGCTCCGCCCCTGCCCCGCCCCCTGCCCGCCATCCCCGCCCCCACTGCCCCTACCCCCCACTGCTCCGCCCCCTGCCCCGCCCCTGCCCCACCATCCCGCCCCCACTGCCCTACCCCCACTGCTCCGCCCTGCCCGCCCCCTGCCCCACCATCCCGCCCCCACTGCCCCTACCCCCCACTGCTCCGCCCCTACCCCCCCCCCCTACTGCCCCGCCCCCTGCCCCGCCCCCACTGCCCGCCCCCGCGTCCTGCACACAGGGCCCGCTACCCCGCCCCCCTACTGCCCCGCCCTGCCCGCCCCTGCCCGCCCCCGCGTCCTGCACACAGGGCCCGCCGACTCAGCGCGGCAGACTCGGGGCGACACGAGCAGCAGCAGCGCGAGGGGTGGAGGTGGTGGAGGTGGTGGAGGTGGTGGTCGAGACGCACGAGGAGGAAGGAAGGAAGGAGGAAGGGAGGCTGCGGCCATGGCCAAGCAGCCGGGGCAGCAGAAGCAGCAGCCGCCTCGGCTGGCGGAGCGGCGGCGGCGGGGGGGCGGGAGGGAGGAGGCTCGTCGCTGTTCAGCGACCCGCAGCACTCCCGCAAGCTGCTCAAGAACCTGCGCTCGTTCCGCGCGGACCCCATCTTCTGCGACTCGGCCCTGGTGGTGGACGGTGCCGAGATCCCGTGCAGAGGAACCTCCTGGCGGCGGTCAGCCCCTACATACGGTGAGGGCCGACGGCCGCAGACCCCCCTCTCCCTGGTGACAGGAGGAGGTCACCTGGGGATCAGGGATTGCAGATGGGCTGACAGGAGATGTGGCAGAGGTTGGGGTGACGGTGTTGGCAGGAACCTTGGATGAGGCCGTCAATGACGGGGACCTGCTGGCTGGGGGTTCGCGGGATCTTTGAGCAGAGAATCAGTGACGGGGAACCTGGTGGACCTGGGTACGTGGCACGGGGTCGGGGGTCAAACACCGGAGATCACCGACAGAGCGAGGATCGGGAGTCAGTGAGAGGAGGAACTTGATGATGGGTCTGAAGACCTTGAGACCAGGAGATGAGAGATATGGCCCATTTATGGGTTAGGGGATCACTCGGACTTGTAACCGAGGTTCGTGAGATCTCGGGCATGGGTCCTGGGATCAGTGATAGGGGCTGGTACCAAAGCGTCCTGGAGGTCAGGGGACCCGACGGGCCCCGAAAGATCTGGAACCAGAGACTGAGCGGGACCCGACGTGGGGACTGGTGCCGCTTAGAAGGGGGGAGGGCTCCCCGGGACTCAGAGACTCGTTTAGGGGGCCACGTCACCGTCGGACTAAACTCATCATTGCCCCCCCCCNACACCTCGTCGTTTCCATGCTGAGCGCAGCTCCTGCTGGGCGGTCACCCCTCCCCTCGTGATGTAAACAAACCCGCCCCCCCCCACAGCCATCACCCCCCCCCACAGCCATCACCCCCCCCCNCAGCCATCACCCCCCCGCCCCCCCCGCCATCACCCCCCCCCCNGCAGCCATCACCCCCCCCCCCCCCACAGCCATCACCCCCCGCCCCCCCCCCACAGCCATCACCCCCCCGCCCCCCCNACAGCCATCACCCCCCGCCCCCCCACAGCCATCACCCCCCCNGCCCCCCCCNACAGCCATCACCCCCCGCCCCCCCCNACAGCCATCACCCCCCCGCCCCCCCCNACAGCCATCACCCCCCCCCCGCAGCCATCACCCCCCGCCCCCCCCNACAGCCATCACCCCCCCGCCCCCACAGCCACCACCCCCCACAGCCCCACCCCCGCCCCCACCCCCACAGCCCCACAGCCCCGCCCCCCACAGCCCCAGCCCCCGCCCCCAGCCACCACCCCCACAGCCCCACCCCCGCCCCCCCCACAGCCCCACCCCCGCCCACAGCCCCACCCCCAGCTCGCGCTCTGTCGCATGCGCCAACTCACGCATCTCACGTGCTCGCGTCGTCATCGGCCGTGATCAATCCACTGCTGGATGAAGGCCTCGGCACCCTCCGCGGCGTCCCCCTCCTCCCCCTCTGCCGCGTGGGACTCCGGCGTGGAGTGCCGTGAAGCCGCTCGCCTCTCTTCACGGCGGCGGTGGTGGCAGTGGTGGTCGTGGTGGCGGTGGTGGTGGCGGTGGTGGTTGTGGTGGTGGTGGCCACGACGTCTTGGGGCTGCGCGTGTTCTGCGCACCAGGCGCGCCTCTTGCTGCCCCCCCCCCCCTCTGCTCTTGTCCCCGAGCACGCCAACAACAACAACACCACCCCACCACCCTGCGTGCATTGCTTCTTGGTTCAGTTTCTCGTCAGTGTTGGTGCTGTTTCGCCACACTTCACCACGCTGCATTCGAGCGGGTTGGTGAATGCGGGGGAGCATAGAAGTACAGTTCAATCATTGGTTTTATTGCACCGCCCTCTGCTGCTCACAAACAAGATAGAAACAGTCGTACACCGTTTACATTGCGTACAGTCTCGTGTTATATCATTTAGCACGTGCACATTTAATACGCCGTTTAACTAACGATGCATTCATGTGCGTTGATTGACAATATTTTAATTAAAATATACAAGAGAGCCTCACCGAGGCCTTGCTAGAAGGTGTGACACCACAGGAATGGCATCATAATGAAGAGTCTGGCTTCGTGTGGGAGGGAAAACCCCTGGGGGACCCGGGAGAAACCCCACCGCCTCCACGAGGGACAACGCAGCTCCACACAGATGGACCCGATGCACGGAATCGCCTGTGGACTGAACCTACACCACCGACATCACCTGGTTTTTCCACGGCAGTCTTCCCATACGAGTACCAGCCAGGCCGGGACCTGCTTAGATTGCGAGATTTGACCAGCTCGGGCACGTCAGTGGCTCGTGTGAGTGGCTTTGCCGGTTGAGTGGGGCATGTGGCACGCAGCCGTGAATTCAGATCCTGCCAGCTTCTCTCCCTAATTAAACCGAGAGCACGACACCACCACAACTACCTCACGTGATTTCTATCCTGACTTAAGTGGGCGATCAGCCATGTCAAACAATAATCATTTATAATCAACGTTTTTGGGTTTAGATCGCGTTATTTATAAATGTGTCGTAACCCTCCACCACCCGACACGGCCAATCAGTAAAAAGTGTCACGTTGACAAAAGACAAATAGTTCACTGCTTTAGCCCACCGGTGTGTTGAAGCGTGAAACCACAACATTTACAATTTGAGTACGACGTTTCACTGGTAATTGCATCCAGCATCATCGGGCAATTCGCCAGAATGGTGAGGCTCTCCTCTATATCCCGTTCTTATATAGAGCAGCAGCAGGGTGACGTGATTAAATTGTAAATGTTGTGGTTTCACGCTTCAACACACCGGTGGGCTAAAGCAGTGAACTATTTGTCTTTTGTCAACGTGACACTTTTTTACTGATTGGCCGTGTCAGGTGGTGGAGGGTTAGGACACATTTATAAATAACGCGATCTAAACCCAAAAAGTTGATTATGAATAATATTGGTCGCGAAAGCCTACCGTGTTAAACTGAATAATAATAATTTCCCACGAGCAACTTCCTTCAAATTCGTCTTCTGCCTCCTCACAGTCTGGAAATTAATTTACTCCGCTATCCCTGCTCCTAACTTCCTGCCCCCCCCCCCCCCACCTTTCAGTCCCCGTGTACTGAAGGTTTCTCAACCCAGCGATCAAATCCAGCATGAGCGTAACCCCAAGTGTCTCAGCGGAAAGCTCGGCTGCTGTGCCTCTCACCTAGACGAGGCCTCTGCCGTGCCCGCCACCTTCGACCCTTCCGTGTGCTCCTGTCTTGCGACAAGGAGCGGTCACGAAGAAACTCCTCCACAGATAGTGTGAGAGATGTTCCTCTCCCCGTGACACGCCCCAGATTTTGTGCCTTGCAGAGGTGGCAACCCGACCCCGTGGCCCTGCTGCCTGGTTCCCACAGTGAAATGGGGACGAGGGCTGCGTCTCTCCCCGCCCGCGGTAATCCGCTGTGGTGTCGTTTAGAGCGGGGGTTGGGGGGGGGCTCCTCACCCAGATGCCCTTAATCCAGATCCAAATGATCGGCTTGTGGACAGTGAGGGAATAGGGGAGGGTAGGCGGGGGTGAGTGGTGAGCGGTTTTGGTGAGTAGCTGTGTGATGAGTTGTGAGGTGAAGCCGCACACGTGAATGGTACCTGGGGGCTGGTGCGGCGAGTGGCTGTGGGGATGAGTGGGCGGTGCGATGAGCGTCGGTAGTTGTGAGTGCCGGTGGTATTATGTATGTATATATGTTGAACTTCTTTTGCACCTTACGTAGCCAACCGTGCTAATCGGAGGTGCTCCTTGACGAGATCAGCAAGGCATTGTGGTTCATTTGTGGCAAGTGCTTTGTGTGTAATGAGTGTAACCTTATCATCGATTCGTTCGGCAACTCGAAGCTCGGCAAGCACTGGACGGACATAGTCGGATCCTGCAGTACCCGTCACAACACTTGCCAAGAAAATGTGGCATTGTAGACAACTGTACACGTGTATGGCGTTGAAGGAGCCGCTGCGAGTTACCTGCCGCCAGGTGGAATGTGTCGGGACACGCCGGTTCTGGCGCGATGGCCCACGCCCTCGGTGGAAGGAAACCGTGACTCACCCGGCCGGGATGGGCGGGACGCAGAGGAGGCACGGGTGCATTCACCCCCTAGCAACAGTGGCCGGCCGGGTCACGTTAGATCAGGCGAGGTTAGGTCACGGCCATGCAGAGAGCCTTCGCGACCTCCGTGTTCCTGCCAAAGACCTCCGCTTAAAGTCCCTCTCCCCTGAGGAGCAAGGAGAGCGGCGGCGCTACTGGGAAATCCAAACAAGAGCAGTAGAGCCCCAAGAGACTCGAGGGCCCCAGGTACTTGAAACATCGGGTGTTCCTAATACGAGATAAAACAGAAAAAAAATACTTAAATAATTTTTTCGCACAATGTGTCTGTTACTATCATTATATCGCACAACTGCGATGTAATTAAGTTAGAAAACTTGTCTATGTATAATTATAGTAATTAGGTGATGCGCCCCCAATGTGGGCTGCACCGCCACCAAACATGGATAAAGCTGAAGAGCCGCAGCAGCAGCACGGCGGTCAGCATTATAGCAAAACTGGGGCTTGAGTCAGTGTTGGGGTCACGAGATACAAACCCGATGGAGAGCTGTGGACACGGGTTGGCAGGGACGATGGGCGAGACCATCGGCAGACTCCACGAAACAAACAAACCCATCGGCAACAAGAGAGCAGCGGGCGATGACATCATCGGCGACCACTCGGAATCAACAGGCAGGCACCCCGAGCCTGTACGCACGCATGGGTTGGCGCTTCGCGCGTGGGGACGCGCGTGATAACGCGCGGTTGGCGTCGCCCCCGGGGCGGCGTCGCGAGACAAAGAGCCTCTTGTCGGCCCCGCCCGGCACGCGCGGCCGCCGGGCGGAAGACGCGGCGGGCCGGCAGGGACTCGCGCGGCACCGCCGGGGACCGCGCCGTGCGTCCGAGGTGTTTGCCGTTTTGACCGAACGCCCGTCGTTATCGTTGTCGTCGTTACAGTACCAAGTTCAACTATTCGCCGCCCAAGAACAACGGCACGGTGTTCAAGATCACCCTGGAGGGAGTCGGTCTGAGCGTCATCCACGAGATCCTGGAGTACATCTACACGGGGAGGTGGGCGACAGGGCTCGCATGCTTGCTCCAACGCACCGCTCATTCCTACAAGATGTGTCGGCGAAGAATTTCTCTCGATGAACGACAAAGGACAATTGTTGCGATGTTGTCATCTGTATTACAACTAATAATAATAAAGAGGGGGGGGGCGGTTTCCCACCTTCAGGAGGGAGGATGTGAGGGGCAGGCGCCATTTTTTAAAGGGGCCCGAGATTACCGGACGCGACCAAAGTCAATTTCCGGTCCCCGTAACCGTCGCGACGCTTGACGGGGCGCACGCCGGTTCACGCTGCGCCGCCCTGCCCCCCCCCCCCTACCAGGTGCGCCTCAGCGAGGAGACGATCCAGGACATGGTGCAGGGAGCCGACCTGCTGCTGCTCACCGACCTCAAGGCGCTCTGCTGCGATTTCCTGGAAAGCTGCATCGTCGCCGAAAACTGCATCGGCATCCGGGACTTTGCGCTGCACTACTCCCTGTTGCACGTGCACCACGTGGCCACCGAGTTCCTGGAGACGCACTTCCGCGACGTGTGCGGCACCGACGAGTTCCTGGAGCTGTCGGCCTCCAAGCTGCGCGAGATCATGTCCCTGGAGAAGCTCAACGTGGGCAACGAGCGCTACGTGTTCGAGGCCGTGCTGCAGTGGCTCAAGCGGGACCTGGAGGAGCGCAAGGTGGAGGAGGGGGGGGCCTGTCTTGTGCCAGCGTTGCCACTGCCGATCGCGGTCATTCTCACGATTGCGTTTACCGTGCGGCCGGGCATTGAATAACCAGCCGGGTGTGGCACCGCAGCTGCCAGTATGCCTCTCGTCGCTGTGATTGTGGCGGCTGTTCCAACTGCTGGTCACGTGCCGCCTGCTGGAGGTGACCCAGAAAGTGTTGGGCGAGAAGTGAATCCCCGCGCGGCCCAGCACTGGGGCACTGCCCGTCCCTCCCCTCTCACCCCTCCTTCCTTCTCCTCCCTTTCCTCCCTTTCACCCCTCTCTCGATCTGTGACCCTTGCCCTCCGGCGTGGCAGGTGCACATGAAGGAGGTGATGGCGGCCGTGTGGCTCGACACGCTGGACCCGCACTTCCTGCAGGAGCAGATGCTGCGGGAGCCGCTGGTGCGCGTGATCATCCAGGAGTGCGCCATCCCGCTCACGGAGACGCGCAGCGGAGAGGCGCTGCTCTCCAGCTTCCGCCCGCGAGGCTACTCCGATGCATCGTCACCGTGGGCGGGAGGAGCGCAGGTGCGACGGGGCCGCCGCGCTCACTTCCGCGCTTGCGCCCCGCGGCTCTCCGACCCGGGCTGTCGGTGCCGCGCTTCTTGGGGAAGCGAACGAGCGAAACGTCGAACGTGGTGCCAAGGGCTTTCGGTACTGCATGTCGAGAGAGAGGGGCGCGTCGTAGAGAGAGGGCGCGTCGTAGAGAGAGGGCGCGTCGTAGAGAGAGGGGCGCGTCGTAGAGAGAGAGGGGCATCCTAGAGAGAGGGGCGCGTCATAGAGAGAGGGCGCGTCGTAGAGAGAGGGGGCGCGTCGTAGAGAGAGGGGCGCGTCGTAGAGAGAGGGGCGTGTCGTAGAGAGAGGACCCTGCTCGGCCCGCACGGGTAAAACGGGGTTTTGGCGCGCCCATGCCAGAGATGGAATTATGATTCGGAGCGGTAATCCCAGCGGAGGGTTTCTCATCGTTATTGATTTACGCTTCTGGGAAGGTTTGTGGCCTCCAAGCGCCGCTCCTCTCTGAGCGGAGCGGCGCGAGGGGTGAACGCCGGCGTGTGCACTTCTCCTGTCGCATCTTCACGCCATGAAAGCCTCCGCGGTGACTGTTCCCTGCGCGTGTTATAAAGGCGGTCGGACGCGGTGCTCGCCACCCACCCCCTCGTGCGCTCGCCAATAACGCTCGCCCCAACAGTCTGTTAAGGCTACACGGGGGATCTTTGTCTTTGTATGTACGTGCCACCCGTGTCGGCGCCACTAGCTCCCGCAAGCCGACGGCGGCGGTGCGCTGCATGTGCCCGCTCTACGACCCGAACCGGCAGCTGTGGATCGACCTGGCGCCCATGGGCACCGCACGCGTCAACCACGGCGTCGTCTCCGCAGGTGCGCCCACCGGCTCGGGGCGGATGGGGGTTTCATAATGGCCGTGTCCGAGACACTGACCCGGCATCACTGAGATGTTGGGTTTGAATCCGGGTTTTGTCCTCATCTAGGAGTTGATAGACAATGGCCGATGATGACGACGACGAGACGATCTTTACCACCGCATAGGTGTTGGCGGTTGAGCGGTCACAGTTTTCGGCGCGTGTTCAGGGTGTGCCGCATGTTGTTCAGCGCCATGTCGATGGGTTCGATGCAGCACGCGATATGATGATGATGATGATGGCGATGATCACTGCCGTTATTTCTCTCTTCCCATGTGCGTGGCTCAGAGGGATCTATCTTTGCAATCGGCGGGTCGGATGGCGATAGCTCCGTGCTGAGCTCCGGGGAGAAGTACAACCCCGACAACAACAGCTGGACGGCCATCGCCCCCATGCGAGAGGTGGGGTGGGGGCTCCGCAAACCCACACTGGGGTCCCTCCCACCCAAGGGGTCCTCGTCATTAATCCCATGACCCCATCCACCCTCGTCTTGTTTGATGGCTCCTTTAGCCCTGACTGTAACCCGCGAATCCGTACCCCCTAACCCTGACTAATCTCTTCAACCGTACCCCCTAACTATAACCCTGACTAACCCCCTTATCCATCCCCTCTCACCTTGACCCTCACTCTGACCCGAATTCCTGCGGCCAACCCCAGACGCGCATGAACTTTGGCATTGTGCACATCGACGGGATCCTGTACGTGATCGGCGGCGAGGACGAGACTTCGGAGCTGCTGTCGGGAGAGACGTACGACATCTACACCGACACGTGGTCGCTGCTGCCCGACATCACCATCCTGCGCAAGGTGCGCCATGCCGCTATCCCCGCTCGCCCCCCTCCCCATCCGCACCACCCCCCTTCCCCCTCCCACCACCGAGCCAAAAGCCCCCTTGCCACCGCCCGTGCCTCGGCACCAGGTGGCGATGGAGCAAGAGACGCGACCCGGGAGGGTACCACCGGGCGGCCTTTCGGCAGTATCTTTCTGTGATAGAACGACGGGTCACGTGACGTTGCGAACTGACATGATGTCCTAACATCGACGCGTGCACCACGAGCGTAAGAACATCGACTTGGCTCTGCAAGTCGGCGAACCGTTGCGTCGCCCGGTAGCTCGCACCCACCCCCCATTTATCGCCACCCTCATCCCCTCAGTCCCCCTGTTGCTCCCCACCCTCACCCCCGCCAGATCGGTTGCTATGCGGTGATGAGGAAGAAGATTTACGCCATGGGAGGCGGCAGCTATGGGAAGCTGTTTGAGTCGGCCGAGTGCTACGACCCCAAGACGCAGCAGTGGACGGCGATCTGTCCCCTCAAGGAACGGCGGTGCGAGCCCTACTCCCAGCCCGGCCTGGCATCCACGATCCCTTATCCCCGATCCTGGTCCCTGATTCCTAATCCCCGATTGACTGATCTTTGATCAACCGATCCCCTAATCCCCGAAATCTCGAATCCCCCAATCCCCAACCCAAACGGGCTGCACTATGCGGTTGCTGGTAGATTGCACTTTGATCCCAGAGGTCAGGTGACCGGCATGTAACGTGCGCATAAACACAGAGGGGTTGATGGCGGTTGCAGGTTCGGCGCGGTGGCGTGTGGCGTGGGCCAGGAGCTCTACGTGTTTGGGGGCGTGCGGCGTAAGGAGGGAGAGAACGTGCCCGAGGGACAGATGGTGACGTGCAAGTCGGAGATGTACCACGACCAGGTCAAGCGGTGAGTCACGCGCGCATACGCGCACGCCCACTTGCGTGTACAACCGCACGCACGCACGACCACACACATCCACGCACGCACGACTAGACATGTGCGTACAACTTCACACACGTGCGTACAATCATACAGATGCGTACAACCACACACACAAATGTGTAAATAGACACACAATGTACACAGACACGCAAAACCGCACACATGCACGTAGAACCGCACACTTGCCCGCGTGATCCCAAACTTTTCCCTCACCCACCTCCCCCTCTGCCCACGGTCGCCCCTCCCCGCGCTCGCGTGGCCCAGGTGGACGTACTTGACGGACCAGATGCTGAGTGTGCAGTCGGCCGCCTCCTTCGTGTACGGCGCCGTCCCCATTGGCGCCAGCATACCTGGTCGGGGACCTCGACACGGGTGAGCACTCATCTCACATTCGCCCTGCGCTCACCCGCGCTCACCCCGCGCTCACCCCGTGCTCAACTCGCGCTCACCCGCTCACCTCGCGCTCACCCCGCGCTCGCCCATACTCGCCTCGTGCTCACTCCCACGCTCCTCCCCGAGAGCCAGGACCAAATTGGCAACAAGGCCGATCAATTGACTAAAAGTTATAATCAACCTGCGTTAAAATGGCGGCTGCCCCTACAAGCTATGCGCAGCCTGACAGGGCCGATGGTGTCGCCAAGCCCCACCCAGCACCTCCCGTCCAGAGGCACGCGTGGGATTGGCGAGGAAACTTTTTTTTTAATCCAATTCGTCCAGCAATCAATCCTATAATCGCGAGATGACTCTATTACTTTAGTAATGGGACCGCCAGGCTCTCATCATCATCCCGACTCGCCCGTGTCCTCCCTCTCTGCCCTGTCGCGATCCTCCCTCGCGATCCGCAGGGACTCAGTACGACTTTGTGCGCGAGTACCGCCGCAACACGGGCACGTGGCACCACACCAAGCCGCTGCTGCCCTCCGACCTGCGCCGCACCGGCTGCGCCGCCTTGCGCATCGCCAACTGCCGCCTCTTCAAGCTGCAGATGGAGCAGGGCCTCTTCCGCATCCGCGTGCCGCGCTGACAGCGGCGCGGGGTGGAGGCGGCGGCGGCGTGGAGAGAAAGAGAGGAGAGAGAGCGGCGGCACCGGAGGGGACCACCGGGGCCTGTCCCCGCCACTAGCCAAGATCGCATCGCTGCGGGAACATGGGAGGATGAATTGTGGCGAGCGCCCGAGGAGACGTGTGGTGTGGCTGCGCCGTGTGCAGCGATTTTTGCCCGGCGCTGAGAGGATGACGCGATGCTCGCGTAGTTCCACCAACGCCAGCACGGTGCCCCGGTGTCGATTCAATAATGGAGAGATGGGGCCGTGCTTGGCACGCTTCTTGAGTCGCCTCCCTCGATCTTCCCTCCCCACTTCGCTCGCCGCCCGGTGACGTCGCCCTCAGAGGGCTCGACGTTCACCCTCGGGCTGGGGTCGCTCGCCAGGCCGGGGGCGGAGGTCGGCTTATGCATGACAGGCCGCTCCGCGCTGTCGGAGTTAAGATGGCACGCTCGTAGGGTGAGCATTTGGCGACACGGGTTGTCTTGGGTCGGTGGCGAGCCGGACTGGGTCGCTAAGACGAAGGCAAAAGCGCCGGCTCCCTGTAGGGGGCTGCGTCTACGAGGAGACGGCAAGAGTGAAACCGGCGCGGTGGACCGGCCGGTGTACGGTGGGGGCGAGGGTTGGGGGGGGGGGNCGTCGTTGGTCCGTCGTTCAATGCCAGTACCTGTTGGTGACCGGATCGGGCCGGCTTGCCGTCCGAATGCGCTTCGTAGATCTCCATGGGGCAAGCTCCCGTTTGTTTGGTTTGAGGTCCCCTTGGATTTACCGCTGCTGCGTATGTTTCCGTGGTTGCGCCATTTAGCCCTCCGAGCGCTTTTTCAGGATCTCCCGGCACGCGGAGTGAAACGTCAGACATGGAACAACACGTGGCACAGCATCAACACATGTGGCAGAGCGACCATTTTCGTGCGGTCCTCCCTTCGCTTGTGTTGAACGGTTTTTGCCGATGTCTCGTGCGAGGAGGGCATCTTGATTTGGAGCACGGAGCAGCGCACCGCGCCTTGCTACAGGAACGGCCCCCGCAAAACGGCGTCGCAGAACTACTACTCAGTCCGCTTTCGTGGCTTCGTTATATGCCGCTACTCGGGGTGCGCATACTATACACGCCCGGCATAGATTGGTGCATGTCGTTAAAAGCTAAACGATTAATTCTGAGAGCTTGATTCAGCGGATTTACGCCGCGAGCCAATTGCAGGGATGTTTGGGTCACTGGTGATTGGGCTGGGACCATCCCTCGCCCCGCTGGAGGACCCGGTTTTGAAGCATAGGTGGGGGCAACGTGCATTTGTTCGGTGTCTCCAACCCCGAAGCAACTCCTGGAGGAGTCTCCGCTTCGTAAAAACAAGTTGAGATCATTTTCCCCACGTAAAAAAGGAACTTCCCCCTCCACGTAGCGCGTGCTCTCTGTCACATACAGCCATCGTCGCTATCATCACTGTCGCCGTCATCATTAGTACAAGCCCTTCACTTTCGCCCCATGTAGAGCACGCTGTCATATGATCGTCATGATGATAGTCATCAGGACCCAGTAAAGTTCTGTTCCTGTAGAAAGTGCTCCGTCTCACATCGTCGCCGTCATTGTCATCACTTGTCTGTACCTCTCCCTTGGCCCTGGTGGTTTGCGGTGCCCCTACTCGGAGGTTCACCCTCGGCCGTTAGAGATGAGCACCGCGAATCGTCACGAGAGCCGCAGCCACACGGCAGCATCGATCCCCGGGCCCCCTCGTGAGACCACAGCACCCCCTTTACCCCCACTAAACCCACCCCCTCACCGTATCCCACCCCAGTACCCTGCTGTAATGCGGGTCCTCAATATCTCGGGCTACTGTAGGGGTGGGCATTTAAAAAACATTTTATATATAAAACTATGGTAAAACAGAAAATCAAAACCCCTATTCCAGAACGATGCTCGGCGGTGCCGTTCCTTTGGCACGAGTCTGGCGTTGCGTCGGCACCAATACGCGGTGGACAGTGAGAAGCACAAGGGAAGGGGGTGGGGGGTAGTAACGCACAAGGGACGGCCAGAGGCAAGCGCCACGGCCACGAGCGTGCACTTCTGGGTTGGCCGCCGGCCCGGTCGACAAGGAATTCCTCAGAGATGTGGCGGTTTTCGAAATCAATTTGTTTGTGTGTAATCATGTGATCGCCTTAGAGCAGGGGTGAGAACCTATGGGCCCCGCGGCTTCATTCCTCACAGCCCACAACTTGCCATGGCTTGTGGACTTCATTCGATACGACCTGACATTTTACTTGACGCGGCACACGAACGATATTTATCCACTGCTGAAAAACTCTAAATCGGGTCCTGGAGGGGGAACGTTTTCGACCACCTGGAAATGCTGTGCTAATTTTAGAACCCTCGGTCACCTCTGTCGTACCCTGCTACAGACGGAGGTGCATCGACATGCGTGCGTGCCTGCGGTTGCTCTCCCCAGGGCATTTGAAAGTCCTATTCGGCCTTCAGTCAGTAAAAAGTTCCCCTCCCTGCTGTATCTTGAACGAAGCGAGCGTGGGGACGATCGTTTGGTCGAGCATCCGTCGCCGCGGAGGTCCGTGCGCGACAGTTCCCCACACGCGCCGACTTCCCGACGGAGCGCGAGCTCACGGCGCAACTCGTTTACGAACAACAGCCCGACTCCTCGCTGCTCTCCGCTCGGCCACAACGCGACGCTGACTGCCGCCCTCATTCCGTAGAGCTGCTGCTGCTGCCACTGTTGCTATTAACCGCGGGGCTTACCCGTGGCTGGCAGCACATCGTTTTTTTTGCCCAAATCATTTTTTTGCACTGCAGAGGAGCGGCGTTTCGGTCCGGAGTGGCAGAGTCTGGAGCGATCATTCCCTCACGTGTTGACGGAAAAAAGACTCACGACGAGGTGACCATTCCGGCTCGTGGGACTTTGCGTTCCATCTCACGGTTACCGTTGTTTTGTTTACAGCACGCGATACCGGTCGAGTGACGCGCTTGCCGCTGCCCGCACGCGCCGCGTTGGAGCGCGGCTCCTTGCACCGCAGCGGCGATCGACTTGAAAGTGCCTCGACTTTGTAGAGTAACGCGCGCACTAGCAGCAGCCCGCCGTGGGAGAGAGAGGCCCCGAGGGAGTGAGCGGGACCTGGGGAAGGTGAGAGAGCCCCAATGTGGGTGGGCGAGGGATTGAGCCAGCACGGGTGAGGGAGACTGGGTGAGCAATGGAGACCTTGGCTGGTTGAGAGGAATTTGATTTTTTAAAGAAATTTGCACTCCACCCATGAAAAACATGCAGCTGCTGCCATTTGTCCAAGTGCAGTGTTGATCTAAGTTTAACTAAGTAGGTTCCAGACAAGTTCATTTAATACCCAGATGGGCTGAACATTGTAATAATACTATGTAATTTGTTGCATAACAATGTAAATCCAAATATTCAAAATAGTAAATAACACTACTATAAAGCTAGATTTTTTAAGTATTATTGGCTTTACTGACAGGGCCACTCAAAAAGCACATCTGCTCTCGGCTCCCTCCCAAGTCCTCACCGTTTTTTTAAACCGAATCTTGTCCCTGTGATGATTCCCTCTCGTGGGAACAAATTCATGACCGTTATGTCAACCACGATGAACGTAAACAAGAGTTTGTTGATTGGTCTATAGAGCACACAACCTCGAGTTGTCGTGTGACCTTTGCCTATCTTCTCATTGGACGTTTCCATCCAAATTTGTGTTAGATTTGATGACGGTTGCCCTAATTCTGCCCGGTTTATCGTCGCGGCGTTCAGGTTTTTATTGGAAGAGGGACCGAGTTTTACAGGGAGCGCGCGAGCAGCGCGTGGGTTGTGAGAGGGCTGCATAGCTGGGCCTGGTCTAACCGACAGCTGGTGAGTGTGGGGACCGAATCCGCTGTGCGATATGCTTTTTAAAATTCCATTTTGTTTCCGCTCTCTCGGGGTTCAAGAGGCGGACCACCCGAGCGAATGTCACTCCGTCCGCGGCGGCTCGGCGACGATCAACCGCGTGGGTGGCGTTGCTGAAACAGCGTGAAAGTCGAAGTGTGGGGTTTTATTTTTAGTTGCGGTGATAATTAATAATGTAATTGCGTACAAAAAGTTCAAAGCAAACCGATGACTCAGTTACAGTATTTCGATGCGAGCGGGTGCGGAGGCCGCCTCCCTCTCGCACGACTCGACTGCCGTGATGTTCAACGATCGTAGCGTTTCAGCCTCTCGATGACATCCAGCACAGCGCCATTTGATTCAACGGAGAATTCCAGGCTCAGCTTCATCATCCCGGACAAAAGATGTTGATGATTCCGGGGCTGAGCCGGGTGGGTACTTGAACGGGAGACTGCTTGGGGAAGAGTAGGTGCCGTATGCTTCACGGTCAACATTAAAAGTCCAATGACGTCTATCGCATGAGTGTGCCATTGTGTGCTGGCGTCACGGTCCAATTGGATGATGCCTTACATAGCAATCAACACAAAATTTGGCAGGACTCTCCCTGAGAAAGAGTCGTGAGACTCAGGCTCTTCTGGGTAAATAGGTGTCAATATATGAATAAAAAAAGGCAACGTTTGTATAGGGTTTGCATCGCTCTCAAACGGTCATCGATTCTCACGGACAGACGATGCAACTGCTGGTCACCGAGACCGACGGGATCTCTTCCGTTGAATCACCACGCGTGTGCGCGTGCCTGGCGGTGCGTGCGGTGAGTCGTGTCTACTTAAAATGTTACTCCGCGAGAGGCCAAAGTGGAGTGGTCACACCGACCCATTACCAACATATGCAAGTGGGGGAAAGCATCGACGCGTCGTTCGCACCCAGGGCGCAATTCCTACGTCTATTCCTGGGAGACTGAGGGTCGGTGGCACATGAGTCGGAGTATTCACAGCCAGAGGGACCCTGGATGCGGAGAGGAAATGTGTGCCCGGTCATCGACCCGGAGCCGGCGAGATGCAGTGCTTCTGGCGGCGTCATGATACTCTTCCCACGCGGGCAGCATCAGCTCCATCGCGTCGCCCACCCTCGCCGTAGTCGCCCATGCGAAGCTCCGCTCGGAATAACAACGCGTAGTCGACCACGTGACGACGGAGATAGTTTAAAATAAAACGTCTTCACCACTTCTCCCGTCTCTCATTTCTGTCGGTGTCATTTCTTTAACTTCATCCCGATTGCGCTATCAGCATCGTGTTGTCTCCGTGTCCGATCCATTTGGAGCAGTGAAACCCACCCACCCCGTGAGAGAATGGCCCATGGAAGCATATAGAACTGCCTTTAACATGAAATCCCTTCAAGTGACCTCTGGTCCATACAGAACGAAACCCACAGGAGGATAGTATCACACAGCTACTGTCACCTCTGGGTGGATCCACACACGTGCAGCAAGCAGCACTTTCCCACCCACTGCTACAGACAGTAATGACTGTCAAACCGATATTTTTCATTCTAGGAGCTAGAATTGAGTCAAATTAAGTGCAGAACCAAAGTTGAATGTAATATATATTTTGCGTGCAGTCATTGGCGACCGGGCATTTGAGAACAGTTTCCTGAGTCGTAGGTGAAACCCGGACTTAAACAGAGATCTCCGTAATGGTCAGCTCAGCGCTCAGATTTAATTGGGGTTTAGTTTCAGACAACCTTTGAGCCCGCGCCGCCACTCAACTGTGGAATGGCACCGCGATGTGATGACGGTGCAGGAGCGAGGGGGGGGGGTGTTGTTGGAATGTTTCTTTATTTCGCAAGCATCATCCACATTTCCACCAAGAGGCTGGAACCGGGAAAGGTCCTACGCTGGCAACACCAGGAGAACCAAGTCACACCACCACAACCAACTCTCAAACCGCAAAAACAACGCACACAATCATGACATCCACACCATTTATACCATCACAACTCTGAGACCACCAACTACACTCGCACCAACAGCCACGCCGTCAGAGCACTTGCACCACCAATACCGCTCGCACCAGCAGGGCGCTCAAACCTGACGCAGGCGTTTGCAATCCCCGCCCTCTGCAACCTGCACTGCCGTTTGCTGGGCAGCTTCACGTGCAGCAGGGGTCACGTGCAGACCAACAAACACGGTGCAAAATCCACCATAGATATCCACACGCGGGTCTTTTAAGCCTGATCCAAGGCTGGGCTTGTGTACAAGTGCGAGTGATTATAGTGGTGATGTCACCACCACTTTGTGCCAAATGGCGGTTGTTGTGATTTATAACAGGAAATCTTATCGTTTCGTATGGCTGATGTTGATGTCGTGCAAGAGCTGGAATTTTACACCGAGGTGGTCGAGCCAGATAATTGCATCAAGAGGAGCAGAGTGGTGAACCGCGACTGTGATGAATCGGCGTTACACACCCCATGGGTCCTGTGTGCTGGGTGGTGACCACAGTTGCCGCACACTGCCCAGAGTTAACTTTCCATTTATGCATCATCAGGTATAGCCACCTCTGCAATGGCTTGTGGATGTGGCTCAAAGTTGCGGTCCATGAGCACATCGGCAGTGCACCGAGTCAACTGGAGACGCCGAGTCGTGGCAGCGGTTGGCGATGAGAGATCACGAGGCCGGCAGCCGCCGACACCACGGGCTGACTTGGCACGAGTCACATGACGTGACATCACAATACCAGTGCTTTACGATAGCACTCTTACACTCACCACGCCGCTCGCACCACCGCTACCAAGGTTCACATGCAAACAAGCACTCGCAACACATTCCAAGATTCCCCACACGCCGCCCTTCACAAGCGACTTCACTTTCCTCACCGGGGATAAATACCCTTCCGCACCCCGGTCCCTCCTTCCCGAGCGAGGGCGGGCCCGACTCCTCAGCCAGGATCCCGCCACTAGCCAATTCATTACCGCTAATGAGCGTGGTGACAAAACCTGAGGCCGATAGAAAAATAACACGAGTACAAAACACGGCAGTCTTGGGAAAACCGCATCGCCGCACCTCGACACAGCTCCGGTACACCCCCTCTTCCATCCGGCGCCCATCAGAGGCAGAAGTCCGACTCTAGTGGTGCCCTCTCTTCGTCTGCCTGTGCGGGCAAGCTGTCAATCATTAACAAAAACACACGTGGAGCATTCACATTGCCCCGCTCTTGAGACTTGTGGCTGCGTCAAGACAGCCGCAGCAGCGGTAGCCGCAGCAGGAGGAGGAGAAAGAAAAGGAGGAGGAGATGGAGGCAGTGGAACCTGGAGGCTTCTGCAGACCCCACACCATTGCTGCAGAAGCTCTTTGACAAAAACAGAAAAATCTCCCTTCACTTCGCCTGCTCAAGGTTCCCTGGAAGCCGCCTGTCCTCGCGGCGCTTCACGCCCGTGGTGGCGTCCCGGGACAAGCCGCCGCCGCCACCGCACTGCACCACCGCCGCGCGCCGCCGCCGCCGCCACCGCCGCCGTCACCGCCACGGTAATTTCCTTGCGTGGTGCGCATGCCACGCCCGCCGTTGTCATGGGCCGAGTGCCGGCCGACGTAGCGAGGGCTAGGGCCGCAACCTGGGGTGGGGAGACACGCAGACACGAGAGACGCGGGATGGCACGGTAAAAGACCAGCGGGTGTACTGACGATGATCAACAGTGACCGTGTTCCCATTAGTGCCGAGACGACTCGTTGATTGTGAATTCATCGATTAAATATCATAATCGACAGTACGAAGTGAGGCCGATTACTCGGGCTGCTTTAACAATGGCAGCCACCCCACGTTACCTGCCAAAGGTGGGAAATCCCCTACAAACACAATCCGGCATCCAGCGCAGAAACACGCGTGTGCCAAGGGTGGCGTTGCACCTCGCCTGGCACAAGCGCCGTGGCGACATCACTGCCACTTGGTGGCGAATGGAATTTCTGGTTTTGTTTGGGGTGGCGGTTTGGGCGGGGCAGGGAGAGAGAGCGAGAGGGCCACTGCTGCACGCACCTCTTACAACTGCTCTCTCCTCCATCGTCGTCCGGAAGCTGCAGAGGAGGAGAATCCGACTTCCGCTTGAGGCTCTTGCTCTCCGCGTCACTCGCGTCGTCCCTTCACAAGCAGAGAGGAGTGCGGCAACATTAGTCGAGTCGCCCTCACGAACGTCTCTGGGGTAGTGAAGAGAAATGGAAGGTGAGGGCGGGGAGGTTATAAGAAACCTCACCTTTGCCGCTCATCATCCTCCCTTGGGGCCGCCCTCTCCACCGCACCATGTGACCACCACGTGACCCCGGCATGGTCGGCTTCACCCGTAGCGCCACCGGCCTCGCCGTCGCTGCCCCGCACAGCCACGGTTGCCAGCGCCTGCTCTCCCAACCGTTCTCCCTCCGCTCCCTCAGCTCCACATTCCTCCTTTCAGCAAGTAAAATTATGACATCACATTTGGTATTTGTGCCATTCTTAAAGCGCGAGTCTATCACGAAGAAAGTTCCTCATTTGAGTAACTTGCGAGTGAGCGGGGTCAAGGGTTGTGTTTTGCCAATCCTATTTTTCCAAGAAAATTACGGAGAGATTTGGCACCTCAGGCAGAACCGCCGCTGCTGATGGCAGGGCGGCGCGCGCGCCCTCCAGGATGGCCAGATAGGAGAAGCGGAGCTGCTCGGGCGTCTGGATGAGCCCCATGCGTGCGTGCCGCATCTGCAGCAGCACCTGGCGCACATCCGGGGGGACGAGACCCTCGCGCGTGCCCTCCACCTGTGGGAGAGACGCGCCAACGCGCCCCGGCTTCCGGTGAAAAAGAAGACATTTCGCCCATTGACATACATCGACGAATCATTTCGCTCGGTCATGGCGTAACACGAACTTAACGCTGCCTCGCCGCTCGCTTTATCGCTTGCTCGCCGATCGAGGCCGGGCCGAGCCGCCAGCGAAGCCGCGCGTGTCACGGCGGAGCCGGCGCCGGCCCATCTCGCGTCGTACCAGCGCCAGGCACGTGTCCACCAGGCAGAACGTCCCCGAGCGGCCGATCCCGGCGCTGCAGTGCACGACCAGCGGCCCGAGCTCCGGCGACAGCGACGCCGAGGCCCTGACCCGGAAGAGGAAGTCGAGGAAGTGCGTGGGGATTCTGGGACTCCAAAGTCGGGCCACTTGGTGTAGTGGAAGTGCAGAACCGTCCGAGCCTCTGTGGCCTGCATGGGGAAAACCGTGACGTGGGCGTTGACTCACACGCCAGCCACGGTGGGGGCAGCGCCGCCGTGGCCGACCCGGAGCGCGCTCGGCGCTTATTGCGGAGGTTCGCGGTTCGGACCCCGTGGCCGCCCCGGTTAATACTGTGAGTGCAGTTACCATAAATACTACGCGCCATCTGCTTCACACTGAACATGAAAGACCCTGCAATGTTATGCACCGTAGAGGAGGCCGCGTGTGCCAGCGTCACCATGAGAACCACTTTACCATATTTGCAACTACGACTTGCAACTTTGGTTTAATTGTGAATTTGCAAGTGTAATTTATCCTCTCTCTAGAAATTTTTACTGTTTCTGTAATTGTTTTCACGCATTATTCTCTTGTTCAGGTTAACGTGTGATTTTTAAAATCTATCCCTCAATGTAACTTCTCCTGTAATGTTTGCATACACATACACACATGCACGCACACAAAGATCCCCTGTATAGTCTTATCAGACTGTTGTGGCAAGTGCTGTTATCGAGCACCTGTGAAGGCCAGAAAGGCACACGAGCAGGTACTCATTTGAGGCTAAGGACCAGTTCAGATAATCGACACTGATGTTGACCGTGAGCGACAATCAAACTCGGTGGCCAGGTTCGTGGTGCAGCGCGTTAATCGCTACACTACCGCTCCCACACACACACGAGTGAACACGTGCACACACCGGCAGGAAGCGTAGCTGGAGCTCGCGGACGGTGAAGAAGGGCGTGCGTTCCTCGCCCAGCAGCGTGACGACCGGGGAGTCGCGGAAGCTCTTGGGCGCGTCCCTCCGCTTGGGCCAGTACTGTTCACACTTTTTCTGAGCACGCAACGTGCAAGGAGCAGTGGGGCACAGACGGCCACGATTAACTGCAGCCCTAGTGAGCCATGGCCTATCCACTGCCGGACGTAGGCCTTCCCACACCGCAAGACATAAATTAGTTGAGTTTAAGCCGATTACTTGGCTGAAACTTATAATATAATCAACGAAATTGCGTTGTGGCCGATTACTCAGGCCACTTAAACCCCCTCCCTTCCAGCCACACCCCAGAAGCCCCGTACACCACCTCCCATCCAGTGGCATGCGTGTCGTTCGTGTCTATCTGATAAGTTAAGCGATCGGAAGAGTAATCTATTATTCAAACAATCTCGAGTGTAGCCCGGCTGTACGATCAACGGTCCACTCTGCCCAGTAGTTCTGTGGATCGTCGCAATCCAGGATAACCCTGGGATCAAGGATAATTACAGCTGCGTTGCCACACGAGATTACAGTTGCACTTGCAATGAATAATTATAAATGACACGATCACAAACTGCAACGGACCCCAAGTTGTATTCAGTGTTGCGGCGGCCTCTAGTGGTCACTGGGGTTAGGGGAACTCGTTACATCGAACCGACAAGGAGTTTAAAAACAATGGAGTTGACAAAATCGAGCCGCTCATATGTGTATCGTGAGCTGGAGATGGTATGGCAGCCAAAGGAGGGAGCACGGCTCTGAGATGACAACCAGCGCCAAGACGGAGCGCTGAGACCACACTGAGTTCATGCGCCACAGCGAGATGAATTGTGGTGTCGCAGGCGACGGCGTGGGAAGGCCTTTGTCCAGCAGTGGAAAGACCGTGGCTCACTACGATGAGGATGACGACGAGCAGTAAATGGGCGCGTATCTCACCACGTTATTCTCTACCGTGCGGTTCAGCATCACGATGGCGCGAGAATTCTGCTCCCACACCATCTGCCAGAAGTGTCCGCACGTGTTGGGCAGCGGGGCCTGCGGGCACAGGGCAGGGGACGGGGCGGGAGGGAAAGGTGGCGCATCCCACGAACGAACGCAGCTGGTGGACCTGGTCGTACCCCGTAGCCCAGGAGGCAGCGTTGCCAACCCAGCGAGTTTGTCGCCAGGCCGAGCAAAACGTCCGGGTTTCCCGAGTGACAGCATTGCCACGGACCTGACGCAGATGCGCGAGTGATTCGAGGTGTGTGTGAGGCATCTTGTATCGGTTCACCGTGAGCGAAACTCAGCAGATTGTCTAGCGGTTTGGGAAGCGGTGGCCTGGTGATTCCCATGCTGCGCTATGAACCCGGCGACGCGAGTTCGATTCCTGCTCACGGCCAACATCGGTGACAAATATCTGAACTGGTCCTGGGTGTCTCCTAGCTCGAATCAGCCTTATGTGAGTACTTGGTGTAGCGTGTATCAAAAAATTTGCACTGGGGAGCCAAAGGCGGCCGGGTGTGGTGCTGGCCACCCCCCCCATTAGATGCTTTGCGAGCAGTACTTGCACCAAGTGTTTGTCTACCGGTGATATTCTTGACGACTTGGTAGCGTCTATCCATCGACCCCCAGCGACTGCTTGAGGTGAGCTTGTCGGCTCTGGGCTTTAAGGGGTGGGCACCACCATCGGGTGGTTCACTCAGTGGCGACCCCAGGTGGGATTGACCTGACCTAGTGGTCACCTGCGCCAGGATGTAGCTGCGTTGAGCTTGTGGCACCTGCACCAGGCTGGCGTTGATGTAGTCGCCATCTCCCCTCTGCAGCCGCACGCGGCTGTGGTCAACTGTGGGGGGGGGGGGGGNTGGAGGTCACAGTTGTAATCATGTAATCATAAGGTATTGCATGTGTGCTGTGTGTGCCGTGTGTCCAAGCACATGTACACACACATACACCGATGACAGCTTGCCCATGTAGCCTACACAGGATGTCAGGGCAAGTGGTATCCATGACAAGCTATGAAGGTCTGCAGGTACATGAAGGGGTGGGTGGGAGGTTTACAGGAAAGATCCAGGTGTTATGCATTGACTGAGATGATGTTTGATGGATGCGGCACCTGTGCCACCCCACTAACAATAACGTCACCCTGTAACGCACCGCGCAATATTTGCTCGCTCTCGAACAGTGAAAAGGACTCAGAGGCGTGTGGAGGAACCACAGAGAAGCAGCAAGGCACGATGCGAGCCGGCGCACTAATATGAACATGTTTTCAGCAAGTTAAGGAGTGTTTGCATTTAGGAGGAAACCGTAGTACATGGAAAAAACCCACGCATGCGTGGGGCAAGAACACACCGTCCCATAGAGATGGAACAGGTGAGGACCACAGTGCTGGGATACAGGCAGCCACATACAAGGGAGCTACTGGGGCCTGGCTCGTAGCGCCGTGCGAGCGGCGACGCCCGCGCGTCCACTCACAGGGGCTGACGTCGCGATAGCGGTTGCGCCGGCTGTTCTCGGGCCGCTTGGCGGCCCTGTAGGGATAGGCGGCCGACTCCTCGCGCAGCTCCTGCCGATAGCACGGGGCGGGGGGCGCGGGGGTAGAGAGCGGAGGCGGTGGTGTGAGAAGCGTGGAAGGGCAAGGGTAATCACGTTTCGAAACAAGGCATCGAATAAACTCCCCATCAAACTGGGACGACGACTTCTTAGTACGATGATTCTCAAGTGTCACGATGAGGATTCTTCAGTCTCACCACGATCCTTCACGTGTCCATCAGTTGGAATCTCTGCCTGTCCAATCAGCTGGCTTATCGCGGCCGAGCGTCGCCCTCCCTCGCTACCAGCTCAGTGCGACGATGGCACAAACCCGTGCCAATGCAAATGCCACCGCGGCGCTACTACTACTATAACCGCGTGGCCGTTTCATGGGAGCATTTCTGTGAAACGGTTGAGCGCAGGATTCCTGGAACCCGCGTGTCTTGGCACTCCGCGGCTGGGAGGCTCGTGACGGAGGGGAACACAAATAACAATTCCTCTAGACGAGGGGGGGGCGAGGCCCTGCTGGGACCAGGAGCCTCCGTCTCAGGGGAAGTGCCGCGTCGGGACATACACCTGGCAATTTCGTCAAACAAGCTAGTTCTAGCATGACGAAGAATAACACTTCACGTGATGCTTCACAATGCCAATGATTATTACGGATATCCACTTTCTTGTTCGCTCCAGGCTACACCGTGGTCATTAATAATTATAATCTTTATTCTATAAAGTGCCTTTCATATCGAAATATCTCAAAGCAATTTACATAAAAAAACGACCCATGACTCACATCAATTATCGCGCTCAAGAATCCATGTGAGTCGTGAAGAGAACGTGAAAAAGTGTTACAGCCTCTACTCTTCGCACGCAAAATCTCGCGCAAATAACATTATTATTATCGTTATTATAATTATATCATTGGTGGACCATGCAAAACAAAACGTTTTGGCTCTTTACACTTTTCCGGGAAATCGATCATTTTCCTCAGTCGAGACGACTCAAACTTTATCCCCGGGGACACAGAAAAGTCGGTATCTGTTGTTCGTTCTGAGATAACAATTTCACCCGACCGCGACGTAGGCTCCAACCACAGCCAACGAGAATGCATGGGGGAGACTTAGTCCCTCACTTACCAACTCAACCAAAAAGCGCACACGTTAATCCTAAAGGAGGGGGAGCAGTGGTAAAGGGGGAGACCTGAATGGCAAAGGAGGGGGGGGGGACTTCATCCAGCAGTGGAGAAAGGGTTGTGCGATGAAAAAAAAGTGCCGATGGAAGAGATGGCCAAAATGATGTCCACCTAATGCTTTTTTGTCCAGTTTTGTCGCACGCGGCCCTGGAATGTCCCACTCCCACCACCACCACTACCCCGTTGCCTGCCGTTCCATCACCGGTCTCGTCTGTCAGCCATCATCCCTTCCATGTGTGATGCATCCTGGCTGAGCCCACTTTTCTCAACGGCCGAGATGGTGGTGTCTCTATCTTGCACGTCTTCTCAATTCCAAGTTTCCCTCACGGTAAAATTCCCAGCGTGCATGCTCTCCACGCTTCACTGTGAAGCTCAGCTCTCTCGTGGCCTTTGCCATAGGCTGCGTTTCAAGTCCACGTCATGGCAGCCAGAATGCCCGATTGAAAACATGCATCTATCGGAGTGTTGGTATGTCACTTTTCATTCATGCGTCGTCGTCGTAATCATCTGCCATGCTTTATCCACTGCTGCATGAAGTCCTCTCCAAGCCGCCGCCACCTCTCACAATCCAGCGATGTAACAATCAACTGAACAACCTGTACGTAAATGATTTTGTCGCTGTTTTTTTTATTCTCGTGTGATTAGTTTGTAGCCGTTTTACACCTTCTTTGTTCATTGTGTAATATTCCTAAAGAACCCTATACTCGTTCTCTGCAATGTTGATGTCTTTGTCTTTGTTCCTGCTACTGTGCTTACCCACCACAAACCTCGCTTGTAAAATAGCAGAGAATCTGGCTAAACAGGATCATCTCTGAAGAAAAAAATCTAATAAACTCAAAACTGAAAGTCTTGAGAACGTCACAGGATCTTTACCATCTCCATGTCAATGAACCCACAGTAGTAACCAGAGCAGCCCTTGGAATCGAACCGTGATCCTCTGCAAGATGTGGCAATTGCGCGACCGCTCGGCCCGTGGGACTCGCAACTGGCCACGTCAGGAGAATGACACCGCAATCCGAGGGGAGGAAGAGGTGCGCAACGTGCGAGGCCGTGGCAAGTTGCAGCACGCGAGTTCAACGTTGCAGCACGAGTGTTCCACGTTGCAGCACGCGAGTTCAACGTTGCAGTACGCGTGTTCAAGTGAATAAGGAGTGGCATCCGGGTAAACGGGGAGAGCATGCAGAGTGAGGGGGGGGTCAAGGGTCACACGGTTGGCTAATCCGACTTTTCCAAGAATCGCACAGAAAGATTCCTGGCGATGATGATACCGGCATTCGACCACAAATATCTGCCTGTCACACACGCAACCACCTCATCCATTGAGACAACAGCCACACAACAAAAACCACGCACAACCGCCTGCCTGTCACACACACACACGCCAACCGACGGAACAAGCTTGCACACGCATCAATCACAGTCATCATTAACCCCAAGTAAGACGGTGGTCTGGGAAAGTGTTAAGTGAGCACCAATTCTGTCTCATCCCTGTGCTCGACCAATTGATTCGCAAGCAGGCGATTCGATGAGTGTCTCGAGCCTTAATAACCAATATTAAATTGATGCGTCGGTTCACTGATCCTACATCAGGACACCATCACGGTGACACCAGTTATTGCACTACAGCTCCAGCACAGGTCGAGTCAAAGGGATTTCCTGATCAAATGAGCAGCCCTGCGCCGGTGGTGGAAAATCCACATTCCTATGGCGGGGACGAGTCTATCCACAGGACAACCGCTGTTGATTTTCCGACAGAGTGATTATAAAATTATTTCCCCGGAGGGAGGGAGGAATGATAGATGGGCAGAGTCAACCCCCCTTCACCACCACCAACCAGGATTTTGGACTCATAACCTTCAGTCGATTTCCCTGTGTAACTATGGTAGATTCTTACATTGAACAGTGAAGTGAATAACATCTAACTTTATTGTTAAAAAGTAGAAAAATAAGAGTAGGTTTTACCCTTTCCGGCAATAAATCAGGTGTCAAGATGTTCAGAAACCAAATAGATACCTTTTGCAAGGCGTAGTCTGCATTAACCCACACATACGTGTGGCAAAACATGCATGTTTGACACCTTGAACAAGGTATCTATTTGGTATTTGAACATCTTAACACCTGTTTTATTGTCATGAAGGGTAACACCCTATTCTGATTTTCATCATTTTGGATGTTGGCAAAAAAGGTCCCATAGATGTAACTTTATCATGTCTGTGTTTGTTAAACTTGAACACACGAATTGGTGACAATTACGGGGAATGTGACACGGGGCATGCCCTCCGCCCGCCCCCACTGGCGTCAACTTCCTCTACCTCGACTCTCGGTTTCGCCACACAAATGTAGCTCGACTTGAAATCACCCAAAGAGCAAAAACAAAACTGGGCACACCCGTCAGTAACACTTAAAACGAGCCAGTATATACCGGGCGACGTTTCAGGCAAATGGGCCTTCGCAGCAGCAGCAGCAGCACACTGAAGGCCACAGGTAAAAGAGGAGTGTTGTTGACACTATGTAGTCAACTACGGTAGGAGTCTGGGCTCCTTCAGTGGAAGAGGAACAGAAAAACTCCACGAATTCTCTCCTGAAGCTCTCTCGTCGTGGCTGGCAGACTTCCTGAACGTATTTCCGTCGTGCGCAGGATCGAATTGACACGGAATGTGTTCAAGTCTCCGTGTTAAGTTGTGCTCATCACGAGATCATTAGGCAAATGTAACGTGTGAGAGTCAACAGATGTAACTACGTTCGCCAACCTACCGAGTTAAAATACGTTTAGCACGTGGCAATGCCACCGCAGTGCACACATGTAACGAGTGATAGTGAACACATGTAACCAGTTACATGTCATGAGTTACATGTAACGAGCGATAGTGAACAATGTAACGAGTTACATGTAACGAATGATAGTGGCTAAATGTAACTAGTAACATGTAACGAGTTACTACATGTAACGAGTGATAGTGAACGGTGTAACGAGTTACATGTAACGAGTAACGAGGGGGGGGATGCAGTGATGAGGCGGCTCAGGGATTCCTCAGTGGCCGGAGAATCGAGGCCCCCGATGAGGCACTGCGACCCCCTCCCCCAGCCCCCGGGCCCCCTCTGCTCCACAGAAGTTGTCATCGGGTCCCTTTAGTGCCCCTCGGGGTCGGGTCCCCTCACGTCTCCTTTGGACCCCTCCACAGATGGTTGCATCTGTATCCCTCCCCAGACCCCTCGGGGTCTTAACCGTCACCTTTAGCGATCCCAGGTGTCCTAGTGGCCCCCTGTCCACTCCACCCCGTACCTGGCCCCCTGTCCACTCCACCCCGTACCTGGTCCCCTGTCCACTCCACCCGTACCTGGTCCCCTGTCCACTCCACCCCGTACCTGGCCCCTGTCCACTCCACCCCGCACCTGGCCCCCTGTCCACTCCACCCCGCACCTGGTCCCCTGTCCACTCCACCCGCACCTGGCCCCTGTCCACTCCACCCCGCACCTGGTCCCCTGTCCACTCCACCCCGTACCTGGTCCCCTGTCCACTCCACCCCGCACCTGGCCCCTGTCCACTCCACCCGCACCTGGCCCTGTCCACTCCACCCCGCACCTGGTCCCCTGTCCACTCCACCCCGTACCTGGTCCCCTGTCCACTCCACCCCGTACCTGGTCCCCTGTCCACTCCACCCCGTACCTGGCCCCCTGTCCACTCCACCCCGTACCTGGTCCCCTGTCCACTCCACCCGTACCTGGCCCCCTGTCCACTCCACCCGTACCTGGTCCTCTGTCTATCATCCCAGGTTCCCTTTCAGGCATCCCAGGTCCCTACTAGTCCTTGATACCTTCTGGAAACCGCACGGTACACGGTACACGCCCCCCCAGGTCTCCTCTCAGTCAACTCGGAGTATCTCCGATTCACCTCCGAATCGGGAGCCTCAAGCCCCTTCCAGGTCCCCGCGAGGCACCGCAACTCCCACCAGGGCCCCTTTAAGTCCCCGCTGGTCCCCGCGAGGCACCGCAACTCCCCCAGGTCCCCTGTAAGTCCCGCTGGTCCCCGCTGATCCCCGCTGGTCCCCGCAAGGTACCTGGTAGACGCGGCTCCACTCGCCCGTCACGTCGATCGCGCGGAATTCCCGCTCCATGGCGCAGGGAGACGCCGCCGCCGCCGCCGCCGGGCGGAGAGCCGACCTCGCGGAGCCCAAATCCGCGGCTGCGGGGTCCCAGAGTCCCATTGTGGGCCCCGTGGGGGGCCCGTGGGGGCCCCGTGGGGGCCCCGTGGGGGCTCCGTGGGGGCTCCGTGGGGGTCCGGGTCCGTTCCCGCACGGGGACGCGCGGCGACGCCACCGCTTCCATAGCCGGCCTCAGCCCCCGCCGGGCCGTACTGCGCATGCGCGCGAGGGGGGGGGCTCCCCCACACACATCCCCCCCCCCAGCCCGCCCTTTCGTTCCGGGAATTGAGAGTAACTTAGTACTGAAGTCACCATGAGGGAGTGAGGGGGGAGGGGTGAGTGTATGAGGGGGGAGGGGGTGAGGGGGGAGGGGGTGAGGGGGGGAGGGGTGAGTGTGTGTGTGAGGGGGTGAGTGTGTGAGGGGTGAGGGGGGAGGGGGAGGGGTGAGGGTGAGGGGGAGGGGGGAGGGGGTGAGGGTTAGGGGTGAGGGGTTAGGGTGAAGGTGAGGGATGAGGGGGGAGGGGNTGTGTGAGTGTGTGAGGGTGAGTGTGTGAGGGGTGAGTGTGAGTGTGTGAGGGGGTGAGTGTGTGAGGGTGAGTGTCTCAGTGTGTGAGGGGGTGAGTGTGTGAGGGGTGAGGGAGTGAGTGTGTGAGGGGAGAGTGTGTGAGTGTGTAAGGGGTGAGTGTGTGAGTGGGTGATTGTGTGAGTGTGTGAGTGAGGGTGAGTGTGTGAGGGGTGAGGGGTGAGTGTGTGAGGGGGTGAGTGTGTGAGTGTGTGAGGGGTGAGGGGTTAGGGGTGAGGGGGGAGGGGTGAGGGTGAGTGTGTGAGTGAGGGGTGAGTGTGTGAGGGGAGAGTGTGTGAGTGTGTGAGGGTGAGTAAGTTGTGAGTGTGTGAGTGTGTGAGGGGTGAGGGTGAGTGTGTGAGTGTGAGGGGGTGAGGGGTTAGGGTGAGGGGGGGAGGGGTGAGGGTTAGGGGTGAGGGGTGAGGGGTTAGGGGTGAGGGGTTAGGGGTGAAGGGTGAGGGATGAGGGGGGAGGGGGTGAGGGGGGAGGGGTGAGTGTGTGAGGGGTGAGTGTGTGAGTGAGTGAGTGTGTGAGGGTGTGAGTGTGTGAGGGGTGAGTGATGTGAGGGTGAGTATGTGAGGGGTGAGTGTGTGAGGGGGTGAGGGAGTGAGGGAGTGAGGGGTGAGTGTGTGAGGGNTGAGTGTGCGAGTGTGGGGTGATTGTGTGAGGGGTGAGTGTGTGAGGGGTGAGTGTGTGAGGGGTGAGGGTGAGTGTGTGAGGGGGCGTGTGAGGGGTGAGTGTGTGAGGGTTAGGGTGAGGAGTGTGTGTGTGTGTGAGGGGTGAGTGTGTGAGGGGTGAGTGTGTGAGGGTGAGTGTGTGAGGGGTGAGGGGTGAGTTTGTGAGTGTGTGAGGGGTGAGTGTGTGAGGGNTGAGTTGTGAGTGTGTGAGTGTGTGAGGGGTGAGTGTGTGAGGGAGGGAGTGAGGGGTGAGTGTGTGAGTGTGTGAGGGGGAGTGAGTGTGTGAGTGTGTGAGGGGTGAGTGTGTGTGTGAGGGNTGAGGGGTGAGTGTGTGAGGGGGTGAGTTTGTGAGTGTGTGAGTGTGTGAGGGGTGAGTTTGTGAGGGGGTGAGGGGTGAGTGTGTGAGGGTGAGTGTGTGAGGGGTGAGTGTGAGTGTGTGAGTGTGTGAGGGGTGAGTGTGTGTGTGAGGGGTGAGTGTGTGAGTGAGGGGTGAGGGTGAGTGTGTGAGTGTGTGAGGGGTGAGTTTGTGAATGTGTGAGGGGTGAGGGAGGGAGTGAGGGTTAGGGGTGAGGGGTGAGTGTGTGAGTGTGTGAGGGAGTGAGGGGTTAGGGTGAGGGGTGTGTGAGTGTGTGAGTGTGTGAGGGGTGAGGGNTGAGTGTGTGAGGAGGGAGTGAGGGTTAGGGTGAGGGGGTGAGTGTGTGAGTGAGTGTGTGAGGGGTGAGGGGTGAGAGGGTGTGTGTGAGTGGGTGAGTGTGAGAGGGGTTAGGGGTGAGTGTGTGTGAGTGGGTGAGTGTGAGAGGGGTTAGGGGTGAGTGTGTGTGCGTGGGTGAGTGTGAGAGGGTTAGGGGTGAGTGTGAGTGGGTGAGTGTGAGAGGGGTTAGGGTGAGTGTGTGTGCGTGGGTGAGTGTGATAGGGGTTAGGGTGAGTGTGTGTGAGTGGGTGAGTGTGGGAGGGTTAGGGGTGTGTGTGTGTNGGTGAGTGTGAGAGGGGTTAGGGGTGAGTGTGTGTGAGTGGGTGAGTGTGAGAGGGTTAGGGGTGAGTGTGTGATGAGTGTGGTGAGTGTGTGAGGGGTTAGAGGGTGTGTGTGAGTGTGGGGTGGGGGTGAGTGTGTGAGGGGTTAGGGGGTGAGTGTGTGTGAGTTGGTGAGTGTGAGAGGGTTAGGGGTGAGTGTGTGTGAGTGGGTGAGTGTGAGAGGGTTAGGGGTGAGTGTGAGTGGGTGAGTGTGAAAGGGGTTAGGGGTGAGTGTGTGTGAGTGGGTGAGTGTGGGAGGGTTAGGGGTGAATGTGAGTGAGTGAGTGTGGAGGGGTTAGGGGTGAGTGTGTGTGTGTGTGNAGGGNAGGGTTAGGGGTGAGTGTGAGTGGGTGAGTGTGAAGGGGTTAGGGNTGAGTGTGTGTGAGTGGGTGAGTGTGGGAGGGGTTAGGGGTGTGTGTGTGAGTGGGTGAGTGGGAGGGTTAGGGGTAGTGGGTGAGTGTGGAGGGGTGAGTGTGTGTGAGTGGGTGAGTGTGGGAGGGGTGAGTGTGAGAGGGGTTAGTGAGTGTGAGTGGGTGTGNAGGGGTTAGGGTGAGTGTGTGTGAGTGGGTGAGTGTGNAGGGGTGAGTGTGTGTGAGTGGGTGAGAGTGGAGGGGTTAGGGTGAGTGTGAGTGGGTGTGTGGGAGGGGTTAGGGTGAGTGTGTGTNAGTGGGTGAGTGTGGGAGGGGTTAGGGGTGAGTGTGTGTNAGTGGGTGAGTGTGGGAGGGGTTAGGGGTGAGTGTGAGTGGGTGAGTGTGGAAGGGTTAGGGGTGAGTGTGTGTGAGTGGGTGAGTGTGGGAGGGGTTAGGGGTGTGTGAGTGTGTGAGTGTGGGAGGGGTTAGGGGTGAGTATGTGTGAGTGGGTGAGTGTGGAGGGGTTAGGGTGAGTGTGTGTGAGTGGGTGAGTGTGGAGGGGTTAGGGGTGAGTGTGTGTGAGTGGGTGAGTGTGGGAGGGTTAGGGGTGAGTGTGTGTGAGTGGGTGAGTGTGGGAGGGGTTAGGGGTGAGTGGTGTGAGTGGGTGAGTGTGNAGGGGTNAGGGGTGAGTGTGTGTGAGTGGGTGAGAGTGGGAGGGTTAGGGGTGAGTGTGTGTGAGTGGGTGAGAGTGGGAGGGGTTAGGGGTGAGTGTGTGAGTGGGTGAGTGGGAGGGGGGGGTGTGTGAGTGGGTGAGTGTGGAGGGGTTAGGGGTGAGTGTGTGTGAGTGGGTGAGTGTGGGAGGGTTAGGGTGAGTGTGAGTGGGTGAGTGTGTTAGGGGTGAGTGTGTGTGAGTGGGTGAGTGTGGGAGGGTTAGGGGTGAGTGTGTGTGAGTGTGTGAGTGTGGGAGGGTTAGGGTGAGTATGTGTGAGTGGGTGAGTGTGGGAGGGGTTAGGGGTGAGTGTGTGTGAGTGGGTGAGTGTGGGAGGGGTTAGGGGGTGTGAGTGGGTGAGTGTGGGAGGGGTTAGGGGTGTGTGTGAGTGGGTGAGTGTGGAAGGGTTAGGGGTGAGTGTGTGTGAGTGGGTGAGTGTGGGAGGGGTTAGGGGTGAGTGTGTGTGAGTGTGTGAGTGTGGGAGGGTTAGGGGTGAGTATGTGTGAGTGGGTGAGTGTGGGAGGGTTAGGGGTGAGTGCGTGTGAGTGGGTGAGTGTGAGAGGGTTAGGGGTGTGTGTGTGAGTGGGTGAGAGTGGGAGGGTTAGGGGTGAGTGTGTGTGAGTGGGTGAGTGTGGGAGGGTTAGGGGGTGTGAGTGGGTGAGTGTGGGAGGGGTTAGGGGTGTGTGTGAGTGGGTATGGGAGGACAAGAGTTAGGGTAGTACGGCTAGTTGGGGCACAGTTAGTGCATCTGTTAGTCATCTTAGTCAACCCATGGCACCTGGGTCTATCCCGTGACCTGCCAGCGAGCCTGCGACATTTCACGTGGCCTCGGAGTGCACCTAGTCTGGCACAAGCGGCGTGACGACGGCTGCTGTGTGAGATTATGAGAAAGTGTCGTGCGAGTTGTGTGTCTTGGTGCATAGATGCTCGCCACACCATCTCCTCGTGTGCCGGTTTAACTTATTAACGAGTCATCCAGACCGCGACTCGAGGTGCATGCGAGAATTTGTGTCCCAATTCGCGTCTCTCCCACACGTCCCACGAGTCGGGCTGAACGCCACATACAGTAAAATGTAAGGGAAGTAATAAAATAATAAAAATAAAACATAATAAAATAATTCTCACGACGTTTCGGCCACAACGCAAGCAGCCGTCTTCTTCACCTGAAGACGGCTACCGATGAAGCGTTTAAAGACAGTGATAACATTTGATCATCGAATTAATTGGGTTTGTACAATTTAGAGACAGCTAAGGTTGACGATAGACTAACGAATATTATTAAATCGATTGAGATTTACAAAAGAAAATGAACAAATCTAAGAAGCCTTTATTAAATCTCGATTTAAATATGAAGCCTTTAATTAGTTGAATAAAGAAATCGAATCGATTGGGTATTTAATTTGGACGAATCGAGTCATCCTGGGCTAGGGCTGTGCAGCGTTAAGAATCGACGGAGGAGCGCGGGAATCGGAATCGCGTGAATCGAGAATCGCTGCGCGCACGAGTTACGGTGTAGGCCGCGCGATGTACGCGGCGCGCAGCATCGCGGCTGAGCACAAAGACCTCATCCACGACGTCTCCTACGACTTCCACGGCCAGCGCCTCGCCACCTGCTCCAGCGACCAGAGCGTCAAGGCACGGCGAGCAGGGCGACGGCACACGCGGTGGGATCGGTTGACCTGACCGCCCCGTGGTGGTGGAACGGGGGGGGGGGGNTGGGCTAGCGGCTTGCGGGGTCTCGGTGCGATCCGGGGCGGCGGTGCCCGCTAGGCGATGCCGTAGGCCGCGAACCGCGCGAAGTTGAAAGAAAGCGCGCGTGTTTTGTTATAACAGAACGCCTGTGCCGATGTAGACGTCCTGGAAGGCTTTAGCCTTCATGTAAAATGTGTTGTTGTTGGACGGACGAGTCGACACGTGTGATTGTGTGTGTGTGTAAACATTTATGGAACCACGTGAAAACGTAACATTCAAGTTGGGTCTGCCTACGACGGCATCCTGGGTTTAAACCAGGCTGGGGTCGTGTGAGGAGATCGCAGATCTTTGAAAGATTTGGACACAGAACTTGTCATCAGCGAGTTCCTCCGGCAGGCGAGGCTGTATGGGCTGGGTCATGGAGCCCGCATGCCCAAGCAGCATCTGTTTGGTCAGATAGAGGGGTCGAAACGGGCGCGTTACGGGCTAGAGAAGATACGGNATGGTGTGGTACAGAAAGACCTGGAGCTTAGTGCACTTGCCGATGACTGGATGGAGGAGGCTCGTGGGAAGTTTGAGGCAGTCGCCCTCCAGCAACAACGGAGGACAGATGACACTATCTGAAAACATTCTTACAATTACATTAATATAGAGGCCCTACAGTGTACACAATGCAGCCTCCCGATATTATTCACAATCTCTTGGCCTCGATGTGCTATAAAGAAGGACCATTTAGGACGGTGTTATTCTTCTTCTTGGTTCTTTCGGTAAAGTCACGTAGAAGGGAAATAATAAAATAATAAAACTAAAACAATAAAATACAATTCTCACGACGTTTCGGCCACAACGCAAGCAGCCGTCCTGAGGTGAAGAACAGGGCTGTCGGAAAGACAGCGTCTTATTTTATTATTTTATTATTTCCCTTCTACGTGATTTTACGAAAGAACCAAGAAGATGAATCCCTGCAGTCACGAAAGCTTTCAATCGAGACGGTGTTATTGATTGTCAAATCTGTATGCTTTTTATGATTCCTTCACGTTCAAGATAGGCCCACAGAAGTGGATATCACTTCGCTATTTCTGTGAGATCCCTGCAAGTGACCTTTGGTCTACAGAGTAGGGGGCAGCACTCTCCACCCCGGTGTGCATATGAGAGTAGTTTGTCACATGATGGTCAAACTTTAATCATTCTCACAACTGGAATTTAGTCACATTAAGTGCAGAACCAAATGTAACGAGAATGGGTTGTGTACAAGACTTGTTGGTTATCGGGCTGAGACCATAAACTTACATCAACTTAGTGCACGGAATCACAGCTGGACACTGAGCCAACCAGCTACCTGTGACTCGGTAATGTTCTAACGGTGATGACGCTGTCTTCCAGGTGTGGGATCGGAACGAGAGCGGAGAGTGGAAATGCACGGCAAGCTGGAAGGTACGTGTCTCTGGCTTCCCTGCTGGGAACAGATTAAAATAGGTCACCTCAGCTGCAGGGTCGGGCAGACCTGTAGATGCTCCACGACTTTGTGTCTGCTGCATTGTTATATGCCAACTGTTTGTGTATGTCTATAATCATGTCACTCAGAATGTACCTTATCTCAGCAGATCATGAAAGATAGGCAGTGCACCAGATTTAAATGTTATACTGTATATCTACACGCCCGCATCATTGCTCCCTACATTCACCCCTCGCTGACCAGCATTGTGCAACTCTTCTTATCCCACAAAGCGTGGGGATCCCTTCATCCAGCACTGGATTGGCAAAGGCTATACATTCATTGTATTGTGTTTTTACCATAATCAGGTCTTAATTTTAGTCGGGACTGTCCAGTGTCAGATTTAGTGATACATTAAACCCTGGTCAAAAGCATCCAACATCATCATCATCACTCATTCCCATGAAAGACTCCCAGTTCACCAGAGATTGAGACAATAGTCGGGGAGAAATTAAGTCCTGGCCGTGCTTGTTTGCCCCCAATTTTATCCTAATTGCAAAAGAACAACTGGTCAGCCAGCCTACCTGAGCGATGCCATCTGGCCATATGTATCATCACAAAACCTGCACTCATCTGGTGTGGACCTGCTGCTGTTTGTGAAATCCACTGGGCTAAGTGCAGCAGAAATTGGTTTTTCATCTGTAGCCCTGGTTATCTTGAACAGTCTGTAAACTGAAGTCTGATCAGCTGTGACAATCGGTGCTTTTAAGACCAACCAAAAACATTTATTTTTTCTTTTGTTTAATTCGGTAACATTTTCTTTGCACCATCCGTGTCAGTCTCCGATTTTTGCTGAATGTAGCGCGTTGCAAATTTGGTTTGATTTTTTGATTGGCATTTCACGAGCCGAAGTATCCATTCGGATCTCTCGCAGAGCAAGCAGCCCTAACCATGTGGCAGTTTTAACAGTGCGCGACGCTGTCTCTGACGCCACCACAGACGCACAGCGGCTCGGTGTGGCGCGTCACATGGGCCCATCCCGAGTTTGGGCAGCTCCTCGCCTCGTGCTCGTTCGACCGCACAGCCGTCGTGTGGGAGGAGATCGTCGGGGAGTCCAACGACCGGCAGCGCAGCCAGAGCCATTGGGTGAGTTGGCGGCGGCGGTGGTGGGGGGGAGGGTGGGATCGGAGACTTGGGATAAACTCCAAACCCTACAGACTAATAACAGTCTGACCTCTTGATGGCACAACTGCTGATTGTAAACATCACCAATTGCAAACTGTTAATTGATCTTCCAGGGAAAACTTAATAACCCTCAACCGCTTAAGCCAGGGAAGATGCGGCCACTTGCTTCACAAGCGGAACATGAGGAGCAGCCCAAATTGTGACTGTGCCCACCCAAATCAGACAATCGCCCACATACTGAACTCCTGCCCTGAGAGATCCATTCCCAGTGGCATCACAACCACTCTACCTCACCTGAAGCTTTTGAATGGATTTATAACCTCGACATCAAACTATCACTGCTTCCCAAACCATATGAAGAAGAAGCGGTGGGGTGTGACGGTCGGTTTAAAATTCACAACTGCAGCCAATCGGTGTGACTCCGCACATATTCGCGGATTCGTATCAACTCTTAACACTCTTGACGCGCAATTCTGATATTTTGCGATTCGCGCAACACACGAGAGGACGTCTCCCGAGGACATGGAGTGATAAGAGCAGCTTGTGTGTAAGTGCTGAGAGATGATCAAGGCTTGGGGAGACCTTAACCCATCGGTGGATTGATCATGGCTGATGGTGATCGTAGGAACCATAAACAAATGATATGAAAATGTATTTTTTAGGCCAATAGGGAGCTGCCTCTTGCGTATGTGACAGCCCTTCGCAGAGAGAAGTGGGGCTGGGGAAACAGGAAACCCATGGATTACGGGAAACCTGTGCGTGGGAAACCACAGCGCACGCCATGGCACCTCCACTCGTGTTGTAATTTAAACGCGTGGAGCCCGCAAACACTGTTACATTCTGGCTCGTGGAGGCCCTCATCCATCAGTGGATTGATCATGCTGATGACGATAGGAAGTTTTACAAATGATGCACTAAATGTCCTTTCGGGCAAAGAGAGGTGAACTGCGGCCCAGCAGGCGTGGGAGTTTCCGTGTGGTCTGCTGTGTGGCCAACCATTCATGTAGAGTGGGTCACTTGTTTTGTGTGGATATCGCTTTAATACTGATTATAATGTTACCTTCAAATTTTAAATCCAGTTGATGGCTTCAGAAGATAATGAGTGGGTGTCGCTTGTACCTTCCATAAACACTTGAGACGGGAGTTTATGCCGTGTCCGATTGTTTGCTGGGAGAGAGTTTTATTTTCCATTTCTGGAGAAGGTTACGTAAAGCACTGTTGCTGTTGTTATTTCAACTTTATATTTTGCACAGCTATCCTACTGTTGATACTGGCTTCATTTTGAGTTCCGTACACTAATGTTGAAACCCTAAAACCGTAAGGGTGCTTTACTTCTTCCTCTGATCCTTGGCCATTAACATTTAGAACCCATAGCGTGGATGGTCAGTGGGAGGTCGTTCGAGGCAGCGAGGGTGCAGCAGCGGAGAAGGAGCAACCTCCCCCTTTGCGAGAGCTGAAGCCTGTTGTTTGCCTCAGGTGAAGCGAACCACGCTGGTGGACAGCCGCACCTCCGTGACGGACGTCAAGTTCGCTCCGAAGCACCTGGGTCTGGTACTGGCCTCTTGCTCTGCAGACGGGGTGGTGCGCGTGTACGAGGCGCCCGACGTCATGAACCTCAGCCAGTGGTCGTTGCAGCACGAGATCTCCTGCAAGCTCAGCTGCAGCTGCATCTCCTGGAACCCGTCCAGGTGAGGAGGGGTGGAGGGAGAAGGGGCAGGGTGGGCGGTGGCGGTACCGCGTCCTAGAGTTAACGGGAACCGATTGCTGGGGATTTAACGATCGCCCCCTGCCCGTCTCCCCCTGGCTTGACTGATTCTATGAATTGTCGTGACATGGGGCAGGGGTTTGGCTTGAGAGTGGATTTTCGTTTGTCTCGGTCATACCGATTCCTCACCTATATCGCTCGACTCGGATGGTGTTGTCTGCTTTATACTTTATGGCATCGTGTTTCTCATCTGTGCCGTCTCATTTGTATTGTTCTTCTCGAATGTTCTTTTTTTTTTTAAAGAGAGAGTTGGCCACATGTGCTAGCGGCATGGCCCAAATCAGAAACACTGATCCAAATTATTTAATTGAGAAAACCAATAGCAACATCGCCTGCTACAGGCAGAATAGTGCCCACTCGTAGGGCTGTGTTGCGTTAGCGGCCACTTTGGGCCCCTAGGAGATAACTACAGCGGTGCGTCGGAATGATTGAGACGAGACGCAAGGCACTTGAGTTACCGAGGCATTTTTAAGACATCCTTCGTGTAGCGCTTGATTCTGCTCCCCTGCCCCTCCTCGCCGTGTTTACCTCCGCAGTTTCCGGGGACACCCTCCGATGCTGGCGGTGGCAGCGATGACGGCTCCTCGTCGAGCGGAGGGAAGGTGCAGATCTACGAGTACAGCGAGAACACGAGGCACGTGGCGACGCGGCCAGGGCTCCACGGTGGACCGGGGGGCGGGCGGCAGAGGGGCGGGTCGGGGTGATCGTTCAGTCTGCGCAGTTGAGACAAGAGACCTGCGCGGTTTGAGATGGACGTGGATAATGAGACCGCGCGCTTGTGTACGCGCACGCACGGTCGCATACGCTTCCTGTTGAGGAGCCGGTCAACTGATAACCAGACAGCGAGTGGGGCAGCTACCAACCAAACACAGCGCGAGGGGGCAGCTACCAACAAAACTCGGCAAGTGGGGCACCGCTTTACGGGTAGCAGGGCAGTGGAAACGGGAAGTAGGATTACGGGAAACCTGCGAGTGGTAAACCACAGTGCGTGCCGGTTCATAATTAAAATGCGGAAAGCCCGCAAGGATCGTTACGTTGTAGAGACGTAAAGAGATTGAGGTCGGTTGGGGAGGCCTGCATCCAGCAGTGGATCGTGCATTGCTGATGGTGACGCAATGGAAGTTATCGCGATTTTAAACCACGGCGATGGACAGAGCAGTGGCTAGAACACTGCAGGGAAATGGTGAACGGTCCCAGCGGCCCAAGAGGCCAAGGGCCTAGATCAGTTTGTTCCCATCTCTTTGCTTGTCATGTGCCCCCTGCCAGACATATCAGCAGTTCTGTGCACCCCTATCCGCATGTGCGGTGCTGAAATAATTGACTGATTGGATTTCCACGTAATCAACACCAAAAACATTTTGTTAATACTGTGGTGGAGGGTTACGACACATTTATAAATAACGCGATCTAAACCCAAAAACGTTTATTATGGACTTAATAACAACTAGCTATTCAAAGTAGAATATTTACTCTTGAATGTTTTTTTTAAATACCACTACTGTAGACCATGAAGCAGAGGGGCTAGGCTGAGGTTCACTAGATGTGGAAGCCTGGAGGCATTTTCTGACAGTAATTTCCTGCATAATTTTGTTCGTTTGTCAAATAAACATAGGGATTGACACGATGGAAAGAAGAGAGAGCCCGCGCAAAACATGTGGAAGGCCGAGGCACGGCGTTGCTGCTGACTATCTCCTTGACTACCCACAGTGACCCTACCCCCACGTGACCACTGCCATTACGTGAATTGTCTCGCGTACCCAGGGGCACGTGTACCACAGCGTGAGAGCCACTGAACTACATTTTCTTCATATGGTTGATGTAGAGCAATAGTGTTATTTTAAATTGAGGTGGTACATCTGTTGCTACGGTTTGTGCAGCAGATGCGGTATAGGGGTGGTGCCCAGAATCTTTGTGGATGATGGAAGCTACGGATTTGCCGCGTCGTCCGGTGGTGAGGGATATTTTTGAGATCCTGGAGAATGGGGAGACGCACGTTTCCCACGACTTGCTGGACTTCCCGGAGGGATGTCGCATCGTGGCGACCCTGACCTGTGATGACCTATCAGAGCAGCAGCAGGCGCTTCCCCTTGCTTCCTGTGACTGTGACCGGAACCATCCGTGCTGACGATGCTGCTCTTTTTCTGCACTGACCCTCTCCCCACTCCGCCGTGACCAGGAAGTACATGAAGGTGGAGACGTTGATGATGGTGACGGAGTCCGTGCACGATCTGGCGTTCGCCCCCAACCTCGGCCGCTCGTACCACCTGCTCACGGTCGCGTCACGAGATGTGCGCATCTTCACACTCAAGCCACTACGGTACGAGGCGCAAGGTCACGGCACGGGTGTGGGGCGGGGTCACGGGACGGAGCACGAGATCACGGGATGGCACACCGGCTCGCGGGACGTGATCACGGGCACGAGGTCACTCGGGCTTCGTGGGGTCACAGGGTGGAGTATGGGGTTGTGGGACGGGGCACAAGGTCATGGTGCTGGATCACGGAACGAAGCACAGAGAGACAGGGAGAAATGGTTACAGAGTACATGGGGATGAGTCCTAGACCTTTGAGACAGGACAGTGGAGGAAGGATAGGATAGTGGGGGAGACAACAGAGAGACAGGACAGTGGGAGACAGGACATAGGAAGAGGGGACAGTGGGAGGCTGGGCAGCGGGGGAGGTGGGCAGCGGGGGAGGTGGGGGTCGCGAGGCTGACGTAATTTATGTTCCATGCAGCTCGTTGTGCATCGGTCACCGACAGCCGCTGCTGCCGGAGACACATTTAGACGCCGCTTCTGGGAACTCGTTAGCGATGCGCGGCATGTCTGATGTTTACTAATGTTCCTGTGCTTGTGTTCGGGTCGACAAGGCCTCACGACCCCGCACTGTTTACTCGAATCAGTTGAGGTTTATTTACTGGAAACGCCACTCTCGAACTATACTGGGAAATTTGAATTAATAGTTTTGAAAACTGGGAAATGCCCACAAGGGTCCTGCTTCTGCGATGGCATGTTTGACAAATCCCATTCGTTTGGCTTCATGTGGGAGGAAACAAATCCAGGAGAAAACTCAACACGCATACTTATGAGGGGGGTCATACTAAAAGCTCCGCACAGATGGATTCAAGAACTCGCTTGCTACACTGCCATCTTCTCGCAGCCCAGCAAGCGGGTATTGGCAGTTTGGCAAATTTGCGTGTGATCCGTCAACCCTTGCCTTTCAAGTGCTGGGTCACAGGTGTGCGTCAACATGCCCGGTTCGAGAAGCGGAATGGGCCGGTTCGCACCTTTGGCGTTAGGTTGCTTATGTTTGATTATGTTTGTTTTTGGGTTGAAACGTCCGTATCGCTGCGGTTGATCACTTTGGGCAGGACCCTCTGGACAGAGAGTGTTGAGACTCGGCGGGGCTCTCCCGAGCAAGCGAACCGAGTTGGCACGTCACGTGCCACGAGCCATGTTGTCAAGATGCGAATCGGGAGTCCGGTTGCGTAAAACCCAAAACGCCATCGGCCAGGGTTGCCAAACCTCCGGTCCCGGAGACCGGCCACGTTTCCCAACCGCCCTCCTTAAAACACGAGTTACGTCCTTACACACCGCACCCGCCTGATGATTGCTTAAATGTGTCTCCACGCGACAAGAGAGTGTTGATTTTCATTACGAGATGCGACGTGTGCATCGTGAGCCGATAGCTACTACTGTCGTCGGTGTCTCGGTTCATATGCCCATCTAAAAAGCGGTCGTCAGAAAATTTTTTCAAATGTCATTCTCATCAGGGCCCATGGTGTTAAGTGCAGTCTCCAAGTCTGATTGGCTTTTCTATGTATGTGCTATAAAGAACGGCGATTGCACGAAAGTGTGCCTTTATTTATTTCTTTTCAAGGACATAGTATTTTTTCGAAAGTGCGTTTTTGTTAAGTGGGCAGGATTGAGAAATCATTTTTAAATCGTCGATGGAGGGATGAGTCGTTGGACGGAGAGATGGATTGTTGAGTGGAGGGATGGGTCATTGGGTGGAGGGATGGATCGTCGGATGGGGAGGGATGGATCGTCGGATGGGGAGGGATGGATCGTCGGATGGATGGATTGTTGGGTAGATGGATGGATCGTTTGGTGGATGGTTTGGCTCCGCAGGCGAGAGAACAGCGCGGCGGGCGGCGTGAGCAAGTTCGAGATTCGCTCCGCGGCGCAGTTTGAAGACCACAACTCGCAGGTGTGGCGCGTGAGCTGGAACATCACGGGCACCGTGCTGGCATCCTCCGGCGACGACGGCTGCGTGCGGCTCTGGAAGGGTGAGTGGCGCCGGAGCGGTGCGGTGCGGCTCGGGTTGCTGCTCCTAAGGCATCGTAAAAAGAATAAGAATGGGAAATTGAGTGGTGGAAATTATTGTAAATATTATTATTCTAAAGTCCCGGGGAGACTTGCAGAATTCCCAGAACAGCATAAAAAGAGGGGACATCCGGGGAAAACCAGGACAGGTGGCAACCTTTGCTTTTGTGTGTCTGTGTATCAGAAAAAACGCAATAGCGAGGAACTGCGAACCCAAATCCCGACTTTAATTTGCAGCCACAGCTAACATCAGTAGTTACTTACTGAACCGGTCCATGGATATACAGGGGTTGACGCAGCCTTAAATCAGTACCTGGTGCGGTAGTATATAAACATCACCACTGGGGAGACAAAGCTGGCCGGGCGTGGTGCTGGCCCACACCACGTTTGCTGTACCAGCCTTAATATCGTCCTCGCCAACAGCAATTGCCCACAAAGCTGTAATGCTGCACGGGGGATCGTTGCTTGTCCCTGTTGACGTGAGCGCGTGTCTCTGTGCGCGAGTGAGTGAGTGAGTGCCTGCTCACCGTGTGCCCAAGCAGCTTCTGGTTTGTCCGGATAGAGGTGGAGGCTAAACGGACGCGGGCTGGAGAGGAGACTGAGCCGAATGTGTTTCATGTTAACGCTCAATGCAGCGTTACGCCCCCTAATTCCCTCCTCTCCCCCGTCTCTCGCTATCCCACGCAGCCAATTACTTGGGCAACTGGAAGTGCATCGCGGTGCTCAAGGGAGACGGGAGCCCGTGCCCGGCGCCGCGGGCCTCACCGGCGGCGCTCAGCTGCCCGCCCTGGCGGGGGCCGGGTTCCCCGGGGTGCGGCCGCGGGGACGCCGGGCGGTGGAGTCAACGGGGCGGCCGTCGTGAGGTGAGACCTGGGGGGAGTGAACTTGGTAGCCGCTCGAGGTGCACGCCTTCACCGGATTGGTTAAGCGTAGTGAACTCTGGACTTGACTCTTCGCTGACCTCAAAGCGTGGCAAATTCGCCGATTCGTGAGGGCAGAGAATCGTTACTGCTCGGGTATGTGTGTGCCCGTTCGTGGTGGTGCGTGTGTCTTTGTCCATGTCTACTCAACCTTAAATGAGTACCTGGTGCGGTGTGCAAATATTAACTCTGGGGAGACAAAGGTGGCTGGGCGTGGTGCTGGCCACACTGCCCCCTTGTGTGTTGTTCCGGCCTTCATAGGTACTTGCTAACAGCACTTGCTCCAGCAGTCTGTTAAGGCTACACGGGGGATCTTTGTCTGTGTGTATATCCATGTCTGCATGGGATGGTGCTCGTGTCTGACAGTGTGCTCGTGTTACCACGAGTTGGTTTGTATGTGGCCGTGTGTCACAGTGTGTGTACGTGTGACACACGGTGGCCTTAAACTCGTGTGACCCAACAAATATTTTGTGGAAGTCATCGAGTCTGGCCTCGGTCAGAGAGCGAACGGCCGCAAACTGACATGGCTGCGCTACTCATCGCGTCCTTGCGTAACAACTCTGTTTAACCAATGGAGCAGCATGCGGTGCGTCGCGTGCAGGAGAGCGAACGGGAGAGTGAGCGCGTGCAAGGCGTCGTGTGTGGGAGAGCGAGCGAGCTGCGGATCGCCCGTGTGTGACTGTGACGACTGTTGTGCACTAACAGCTAACAAGACCTCCTCCTGCCCGAGCCGTTTGCCCAACTACTCTGAGCGCCTGCGGGACCGAGCACCGCCCCTAACAAAACAACCGGAGCCCTGACCCCCCCCTCAACCCCAACACTGACCCTGCCCCCACGGAGGGAGCAGCTCTGTCTCATAACCCCCCACCCCTCTCCCAACCCCCCCCCCCCACCCGGGCAACTCTGACTCAACAATTGACTCAACAATTGACTCATCCCAAGCACCGCTCTTGTCAAGGGGGCCGGATAAAATCCGTGGGAACAAACACGTAGCTGGCGTCTCGCCCAGGAGTTAGGTGCACCGGTTTGCTCTCCGGGTAAACAAAAAACATTTCACGGTGGTAGTCGATCGGGCACGGGGAACACCGTGGCAGTGTCCCCTTCGTTGGCCTCGGGAAGGCTTCTCGCTAGGCCTCTCCCCGGCCGCCCGCCCGCCATCCCGCTGGCGCCGGTGGATCATCAGCGGAGAGGGGACGGCAGCGGTTGATGACCAGAGACTCCGTCCTCGTGTTGTGTACGCAACTCTGCTCCTCCGCTCAGACTTCATCTCTTGTAAAAACATCATCACTGTCATCATCGTCGTCATCATTATCGTCGTAATTTTAAGTTGTCCGTTAAGGGATGTTACGATTGACTCGCACTATCTTTCTTGAATGTACTTATTAAAGACAAAATCAAATAAAAGTTGCCCATTGTGCACCTTTAAATTATATTCTGAATGCGTAGTGTTTGCCGACATCACCGCACCCCCACACACGTAGTGCGTCAAGCACCACGCAAGCGTGGGTCCGCGCGCGATTCCCTGCAACAGTTTACAAGTCCAACGCTGCTGGGAAACGCAAGCCCTGGGGGTGGAGGTCCTTGGACGAGGACTGTGGAGGAGGTTCTGGTCGAAGTGGATGTGGAGGAGGTTTTGAGCTGGGCAGGTTAGAGGGAGGGTCCGGGCCGGGAGTGGAGGAGGTGCCGAGACTTGCCGTGTGGATTTTACCCGGCCCCGTGTCCCCCAACGCTCGTGCTGCTGCTGACGTCGCTGTGTCCGCCCCCTGCCTGAGCTTGCCGTGCATGCTTCCCGTGCGTGCGCGTTCCCGTGTCGCCCCCGTACGTCGCGCGTCGTCTGCCGCCTGTTGTCGTGCCGACGGGCGCTAACGCACGCACATGTGCTGCTTTGTTTGGCTGCATGCTGTCCCACAGGAGCGGGATCGTGAGATCGCCCTTTTCCCCTCCCAACACCGCCAGCCCCTGCCTAAGAGCGAGCGCAACCTCGTGTATTACTAACGAGGTCGCCCACCCCCCTCACAGCTCTCCTCCTCACACCGCCCTCCGCGCAATCTCTGGCCACACTCCAGATTCACACGGGCACCGCACGCGTGCGCACCCCGTGCGGGCGGCACCAGCGTCTTACCTCCATGCAGAACCCCGTCTCCCAGAGGCTGGCACTAGGATAACCGCGGGCACCGATTGGCTGATAGAGGGATCGCTGGGGAAATCTTCAGTTGGCGCCAACTCCTCCGGTGCCGGACGCCGACGGTTCCCGAAGATGTGTCGATAGTCCCGGCGAAGGGGACGGCAGGAGGTGTAGTTGTGTGGGGGGCACCCGTGGGGATCACTACAGGGCCGGGGGGGGGGGCGGGAGGTGGAAGAGGAGACGGTGCAAATAGAAAGAGGCTGGGGTCAGAGGTTAGGCCATCGTGACATTTTTTTTGTTCGGGAGTTTGCATTTTCCGACTGTTGTTTTGGTGACTGCCTAAAACTGCTGTTACAGTATTGACAAATATACTGTGAAACCTCACGTGTCAATGTAGTCTTTGGAGCAAATTAGTGAGCACCTATGCAATCCAGCATATGCGATGTTTCCAGCACCACACCCGGCCATTGCTGATGCTTTTACCTCGCATGAGCTATTCATTTCGGGTGTAGTCGACATAGGGTGGCCCAGGACTGGTTTATATGACAGTCACCGGCATTGGCCGGGAGTGGGAATCCAACTCGGATAACTGGGTTCTTGGCGCACCGTGCGAACCGGCACACTACTGCTCTGCTCAGGCACGCGCACGCACACCACACACGTACGCGTTAACTTGCACGCACTCTCCACGCGTACGCGTTCATGCACAGTCCGCTCGTGTTCGCCCCTCGCCGCACGTGTGGTGCCGCCCCCACGCGAGGGAGTGGAGTAAATTGTAATGAAGAGATAGGGACGTGAAATTCGCGGTTGGCTTGTGACGAGAACAATCTAAAACCTAACAATATAAAACCTTAAGAAAATAATATTTTGGGGCCCACAAAGCAGGGGATTTCCATTTTACCATTTGTCCACCACAAGTTTGTCTCCGACAACGACATGCTCGGTGCTGTGTGTGTGTGCGCGGTGCCCGTGTGTGTGTGTGCGCTGCCTGTGCACTCTGCGTGCTTCCCCTGTGCTCTGCTCCTGCATTCTCTGCCCCATGCCCCCTCTTCCCGCCCTCCTCTGCTGCCGACCCAGGTTCTTCCTGCCGCCCTGGGGGAGCTGCCCCCCAGCGCCAGCTCTCGCTCCAGCTCCGTGCCACTCCCTCCAGGCCCCCCCCCTCGCTCTCCGCGCTCCACGACCGATACCTTTCCACCGCCTGGCGCCCGCAAAACCCGGCCGAATGACGCCTGTAGCCCTGTCGCTCGTCCCCTATTCGCCCACTCCCCCCACCCACTCGCCCGCTCACTCATCCTCCCACTCACTCATCCTCATGCTCCCCTGCTCACTCGTCCTATTCACCTATTCGCTCATCCCCTACTCTCTCACTCATCGTCCCGCTCACCATTCTCCGACTCGTCCACTTAATCATCCTACCACTCGCCCGCTTGTCCTCGCCTTCCCGCCGCTGATGATGCCTGCTGTGCTTGCTGCACGCTTGTCCCGCGGGTTCCTCCTTGTGGCCACGGATCCCAGGGAGGGGTGGGGGGGTGGGTGGGGGGGGTGGTGGGTGAGTGGGGGAGTGTGGGTGGGTGGGGGGTGGAGCTGCCACGGTGCGCACGACGTCCACAGCTCTCCCACGCTTGTCTGGGTCTTACCGCGTGGTCTTCGGCACCATGTCTGACGTTCTTAAAGAAGCTTCCAGCATGTGGAGCGAAACGTCGAACCAGGTGCTGAACAACGCGCGGTGGGACTCTGGAGAGGCGTGGGAGAGCTGTCCGGCTCACCCGTGGAAACCTGCGCAGTTGCGCAATAGTCCGGCGTCCCTCATTCGCAGACAATCTTCTGATGCATTCACAGACGTCGTGCTCGTTGTCATAACATTCAATCTGAGGTGGCCATGAGATAACTGTTATTCCCGTGTATGCATGGGCTTTCTCCAGGTTAGATTATTATTATTCAGTCGCTTATGAGATAAAACTATTTCACTTTTGTATCTGGGAAATCCTCACAGTCCCACGACTCTTTCCAGGAGGGTCCTGCCACTGTGATCCCGTGACCTCACGGGATCTTTAACGTCCACTTGTGAGTGGAGCGAGGCGGTGCACGGTTGTGTTTCCCGTCCATACCGCGGTATTAAATGGGGGCGGCCAACTGTGACCTGCGAGGAGTGGAGAGCGTGCCACTTTTAGGCCACGTCGCCACCGCTCCCCGCATGAAGCCAAAATCTCATCAGTGGAATTTGTCCAAAGATCCCAACGTGTCGGCACCCTCCTGACAAGTGTTGAGACTTGGCGAAGCCTTCCTGGATAAATGACGGCGTCGTCATTGTAATTGTGCGTTAAAGTAGTGTTAGCGTTCTTTTGATTCCTAAAATTAATTCGTAAGTTTGAGGTTCAATGTCGCTCCACGGGAAACTCTTGAGGTTCACGTTTGCAGGTTGAGCGACGCGTCAGCGGTTGGTCCATATCGACCTCGCGCGCACGGTAAACGCGGGGATCACGCGTGCTCAGAATTGACACTTTTGCTTCATACGTATTGCAAGTATTTTAGTCGCCTGACCCCTAAACCACTAGTGGCTGCTATGTTCACAATGATAAAGAAAATATTTTTTTTATGTAATCGTGACCATGCATCTATCGTTGACGAGGCATCAAATCGCCCCGAGCTCGCAACCATCAGCCAAACCACACTGCACACAACCACACTTCACACAACAAACCCACAGCACACAAAACACCACATCGTGACTTTATGGGTGACAACTTCCCAATGATTCCCCCTTCCCTCGAGCTCCCTCACGAGCTGGACAGTAGCGGGCAGCAGTCAACAGCAGGGGGCAGGACACGACAGTAGCGGGCAGCAGGCGACAGCAGGGGCAGCAGCCAACAGCAGGGGCAGCAGCCAACAGCAGGAGGCAGCAGCCAACAGCAGGGGGCAGCAGTCAACAGCAGGGGCAGGACACGACAGTAGCGGGCAGCAGCCAACAGCAGGAGGCAGCAGTCAACAGCAGGGGCAGCAGTCAACAGCAGGGGGCAGGACAGGACACGAAAGTAGCGGGCAGCAGTCAACAGTAGCGAGCAGCAGCCAACAGCAGGGGGCAGCAGCCAACAGCAGGGGGCAGGACACGAAAGTAGCGGGCAGCAGTCAACAGCAGGGGGCAGCAGCCAACAGCAGGGGGCAGGACAGGACACGACAGTAGCGGGCAGCAGCCAACAGCAGGGGCAGCAGCCAACAGCAGGGGGCAGCAGCCAACAGCAGGGGGCAGCAGTCAACAGCAGGGGGCAGCAGCCAACAGCATGGGGCAGCAGTCAACAGCAGGGGCAGCAGCCAACAGCAGGGGGCAGGACAGGACACGACAGTAGCGGGCAGCAGCCAACAGCAGGGGCAGCAGCCAACAGCAGGGGGCAGCAGCCAACCGCAGGGGCAGCAGTCAACAGCAGGGGCAGCAGCCAACAGCATGGGCAGCAGTCAACAGCAGGGGGCAGCAGCCAACAGCAGGGGGCAGCAGTCAACAGCAGGGGCAGCAGCCAACAGCAGAGGGCAGCAGTCAACAGCAGGGGGCAGCAGCCAACAGCAGAGGGCAGCAGTCAACAGCAGGGGCAGCAGCCAACAGCATGGGCAGGACACGACAGTAGCGGGCAGCAGTCAACAGCATGGGGCAGCAGCCAACAGCATGGGGCAGCAGCCAACAGCAGGGGGCAGCAGCCAACAGCATGGGGCAGCAGCCAACAGCAGGGGGCAGCAGCCAACAGCAGAGGGCAGCAGTCAACAGCAGGGGCAGCAGCCAACAGCAGAGGGCAGCAGTCAACAGCAGGGGCAGCAGCCAACAGCATGGGGCAGGACACGACAGTAGCGGGCAGCAGTCAACAGCAGGGGGCAGCAGTCAACAGCAGAGGGCAGCAGCCAACAGCATGGGCAGGACACGATAGTAGCGGGCAGCAGTCAACAGCAGGGGGCAGCAGCCAACAGCAGGGGCAGCAGCCAACAGCATGGGCAGGACACGACAGTAGCGGGCAGCAGTCAACAGCAGGGGCAGCAGTCAACAGCATGGGGCAGGATACGACAGTAGCGGGCAGCAGTCAACAGCAGGGGGCAGCAGCCAACAGCATGGGGCAGGACACGACAGTAGCGGGCAGCAGTCAACAGCAGGGGCAGCAGCCAACAGCATGGGGCAGGACACGACAGTAGCGGGCAGCAGTCAACAGCAGGGGGCAGCAGCCAACAGCAAAGGGCAGCAGTCAACAGCAGGGGCAGCAGCCAACAGCAGGGGGCAGCAGCCAACAGCATGGGGCAGGACACGACAGTAGCGGGCAGCAGTCAACAGCAGGGGCAGCAGCCAACAGCAAAGGGCAGCAGTCAACAGCAGGGGGCAGCAGCCAACAGCAGGGGGCAGCAGCCAACAGCATGGGTCAGGACACAACAGTAGCGGGCAGCAGTCGGCGTCAGGTAAGTTTGGCCACGAGTCACCATGGGCCAAGTAGACGTCAACCACGCCATGCTCTCTCCACTGCTGTAGGAAGGCTTCGCCGCCGCGCGTGTGGCTCCGTGAGCGGGCGGACCTCTTGTGTGTGTGGGGTGGCGACTTCTCTCCGCCTGTGCCCAAATGCGCCACGAGGCGCATCCGTCCTTGGCGGCTGTCGTCTTCTCCGGCCCGACTCGTGGTGTCCCGCCTTGTCGAGACGGCTCGGCGGGAGTGCAGTGGCAGCCGTCCCGCCGGGCAGTGGCGAATCGAATGGATGACGAAACGACGTTTCAGGGAGCCCTCCACGCGTGGAGCAGCGCAAACCCCGCACGGCAGCCGACGGCGGCTTTCTGTCCGTGCGTGTCGCGTCACGGGGTTTGGTCACACCAATAGAACCAGCAGATTCTTGTTTTTTTCCCCGAGTTCTGTAGTAAACAAACAAAACCTCAGTATTTCAAGATCCGCAATGCACTGTGGTGGTGAATACGAGGGTGGATTTTTAATAAATAAATAAAAAACGTCACGAAGCGGGCTGCGCTTTGTGGTCCGCGTGAACTCCGCCACTCGAGGGCGCTTTCCATCCACGACGATGCACCACGATGCACACACTTCTTTTTATTTTAGTTGGACTCGTGTATGTTCGTTGTAGAACCTTTTCTTATTCAGAATATACGGACAGGTATATGCCACCAAGAGTCGCCACCTGCCAGGTGCCAACATCAATGTGATGCATCCTGGCGAAGTCGATTCTCTCATGACGAGAGCGGCAGAGAGTTGTGTGGCCGCGTGCGTGCCGGGTGCCGCCAGGTGATTGTGGATACTGAGAGGCCACAAGACCCGGGACGTTTCATGCCCGGGACGACTCGGGAGATTCCCCGAGATGGCCTCCAGGTCGCACAGCGAGAGGGCAATCCTGGGGAAACCGTGACGGGTGGCAACCCGATCGTTGCCACGTCAGTCGCAACTGCCCGGTGAGATTCCGAGTCGGGGCTTCTCATGGCTCGCCACTCGCTGGAGAGACGGATGAGCTGCGTGCGGTGCGCGCGGTTAGACCAGGGGGGGGGGGNCTGGCTAGTCATGGTGGGGTCAGTGTCATGGTGGGTCAGTCAAGGAGGCTTCGTGTCCTTGCCGTGTCCCAGTGACGGGAGGCGGCAGCAGAGGCCGCCGCAGCCTCCTCGAGCCGCCGTGGCTGCTGTGAGCTCGCACAGTACTGCGGGTGAGGAGCAGCAGCAGCAGGAGCCGCAGCAGCAGCAGGAGCAGCAGGAGGAGGAGCGCCGAGATGGGAGATGACGAGAAGAGGAGGCGGCGCGAGCAGGACATGAAGGGCGGAGCTGCGAGAGGGGGGAGGAGAGTCCGCGACTTCCACTCCTCTCGTTGGACACAACACATTGCAACAACAACAACAACTTGTGTGTTTAACTCTCCAGTTCTGTTGTTATTGTCGTTGTGGGGAGGAGGGGGGCCGCATTGGTGCTGGTGAGGTCAGACCGAGACGGACGTTGGAGTGGATACCATAAGTGGTCGACCGAACGGATGAGCCAAATCCGTGCTGTGGGAGTTGCACCACGAGGCGGGGAAGATCGGCTGTGGGATCTGGCAGAAGGAAGGCAGCGATGGCGAGTGGTGGGTGGTGGCCCTGCTGAACCGTTGTGCCTTTAACGGTCGTGGTTGATTTTTTTGACTTTTACCGATTTCTCTGAATAATAAAATTAAAATCACGATTTTCCGTGGTTTAAAAAAAATAGTGATGCGGGTATGTTTTAAATGTAACGTGTGTGTAAGGCAACACGTGTGTGTGTAAGGTAACACGTGTGTGTGTAAGGCAGCACGTGTGTGTGTGTGTGTAAGGCAACGTGTGTGTGTGTAAGGCAACACGTGTGTGTGTGTGTGTAAGGTAACACGTGTGTGTGTAAGGCAGCACGTGTGTGTGTAAGGCAGCACGTGTGTGTGTAAGGTAACACGTGTGTGTATGTAAGGCAACACGTGTGTGGAATGTTCTAATTGACAGACGCACATGTGCATTACCGAGTTGGTATTCAACCACAGAACGCATTCGTCAACAACACTCGTGTGTGGCCTTAACCAGAACAAGTATAGAACGACGTTTCGGGCAATGGCCCTTCAATGGCACCTTCGATGAGCACGGTTGGCTACGTACGGTGTGGAAGAAGTTCAACCTACGTACAGAGAGAGGCAGAGTGAATAATAACGGTTGCGTTCCGCACTTGCTTACAGCATGGGGCCTGCTGACAATTACATTGTTAACGTTTTCTGATTACCACTTTATAAATAGGCAGACGAATAGCGATTAGTAGCTGTTGAGTAACCAGACATCTCCTACCGCACACGGTCCTCATTTAAAGGCCGAGTCGACACATGTACACGCGCACAAAGACACCACCAACACGTGCACACACGCGCACGTGTTCACACACGCGCGCGTTTCATGGATCCGCCCCCGGGCTTTGCGGTCCGGGCGAGACAGATGCTGGCATTAGGGCCACTACCCATCACCATCACCCCATCACCATCATCACCACCATCGACATTACCTTCATCCAAGGCCGTAATTACAATATATATTGGGGACGACGACACACATCCCCCCCCCCCCAATATTCAAATATGCTCAAAATGCCCCCCCCCCCCCAATATATTGCTATTAAAAATAATAAAAACAACAATTTGCTACAACTTGGCCACAATATATTTATGTAAATCAATGCATAGATTTATTTTTTATGATTGTGGTTATGGTTGTACTTTATGAATCCCTAATCTCTGCCATTACATACAGTGGAACAAAAATGGTAAAAATGTAAAAACAGAGCAATGTAATACAATACACTATTAGACATTATTGTACAAAATTAAATAAAAAGTTAATCCCATGTGTTAATGACTTTTTAAAATATTTTAGGCAGGAATGAGTTTTCAAATTTTGATATTTTTCTGGGTTGGGACCCCAGACACCCTGGAAGATTTGGTCCCCCCAATGTTGACTCCATGGCTACGGCCTTGTCTTCATCCCATCATCACCATCACTCCACCGCTATCACCATCATCACCATCGCCTCCATGACCCCATTGCTATCACCATCACTACCGACATCACCACACTCACCCTGGTCATGGTTTGTGTCGGCATCGCGACTCGAACCCCAACCCCCACTACCCTTTACACCATCATCATTAGTATCATCACCATCATCATCAGTACCATCACCACCATCATCATCATCAGTATCATGATCACCACCATCATTATCAGTATCATCACGACCATCATCAGTATCATCACGACCATCATCACGACTATCAAATAGAAAAGTCCCCCTCGTAGTCTTAAGATACTGTTAGGACAAGTGCTGTTAGCGAGCAGCACCTATGAAGGCCGGCACGGCATGGCACACGAGCGAAGAGGGAGGGGGCAGCAACACACCCAGCCGCCTTCGTCTCCCCAGTGGCGATGTTTACACTGCACCAGGTACTCACTTGAGGCTGAGTCGACCTAGGGGTGGCCCCGCTACGCCAGCACTCCCCACCATCACTACCACCACCACCATCATCACCACCATCATCATCACTACCATCACCACCATAATTACGACTCCCACCATCATCACTACCATCATCATCACCCCCACCATCATCACTACCATCATCATCATCACCCCCACCATCGTCACTACCACCACCACCATCATCACGACCCCATCATCACGACCCCCACCATCATCACCCCACCATCATCACTACCCCATCATCACGACCCCACCATCATCACTACCATCATCATCACTAACAAAGACATCGATTTCCCCTACAGTAGTGAGCACCCTGTTTCGGTAATAGCTGTTAGCGAGCACCTATTAATACCACCACCATCACCACCACCATCGGCAGCAGCCCCCTCGCCGCCACCCCCCCCCGCAAGCAAGGGGCGGGCTGGGCGGCACAAATGGCACCTCCACCCTGGGGCCACGCGGCGGCGCGGTCATGGAGCGGGTGGGGGGAGGGTGGAGGAGGGGGAACAGGGGGGGCGAGCACGGGGATCAAGGGTGGTGGAGGGGGAGGGAGTCACGGGAGGGATCAGGGTCGGTAGGTTGCACACCGGAGCACCACCGCACCGAATCGGATATACAAAGATAAAGATCCCCATATCGCCTCACCGGACTGTTGGGCCAAGTGCTGTGAGCGAGCACCTACGAAGGCCGGCACACGGCGGGTGGGTGGTCAGCACCACGCCCGGTCGCCTTTGTCTCCCCAGTGCTCATGTTGACGACATGTCGCACACGTGCGCGCACAGGTAGCCCAGAGGTACTCATTTACGTCTGAGTCGACCTAGGGGAAGCCCAGGATCGGTTTAAATATCTGCTATTGGTCGTGAGCGGGAATCGAACTCGGGTGTCCGGGTCGCAGTGCAGTGCGCTAACAACTGCACCACCGCTCGCACGCCCTGCGGAACGGGGAGTGGGGGGGNAGAAATCCACGCGTACGCAAAGAGGCGGTCGAGACGGGAATGGAACTGAGTCGTGATCGCCAGGTGGACTCACAGGGACGAGAGGATCCAGGGAGATCACCAGGTGGACTCACAGGGACGAGAGGATCCAGGGAGATCACCAGGTGGACTCAGGACGAGAGGATCCAGGGAGATCACCAGGTGGACTCAGGGACGAGAGGATCCAGGGGAGATCACCAGGTGGACTCACAGGGACGAGAGGATCCAGGGAGATCACCAGGTGGACTCACAAGGACGAGAGGATCCAGGGGAGATCACCAGGTGGACTCACAGGGACGAGATGATCCAGGGGAGATCATCAGATGGACTCACAGGGACGAGATGATCCAGGGGAGATCATCAGATGGACTCACATGGACGAGAGGATCCAGGGAGATCGCCAGGTGGACTCACAGGGACGAGAGGATCCAGGGGAGATCACTAGGTGGACTCACAAGGACGAGAGGATCCAGGGAGATCGTCAGGTGGACTCACAGGGACGAGAGGATCCAGGGGATCACCAGGGACTCACAGGGACGAGAGGATCCAGGGAGATCACAGGTGGACTCAGGGACGAGAGGATCCAGGGGAGATCACCAGGTGGACTCACAGGGACGAGAGGATCCAGGGGAGATCACCAGGTGGACTCACAGGGACGAGATGATCCAGGGGAGATCATCAGATGGACTCACATGGACGAGAGGATCCAGGGAAGATCGCCAGGTGGACTCACAGGGACGAGAGGATCCAGGGAGATCACTAGGTGGACTCACAAGGACGAGAGGATCCAGGGGAGATCGTCAGGTGGACTCACAGGGACGAGAGGATCCAGGGAGATCACCAGGTGGACTCACAGGGACGAGAGGATCCAGGGGAGATCGCCAGGTGGACTCACAGGGACGAGAGGATCCAGGGAGATCACCAGGTGGACTCACAGGGACGAGAGGATCCAGGGGAGATCGCCAGGTGGACTCACAGGACGAGAGGATCCAGGGAGATCACCAGGTGGACTCACAAGGACGAGAGGATCCAGGGGAGATCACCAGGTGGACTCACAGGACGAGAGGATCCAGGGGTGATCGCCAGGGGTGCAGGGATGGAGTGTGGGTGGCATGGTCCCTGCCTCAGGGCGCTTCGCCCGGGCCGGCACTCTCAGCTGTCAGATGTTGACGATGCCCGCTCGAGCGGCTTGCTGACCCACCAGGAATCCATCTGTGTGGAGTTTTGAGTGTCACCCCCCCCCNGCCCTCTCGTGGGTTCCACAGGACCATTTCACCCGGAGAGAGTGGTGGTCCAGTCGTGAGCGCATTGTCCTATGGACCAGTGAGACCTTGGTTTGAGTCCTGCTCACAGCGAACGTCAGTGGCGAGTGGTGATATTTGAGCCGATTCCGGACCAGAAGTATGGTCAAGGACCGCCCGTGAGCGAGGGGAGGCGCTCATCCAGCAGATGATTGACCAAGGTGCTGTGAAAATCATAATTATGATTTGTGTAATGACAGGGAACCCCGGTAAAGCCTTACAAGACTGCTGGGCGAGCGACGTTCGGATGCACCTATCTATGAAGGCAGATACGGCACACAAAGAGGGTTGGTGGCCAGCACCACGCCCGGCCGCCTTTGTATACCAAGTGACGATGTTTACACACCGCGCCAGGTACTCATTTGAGGCTGAGTTGGCCTAGGGAGGCCCAGGACCGGTTCAGATAATCGCTACCAATGTTGTTGGTGGCTGTGTGCGGGAGGGAATCGAACTCTCGGGTGGTCGGGTTCGTAGCGCACGAACCGCTCCACTGCCGCTCCCCACGTGACTTCTGCAGACGGCGACGCAGCCATGCGGGCGGAGACCCCCCCCCCCCCGAGTCGCTTGCTCCCCCATCAGCGAGCACCGCTCAAGACCCCCCCCCCCAGTCGCTTGCTCCCCATCAGCGAGCACCGCTTCAAGACCCCCCCCCCCAGTCGCTTGCTCCCCCATCAGCGAGCACCGCTCAAGACCCCCCCCCCGAGTCGCTTGCTCGCCCATCAGCGAGCACCGCTCAAGACCCCCCCCCGAGTCGCTTGCTCACCCATCAGCGAGCACCGCTCAAGACCCCCCCCCCGAGTCGCTTGCTCGCCCATCAGCGAGCACCGCTTCAAGACCCCCCCCCCCAGTCGCTTGCTCGCCCATCAGCGAGCACCGCTCAAGACCCCCCCCAGTCGCCTGCTCCCCCATCAGCGAGCACCGCTCAAGACCCCCCCCCGAGTCGCTTGCTCGCCCATCAGCGAGCACCGCTTCAAGACCCCCCCCCCCCCAGTCGCTTGCTCCCCCATCAGCGAGCACCGCTTCAAGACCCCCCCCAGTCGCTTGCTCCCCCATCAGCGAGCACCGCTTCAAGACCCCCCCCCCCCCCAGTCGCCTGCTCCCCCATCAGCGAGCACCGCTTCAAGACCCCCCCCCAGTCGCTTGCTCCCCATCAGCGAGCACCGCTTCAAGACCCCCCCCCCCCCAGTCGCTTGCTCCCCATCAGCGAGCACCGCTTCAAGACCCCCCCCCAGTCGCTTGCTCCCCCATCAGCGAGCACCGCTTCAAGACCCCCCCCGAGTCGCCTGCTCCCCCATCAGCGAGCACCGCTTCAAGACCCCCCCCCAGTCGCTTGCTCCCCCATCAGCGAGCACCGCTTCAAGACCCCCCCCCAGTCGCCTGCTCCCCCATCAGCGAGCACCGCTTCAAGACCCCCCCCAGTCGCCTGCTCCCCCATCAGCGAGCACCGCTTCAAGACCCCCCCCCAGTCGCCTGCTCCCCCATCAGCGAGCACCGCTTCAAGACCCCCCCCCCAGTCGCCTGCTCCCCCATCAGCGAGCACCGCTTCAGACCCCCCCCCAGTCGCCTGCTCCCCCATCAGCGAGCACCGCTTCAAGACCCCCCCCAGTCGCCTGCTCCCCCATCAGCGAGCACCACTCAAGACCCCCCCCCGAGTCTCCTGCACCGCTCAAGAGAGGCGGTCACGAACTCGCAGCTGCAGAAAAAATTCTGCACCACGACAAGACGTGGCGGCGTTACCGCAAGGCTGGTGCCAAGCTAGGTGCACTTCGAGTTATGTCTAGGGGCGGGGGGGTGTAAGGGAGGGGCCGGATTAGCGAGGTTATTTATTTATTTAGCGAAGCTGCCACAACGGAGGTATAATTATTTATTTACTTGATGCATCGCCCCGGCCAAGCGAGATGGACAACGCGCATGCGCAACACGGAGCCCCCCCCCCCCCAGGGAGAGGAGATGGGGGAGGGGGTGGTGATGGTGGTGGTGATGGTGGTGGAGGAGGAGGGATGATAGTGGCGATGAAGGAGGGTTAGTGGAGGACTGATGGGGGATGGAGAGCCCCGGGGTGATGGAAGGAGGGAATGTGTCACGATTAATCGAATCGCGACTGTTATCATCTGTTGTCAATCCCCAGACGTTGTGTGTCATGGGGTCGCGTGACACTTTGTAGCCGCTAGAGGCCGCTGTGGTAGCCGCAATAAATCGAATCGTGAAACTTCATCTGACGACGGGGGGGGGGGGGGNCAAATCCTGACCCCCCCCCCNTTACCTCCACTCACTCTACCAATCCCTGCCCGGGCAGCGCTCTTTCCCATTTCCACTCCCTCCTTCTCCTCCTCCTCGTCTTCGCAATCCTCCTTCCCTGCATCTCGCCCTCCTTCCTCTCCACTTCGCAACCCTGCCGTGCCAATGCAACCTCCCTCACTACTCCCTGCCTCCCCCCCTCTCCCTCCTCCACCCCCCCCTCTCCATCCCCCTCCATCAACCCCCCTACAGCCATCCTCCCTTCATCCATCCTCCATCCCCCATCCACCCCCCTCCAGCCATCCCCCGCCCTCCTCCCTCCCGTCCCGCGCGATGCGCCCCGGGCCACTTGAATGAGGCGGGGGGGNAGGGCGCGGGGCTGCGCGAACCGCAGCTTCGACTCCCCCTCGGCTCCCCCGCAGCCTCCCTCCCTCCCTCAGCCTCCTCCTCCTCCTCCCCCCCTCGCCGCCCTCCCCGCCCCCACCGCCATCCCTGCCTCCCCGCGCCCGAGGCGGCCTCCGCCTTGCGGCGCAAATTCCTGGCGGGGCTGCGCGCCTCTCCGCGCCGGCAGTCGCAGCAGCAGCAGCGGCAGCGAGGAGGAGGAGAGAGACGAGAGGCGGCGAGAGCGCGGCCAGGGGCGAGAGAGCCGCATGTTCCAGGTAAGGGCAGCGGCGAGGGAGGGGCAGCGGCAGCAGCCGGGGCAGCAGCCGGGGCAGCAGGGGCAGCAGCAGCAGCAGCGGCTGTGGCTGTGACGAGAGAGAGGAGCGGTGCGCGCGTCGCGGCGCCCGCGGACGAGAATCAGGAGCCGAGAGTCGCGCTCCTCGCTCGCGGCTCCCTCACGCGCACGGGGCTCCCCTGCTCTCCCCCTGCTCTTCCTCGCTCCGCTCCTCCCGCTCCCTCCTGCTCCCCCGCTCCCTCCTGCTCCCCCCCCGCTTTCTCCTGCTCCCCCCCCGCTCCCTCCTGCTCCCCCGCTCCCTCTGCTCCCCCCNGCTCCCTCCTGCTCCCCCCGCTCCCTCCTGCTCCCCCCNGCTCCCTTCTGCTCCCCCCGCTCCCTCCTGCTCCCCCCGCTCCNACCTGCTCCCCCGCTCCCCTCCGCTCCTCCCGCTCCCCCCGCTCCGTCCGCTCCCCTCCTGCTCCCCCGCTCCCTCCTGCTCCCCCCGCTCCCTCCTGCTCCCCCCGCTCCCTCCTGCTCCCCCGCTCCCTCCTGCTCCCCCGCTCCCCCCTCCCTCCTCCTGCTCCCCCCGCTCCCTCCTGCTCCCTCCGCTCCTCCCGCTCCCCCCGCTCCCCCNGCTCCCTCCCGCTCCCCCCGCTCCCTCCCGCTCCCCCGCTCCCTCCCGCTCCCCCGCTCCCTCCGCTCCCCCCGCTCCCTCCCCGCTCCCCCCGCTCCCCCCGCTCCCCCCGCTCCCCCCGCTCCCTCCGCTCCCCCGCTCCCTCCCGCTCCCTCCGCTCCCCTGCTCCCCTCCGCTCCCCTGCTCCCCCGCTCCCTCCTGCTCCCCCGCTCCTCCTGCTCCGCCCGCTCCCCCCGCTCCCTCCTGCTCCCCCTGCTGTCTCGCTATCTTCTCCGCTCGGTCCCCCGTGCCTCCCCTTCGGCTCCCCGCCGCTCCCCGCCGCCCGCGTCCCTGGCTCGGCCCCTTCAGCCGAGAGCGCTCGGCAGAGGCAGCAGAGAGAGGCGAGGGAGGGCGGAGGGGAGAAGGGGAGAGAGGAAGAGAAAGGAGAGCAGGGGAGAGGGAGAGTGGAACGGAGAGTGCGCGGAGCGCGCACCACGAGAGAGTCCCGCTCTCACCACCCTCACCACCCTCACCACCCTCACCATCCCTCACTACCCCGCACCTCACTACCCTCACCACCGCTCACCACCCTCACCACCCCTCACCCTCACCACCCTCACCACCCCCACCCTCACCACCCCCACCCTCACCACCCCCTCACCCTCACCACCCTCACCACCCCTCACCACCACCACCCTCACCACCCCACACCACTCCTCACCACCCCTCGCCCTCACCACCGCTCACCACGCTCACCAGCCCTCACCACTCCTCACCGCCGCTCACCACCCTCACCACCCCTCATCACCCTCACCTCACCACCCCTCACCACCCTCGCCCCCGCGGAGACGAAGCCCCGGTGACATGAAGGTGAGGAGCGGGGAGACGAGGGGAGATCAGAGGGGGAGAAGAGGAGAAGCACGGAGAGGGACGAGGTGAGAGGCGAGAGCGGTGGATGGAGACTTGAGAGAGAGAGAAGTAACGTGGAGATGGGGGGGGGGNAGACCTGGGGATGAATGGGGAGATTGGGTCGTGAAGAGAGCGACACGGGGAGAGGGGACCGGGGAGAGGGGAGCGGGACCGGGAGGGGAGGGGGACGGGGAGGGGAGGGGGAGGGGGAGCGGGGAGCGGGGAGCGGGGAGGGGGAGGGGGAGAGGGGGGAGGGGGAGCGGGGGTGGATGCCACAGCCGGGTCCGGTGGTCGTGTGGGGCACCGGGTCGGGGGTCACGGGGGGCGCGGGGGTCATCGTGACCCCTCGTGATGCTGTGAGGTCTCGAGTGCGTGAGGGTCTGTGCGTGTGTGTACACGTGTGTGTGTACGTGTGATCGTGTGTGTACGTGTGATCGTGTGTGTGTGTACGTGTGATCGTGTGTGTGTACGTGTGATCGTGTGTGTGTACGTGTGATCGTGTGTGTGTACGTGTCTGTGTATACGTGTGCCTGCGTGTGTGTGTGTACGTGTGTGTGTGTACGTGTGATCGTGTGTGTACGTGTGTGTACGTGTGTGTGATCGTGTGTGTGTGTCTGTGTATACGTGTGCCTGCGTGTGTGTGTACGTGTGTGTGTGTACGTGTAAACATGTGTGTACGTGTGATCATGTGTGTACGGGTGTGTGTGCACGTGGGGAGCGGTAGTGTCGTGGTTATCGCTACGCTGCGCTTCAAACCCGGCGACTAGAATTCTATTCCCGCTCACGGCCAACACCAGTGACGATTATCTGAACCGGTCCTGTTCCTCCCCTAGGTCGACTCAGCCTCAAATGAGTACCTGGTGCGGTGTGTAAACATCGCCACTGGGGAGACAAAGGCGGTCGGGCGTGGTGCTACCCCTGCCCCCCCTCGTGTGCCGTGCCGGCCTTTATCGGTGTACCCCAACAGTCTGTCAAGGCTACACGGGGATCTTTGTGCAACACGTCTCGTGCACTGTGCGTGTGTACGTGTGTGTGTACGTGTGTGTGTNCACGTGTGTGTACGTGTAGCGGTTAGCGCGCTGCGCTATGAACCTGGCGACCCGGGTTCGATTCCCGCTCACGGCCAACACCAGTGACGATTATCTGAACCGGTCTTGGGCCTCCCCTAGGTCGACTCAGCCTGAAATGAGTACCTGGTGCGGTGTGCCACTGGGGAGACAAAGACGGTCGGGCGTGGTGCTGGCCACCCACCCTCGTGTACCGTTCCGGCCTTCATAGGTGCTCGCTAACAGCACTTGCCCTACAGTCTGTTAAGGCTATACGGGGGATCTGTGTACACGTGTGTGTACACGTGTGTGTACACGTGTGTGTACACGTGTGTGTACGTGTATGTGTGTGTACACGTGTGTGTGCGTGTACACGTGTCTGTTTCGTGTGGCTCAGCATCGCAATCACCCTCACACGTGGCNTAGCGAGGTGTAACGTCCCCCGTGTCGACACGGCGAGTTCGTCGTACTCTGTGTGCGTGATACGCCGTGTGGATGATGATGATGGATGCGCGTAATGCGCTACACGCGGTGTATGCGTGGAACGTAGCACTGTGTCATACATTGCACGCTGTGCGGTGTAGAACACGGTGTGGATGCGTCATGTATATGTGCCCAGTATGTCCATCACTGTTTCATGTGTGTGTGGCACACTTGTAGTATCGTGTGTGCGTGTCGTGTGTGTGTGTCTGTGTGTGTGTCTCAGTGTGTGTGTCTCAATGTGTGCGTGTCGTGTGTGCGTGTCGTGTGTGTNCGTGTGTGTCAGTGTGTGTGTGTGTCAGTGTGTGTGTGTGTCAGTGTGTGTGTGTGTGTCAGTGTGTGTGTCTCAATGTGTGCGTGTCGTGTGTGCGTGTCGTGTGTGCGTGTTGTGTGTCGTGTGTGCGTGTCGTGTGTGTGTGTCAGTGTGTGTGTCTCAATGTGTGCGTGTCGTGTGTGCGTGTCGTGTGTGCGTGTCGTGTGTGTGTGTCAGTGTGTGTCTCAGTGTGTCTCTGTGTGTGTGTCAGTGTGTGTGTGTGTGTCAGTGTGTGTGTATTCCGGATGCGTTCCCAATATTCGGACGAAAACCGACGGCCCGGATGCAACATTTCGGACGATCGGGGGTACTGTGACGTCACGCCCACTCGTAATTTTCCCGCCAAAATCGGTGGCACGCGGCGCCGGTGACGTCACAGCGGCGTTTCACGAAGGCACGTGGCGTGACCCGAAACGCGGAAAAATCTCCGAAACTGAACCTCACGGCGGGACCAGGGGTCCCATGAGCCCCCGGCTCTCGAATAAACTGCGTTGCGACGTCATTTCATGTCTGTTGAAGGCGAACGACGCAGCAATCTATTCCTCTCGACGAGCTCTGCACGATGCGCTCATCAAAGTTTCAAAGTTTTGTTTATGACTATGGCAATTTTGGCAACGACGGGTGCTTGGTGAAGAGCGAGAGGATTGATTTGTGGCGGGTCGCGGCGTTTATGTGCGAGGTGGGACGGAGTCGCCAAAAATAAATTAAACGATTACGATTTTGACTTCCGTCTATTCGGACCCCGGGGTCCCGCCATGAGGTTCCGATGTCGAGTTCCAAAGTCGTCGCCCGCCGCCGCGTGTTGTGGACACTGCGCGAGCGGATTGAGTCGCAGTGCGTGGGCACTACCACGGGTCTTCCTACTACAGGGGACTACACGGGGTCCTCCTACTACAGGGGCACTACCACGGGGGTCTCCTATACAGGGCAACACGGGGTCTCCTCTACAGGGGTCTACCATGGGGTCCTCCTACTACAGGGGACTACCACCGGGTCTCCTATAACAGGGGCACTACACGGGTCCTCCTACTACAGGGCACTACCACGGGGGTCCTCCTACTACAGGGGACTACCACGGGGTCCTCCACTACAGGGCACTACCACGGGGTCCTCCTACTATAGGGGCACTACCACGGGGTCCCCTACTACAGGGCACTACCACGGGGTCCTCCTACTACAGGGGCACTACCACGGGGTCCTCCTACTACAGGGCAACAACGGGGTCCTCCTACTACACACGGGGGTCCTCTAACTAAAACTACACGGGGTCCTCCTACTAAGGGGCACTACCAGGGCTCCTCCTCCTACTACAGACTACCAGGGTCCTCCTACTACAGGGCACTTCAACGGGGTCCTCCTACTACAGGGGCACTACCCGGGGTCCTCCTACTACAGGGGCACTACCACGAGGGTCCTCCTACGGGGTCCTCCTACGGGGTAAACCCACCCTACTGGGGTAACAGAGAACAGTGACAACACGGATGCCCTGTGTGCTCCACCGCCGCAGCGTAGTCGCTCTTCTCGTACAGAGACAGAGAAGGACAACGCAGAGAGAGGGGGGACGACGACTCGAAGGGCACCAGGAGGAGGAACCACAGACGAGAGGGAACGAAGCGGAGCCACGCGGCGATGAGCCGGGGCCACCAATACATGGCCAAGCTCTGCGGTTCTCTACATATGAAGGTGTTAGCCAATTAACCGGAGCGCCAGGAGAAACCCCACGCGTGCAAGGGGAAACACTCTATCCCCGCACAGACATCCGTGCTGTGCCGCCTTCCCCTGGCGAGCCAGGCCCACGGATAGAGGTTGGTAGATCACACGCACGTCTGTGTGTGATCCACCAACCTTCGACACTGCTGCTGCTGCCTCCAGGGTGATGGATTACAGGCAACGGCCACGTGCAGCAGCGTCGCCGTCAACACCGCCACCCGCTGTTGTATTGTGATTTTGTCTGTAATGACACGCGTCTTAACACTTTATTGTAAAGTGTCACAATCAGTTATTTTGTACCTACAAATGCTAAATGAAGAATAATTGATGACTGTATAGAAAGCACCGTACAGCGTTCCGTCCCATCATCATCATCACCGCCTTGAACCCCAGGCAGGACAAGGAACATCACGCACTGAGCATCAGGCACTCACCCCGGACCTCTCAACTCGCGCCCTCTGTGCAGCTGCAGAAAAACCAACCCATCAGTAAGAAGTTTATGAAGAAGTGCATTGTGGTCCTCGAAACGTATCCCATCGCAGGACATGATTGCGAGCGATGTGATTCAAAACCCTTCGCCGAATACTTTGCGTGTGAATTTACCGTAAAAATCACACACGCTCCTCGGTTTCACGGTGGACATTAAGGAGTAGGCCACTGCGTGCCAGCGCCATGCTACAAATTTGCCGAATTTGAAAAAATTCATGTCATCTACGCTGTCTGCCCTCTCCAACTTTTCCACCGAAGTCTCCGATCAGCATTCCTCAATGTCCATGGAATGCCGCCGTAACAACCGCGTGGCTCGCCGCATGAACACGACGCTGCCAGCACCATGGTGACCACACGAGGACAGACTCTGCCTACAGGGAGCATCGAAATGACGTGTTCTGGGTAAGCCTTGTGTAATATTAGCACAATAATACTCATAACCGGATCTTGCCTGGTGCTAAATACAGATGACGACGATGGAAAAATGTGAAACGAGGTGTGTGTGTGTGCATATGGTAAAGTGCAGTGAGGGTCTAAACAATGGCATACTCTGTGTGTGTCTCTTGTAATAAAGATAAAAGCGAGACGATGGGTGATGCTCGTCACACTTTATTAGAGGCTCCTTCTCAGCACAGCAGCTCCATCTCGGTGGCCCTCGCGCTCACACCCCGGTTGGAGCATCGCCACGCCCACAGGCGGAGAGTGAAGCCACGGGAAGAGTCGCCGCAGAGAGGCCCGCGCCCCGCCGGGACGCGCCGCCCGGCCCGCTTGGCGCTCCGCCCCTCCTCCTCCGTGGCTGCCCGTCGCTCTGACCGTGCTTATGGCTCGGGTGACGATGTAGCATTCATCAGGAAGAGAAGATGTGACCTTTATAATCGGACAGGTCGCCGTCGACCGCCTACGAGGAGAAGAGGGATTTGTCTGCGAGTCGCTGCCGAGTGCACCGGGCACGGTGCCGGGGACGTCTCTGGGTACGGATACGAAGGCGCACACTCCTACCCAGAGGCAGAGATGTCTCTGCACGAGTACCTCCTGACATAGGGGCACTTGTGTAGAGGTACTTGTGCTCGTTTTATTCATTAGAAAATTGCTGTCAATTTTCACGCCTTTAGCCCCCCCCACCCCCATAATAAATTTGTCCCCCACATTTTCTTCATTCTACTGATCATTTCCTAACTCAACTCAACCGTTAAGAGCGATGGAATGAGAGCGTTTAGACTTTGAAACACCCTTAAGGTTAGTAAGCTCAAAACCTTCAGTGAGTTTTATTGACCTAGGTCAAAGGTCATAGGTTGTGCTTGCTTGGCGGTGAACAGAACAATGAATACGACTCAAGCGAGTGCTGTGACTGACTGACTGACTGACCAACAGACAAATGCCGTTTCTCAAGGAGGAGTCGCCGCGCAGTATAGAGAGGCTGAGCGTGGCGAGGCTGGGGGCGACGGAGACGCAGCTCAGCTGCTGCCCAGCGTGAGCTTGTCGAAGAGGTACTCTCCCGTCGTGGAGTGCGGCACGCCCAGGCGCTTGAGGTTGGTGACGTGGTCCCCAAGCTTCTTGATGGACTCCACTGCTCCTCCAGGAACTGCTCTCCAGGAAGTCGCACAGCTGTGGACACAACAACAACAACATCAGCCACGGCTTCATTGGTCAGGAGACGTTTCATGGGGTGCGGTGGTCGCTCAAAGTGAGCGGCGACTTTGCGGCGAGAGCCACGGACTTGGGACAGTGTGGCCGTGGGACGAGCGGGGGACGCTTCGTGGCGAGAGAACCGCGGGTTCTGAGAGCGACCGCAGGGTGCTTGGGACCGAGCCACCGGACGTACGAACCTGCGGGTCTTTCTTCTCGCTGGCCAGAGCGTGGAGATCCAGCAGGGCCTGGTTACGGTCTTCTGCAGCTGCAGGGCGAGCTGCATGGCCTCCAGGCCACTGCCCCACTCGTCACGCTCCGGCTTCTGCTCCCACACGAAATGAGACGTACAGAGTCTGTGACCGGATTTTCCAACCGGGCGGCTCACGTGCCAAGCGCGGTGTCTCTCGGAGCGGCCCACCGAGATGCGGCTGGTGGAGGCTGACGTGCAGAGTAATGGGATGAACGATCGGTAACGTGAGGTAGGAGACGAGGTGCGGTGAAGTACGGTAAATAAACACGTACCTTGATGTCCTGGAGCACGGCGCGCCGCCGCGCTTGTTCTGGTACTCGAGCAGCTTCTCGGCGTGCTCGCGCTCCTCGTGCGACAGATCCTTGAAGAACTTGTGGAAGTGCTTCAGGGCCACGTCATCGCGGTTGAAGTAGCTCGCCTGCGCTCGCACAAACAGCGGCGAAGTGAGGCCAGAAGCACACTCGCGGCACTGTGCCTGTCTGCGTCATCGTCATCGTCCTCATCATCATCCATCCGTGATTATCACTGCTGGATGAAGGCCTCACGAAGTCACAACCATCCATCACGGTCTCACATGCAACAATCCACACACAGCTGTGCGCGATGATGATTGTGTACATATTTGTGAAGGTGTACACCAGTAGATGTTGTATGAGTGTCTCTCTGTCAGAGTTTGTGTGTTACTGTGAGTTCTAGTTCTGGCTTAAACAGAGGATGTTGGGTTCATTGTCACGGCGGGATCGAATCCATCTGCAATTCACACCTCCGCCAATTCTCACTACTAATTATGTGATGGTCAAGTTTTCTAAATTCAATCTCTGATCATTTTAACGTATCACTTTGACCATCTTGCATGAACATTACTCGCGGTGGCCTGGCTGAAGGAAGATGTGTCCCCTCTAATTGTGCGGTGGGTCAGAGGTCACTGGAAGGGTCTCAGAGGTAGCTCTGCAACACCCGCTTCCTTGGGCCGTTCGCGAACACGGAGGCGGCTGCCGCCGCCGCCGCCACCCACGAAGGATCGCGACGAGCTCCTCGTCTTGCGGCACGAACCCCGATTGCGCAACGTGGAGCCGGTTGGCAGAACGCACAACAGAGATGTTTTTAATGAACTCTGCGAAACCGAGCTGAATAGTGCAGAGTTTGCATGGCAGTGTGCCAGAAGAAGTTTGTTTTTCATCGGCACAGTACGTATCACATGCTCCCAACATGGAACAGAAATTTNCACAGTGATAGGGAAACTGGAACAGAATCTCGAAATGAGCATGGGATGGTCATGCTTGGAACGCCAGCACTCGGAAAGAGGAACGCGATGAGAGAACGTGCCCAGCCAGGGGCGTCGATCTGGCCGCTGGGACACGCGGGCTTCGAAGGCTTCGAGGCAGCGGCACTCACCAGGGACAGGTAGACGTAGGAGGCGTAGAGCTCCTGGTTGACCTGGCGGTTGATGGCTGCCTCCACCTCCTGGCTGAAGTTCTGACGGATCTGGGACGCCATGTTGTAGTTGTTGTTGTAGTTGGTAACGTTTGAGAGTTAAGCGAGAAGACACAGGGGGTGAGTTCTGTTCAAGCACTGTTGAAGCAAGAACCGCGTCTGTGCAGCTCAGAGACTTGAGCGGTGGAGGAGAAGCTCCGACTTTTAAAGACGGAGGTCGCTCGCCATTGGCCAGACGGCCGACCCCTTCCCCGCCATGGACGTTCGTCGCCTGGACACGGGACGTGAAATATTAATCTGCGATGGGTGACGCATCATCGCGCTTGCCGTGCTGCTGAGGCGAGATGATACAACCGTGGTGTCAAGTGGACGTAGGGTTCGCGTATCAATGGTCAACTGCGCTCTGATCTGAGAGCGATCCCGCAAAAAAGCAACGCCGACAACTTAGACGTTGCCTGCTTCTACGTTTCAAGTCACACTGACGTGGCACAACAGCCGGATGTGACATCGAGAGAAAACCATCGAAATGTCAAACACTCGTGGCCAAGCGGTCCAGCGGTAGCGTGTTCACGGCTTGAATCCAGTGGCCGCCCCGGTTATTAATTTCGGGTGTAATCACCGTGATAATCAACCCACAGTGTGACTGTGGCCACCCGAACCAGACAATGGACCACATCATGAACAACTGCATCCTACGCCAGCTCTCCGGCGGACTGAGCAGCGTTAGTCGCGCAACTCCTGAAGCTATCGCATGGCTCACAGACTTAAACTTGGACGTGTGGTTAGCACGTACAGTACTGTGATCATGCTGCTCGCCGTCCGCTTCACTCACAGTGGAAGCTAAAGATCCCGTGACGTCATTCGCAAGAGAGGGCCCCGTCTGCCATTGGCGTCAGGGTCCAGATTTGCCAAATTCGAAAATGACACCGCAAATGGCTCAATTGGGAACGCAGAGTGAAGGGATTGCAGCAATCGTTGCCTCCGACTGGCAGACCCACGGCCCCGGTCACCCGGCATTTGAAACAATCCTCGTCTCTTGTGTTCACCTCACCTGGTCACAAAAACGCAACTTGAAACCTGACCTTGAGCACTCGATGTTTCGTGATGGACACATCGATGAACAACTCAGAGATCACAACGACACCATCGATGTCATTGTACAAAAAAATTGAAATATTTACAGGAAATAGCAATGTGAATACTGTATGTAACAGCAATGTTCGTTTTCGAAGAGATGAATGACTAAGAATAATAAAAAGCACAAGGCAGCCGCTGTTGCAGGGCCAACACAACCAACAGCAGCCACACGCAGCGCCGGCTTTTCCAGAATGTGACCTTTAACCCGATACGCAGCAGAGACGCCTGTCAATGACGTTGGGAGAGGGCCCGGTTTTATTCCCCGTCAAAGAGCTGTCAACACCTTCCGGCGTGAACAAACCCAACATCCAAAGGGGTTCCGATGTTATCATGGATCAACATCGAAATCAAAACATCGATGGTTAGGAAGGACGGTACTGTATTTATTTATTGTGTTTGCTCATCCCTAAGCTGTGGTCAGGTAAGGACACATTCTCTCCAAGGGTAACGTGACGCTCAGGTGACGTGGATCGTTGCTACTGCTGCTGCTCTATGCCGTGCCCCTGGTCACGTCCGCACTTTCCTACTCGTTCCCGCTCTGTCCACAGCGCTGCCTCGTTTGTGCTGCCCGTGTCTGTAGGCCTGCTGCCTCGTTTGTATCGTTTGTCTGGTGCATGCTGTCTCTCTCTCTCTGCTGTCTCATGTGTTACACCTGCCTGGCGCGGACTCTACTTCATTAGGGGCGTGTGTGTGTCTGTGTCCTGCCCATTAGTTGTACTGTATCGCNTGTATTGTAAGTTGTCTCGTGTGTCCTGTCTGTTTATACTCTCTCATTTGTGCTGTGTTTCTAGTTGGAATTGTCCGTCTCGTTTTACTGTTCCGTTATCCTTGCAATCTCGTTTGTACATTATCGTTATCTTGTTTTGCAAATTTCACTGTCTATTAATACATCAACTTGTAACGCAGGACCAGCGAGTCGAGGTTCTACTGAGCTCGAGTTCAAGGGCAAACGGCTGTCGGAACGCGTTCCATAGAATCCGTGCGTGAGGCGGTTTTGTGTCTGCCTCCTTGTTTTGCTGACAAGCGACTTTCAATGACACCGGAGCCACCACGGTCAGGTCGGGTCGCATTCCAGCCGGCGCCAGGTGAAGCAATCGGCGCGCTGTTTTAGGGGCAGTTCAGTGCCCGCAGCGACCCTGCTCGCCGGCCCCATTGGCCACACGCGCACATCCCACCCGCGACAACGACAGGTTTACACGGACTGTGCTGACGAGACGTAAAGTGTAAATGATTTGCCACGGGTTCGGTCGTGTTCCTCAGACGTATTACAGTATTTCTAAGTGTGTGTTTTCCTTTGTGAACTTGTATGTTGCAAATATGACATTGGCATTGTGTCTTCCTGTGTGTCACAGTCATCTAAGGGTCTCTGATAGCTCGCCAGCATTCATACTACCTCCCTTGGGGCAGTTATTTAATCGTTTTGGTATCATCTGTTTGCTGACGATAAATACGTTTATATTCACCAAACCGGGTTTCACACCTGCCACATCTGTGTTGTCCAACTGTTTGGTCGAAGTTAAGTCTTGGATGCGGCAAGATCTCCTGCCATGAACCAAGGGACAAGGCCGAGGGTGGTGCCGCTTGGCTTCCACAGGCACGGCACGTCGCGTCGGTCCGTTCCACATGCCCATGGATGGTCACACAATGAGTCCATCGGCCAGAGTAAGAAACCTCGGTGTCATGATTTACCTGCGCTGTCTTTTGTATCACTAAGATGTCTTATTTTCATTGTCAGCCACTATTATAGTAAAGTAATGCCTCGTCAGCACTATCACAGTAATGCCCTCTTATTCTTGGTTCTTTCGTAAAGTCACGTAGAAGGGAAACAATAAAATAATAAAAATATAAAACAATAAAATTCTCACGTTCGATTGCAACACAAGCAATCATCAGGTGTGAAACCACAGCAAGAAAATGTTCTTGCAAGAAATTGCCATCGAAACGTCGTGCAAATTTATTGTTTTATATTTTATTATTTTATTGTTTCCCTTCGACGTGACATTACCGAAACAACCAAGAATATGAATCCCTGCAGTCACGAAAGCTTTAAATCAAAATGTAATGCCCTCTTGTCAGGCACTATCATAGTAATGCCCTCTTGTCAGACACGATTATTGTATTGCCCTCTTCTCAGGCACGTTTGTTGTAATTCCCACTTGTCTATAACCGCTTCATTCAATCACATCAATCACAGCTTAGAATCGACTTTAAGATTTTGTTGCGAATCTATAAAGCACTGAAGGGCCTTTCCACCCACCACCTACCCACGGGACCTCGTTGTATTCCTACGTTCCATCTCGCACTCTGGGATCCACGGACTCCGTGCGGTCTTCTCTGTGTCCCAGCATACGACGTCGTCCAGGTGTGACCGGGCCATCTGCCTTCTGCCATATGCCGTGTGGTCGTCCTCCCGTATCCGAGACTCGTGGCTCGCATCTCGCTCATCTACAGTCGCTTGTGGAGTGCTGTCACAATGACTCAGGGCAATCTGTTTGATACCACATTTTATTGCCTTGTTTAGCAAGTTTGATTGTATTTGATGGAATGCTGATATGTGCACATGTTATATTTCACTGAAATGAGCGATGTAATAAATTATTCTTTATTAAGTCACGTCGTTTGTGAAACCTTGTTGACGTTATTTGAAAATCGAAGGCGGTAATTTTAAGGGCTAACAAATTACGACTGACTATAAAAAAATGTACCAAGGACCACATGGATACGATCATTCATATCATGAGATAAAATCATACGTATCGGAATACAACCGCAAGTTTGAGAAACAATATTGACTGTTGATGAAAGTAAATGGGCTTGGCAGGGCACAGCCGACTAGGGCCGAGACTGGAGATGGAACGAAGCCAAAGGTGGGAACTCTGCGAGGGGAAGACCACAGCACGGAGCCATCGGCTTGCGTGCGGGAGCTCGTTAGGTCGCCACGTCGCAAGACTGTGAGAAACGTCGACAACTTTGGGGAAAAGTTAATCTAGCAGTGGACAGACTATGGGTGATTATTATAAAAAATGTGCACATTTTGCCAACTCATGCTGCCGCAGCATTGTGAGTCACGCGCAGCGGGTCAAGTCGCGTGGTGTGAATGTCGCTGTTGGTGTCGTTTTACGGGGAAGCGTTGAACCCCGGGGGCTCTCGGCCACCCACAAGTTTCACCGCAGTGGGGACTCAGCGGCAACACCGCCAACTGCACTGCCATTCACACTACAGCCATTGTCATTGCCCTGCACGTGCCACCATATAACAGTGTCTAACCCTTCACCATAATCTATCTTTGCTACCTCAAGTCCTCTACCAAGCCGAGCCATCTCTCACGATCCTGCAACGCAACAGTATATCACGCTCCTAATAAAACTGAATAAAAGAAGTATTAACCCTCTAGACTCCGATCGCACTGATTAAAACGCTCATTAACACCCGTGGAAACAGAATAATGGGAAATATCGAGGACAACCAATAATATGGGCAAACCAGGTTTGGAAAAGGTTTCTTGACCAGTTGACCATCCAATTGACCAATGGGATTCTGGACGCGACTAACGAATGCCAACTACTGTACCTTTGTGCCTCGCCTGTGTCGACGATGAAAAGGCACTCGGTGGGCAGGAACTGGTGCAGTCACCCAAGCGCTCGCAAATAACAAAAACGAGTGCTCAGAACGTGTCTTTTTTTAAGTGGAACAGCAACGCTGAGCCAAGTTAGTGCGTGGAACTTCGATTAACCAGGTGTCAAACCCTCGCTGAGGTTCGTGAAACAGCACTGCCTCTTTTATAACGGTCACCTGGACCCTTAGTTGACTGCGTACGGTACGAAAGAAGTTCAACACACAGTACATACAAATAAAAACATCAATTTCACTCCGACGGTTGAGCGTTGTGACAACAATCGATGTTTCCACCAAACACCCCAATTGTACCCCCCACCACACACCTGGACACGCGGAGCCGGAGCAGCCGATTGGCCGAGGCCGCTCACCCCACGGGCTCACCTGGGCCCCGCCCACCGCCCCCGCAGGTGAGCTCGGGGGGGNAGGGCGAAGGGGGGGGGGCTGGAGCCGACCAATGGCGAGCGCCCTCGCGCCTATAAAGGGCGGAGCCCGGCAGCAGCGCTCACAGTCTCTGGAGCTCACACAGGACGCGGTTCTTGCTTCAACAGTGCTTGAACAGAACTCACCCCTGTGTCTTCTCGCTTAACTCTCAAACGTTACCAACTACCACAACAACAACTACAGCATGACGTCCCAGATCCGTCAGAACTTCAGCCAGGAGGTGGAGGCAGCCATCAACCGGCAGGTCAACCAGGAGCTCTACGCCTCCTACGTCTACCTGTCCCTGGTGAGTGCACCTCCGACTCTCGCCTCGTCCGGCGCACTCCCCTCCAGCCGTGTCCTCCATGTCCACGACTCTGTTGGGTCTCCCGCGGTGAACTCCACGGACCTCGCACCCGCTGCCTCCTCCCCGCGCTCTCTCCGGGGGAGTCGCCTCTCGTCCCCTCCCCTCTGAGCGCTCCTCCTCCACCCCGAACCCTTCCCGCCTCCTCCTCCCCCCCCACCCTTCGCCAACCCGCATTGACCAGCGTGGTGAAGTATGGTCAAGCAAACCCCGACACTGCGTGGGGAGTGGATTGACGAAGGCCCGCGACATTTTGTTGTCGTCTCCGTGTTGTTGTCGTCGTCTCCGTGTTGTTGTTCTTTGTTTCCGTGTTGTGTTGTTGTCTCCGTGTTGTNGTTGTGGTTGTCGTCTCCGTGTTGTTGTTGTTGTGTTGTCGTTGTTGTCTCCGTGTTGTTGTTGTTTTTGTCGTCTCCGTGTTGTNGTTGTTGTGTTGTCTCCGTGTTGTTGTTGTTGTCGTCGTNTCCGTGTTGTTGTTGTTGTCGTCGTCTCCGTGTTGTTGTTGTTGTCTCCGTGTTGTTTGTTGTTGTTTCCGTGTTGTTGTTGTTGTCTCCGTGTTGTTGTTGTGTTGTCGTCTCCGTGTTGTTGTTGTGTTGTCTCCGTGTTGTTGTTGTCGTCTCCGTGTTGTTGTTGTTGTTGTCGTCTCCGTGAGAATGAGTTCACTTGGCCCATTCCAGCCAGTCGAGGCCGCTGCGATCACAAATGGTAAAAGTATCACCGCTATGTAGCTCGATTGTTGTTGCTGGGTTGTGTTGTTTTCTAATTGCTTATGCCTCAAAGCTAGAGAACTGGTTATTATTATTCCCACAAACTTTGCTTTTGTGACCAGGACTTTGTGAACGAAAGACACAAATGCGCACCACGTTTNCTCGAAAATCGATAAATTTCAAAATCACAAAACATCGTCACGTGACGCGGGAGCGGCCGCCGAGTTTATTATTTATTTAGTGCCTCGTGACGGGCGGGAGCGGTGGCGCAGTGGTTAGCGCGCTGCGCCGTGAACCTGGCCACGTGAGTTTGATTCCCGGCCACGGCTGCTCCCGTCGGTGGCGAGTTGAACGTCGCTCGCAACAAGCCGCGTGGAGCCTGGCGGACAGCCACGCGCGCACACCTCGACGCATCGATGCAATCGTCGCATCGCGCGCAGACGCTGCGCGATGGATGGTGGCGACTCGGAGTCCTTCATCCAGCAGTGGATAGATCCGTGCCGCGAGTGTGCTTCTGGCCTCACTGTCGCCGCTGTTTGTGCGATCCGCAGGCGAGCTACTTCGACCGCGATGACGTGGCCCTGAAGCACTTCCACAAGTTCTTCAAGGATCTGTCGCACGAGGAGCGCGAGCACGCCGAGAAGCTGCTCGAGTACCAGAACAAGCGCGGCGGGCGCGCCGTGCTCCAGGACATCAAGGTACGGGGGGTGGACGGGGGGGGGACTGGGGTGGGGGGNGATTGGGGTGGCGAGGTCAGAGCCTTGGAGGGGCGATCCGTGGTGTGCCAGTCGCGTCACCGTCTGTTCGTCTCCGCCCCGGGGGCCTGTGTCGCGTGTTGGTGGGGCGACCGGGGCTGTGAATCCGTCTTATCTCGTTCGCTGTATTAAGTTTCCCGTCACCGTCCGTCCGTGTGGGAGCAGAACCGGAGCGTGACGAGTGGGGCAGTGGCCTGGAGGCCATGCAGCTCGCCCTGCAGCTGGAGAAGACCGTGAACCAGGCCTGCTGGATCTCCACGCTCTGGCCAGCGAGAAGAAAGACCCGCAGGTTCGTAGGTTCGGTGGCTCGGGTCCCAAGCACCCTGCGGTCGCTCTCAGAACCCGCGGCTCTCTCGCCACGAAGCGGTCCCCCGCTCGGTCCCACGGCCACACTGTCCCAAGTCCGTGGCTCTCGCCGCAAAGTCGCCGTCACTTTGAGCGACCACCGCACCCCATGAAACGTCTCCCTGACCAATGAAGCCATGGCTGATGTTGTTGTTGTTGTGTCCACAGCTGTGCGACTTCCTGGAGAGCGAGTTCCTGGAGGAGCAGGTGGAGTCCATCAAGAAGCTTGGGGACCACGTCACCAACCTCAAGCGCCTGGGCGTGCCACAGTCTGGCATGGGAGAGTACCTCTTCGACAAGATGACCCTGGGCAGCTAAACATGTCCTTCCATCGACACAAAGTCGCGCACGCCAGCTGCTCTTTATAATCCGTAGTTTCTTCCTCGCTGGCGAAGTGTGCAGGGTCCTTTTAAAGTTCGGTTGTGGATAACATCTGAATGCTGTCATGTATTTGCATGAACAAGTGGAACCTCGTAGTGAGAATAAAAATTGAGCATTCAAATCGTGCCGAGCGTTTTTCGTGGTCTGCAACTCGTCCCGGTTTGCGTTGGGGCTTCACGGACACCTTGAGGTGGCTTTGACTGAGCACAAAACTAAACATTCTGCTGAAATCGTGGGTTTGCATTCAGACAGCCGCTTGTCATGAGACGGTGCTCAAGTGTGGTGAGTTGGTCGTCTCAATCTGCACACAATTCACCGCACTTAATGGAGTCCAGAGGATTAAAAGCATCGTTTCNGTCAACTATAAAAACTACTCTGGCAGAGTGGGTGTGAAAGTGCTCTCCTTTGTGGACCAGAGATCACTTGAGGATTCTCACACACTCGTACATTGCCGAGTGATGTGCTTGTACAGCAAGGTCGTAGCACTGGGATTTGTGTTGTCTCAGTTGAGTTGAAATTCTCCCTTGCACAATACTGGAATAATTGGTCAAACGATTAAAAACATGACTTCCTAAAAAACTCTATGAATAATGTATCCTGTAAATTCGCAACAAAAGCCATTTCACTTTTTGGAGACATTTATTTTTTTGCATCCATAAACTTTCAAATATTGCATTATGCAAGTGAAGGCAGCTTAATACAGTTAACGACCTTTCCCATAGGCCACCAAACGGTGCATTGCAGCAAGAAGCAAGAGCACTCAACGCAAGTGTCAAACGACTTTGTAAGGAATTGAACTCCTCGACAACATTGTCGAAGCTGAACACGACGGACAAGTGCTTAAATCACTGTGTTGAACGTTCCACGTGAAACATTGCGCGTGTGTTCATGGAAGTGACCAGCAGCCCGTAATTCACAGGAACCTTGAGAACTGGCCATTCTGTCACAATCGCGCGTGCTCAAGTGAGACAACTAGGCTTCAAAAGAGGAAGCAAGGGGGGGGGGNTGCAAACAAATGCTACACGTGTCCCAGCTAAGAGTGAATATATTACGGCATACGATTGGCAAATGGCCCTAAAACGGTTGGAGTGGCATTTAAAACTACTCACAGGGTATTTAGAACTTCAATTGGGTATTGAGGTTAGAAGCACAGGGCGTTGGATGATCATCCAGAAAGTATTCAGCACAATTTGTTTGACCAAATCTGGAGAAAATTGTGGCAATTTAGTTTTTGTACTGCGATGTTATTCGAGACCTGTTCCACCAACACTGAGTTGGCACTCCGTCAAGAGAAAAACTCCAATTCAGTCACTCTCCAAAAGGAATTTAAGACGAATATTAAGATGAACGATCACCGCCACCACACCATCACTTATTCTTGCCAGATCTCACAGCTGCAGCGGTGGAACGGCTCGTGAGCCACTGAATTACACGGCAAATACAGAGGCATTCACAGCAACAATGTGCCATCCACGAACCCAGTGAATACTCTGTGTACGTGTCGTGCAAGTAATGCTCCACACTCGGCCGTTGCATAGTTCGAAATGTGGAATTGCAGTTCGCGGATCTGCCTGTGGCACACTGCGGAGCTGCCCAAACACTGCCCGGGACAGGCCACATTCGATTGTTACGAAGCAGTTGTGATGACAGTGCTCGTCACAGAGATCCCGAAGGGCCGAACATGACTTTTAGATACCTTTGGTCGGATCACACGGTCGTTGATTGTAATAATAGTTGATCAAGCTAGGACTGTAATCATTGGCTTGTGTCCTCAGAACTAATTGAAAGACAACAATTAAAAACAGTGTTGCCAGTAGAAAATATTACTCCCCCTGCCCAGCACCCGATTGTTCGGCTGAGATCAACGCAGCAATGGCAATCATTTGCTGGCCGTTTCGAAGTGGCAGGCCCCGCGTGGCTGTGTGGAATGTACAGGGACTCCTTTACTTACGAACAGACATCTGGAACCGAACTCGTTCATAAGTAGAGGAGTATATGTAGTCCGGCAGGTTACTCACTCTGCTCTAGACAGACCGGCCCCCATTGTTCGTTTGAGTCGGGGACACTTTGACTCAACCATCGCAGAATTGGAGAAACAGCCAGAACGTGTCCACGCAAAAAAAACAACTCAGCGTACCGAAGCAAACCTGCCGACTCTTCACCAGGTAAACAAAACATTAAGTACCGTTTTCACTTGGGGCAAACGCTCCCAACGTTAACAAGAGATTCACGAGCTTTTGTTTGGTGAAAGTATTCCATGAGATTTAATGTAATCATTGTTTGAATGTTGAACAATTGATACGTTTCAAACTAACCTGTGCAACTCTTAACCTTAAGTGCTTTAGGCGGGATTCCTAAAACACCATTCATACTTTCCACGAGTTTGCATTTCAATACCAATCTCAATCCACTAAATGCACCTGATGATTTAAACAACTGGACCTGCACTGTGGTGGGTTAGAGAGTTGTGGCTTTAAAAACTCAGCTGTAGTTGTAAATTTAAATGACCCTACCAGTTGAAACCAATTTGGCAATTCAACACTCCCACGGATTGACCCATTATACACTCGCACTCAAAGCATCACCAGCAGCTACGCTTATACTACTGCTGGAATGACAACCCTCCGTTCATACAAGATGCCCACAACTCTCTCTCCACTGGAGTCCACCTCCTCCTCTTTGGTTGGACCTTTGTAATTGTTACCCGTCAGCTGCCATCCCGTCAATTATTTTGATCACGAATTGTCATGAAGCTGTGTTTGCACGAGGGCAGCAAGTTCTGCCAACTGGCGGCCCATGGGCCAGGTAGGTCGTGGAGTGGCCCACCAAGAGATTTGGTTCACAGAGACACACGTGGTGAGACGACAACACACAAAGAAGGATATGAGAGGCTGTGGACGAGAGAACATCTCGTGAGAGGGACCCAAGATCACGACGAGAGCCTCCAGAAGCACAGATTAGGAGTCACATTACTGCCGTTGTTGTGACACCACGGTCACGTGATGTCACGACATCACATGGCCCACCAGCTTAAGATCATTTTACGTGACTTGCCATGAAACAGAGTTCAAGAACGATGCATCAGTTCATATCAGACTTAAAATTGCGACATCAGACCTAACGTGAGCTGGACTGAACCCAATCCCGACCGGGTCGTGTTCCCGTGATCCCCATGAATACCTTGACAGGGCCTTGCCTCTTGGACTTTGGCCACTTGGGAATTCAGTTGTTTCTACGAACTCCAGTTCCAAATCAGAGCTTGCACCATTGCTCGTTACCCTCCGCATCCCTCGTGGTCTTCACATTAGCACTTGTTCTCAAAATGCTCCCGAGTCAACGGCAATAATCCTCGAGGGCCAGGTCTCACCACTGCACTTGTTTTNATTACATCTGGCGGAGTGGCGATGCCGTTAGAGCATGCAAACCGCAACGGAAGGTTGTGCATTTAAATCCCGGCCTGGGCTGGACTCAGCTCATCATCTCCCTGGGGTAGGTAAAACAGCAGTGGTCGCCTCATTGGCAGTCTGGCCTCCCGTCATAGGAATGTGGAATGCCAACACTGGCTCAGGTGTGCCAACGAGATGAGCACTGCTCCAAATTTTTAACAGGTCGAACTTATTTTGTTTGTTACGTATCTTTATGTTACATGCAGTAATTGTGACCTATGGGAGTTTATTTTACTCTGATCAAGGTGTTTGTTCTCTACAACTTATATACCAAACTGCTCACAAACATACAGCATGAAGATTACCAACCAAGAGCATTGTATTCTTTGAATACTTGCAATGAGCAATGTAACTACAAATCCTCCAACTGCAATCTTTCAAGAGACTAGTATTGCTATTTCAGTTACAGCAAAGTGAATATTATAACAAAAACACCATTTACAATACGGTATGTAAAAAAACGCATTGCCTCCAACCCGAATTGCTTCCTGTTAAATGTTTACAAAGCAACGTGCAAGTATCAGACCTCAAACAGCAAAAGACCAGACTACAAGCTACATCTCCCGCGCAAAACAAAACAACGAGCTAATCCACGCATCCATTTGCCAGCCTGATCCGAGTAGCGTTTTCAACAACTGGCACGAAGATAATTCTACTTTCATAAATAATGGCTTGACTTTAAACAAGCTAAACACGGGACAAGGGGCCGTGGGCGACCCGGAGGTCAGAAGTGCGGAGCCGTCACGGCCGAGGGCCTGGGTTCAAACCCGGGTGCCAGCGCTGCCTGCGAATGCACCGGGTGGTTCTCAAGCGGGGCGAGTTGATGTCTCGTCGGTCACCAGCGGACTGCACGACGAAGTAATCATCNGACAATTTGGTTCCGCACTTCATCTGGCTAAATATATTGCTTTTACTGTTATAAATGCGCCAAAGTAACAGAGGGTGGGTGGGAAAACAGTGCACCCAGTGTGGATGATGGGTCACTTGACGAGTTTNGAGAGATTTCAGAAACAATTCAGCCCGCAGATCGTTTACAACACGAAACTCAGTGATTCGTGTTGTTTTAAATAAACAATTCTCTCCGCCACGCCGCCGTCGCTCCACACGACAATGAAAGTGTTCCCTGCACAAACCATCAGCCGCGTGGCCGTCTGGAGCGCAATGTCAGCAGCACTATTTCAAGCAAACTCTGGACCGTTTAGATTCAAATTTGATTTGAACCAAGCAAGCCTGACCCTGCGATGAGAGCCACGTCATGTTCAATGTGGAGAGACGGTTTATGTGAAGGAGACGTATCGTATGCCTATTTATATTGTTTTGTGACGCAGGTGATGGAAGCACTGCTTTGTGCAAGTTAAACGGATCCATCGTGTAAGAGTGCGATTGCGGCTATCACCATTCGGATAAAACTGTGAAGCACAACATATCAAAATGACCCGTCCCTGTGAAATGTTTCACTACAACTCGGCACCATTTTTATTTGCCATTGACGCACATTCCAAGCAGACTCTTCTGAACAAGAGCATTGAAGTGCTCTTCAGGCGTATTATTATCGTTAATAAGAGCACTGTAACCTCTTTTACCTTGGTCTTTATGGGAGGTTGATATCTGAATAAGAGTTTTTTTTAGCAAACTGTTGAATTCTGATCGGAACTTCTACAGGAACTTCCTACGGACGGCAGATATACTTACAGAGGCAGGGAATGGAGACGTCAAGACTTCTCCATTAATGTCTCTCTCTCGTCTGTCTTTAGAAAGTTCTCCAGTGGAAGAAACGAAGTGTGTTCACTCCATTACATGTCATAAGAGGTCCCGTTTATACCCGATGGGGGTTTGGCGTTTGTCCTGTCAAGTGCTAATGCCAAGTTGGATGGGCCTTTGGGCTACCATCAAAGACTGGGCTGAGGACACTGAAGCGTCTGCGTGTACGTGAAAGAAGGAACATGTGTGCTCTAAATAACCGACTTCCCTCCCCGCACTTCATCACTGAAGGATTGTCAATGTAAATGCTCGTCACGAGCCGAATAATAAACCTGGCGCACTGTGACACACTTTGGTAATTATAAAATAAAGGCAAATAAAGTGTCAGGGTTACAGCACTGCAACAAATGGTCGAGTCCGCAATCCACGACTTATTACCGCACCTCTGAGATCTCAGTTACCGTTCACAACGCTGGACAAATACACAAACCTCTTTGTAGAATTTTTACAGTTAACAAAAGGTTACGTTTCAGCCACTTTAATTACAGTATATTACTTTGTTGAATATCGATACTAAATATATTTTGTGCACATTTAGTTACAGCAACATAGTATGACCGTTTATCTCCATTAGAATTTAGGAAGGCTTTTTCGATATTTTTTTTAGCGCGCAATTATATGCGCGGTGTAAACAATCGCAGAAGTTATTTCGTTTCATGTCAATAATCTTACAACGGATAAGTTTAAGTGCAGAGTTAACATCAGCTGGGTGTCTGTCTGCCTGGGTCGCCGTAAAATAATGTCCCGCTGTGACTTCTACCACACCACATCCCGCTACGATTGCTACCACACCACAGACATGAGCAGTCACATTCATACTCCTGCCACGGCGACCCGGAAGAGATCCAATGAGGAATGAAGCAGCTTTGGGGTTATGTGGGAAGTAACCTTTTCTTTTCCGTTGTCTAGACCAGCGTAGACGCCCCGCGACCGATTGTTTGGGAGGTTTGGCCTTTGCTGCTCGCTTTGCTCTGCATTTATTCCCCAGTGCGCTGTTTAGGAAGTCGCCGGTGTCTGTTCTGAAGACAACGACTTGAACACCGAATTTTCTGCAAACATTGACACACACACATCACATATGGTGCATTAGCTTTCACAATCATATATATTTCTCTAACATATATCCAATCGTGCACTATACTAAGAGTCAAAGTTCCCTCTGCTTAGGTCACACAGAGTCTCTAAACTTGCACATGTGCGCGATCACTTTTAGTTTTGCAAGTTTTACAGCAGTGTACGCTCTTGGATGAGAAATGAATGAGAATGACCAAAGCAGAGTTAATGTCCCGATCTCGCCGTATCCCACAAGCCAAGTAAATTCGAGCCTGTTAGCGCACTTGAATGGGGGATATCTCCTGGCTTTCCAGGCATTGTAGGCGTGGGCAGTGTAGCGGCCATAGGCTGGCACTGCCAAGGGTCAGCCCTCCCACATGTGCCGGGTCTCTCCAGGTACCGTGGTGTCCTTCCAAATGCCACAAATCAAAATGGAATCGACAAACTTTGACCCTTCTGATAAAGGGCCTCGAGATTCAGGAAGACTTTCTTGGGTTGGATAATTGTATTTTTTCATTTATTAATCTACCATTTACGCCAAACTAATTTTGTCCCGTCGACAGCCTGCGTGCGTGCGAGCGAGCGACTGCATACAAACACCCAAGCAGACAACAAAGCGCTCACCTGTTCTTGAGCGCTTGCAGGGATTCATAGTCGATGCGCGCCAGCTTCTGCCGCACCAGCGCGGTTTGTCGGGAATGACGAAGGTGAGCATGAACTTCAATGCGAGGAGCGCGTGCTGAGAAACACAAGAGTCCAAGCCACCACGCTCACAACCACCGCTACCGCCATTCACCGTCGGGGCACGGAGAGTACAGCAGCGGCCGGGAGCCTCCTTAGCGAGGCCCCAACAGGGGCCTTGAAACAACGGCCGCCCAAAGCCATCTCCCCGGTGTTGATGCTCGCGCACGCACACCTGCACCCGGCACTACTCGTCGAATACATTCACTGACCCAGGGAAGGCCTGTGCTAAGTTTCAGAATGTATTCGCACGCTCAGGAATTTTAACTCGTGTTGCCGGATCGCAGCGAGCCCACTCGTAATTATGCCGTCGCCTTCACGCATGCGACTTCACACGGCTGGAAGCACAAATACATCCAACTCTCGATTATCCAGGGCAATTGGGGGTGGAGTAGCCCGGATTAAACAGGGATAACGCAAAACACGTAAATGAGTTTATAAAAAAGCACACATTTCGTACTTGCATTCGTAGAATGGGGGTGAGAGACATCAAACGTGCATTGTGTATTTTATTTTAAGCAATCGATTCACTTGTCGATATGGGCACCTATCCCTGTGCCCACATCACCGGCACTCGTGAAAGCCACGAATGAACACAGTTAACCAGCAATCCAGACAATCGGCCCACAGATGGTTCCGGATAACCACATTACAGATCACAGGGTGGGGATGCTGGGCCCAGGGGNAGGAGGGAGAGATTCTTGGATTTCGACGGGCGTCTCACCTCGGCGGCGACGATGATGAGCACGTAGTTGAGCGTGACGCCGCCTTCCTGGTCGAAGAATGTTCGCACCTGCTCGGACATGGCGATGAGCGCGCAGTTCGTCATCACCGCCATCAGCCCCATCACCTCGAAGGCCAGCTGGGGGAGCGGCGGGGCAGAAAACGCACCGTTAGGTGGGGAGGAGGAGCGGCGTTGGCAGGGCGACTGTCTAAGTTGGAATGGAAAAGTCCATAGCCTGCCGGAAGTGGCAGCTGGCCTCGATGAAACGGTGTCGATTCCCTACACGTTCCTCCTCAACCCCCAAGCAACATGGGCCATCGGTGTTCTAAGGCTTTGATCCCCACCCAGAAGATCTCTCGTCTCGGTCCCACACCCCCCCGGCCACAACACACGTCGCCCCTCCACTGGGACTCGACATCGCATTCTCAATAAGCCACGCCTATCGCTGTGGAACACGTGCAACTCACTGGAGCTAGGTAAGGCGACTGTGGGTTTTCGACGTAATTTTTTTGTTTTATTAACAGACAAGAATATTTCAAACACAGCTTTACGCCGATGCTATGAACGTGGTAATTTTTTGCAAGAAAAGCGTGCACGTTATTGTATGTCAGACTAAAACATTCGAGAGCCCGTTTCACAGAGCTGGGCGAGCACTGTTCAGCGAGCAACTATAAAGGCCAGCACGGAACACGGGAAGCGTGGGTGGTGATGTGGCCAGAACCACTCCCGGCCACCTTGCTCTGGGGGATGGATGTATGTTGAACGGCTTTCGCACCGTACGTAGCCAACCGTGCTAATCGGAAGTGCGGGCAAGGACAAAAACTAAACTCAAAAAGCTATTCTCAAGAAATTAGTTTACTACCCTGTGCTGATGTTCAAACACGACAGCAGGTACTCATTTAAGGGCGAGTAGACCTAGGGAGGCCTACCAATGCACATACATACACACGCACACACATACGCACAACAACAACTGACATTCGCCACAAACTGGCGTTAACATCACCACGGCCTTGTGCCAGGCTATGTAAACGTTAAGGCCAAGCGAAGCGTTGAATGTCCGCTGGCAGGTGGTCACGGGACAGACCCAGGTGCCATGGATTGACCGAGATGACTGGCCGACGCACCACACACACGCGCACACGTAGGCGCACGCACGCACACACACGCACGTACCTGCCAGACCCCGATGTTGGCGGCGGGCAGAGAGAAGGGCCGCTTGAGCACGCAGCACAGCTTGAGCGCGTCGGAGCGCACCTCCGTGACGTTGTTCAGCACGGCGAGCACGGCGGCGAGCGGGTACGCGCACGAGAAGAGGCTCACGTAGCCAAATTGCAGGAAAAGCTCCAGGTAGTCGTCGAACGTGCCCTGCGGGGGCGGGACGCAGGTGGGCGCGGGAGGGGAGACGCAGTACGGACGCCAATGCTGCCGTTGCGGTCGCGGGAGAATTGTTATTCCACCAGGGGGCGCTGCGTTCGAGTCCAATCGGGAAGGCTGCCAGTTTGAAAACTTTGCGTGTTTCGAACTTGATCACAAAGGTAAGGGCGCAGGGCCTGCAATTGTGTGCTCGTGCCACTGCTAGCGGAAGGACCTCCGTTAGCAGGAGTTCTAGATCCCCCGTCTAGAGGTGCACGTGCTGGCCAGGTGTCTGCTAAAGGTGGGTTCTTACACTTCACCACACCGCATGGGACCCGCCATCGACGAACCGTGGCGTCATCACCTACACCGCTGGGTGAACAGCAGCGGCGATGAGGGTGGGGAAGAATTAGGAATCTTGCACCGTTGTTTTTAAGCGCCGTGGCAGGAGATCAAAGCGAGCCGGCGACCGCCGCGCGGTATGCTCGGCGTGCGGACCGTAGCCCCATGGCGGCAGCCCTGGTGGATAGAAGTAGCGCCCGTCCGGTCACAACCGCTTTGTGGCATGCCAGCAGCGGTCCTCAACAGCGATTGTTTCTGTGAGCTGTGGCCGTGGAGCTGCACACGTGGTGGTGACGTGATCGCTGTGGGTAGGTTTGCTACGACGTGCCAATAGGACGGTACAACGGTGACTGTAGCCTTTTCTTTGCTAAATATCGTTATTGTGATTACTGGGGCTCATTTTAATTTTCTTCGCTATTTTATTTCCTGACAAAATTTTGAATAAGCAACTAAATAATTATTTAACCTGTAAATTAAACAGCCATTATCCATCAAATTATTGCTTTGTTAAAATGATTTCTACAGTAAGAAAAATGTATGTTTGCTATCATAATGTGCTCAGTTAGTCGATTTGCTATATAAATGTCTTTTTTATCGTAAAGACGAGTGGCCGGTTTACACCGAGTGACCTGCATCTGCCAGCAATCTTCATCCATCCTGGAGGTACAGCAACGCACAAAACCAAAACAATTCGGAAGCCAATCACAGATAACGCAATAACCGTCATCGCTAGAAAGTCCATATCGTATCGCATCGTGGAGGTAGTAACGCGCCGGCGAGCGTAGTTGGGGCTGCGGCGTCGTACCAAGTACGTGCCCATCTCCCCTCGATGTGGATCTGCTGGCGCAGGGGCGAGTCCTTGTGATCGGACGGTGCTTTCTCCGAGCTCGACCATCCCATCTGCTGGTTCCGGCGCTTGCGGAGCCAGTAGGGTAGTATGGACTCCACCAACTGATTCAGGATCTGCGATGTGATGAGTAGCGCTGCGAGGCTCTGCGTAGGGGAAGGGGTTGGGCAGCAGAGTTGAAAGATCTTCACACACTTTTACAAAACCTCGTTACAGCCTTTGTTATGCAGTCTATTCTTAGTCTTAAGCCTACCTTGCCATATTAATAAAAAGTGTGCCTTACTTGGCCCTCCCTCTCCAACCATTTATATACAGAGTGGTAGCTCTTGTAATCTCTCAACGATACACTGCGTGGTGGAGTTCCATCAAGACGGAACTTTGTTGCCTCCGAAACGTCTGATTTTAATTTTATTTATTAATTTTAATGTTCCTTGTTTGAAAATAAGAATACTCATTAAGGGCTAAACACGTGGTGTTCACGTACCGTGTTTTCGCTACAACGCGGTTCTTCATCTAGGGACACTTTCTAGCTGTGTGACGACTACTTTCTACTGCTAGTATTCGGGGTGTAAACAAACCCTGCGCGGTGGAGACCCTCAAGTTCCTTCCCGTCATGGAGCTTCACGGCTGATTTTATCACGCGATGTGATTAAAATCTGAATTGTTTGTACATATTTATGCCCGGTAAAGCATATACAGATATCCTCGTAAAGCGTTTTAGTTCATCGACCTCTGTATTGCGGGCGCGTTACAGATGTGTAACTTCGACTTTGTACTGATAGTTATAGGTGTTTTAAAAANGTGCACATATTGTGAGATAATTAAACCTTCTTAGGAGCTTCATGTCTTGCAGTAAAGGGATGTAGAAGAGAGACGCGAAGCAGTTGGTGAAGTTGAACTCCAAGGGAAGACCGAGCGCGGTGAGGCCGGATCGTCGTGAGAAATAGGCCACTTCTCTTAGGATCAGTGGCTTAAACTTAGTTCTAGGAATTCAAAGCGGGGTGGGGGGGGGGCTCAGGCCACGCTTGTGAGCTTTAAACATTCGGTGGTTCATCAACTTACTTAAAGCGAGCATTGGAAATTCCACATTCGAATGACAGGACAAGTTCTTCTGAAGGTAACCAGTGTAGATTTGAAGCTTTCGTGACTGCAAGGATTCGTACTCTTTGGTTTTTNCAGTAAAGTCACGTAGGTAAAAAAATGTAATTAAATGAAAAAATTAAATTAAATTACGACGTTTCGGCCTACTGCATTAGCAGTAGGCCATGCTTTCCTACCTGATGACGGACGCTTGTGTTGCGCCCGAAACGTCGTGATTTAATGGAGCTGTTTTCATTTATTTATTATTTTACCTATGTGACTTAACCGAAAAAAAACAAAGAGTATGAACCGCAGTGTACTTTCCACATTGAGAGGCCAGGGAGGTAGAGTGAGTGATCCAAATGGAAAATAAATGTTCCTCTATCTCTCCGGCCTCTCTATGTGCTATGAAGGAACGGCCATTCCCGACACGTCCCCTCTGAATATATTCTCTCTTTTCAAGGCCAATTTGTTGAGTTTATTTGCTTGCTAAATATTTGTTTTGTTATCATGGGTGTCCATGGAGAGACTGCGACCTGCCACATGAATCTGGAATTGATGGCACATTTCAGACACCATGCCTTGATACTGACGCCGGCGTTGTGTTTAGATATGTTCTTGGCAGGAAGCGTGCCTGTTTTTTTACTCAAAGGCACCATGTAAGGAATGATACTCACAACCAACACTTTAAGGATGAGGTGGTTCTGATGCGTGGACTCCAGCCGATGATTTTCTGAGCCAAACAAAAAACACAAAACCAATGCAAATCCCTCCATACTAAACCAGTGGCACAACGCATCACCACATCATTGTCGGGCGATCGTGTAAATGATTACACACGACTGTTTATTATCGATCAACAATACATTATATAAACAAATTCAGAATTAGTTGTTTTCTTCCCAATTATATTCCAATCTGTTATCGGGATCATGCCACGAGAAGGGAGACGTTTCCATTTGGAACTCGTTGCGGTGAGCACTGCCACACATTGTGTCAGATAATGGTTCTCACCAAATAACCTCACGGCACTACTCCCGATAACATCACAACATTACTCCCAATGTCCTCTCAAAAATCTTCAGACTGTAGAGTCGGATTATTCCAAGATAAGGGACCGGGACAATCGGCGACAGCTCGGGACGGCTTTCATCCAGCAGTGGATAGCTCGCGTCCGTCGATGAAGACGATGACAACGGTGGCGATGCCGACGAGACAGACGACGATTTATTACGAGTAACGGCCCGTGCCGCCCCTCAGCCACTGACCCCACTCGGTGAGCAGCTCCGCCAGGTACCGGTAGGCGCGGTTCATGACCTCGATGACAACGGCGTAGATGACGCTGGGCACGTACGGCACCAGCACGGCCAGCGGCCCCCCTCGTCCGCATCGCCGTCGCCGCCATTCCGCCACGCCAGCACCCACGCCTCCATCCAGAAGTAGACGTCCATGACGAGGTAGGAAAGGTAGAGGCAGGCGCACACGAAGGGCACCGACACGGCGTACACGCGCAGCGAGCGGCGCCAGCTCGGGTACGTGGGCTCCCTGCGGCCCGTCACCGGGTTCGTGCCCAGCTCCCCGTGGAAACCCGGACGCGGCTCCTGCCATCGTGGGGGGGGGAGGGAGGGGCACAGGTGTTTCTGTTCACGAGCATAGGGCAAGAGATGGCAAAATGTGTGACTGAGAGGACCGTAGCTTGGCATGGAGTACCAAGCCGGCAGATTTCATGGTTCCCTAACCATACCCAACCGACGCAATGTATAAGAACATGGAACAATGTGGCTCGCATCTGTAACCCAATACAATTTAGATCGTGCCTAAATATGACCCCATCTCAAGAGACTGTACAGAATCAACAGTGGGTGCATTTCGTTTCTATAGAGATATAGAGTCCGTCATGTAGGCCTCTGCACGAGTCTATGGGAGTCGAAGGGTCCCTATGTGTATCTGTGAAAGGCACAGATGTGAATGACCAAAGAAGCTGATCGGGTGGGGGGGGGGAGGAGGCTGGCCTGGTCGCACCTCGAAGTCGTGCCTCATGAGCAGCGTGCCCCAGCAGAAGGAGAGCTCCGCGCTGTGCCTCTTCCACAGCTCCAGCACCACGGTGGCCCACGCCAGGTTCAGTCCCGCGAACACACGTACTTGTCAAAGTCCTCCCAGGCAAACAGGTAGTAGGGCAGGCCCATCAGTCCCATGGGCACCAGCGCCCACGTGAAGAAGCCCAGGAAGCCAAAGTAGAGCGCAATCTCCTCCCGAAGTAGCGTCGGATCGCCTCTGTAGATGGTGAAAGAGGGTCGAGGACATCGCAGGGCAAGCAGTCCGCAACCCCAAACCTCCTTCCCTTCCTCCCTTAAAGCTCACCTCTTCTACATTGCCTCATTTCTTCCGCTGCTATACCGCTCACGCACGCTGGTTGCCCGTCCCAGCACTAACCAGGCCCAATTCCACTTACATTCTGAGAGCATATGTCGAGTGATTTGGTCAGAGGCATAATGTAATGCGTATATAATGATCCGTATTGTTTTGGACCGGCTACGGGAAACCTACACGCTAATTTATGCGTGTAAAGTAATTGAGAACTCTGACGGCGCAGGTGACAGCTCGTAGGCATTAGATAGAGGCGGCACTCACCCAAAGGCTGGTAGGATGGCCTCGCCTGCTGATACCACAGCGCGACAGCTTCTTCAGCTCCTCCGTGTCGTGCAGTGGATAGATCTGCACCAGCAGCCGTTTGGACTGGAATCGGCGGACTGATCCACGTGCGGAAGACAAAATTTGGGGGGTGGGGTCGGGGGGGGGAGAAAGGGTGGTGACACGATAACAACGTTAGAGGGAGAGAGTCGATGCATTTTGCCTGCGTTCTGCAGAACTTTTAAACACATACACTTGTCATCAATGCTATTTTTCAGATGCAGCGATGGTTTGAGCAAGGGCCAATTCAATAGTTGCGCATAAGGGGGATCAGAACATTGAGTTGGTGCCGAGGTATAATGTTGAGGTCCTGGTTGATGGGTAGGTGGTTGATGGTAGGAGGTTGATGGGTAGGAGGTTGATGGGTCGGTGGTTGATGGGTAGGAGGTTGATGGGTAGGTGGTTGGTGGTTGATGGGTAGGTGGTTGATGGGTAGGTGGTTGATGGGTCGGTGGTTGATGGGTAGGAGGTTGATGGTAGGTGGTTGGTGGTTGATGGGTAGGTGGTTGATGGGTAGGTGGTTGATGGTAGGTGGTTGATGGGTCGGTGGTTGGTGGTTGATGGGTAGGAGGTTGATGGGTAGGTGGTTGGTGGTTGATGGGTAGGTGGTTGATGGGTCGGTGGTTGATGGGTCGGTGGTTGATGGGTCGTGGTTGATGGGTCGGTGGTTGATGGGTAGGTGGTTGATGGGTCGGTGGTTGATGGGTCGGTGGTTGATGGGTCGGTGGTTGATGGGTCGGTGGTTGATGGGTCGGTGGTTGATGGGTCGGTGGTTGATGGGTCGGTGGTTGATGGGTCGGTGGTTGATGGGTAGGTGGTTGATGGGTCGGTGGTTGATGGGTCGGTGGTTGATGGGTCGGTGGTTGATGGGTCGGTGGTTGATGGGTCGGTGGTTGATGGGTCGGTGGTTGATGGGTAGGAGGTTGATGGGTAGGTGGTTGGTGGTTGATGGGTAGGTGGTTGATGGGTAGGTGGTTGATGGGTAGGTGGTTGATGGGTCGGTGGTTGATGGGTCGGTGGTTGATGGGTCGGTGGTTGATGGGTCGGTGGTTGATGGGTGGAGGTTGATGGGTAGGTGGTTGGTGGTTGATGGGTAGGTGGTTGATGGGTAGGTGGTTGATGGGTCGGTGGTTGATGGGTCGGTGGTTGATGGGTCGGTGGTTGATGGGTCGGTGGTTGATGGGTCGGTGGTTGATGGGTCGGTGGTTGATGGGTAGGTGGTTGATGGGTCGGTGGTTGATGGGTCGGTGGTTGATGGGTCGGTGGTTGATGGGTAGGAGGTTGATGGGTAGGTGGTTGGTGGTTGATGGGTAGGTGGTTGATGGGTAGGTGGTTGATGGGTAGGTGGTTGATGGGTCGGTGGTTGATGGGTCGGTGGTTGATGGGTCGGTGGTTGATGGTCGGTGGTTGATGGTCGGTGGTTGATGGGTAGGAGGTTGATGGGTAGGTGGTTGGTGGTTGATGGGTAGGTGGTTGATGGGTAGGTGGTTGATGGGTAGGTGGTTGATGGGTCGGTGGTTGATGGGTCGGTGGTTGATGGTCGGTGGTTGATGGTCGGTGGTTGATGGTAGGAGGTTGATGGGTCGGTGGTTGATGGGTAGGAGGTTGATGGGTAGGTGGTTGGTGGTTGATGGTAGGTGGTTGATGGGTAGGTGGTTGATGGGTAGGTGGTTGATGGGTCGGTGGTTGGTGGTTGATGGGTAGGAGGTTGATGGTAGGTGGTTGGTGGTTGATGGGTAGGTGGTTGATGGGTCGGTGGTTGATGGGTCGGTGGTTGATGGGTCGGTGGTTGATGGGTCGGTGGTTGATGGGTCGGTGGTTGATGGGTCGGTGGTTGATGGGTAGGAGGTTGATGGGTAGGTGGTTGGTGGTTGATGGGTAGGTGGTTGATGGGTAGGTGGTTGATGGGTAGGTGGTTGATGGTCGGTGGTTGGTGGTGATGGGTGAGGTGATGGTAGGTGGTGGTGGTTGATGGGTAGGTGGTTGGGGTCGGTGGTTGATGGGTGGTGGTTGATGGTCGGTGGTTGATGGGTCGGTGGTTGATGGGTCGGTGGTTGATGGGTCGGTGGTTGATGGGTCGGTGGTTGATGGGTCGGTGGTTGATGGGTCGGTGGTTGATGGGTCGGTGGTTGATGGGTCGGTGGTTGATGGGTCGGTGGTTGATGGGTCGGTGGTTGATGGGTCGGTGGTTGATGGGTCGGTGGTTGATGGGTCGGTGGTTGATGGGTCGGTGGTTGATGGGTCGGTGGTTGATGGGTCGGTGGTTGATGGGTCGGTGGTTGATGGGTCGGTGGTTGATGGGTCGGTGGTTGATGGGTGGGTGGTTGATGGGTCGGTGGTTGATGGGTCGGTGGTTGATGGGTCGGTGGTTGATGGGTCGGTGGTTGATGGGTCGGTGGTTGATGGGTCGGTGGTTGATGGGTCGGTGGTTGATGGGTCGGTGGTTGATGGGTCGGTGGTTGATGGGTCGGTGGTTGATGGGTCGGTGGTTGATGGGTCGGTGGTTGATGGGTCGGTGGTTGATGGGTCGGTGGTTGATGGGTCGGTGGTTGATGGGTCGGTGGTTGATGGGTCGGTGGTTGATGGGTCGGTGGTTGATGGGTCGGTGGTTGATGGGTCGGTGGTTGATGGGTCGGTGGTTGATGGGTCGGTGGTTGATGGGGTGGTGGTTGATGGGTCGGTGGTTGATGGGTCGGTGGTTGATGGGTCGGTGGTTGATGGGTCGGTGGTTGATGGGTCGGTGGTTGATGGGTCGGTGGTTGATGGGTCGGTGGTTGATGGGTCGGTGGTTGATGGGTCGGTGGTTGATGGGTCGGTGGTTGATGGTTGGTTGATGGGTCGGTGGTTGATGGGTCGGTGGTTGATGGGTCGGTGGTTGATGGGTAGGTGGTTGGTGGTTGATGGGTAGGTGGTTGATGGGTAGGTGGTTGATGGGTAGGTGGTTGATGGGTCGGTGGTTGGTGGTTGATGGGTAGGAGGTTGATGGGTAGGTGGTTGGTGGTTGATGGGTAGGTGGTTGATGGGCGGTGGTTGATGGGTCGGTGGTTGATGGGTCGGTGGTTGATGGGTCGGTGGTTGATGGGTCGGTGGTTGATGGGTCGGTGGTTGATGGGTCGGTGGTTGATGGGTCGGTGGTTGATGGGTCGGTGGTTGATGGGTCGGTGGTTGATGGGTCGGTGGTTGATGGGTCGGTGGTTGATGGGTCGGTGGTTGATGGGTCGGTGGTTGATGGGTCGGTGGTTGATGGGTCGGTGGTTGATGGGTCGGTGGTTGATGGGTCGGTGGTTGATGGGTCGGTGGTTGATGGGTCGGTGGTTGATGGGTCGGTGGTTGATGGGTCGGTGGTTGATGGGTCGGTGGTTGATGGGTCGGTGGTTGATGGGTCGGTGGTTGATGGGTCGGTGGTTGATGGGTCGGTGGTTGATGGGTCGGTGTTGATGGGTCGGTGGTTGATGGGTCGGTGGTTGATGGGTCGGTGGTTGATGGGTCGGTGGTTGATGGGTCGGTGGTTGATGGGTCGGTGGTTGATGGGTCGGTGGTTGATGGGTCGGTGGTTGATGGGTCGGTGGTTGATGGGTCGGTGGTTGATGGGTCGGTGGTTGATGGGTCGGTGGTTGATGGGTCGGTGGTTGATGGGTGGGTGGTTGATGGGTCGGTGGTTGATGGGTCGGTGGTTGATGGGTCGGTGGTTGATGGGTCGGTGGTTGATGGGTCGGTGGTTGATGGGTCGGTGGTTGATGGGTCGGTGGTTGATGGGTCGGTGGTTGATGGGTCGGTGGTTGATGGGTCGGTGGTTGATGGGTCGGTGGTTGATGGGTCGGTGGTTGATGGGTCGGTGGTTGATGGGTCGGTGGTTGATGGGTCGGTGGTTGATGGGTCGGTGGTTGATGGGTCGGTGGTTGATGGGTAGGTGGTTGATGGGTCGGTGGTTGATGGGTCGGTGGTTGATGGGTCGGTGGTTGATGGGTCGGTGGTTGATGGGTAGGAGGTTGATGGGTCGGTGGTTGGTGGTTGATGGGTAGGTGGTTGATGGGTAGGTGGTTGATGGGTAGGTGGTTGATGGGTCGGTGGTTGATGGGTAGGAGGTTGATGGGTAGGTGGTTGGTGGTTGATGGGTAGGGGTTGATGGGTCGGTGGTTGATGGGTCGGTGGTTGATGGGTCGGTGGTTGGTGGTTGATGGGTCGGTGGTTGATGGGTCGGTGGTTGGTGGTTGATGGGTCGGTGGTTGATGGGTCGGTGGTTGATGGGTCGGTGGTTGATGGGTCGGTGGTTGATGGGTCGGTGGTTGATGGGTCGGTGGTTGATGGGTCGGTGGTTGATGGGTCGGTGGTTGATGGGTCGGTGGTTGATGGGTCGGTGGTTGATGGGTCGGTGGTTGATGGGTCGGTGGTTGATGGGTCGGTGGTTGATGGGTCGGTGGTTGATGGGTCGGTGGTTGATGGGTGGTGGTTGATGGGTCGGTGGTTGATGGGTCGGTGGTTGATGGGTCGGTGGTTGATGGGTCGGTGGTTGATGGGTCGGTGGTTGATGGGTCGGTGGTTGATGGGTTGGTGGTTGATGGGTCGGTGGTTGATGGGTCGGTGGTTGATGGGTCGGTGGTTGTGGTGGTGGTTGATGGGTCGGTGGTTGATGGGTGGTGGTTGATGGGTCGGTGGTTGATGGGTCGGTGGTTGATGGGTCGGTGGTTGATGGGTCGGTGGTTGATGGGTCGGTGGTTGATGGGTCGGTGGTTGATGGGTCGGTGGTTGATGGGTCGGTGGTTGATGGGTCGGTGGTTGATGGGTCGGTGGTTGATGGGTCGGTGGTTGATGGGTCGGTGGTTGATGGGTCGGTGGTTGATGGGTCGGTGGTTGATGGGTCGGTGGTTGATGGGTCGGTGGTTGATGGGTCGGTGGTTGATGGGTCGGTGGTTGATGGGTCGGTGGTTGATGGGTCGGTGGTTGATGGGTGGGGTTGATGGTCGGTGGTTGATGGGTCGGTGGTTGATGGGTGGTGGTTGATGGGTCGGTGGTTGATGGGTCGGTGGTTGTGGGTCGGTGGTTGATGGGTCGGTGGTTGATGGGTCGGTGGTTGATGGGTAGGTGGTTGATGGGTCGGTGGTTGATGGGTAGGTGGTTGATGGGTCGGTGGTTGATGGGTCGGTGGTTGATGGGTCGGTGGTTGATGGGTCGGTGGTTGATGGGTCGGTGGTTGATGGGTCGGTGGTTGATGGGTCGGTGGTTGATGGGTCGGTGGTTGATGGGTCGGTGGTTGATGGGTCGGTGGTTGATGGGTCGGTGGTTGATGGGGTGGTGGTTGATGGGTCGGTGGTTGATGGGTCGGTGGTTGATGGGTCGGTGGTTGATGGGTGGGGTTGATGGGTCGGTGGTTGATGGGTCGGTGGTTGATGGGTCGGTGGTTGATGGTCGGTGGTTGATGGGTGGTGGTTGATGGGTGGTGGTTGATGGGTCGGTGGTTGATGGGTCGGTGGTTGATGGGTCGGTGGTTGATGGGTCGGTGGTTGATGGGTCGGTGGTTGATGGGTCGGTGGTTGATGGGTGGTGGTTGATGGGTCGGTGGTTGATGGGTCGGTGGTTGATGGGTCGGTGGTTGATGGGTCGGTGGTTGATGGGTCGGTGGTTGATGGGTCGGTGGTTGATGGGTCGGTGGTTGATGGGTCGGTGGTTGATGGGTGGTGGTTGATGGGTCGGTGGTTGATGGGTCGGTGGTTGATGGGTCGGTGGTTGATGGGTCGGTGGTTGATGGGTCGGTGGTTGATGGGTCGGTGGTTGATGGGTCGGTGGTTGATGGGTCGGTGGTTGATGGGTCGGTGGTTGATGGGTCGGTGGTTGATGGGTCGGTGGTTGATGGGTCGGTGGTTGATGGGTCGGTGGTTGATGGGTCGGTGGTTGATGGGTCGGTGGTTGATGGGTCGGTGGTTGATGGGTCGGTGGTTGATGGGTCGGTGGTTGATGGGTAGGTGGTTGATGGGTCGGTGGTTGATGGGTCGGTGGTTGATGGGTCGGTGGTTGATGGGTCGGTGGTTGATGGTCGGTGGTTGATGGGTCGGTGGTTGATGGGTCGGTGGTTGATGGGTCGGTGGTTGATGGGTCGGTGGTTGATGGGTCGGTGGTTGATGGGTCGGTGGTTGATGGGTCGGTGGTTGATGGGTCGGTGGTTGATGGGTCGTGGTGTGGGTCGGTGGTTGATGGGTCGGTGGTTGATGGGTCGGTGGTTGATGGGTCGGTGGTTGATGGGTCGGTGGTTGATGGGTCGGTGGTTGATGGGTCGGTGGTTGATGGGTCGGTGGTTGATGGGTCGGTGGTTGATGGGTCAGTGGTTGATGGGTCGGTGGTTGATGGGTCGGTGGTTGATGGGTCGGTGGTTGATGGGTCGGTGGTGATGGGTCGGTGGTGGGGGGGGGGGTGGTTGATGGGTAGGTGGTTGATGGGTAGGTGGTTGATGGGTCGGTGGTTGATGGGTCGGTGGTTGATGGGTAGGTGGTTGATGGGTGGTGGTTGATGGTCGGTGGTTGATGGGTAGGTGGTTGATGGGTCGGTGGTTGATGGGTCGGTGGTTGATGGGTCGGTGGTTGATGGGTCGGTGGTTGATGGGTCGGTGGTTGATGGGTAGGTGGTTGATGGGTCGGTGGTTGATGGGTCGGTGGTTGATGGGTGGGTGGTTGATGGGTAGGTGGTTGATGGGTCGGTGGTTGATGGGTCGGTGGTTGATGGGTCGGTGGTTGATGGGTGGGTGGTTGATGGGTCGGTGGTTGATGGGTAGGTGGTTGATGGGTCGGTGGTTGATGGGTCGGTGGTTGATGGGTCGGTGGTTGATGGGTCGGTGGTTGATGGGTCGGTGGTTGATGGGTCGTGGTTGATGGGTATGTGGTTGATGGGTAGGTGGTTGATGGGTGTGGTTGATGGGTGGTGGTTGATGGGTCGGTGGTTGATGGGTAGGTGGTTGATGGGTATGTGGTTGATGGGTAGGTGGTTGATGGGTGGTGGTTGATGGGTAGGTGGTTGATGGGTCGGTGGTTGATGGGTAGGTGGTTGATGGGTAGGTGGTTGATGGGTAGGTGGTTGATGGGTAGGTGGTTGATGGGTAGGTGGTTGATGGGTATGTGGTTGATGGGTAGGTGGTTGATGGGTAGGTGGTTGATGGGTAGGTGGTTGATGGGTCGGTGGTTGATGGGTCGGTGGTTGATGGGTCGGTGGTTGATGGGTAGGTGGTTGATGGGTATGTGGTTGATGGGTAGGTGGTTGATGGGTAGGTGGTTGATGGGTGGTGGTTGATGGGTCGGTGGTTGATGGGTCGGTGGTTGATGGGTCGGTGGTTGATGGGTGGTGGTTGATGGGTATGTGGTTGATGGGTATGTGGTTGATGGGTAGGTGGTTGTTACTGGCAAGAAAACATGTAAACTCCCCTGCAGCTTGCAGGTCTCTGCAGATATTTGGTTGCAGAATTCCACTTTGTGGATGAGCTTAAATAATGTGACCTGGGTGATGTCACTTTGACGCGCTACAGCGGCACTCCTGACGAACTCTAAACGTTTCGGAGCAAGTTACAACTAATATTGAAATAATTAATGTATTCGTGCTGCCCGTCTGTCTACCCATCTGTCCCTAATGGGGGTATACGATGGATGACCCAATATTTCGGGGCTCACCTGATTAAAAACTGGCCAAATGTATGAAAGGGTGGCCAAAACTTGGATGAAACAAACCAGAAGCAAAGAGGGCAATTTCAAATTTGCAAACTGACGTTGCCATGACAGATACCCATCGGTACCACACCAACGTGTTGCACCCCGAGAGCTGTCCGTCGGCTCCCATATCGCTTCACTTAACACTTACACGTCGTAGAGAGCGTGACGTAAGCCAAGCGTATGCATGGTTTTTTCTCCCTTGTTTCTCATGAACGAGGAAGCTCCATACCCACGACGTGCAGCCCAGGATATCAATAGAGACTTGGCGCATATTTTTCAAAAGACAGCGAGTTGCACTCTCTAAAATAATAAGGCTTCAGTCCATGCGAATTCCCCCCAGTTGCTTATTACGACGGTGACTTACACACGGACTTTCCCGGGTAGAGCTTGATGTCGGAGTATCCCGGGATGCTGATCTCCTCCTTGGCGCGCAGGTTGTTGAGCGCGTGCTTGACGATGTACTGCTGCTCAGCCATCGTCAGGAACGCGACGTTATCATCTGTAACGCCACGTGCGCACACGCGCACGGATACACCGCGGGACATTCATCGTATGCGATGATGGCAGTACAGCAAGCAGGTGGTTTGTTTCTGGCAAATATATTCGTTGAATAAGGGGTTGGCGGATAAAACAGAGATGAAGCCGCACTGTGGCTTCATCTGTGGTGTTGGCCACCCACCCCCTCGTGTGCCGTTTCGGCCTTCATATGTGCTCGCGAATAGAACTTGCCCTAACAGTCTGTTAAGGCTCTACTTAGTCTTTGGTGTACCCATTTGGGATGTAATGAGGCACTCTCCGCACCACAAGTGGTTGATAACCTGTGTGTGTGTGGACCTGAGTGTCATTTCTTATCCCACAGTAAACGAGTTTAATGTTTCCAAAATCTGTAGTCCAGCGGGTTGGGAGGTGGAATTGGCGAGGTGTGTAGATCTGGTCTCATGATGTGACATCCATCCACAGGACAATAAGAGGCTGTACGAAGCAGTGTGTTCTGTCGAGCAGACACTCTGCTTTATTTCCTCAATAAGGTTTGCATGAATCATTCCAAGCAGAACTGTAATGAAAAACTCTAATTTGACCTATCCTGGAGTGATCAAGGGCAAGGCCCAGACAGGATGTTATATTGCAAGTGTATTATTTAATTATCAGCCACGCGCTCAGCGCCACTTGGCTGAGCTGCTTGTTCGTAGCCAGCATGTACAGCCCCATTCATCTCCCCGACCAAGACGAGTTCCACCATCACCACTACCACCACACTGCAGGCCACAACACCTTCCCTTTCTGCTTCTTCCCTCGCAGCGCTCCGCATTTCTCTTCTCACAGAAAAGGCGTTAACTCCTAAATTATACCTTCGGTAGTGCTGTTTGTTCCTGCCCGCTTGACATTCCGGGCCTTTGGATTTGCGCTCGCAACAGCGATATGTGACAACAACAAAACACACCCGCACATAGAGCTCGCCTACCGGAGTATCCTTCGAAGGTGTGCCGTGAGAGGTAGGTGAAGGCCCTCATGGAGCCATCCTGACAGCGCCGCACAAAGCCGGCCTCCTCCGCCCCCATCAGCAATCGCTTCCACGTGGCTCCCACCACGAGGGTGCGGCTCTCGCTGTCCGCTTCACCGCCCACCCGCAGTGGCTGAGCCTCCAGGTAGGCACCTACAGGCATGGCACGGGGCGTAAGTGATCCGATATTCTTCATAGAACCCGGAGGTTGCAGACCGTCAATGTACGTATGTTGAACTTCTTTCGCACCGTCCATACCCAGCAAACGGCGAGTCGTTACGGAACATTCTACAGCCACATCGGTGGCTCTAATGTTAAGATGACCGGAAGTTCAAATAAGGCTACCGTGGCGACCGACTGTGCCTCACCGCCGTCGAGGTCGTTGTCCCGCAAGCGCGAGAGCAGCCAGTCGCGCGTCACCAGCTGGAGATGCCGGGACAGCTCGATGACGACCAGCGGCTGGAAGCCCAGATGCTGCTCCTTTTCCTCCTGCGGGCCGGCGCTACCGGCCCGGCCTCCTCCGCCTCCTCCTCCTCCACCAGACGATCCAACCGACGCATCCTCTCGGTTCGCGTGCACCACGCCTACGTGCCCTGTCCGTCAGGTGGCCGCTGTCCGAGCTTGACAACCTAACCACCGCACAGGAGCACAGATAGGAAATACGTTCCGCCACTGTTGCTTCTTTTAATATTTATTCATGTGACATTATAATATTTTTCAGATATTTGTACACTGGACAAACCATGACATTGTGATGTTTGCCATATTTAGGTAACATGTAATGTATCAGATTACAAAATGGATGAAAGATTCATAAGCATGCCGGAGCATCATGTGAGAAATGCACTTGTGAAAGAGACACGACATGGAGTTCTACACAACTTAAACATGCCGATCCATATTCGTTTTTGCGTTAGGCCACGCTGTAGTTTTATTACAAATGTTTTTGTGAAAACCCTTCAACCAACCAACATTTACCAGAAATATCTTTGTCAATGAATATCTTTGTAAATAAGGCAATATTGCTGTTGGGTCATGGATTGATTAGTGTCAATAATTTTAGCACAAACCTACCACATGACTGAAAGCAAAAACTAATATGGATCATGGCTGGCTACAGTAAAACCCACGTTTAAGATAAATATATTTAAGCTAACTAACAAAAAACCTGTATTGTGGATATTGGTCGTGAAAGCATGCGTGTAAACTGAAATGCAGTTTACTGTGATACTCAAAAAAATGTTCACAGCATTTAAGTAACAGATTATTATCTTCACATGCCTGATCTGATATGCGCATTTACTGTAAGAAATGTTTAATGAAATATTAAGGCTTGTCAAAGTAGCAACCACCATCAACACGGGTACAATAGTTTAAGTACAGAGCTGTGTGCTGTCATGAACGTCTCTTGCTTGGCCGCGTGTAAAAAGCAAACTAGAAATAGCGCCGAATGAAATGGATCTGGCAGCACCGCCCGAAGGTAAAAATAATCAGGGAACTGGTTCTCTGTAAGCACGGTGCCAACAAAATGAGCATGCGGTGGCACGTGTCGTTTTATAGGCCAGCCACAAAACATGTACGACTTGTACTGTGCCGTGCTTACAACCTCATCCTCGGAGCAATGCGGCAAAGTGCAGCACAACAGGATCGACTGTGTCGGCGCCGTTTTGAAGACTGTTTGTGACACATTAACCAACATGATTTGGCGAGCATCAGGTGTTGCCGTATCTGTGGCAACGACAACGTACTGGGCAATAGCTCCGGGTTGCCGGTCGCAAGGTCACCGGTTCAAATCGCAGTCCGCAGTCACTTGGCACGCAGCATCCCTGCTGGATCGGTTAAACACGCACCGTCTAGCGGCGCAGCTACTGTACAGGCGCTGCGACTGTACTGGGGCCTGCTTTCTGAAGGCCCTAGGCACTGGGCCTTGAAAAAGGAGGGGGTCAATTTGACAGGTGCCTCGTTTAAATCCTTGCACCTCACGACGTATGCCACCGGTACCATCTCGTGGAGTCTGCACAGGTTTGTGGGAAGCCACAAGCGGGTGTCTTGTGGGGAGACCTATAGCTGGTTGCGTAAAAGACATTAAGTGACTTTCAAATGATACCGGTTGAAACGACAAACTTCAGGGGAAATACCTGCAAGGTCTTAATAATATTCCCAGTATGACAAGGTTCTGGAACAGCCATTTATGAAGCGAGATTAGATTCTCGGTATGTCCGTAAACGCACATCACAAGTTTGGAGGAAAGTTTGATGTCACTGCTTGTATTTGAAAGGACATCGTTACGTGACCAAATCGCCCAGAAGGTGCCAGATGTCGTCAGATAATTATATTCTGCCACATGCCTCGACCAGGTGATGAGGGAAATAGACAACCTTAGAGCCAGACTCCTTCAAGACTATTTTGTGCAACAGTATTCGAGACCCTGGACGAAACACAAGGGATGTTTTTTTTATTCAAGACGTGTGCACGTTCTATTTGCAGACACAAGGGCGTGGTATACATTGCCTGGAATGAGTCACAAAAAACCTCAAGACGTTTGTCAAATGATGGGATCGATAACATTTCAGGCGCGTGTACTATGAGGGGCCATAGCCCGAAATCAAAATGACCCTTCTACATTGCACGTGTGTTATGATGAAGGGCTATTGGCTAAATATCGACTTTTATATATTTTTTCCTTTTAAGGCCACAGTTGTTGATAAATGTGTTCAGTCGTGATCACCTCGAATTGTTTATTTTTATTTAAATACTCTATAGTAAAAGTGTAGTGACATCGCTGGATGTCACCATGCTGTGGGTGCAGTACCGGCCCTAGAGGGACACGGTGTGCACTGATTAATAGCGCTGGATGGCACCACGCCTTAAGTGCAGTGCCGACCATTCAGGACAGGGTGTGTGGGTGCTGACCGAAGAATGGGGTTGTGTGAGATCATGGCACTCTGGTTGACCCGGGAGTACACGTGATCGGTTAAGTTGACAGAGGAGGGGGTCACATGATTGGGACCCAGATCCTTCCCGAGGATTCTGGAAGGTGAATGTGGCCAAGGGCGGAGTCAGCCACGCCACAGAGAATCTCAGCCGGGTCCGAGAGGGACCAGGTTGTTGTTCATCCTGGAAGAAACCCTTCGTCTACGACCTCCGTTCAACGAGTCTCCAACACGTAGACCCAGGACGAAGTCGTTGGTCCCGGTCCGTAGTAGCAGTTACGTAGTAACTAGTGTAGTTAGCCTGGTGTTCACCACCCGGTTAACAACACCAGTCACGTAGTAACTAGTGTAGTTAGCCTGGTGGTGACCACCCGGTTAACTACACTAGTTACGTAGTTACTAGTACCTAGTGTAGGTAGCCTGGTGGTCACCACCTTAGGTTGTTATTCTGTTAAGGGGAAGTTACCCCTGTGTTGGAATTTAATAAATTTGTTGCCTCCAAAGTCTATGCCTGTGACTCAGTTGAACCCATTACAAAAGTAATTGTAAAGTGGTGTAACACCTGATAGGACTTTTATAGAATGACGAACGAAGATATGCACAAGTTTTGTGTCCTGTACTCCTACATCTCAGACCATTCTTTTCCATTTCTCTATTCGCACTCAACTTTTCTTTCGTTTTCTTTGATTCCACCATTCCTCGTCCCAATCCTCCAGCAGGAGTTTCTCTGGATGGCCACCTCGATGGATGCGGCATCTACAACTGTATTGCCAATTCCTTTTAGGTCAGTGGTGATATTCCCATCATTCCACATTCATTGACATTGTGTTCAAGGGACGGTAATCAGGTCTTTTCCTGAAATGCCTTCATTAGTTGCCCTTCTTCCATTGCGAATGCCATTGGCCTCCTGGGAAGGTACATCGGGCCACCTGCTGGTGATGGGCACCCCCTAGACGGGTCCTCATACGCCCGCGCCACATGCGGCCCGCCGAGGCATATCCGGCCCGCCGGGTGTTTTTGCCGCCGCTGCCTGTCTGTTACTTTTTTCTGCATGAGAAGGACGGTCATTGGTGGAAGAGGGAGAGGGGCGGAGTTCCCCCCAATCAGACTGCATTGATGGGCAGTGCAGTCTGTATGTCTCTGTGTGGGCAAAGTTATTGCTGGTATATTGTTTTTGTAGCGCTGTATATATATTGGTATTTTACTAATAGCAATTTTGACTCCCTAGGAAACAATGATGTCAAGAAAGAGAAAAATTGACTCGGAGTGTAGGATATTCAAAGAACAGTGGACTTATGATTACTTTTTCATGCAGTACAAGGAAAGAGCTGTGTGTCTGATATGCCAGAATATAGTGTCTGTGTTCAAAGAATACAATTTACGTCGACACTATGAAACTCAACATGAAGATAAATATGATTGTTTGGTCGGAGAAGTGAGAAAAGATAAAATATTAAAACTGAAAAATACATTAACAACTCAGCAAAATACTTTTGAGAAGCAGAAGCAGCTAAATATTTCATCACTGCGAGCAAGTTTTCAAGTTGCCAAGCTAATAGCGTGCACTGGCAGACCATTCGTGGAGAGAGAATTTGTTAAAGAATGCCTTCTTTCTGTTGCCAAAGAGATGTGTCCAGAGAATGCCGATTTATTTAGTACAGTGAGTCTTTTAGGACCTACAATTACACGGAGGATTGAAGAAATGGGAGACAATTTGCATCAGCATTTGCAAAACTCCACAAAAAACTTTCCTATTTTTCCTTGGCACTCGACGAAAGCAATGATGTTCGTGATTCTGCACAACTTCAAATTTTTATTCGTGGGACGAATGACTATTTCGAAGTCACAGAAGAGCTTGCTGCACTGCAAAGCATCAAAGGAATAACTACAGGAGAGGATATCTTTAGATTTAAAGCTTTCGTGACTGCAGGGATTCATCTTCTTGGTTCTTTCGGTAAAGTCACATAGAAGGGAAGTAATAAAATAATTCTCACGACGTTTCGGCCACAATGCAAGCAGCCGTCCTCAGGTGAAAACCAGGTCTGTCGGGAGACAGCGTCTGAATGAAACAGCACACGAGCTTGGAGCATATATAAGCTGGGTTGGAAGCGGGGGAAAGAGCGCCTTGACAAAATAATTTGCATATCAAGAGCAATTTAGCATATTTATGGGAAATGCAGGAATGTGATTAGTACTACATATGCAGCACGGGCATATGTAGTACTAATCACATTCCTGCATTTCCCATAAATATGCTAAATTCCTCTTGATATGCAAATTATTTGTCAAGGCGCTCTTTCCCCCGTTTCCAACCCAGCTTATATATGCTCCAAGCTCGTGTGCTGTTTCATTCAGACGCTGTCTCCCCGACAGACCTGGTTTTCACCTGAGGACGGCTGCTTGCGTTGTGGCCGAAACGTCGTGAGAATTATTTTATTATGTTTTATTTATTATTTATTACTTCCCTTCTACGTGACTTTACCGAAAGAACCAAGAAGAGAAGATATCTATGAAAAGGTTTGCCAAACTGTGAATGGTTTGGAGCTGAACTGGGCTAAACTAGCCAGTGTGACAACTGATGGTGCTCCTAGCATGGTGGGGTCTAAGAAAGGAGTAATTGCTCGCATTAACCAAGAGATGGACAAACATAACCATTCTCATCCAATAGCCATACATTGCCTCATCCACCAACAAGCGCTGTGTAGTAAATCACTGAAGTGGGACTCGGTTATGAAATTTGTGGTATCTTGTGTTAACTTCATTAGAGCTCATGCACTAAACCACAGACAATTTCAGGCATTTCTGTCTGAGCTAAATGTTGACTATGAAGATGTTCTGTATCACACAGAAGTCCGTTGGCTGAGTCGAGGGAGAGTTTTGAAACGTTTCTATGACTTACTTCCACAGATTACAGCTTTTCTGCTTTAAAAAAACAAAGAAGTACCAGAGCTCAATGATGCAGAATGGAAATGGCACCTTGCCTTTCTGACAGATGTAACAGAGCTACTCAACATTCTTTGGTTCTTTCGGTTAAGTCACGTCTAAAGATAAAATAATAAATTAAAATAATAAATTAAAATTTTAATTTTAATTTATTATTTTATCTTTAGACGTGACTTAACCGAAAGAACCAAATAATAATTCCTGCAGTCACGAAAGCTCCATAATTAAGAGCTACTCAACAGTTTCAATGTGCAACTTCAAGGAAAGGGGAAGCTCATCTGTGATATGCAATCACATGTCAAAGCATTTGAAGTAAAATTAGGCCTCCTCATCAAACAAGTGAAGGAGGAAAACTTCTGCCATCTCCCCACAACTCAAAATCTGTTAGGGGAAAAACCATTGGTTGCATTCCCAAACAAAACGTGTGGATTCACTGGAAAAATTGCAAAAGGAGTTCCAATTTGGATTTAAAGAGCTTCATCTCCATGAACAAAACATACAGCTTTTCCGTAACCCATTTTCTATTGACATTGAAAATGTGGATACAATTTACCAAATGGAACTGGCTGAACTGCAGAATTGTGACTCTCTGAAAGACGCATTCAAGTCAAGCAGCCTTCATAATTTCTATGCATCTCTCCCCTCTGAGACATATCCTCATCTCAGGAACCATGCACTCAAAATGGCAACCATCTTTGGCAGCACTTATGTCTGTGAACAGACTTTTTCCAGAATGAAACATTTGAAAACTCCAACCAGATCTAGACTAAGGGATGCACACTTGCATCACTTGTTACGACTAGCAGTGACAAATATGGAACCGGACATTGACCATCTCATTAGCCAAAAGCAGGCCCATAGTTCCCATTGAAATACTGGCAAGTTTGTTGATTTAACTTTACTTGTTCTTCATTTTAAATATTGTATTTGTTCCCGTTAAGTTTCTTCACTTCAAAATAAGATATATGCAGTGTGCATAGGAATTTGTTCATAGTTTTTTTTAACTATAGTCCGGCCCTCCAACGGTCTGAGGGACAGTGAACTGGCCCCTGTTTAAAAAGTTTGAGGACCCCTGCCCTAGACTAAGCGGCAGCTCATCCGCATGCAGCAGATGTCACCCTTCCCAGCGAATGGGGCCCACCTGGACCCCGAGGCTGAGGACAATCGTAGGGTCTACTGTCTCGGGTCAGGATGGACCTGGAGTGTGGAGGGCAGGGCGTTGACATCCCTGTATAGTGTACAAAGTACAACGTACACCATCCCAATATTTTGTAAAAAAAAATTGCCCGAAGATGCTGGATGTAATTTCCAGCGAAACGTTGTACTCAAATTCTAAATGTTGTGGATTCACTCTTCAAACACACCAGTGAGCTAAAGTAACTAATTGGCGTTTTGTAACGTGACACATTTTACTGATTGGCCGTGCCGGGTGTGGAGGGTTGCGACACATTTATAATAACGCGATCTAACCCAAAAACCTTTATTATGAATAGTACTGGTCGCGAAACCCTACGTGTTAAACACGATCTAACGCTGTAGGATGATGCATTAGCCACAGAGAGGGCTTAAATAACTAAAAAACTGCAAACTCACGACTCGCAAAAAAATAGTCACTTTGTGAGAAAAAACCCGATCTACATAGAGAGAAGTGCTTCAACATGAACTTCCCTGTTGAGTTAAGGAAACGAAAGCATCGAATCAAATAGGTGCAGCAGGCAGGGACATTTAAATGCTGCAGGTACAGCCACAAGCCAAATACGTAGTCTTATTGCAAAATGTGGTCGATGGTAGTAGACAGGCCATTTATATTTCTGCCTTACGTGGTCGGTGCTTCTACATTTTCTGTTGATTCCTCTTGTCTTTCTTAACATTTTGTAGTGTTCTTCAAGTTAGTTTTCGTCCTTTTTTTTTAAACAGCAAAACTATTCAGTTATTCCATGATTATATATTTCATTTGTGTGCAAACAATTTCGTAAATAGGTTAATTTGACTCTGAACTGGTCCCACTCTATGATGATGTCCAGGTTTCCCATCAAGTCCAGTAGTTTCCCCTTTTTAATACTGCAATGGGCAGTTTGCTTCAAGTGTGAAACCCCACCTCCTTTTGCATCAGACGAATGTTTTAAATCTGGGATATAACGTATTGCCCGAGATGTGCATGCAACCATCCACGAATTGTAAGTTCTAGCATTATCATGAGTTATGGTTCAATCTTTCTTGCCAGGGCTAACATTTGTGCACCATCATCATCCTGAGTTTTTCTGCTTCATGTTCCCATTGATTTCCATGCCGTGATCAGACAAATATATGATCTATATTTGTCTTAATTTCAGCAGGAAGGGCTTCATGAGCTGCTTGGCTCGATCTCATGGGCGTCCTGCGAGGGTGCGGACGATTTATCCGTATTCAATACTGCACTGTATTTGGTAAAGCGCGTGTCGTTTTAGATCTCTCCCATTCCTCAACATGTCTTTTGTGATTTTGACAATCATTCCCCGTGTAATTTCTAACCTTCTCCCAACTATCAATTCACTTTCAATTAATAAGCTTAGTTATTCCATTATTCTTCCTGGCGATATCCAATCATTACTTTCGCCTCCTTGGCATTTGCTATCTGTTGCTTATAATCTCAAATCGGCTGCTTTTCTGTGTTTGGTGTCCACGAGACCACCTCGATTTGCCTGCAATTAAAGTCGCGTCTCCGGCTCCGCAGCCGCGTGCTTGTGTTCAGGGTTGCCGTCATTCTCCACTCGTCAACGCAGCCGCAGCAACATCTCCGAAGACCGTGCTGATAAAGGAGTGCTGATAAAGGTTGCCGCAAAGACGACGACACGTCTGCGGTCCCGCCAGATAAGGTTGCCAGAATAAACATTGCCATGAGCTGCATATCAAGGACTCAAAACAAATACACAGCTGACGTGAGTGCATGCAACGGAAGCTATCTTTATGCAATTTGTCACTTCTAATGCAACAAATCGAACACAATCATTGAGGCCCATCATGAGGGTGGGGGCATCGTCGGGCACCCCGGGACTCGGAGCGCCAACCCGGCCGGGCCACTAGCAGAGAGTCGGCGAACCTCGCAGGCCTCGCGGGAAAGTTAAAATATAAATCCGTGATTTATTTTGTTAAAGAGCATGCAAATAAGGGTCCGCTGCGAAATCTCTGCGCAACGTTCGTGGCCGCATTTACCTTTGACGATCAGTTCCGCTGTGCGGGCGGATGCTCGCGGAACGGAGTCGGCTCACGTGGAAGGCCGCAGCCGCCTCCTCCTGCAGTGAACGCCCACGGAAGTGCTCACCCGGGGGGCGGTGCCACGCCAGAGGGTTTCCCTCTAAATCCAGAAGTTAATCTGGGTGGCGGTGCCACGCCAGAGGGTTTCCCTCTAAATATAGAAGTTAATCTGGGTGGCGGTGCCACGCCAGAGGGTTTCCCTCTAAATCTAGAAGTTAATCTGGGTGGTGGTGTCACGCCAGAGGGTTTCCCTCTAAATCCAGAAGTTAATCTGGGTGGCGGTGCCACGCCAGAGGGTTTCCCTCTAAATCCAGTCGTCAACCTGGGTGTGGTGCCACGCCAGAGGGTTTCCCTCTAAATCTAGAAGTTAATCTGGGTGGCGGTGCCACGCCAGAGGGTTTCCCTCTAAATCAGACGTTAGCTTGGGTGGTGGTGCCACGCCAGAGGGTTTCCCTCTAAATCTAGAAGTTAATCTGGGTGGTGGTGCCACGCCAGAGGGTTTCCCTCTAAATATAGAAGTTAATCTGGGTGGCGGTGCCACGTCAGAGGGTTTCCCTCTAAATCCAGAAGTTAATCTGGGTGGTGGTGCCACGCCAGAGGGTTTCCCTCTAAATCCAGTCGTCAACCTGGGTGATGGTGCCACGCCAGAGGGTTTCCCTCTAAACCAGAAGTTAATCTGGGTGGTGTGCCACGCCAGAGGGTTTCCCTCTAAATCTAGAAGTTAACTGGGTGGCGGTGCCACGCCAGAGGGTTTCCCTCTAAATCTAGAAGTTAATCTGGGTGGCGGTGCCACGTCAGAGGGTTTCCCTCTAAATCAGAAGTTAATCTGGGTGGCGGTGCCACGCCAGAGGGTTTCCTCTAAATCCAGTCGTCAACCTGGGTAGTGGTGCCACGCCAGAGGGTTTCCCTCTAAATCTAGAAGTTAATCTGGGTGGCGGTGCCACGCCAGAGGGTTTCCTCTAAATCTAGAAGTTAATCTGGGTGGCGGTGCCACGCCAGAGGGTTTCCCTCTAAATCCAGTCGTCAACCTGGGTAGTGGTGCCACGCCAGAGGGTTTCCCTCTAAATCTAGAAGTTAACTGGGTGGCGGTGCCACGCCAGAGGGTTTCCCTCTAAATCCAGACGTTAGCTGGGGTGGTGGTGCCACGCCAGAGGGTTTCCCTCTAAATCTAGAAGTTAATCTGGGTGGTGGTGTCACGCCAGAGGGTTTCCTCTAAATCCAGAAGTTAATCTGGGTGGCGGTGCCACACCAGAGGGTTTCCCTCTAAATCTAGAAGTTAATCTGGGTGGTGGTGCACGCCAGAGGGTTTCCCTCTAAATCCAGAAGTTAATCTGGGTGGCGGTGCCACGCCAGAGGGTTTCCCTCTAAATCCAGACGTTAATCTGGGTGGCGGTGTCACGCCAGAGGGTTTCCCTCTAAATCCAGAAGTTAGCTTGGGTGGCGGTGCCACACCAGAGGGTTTCCCTCTAAAACCAGTCGTCAACCTGGGTGGTGGTGCCACGCCAGAGGGTTTCCCTCTAAATCCAGAAGTTAGCTTGGGGTGGCGTGCCACGCCAGAGGGTTTCCCTCTAAATCCAGAAGTTAATCTGGGGTGGTGTGTCACGCCAGAGGGTTTCCCTCTAAATCCAGAAGTTAATCTGGGTGGCGGTGCCACGCCAGAAGGTTTCCCTCTAAATCTAGAAGTTAATCTGGGTAGTGGTGCACACCAGAGGGTTTCCCTCTAAATCCAGAAGTTAATCTGGGTGGCGGTGCCACGCCAGAGGGTTTCCCTCTAAATCTAGAAGTAATACTGGGTGGCGGTGCCACGCCAGAGGTTTCCCTCTAAATCCAGAAGTTAATCTGGGGTGGTGGTGCCACGCCAGAGGGTTTCCCTCTAAATCCAGAAGTTAACTGGGGTGGCGGATGCCACGCCAGAGGGTTTCCCTCTAAANCCGTTAGCTTGGNGTGGTGGTGCCACGCCAGAGGNTTTCCCTCTAAATCCAAACCTGGGTGGTGGTGCTACGCCAGAGGGTTTCCCTCTAAATCTAGAAGTTAGTTGGGTGGCGGTGCCACGTAGAGGGTTTCCCTCTAAATCCAGAAGTTAATCTGGGGTGGTGNTGCCACGCCAGAGGTTTCCCGCTCCACTTAGAGGTTATTGAGTTCGTGCTGGTGCTAAATTTTAGGTTTCAGCTCGACATCTGGAGNTTTTACATTGTGCCNCGGCGGTTACGTCACCTAAGAGGGGTTACCTCTGTCACTTGGAGCTTCGGCACTGAAGAGGATACCTCATTGCGTGTGTGGGTTTAACCGTCGGCTTGGGGTCGTGATGCACATTATACGGNTTTACCTCTAAAACGGAATGATCTTTACACAATGTACATCTTCTTAGGTTCTTTCGGTAAAGTCACGTNGATGGAAATAATTTAATGTTTTATTTTNATAATATTTGTGTTATTATATTATGTTTTATTTTTTATAATTTATAAATATTTTATTATTTCCCTTACGTGACTTTACCGAAAGAACCAGGAATATGAATCCCTGCAGTCACGAAAGCTTTAAATCGAGGATTTAATGCAGAAGTTGTATTTTCTTGCAGACGTCTTCTCTGCTGCGTGTATCTGCCTGGCTCGCAGTGACAGGGCTATGAGATGTTAACTACCTCGCCTGGTGTGCAGGACGTCGTGGGTTCCATCCCAACCCTGACGCCTGCTGAATATTTGGAGTTTGCGTGTCTCTCTCCCGTGGTTACGTGTATTTCATAAATTGCTCGGTGAGCCCGACCTGGTAAAATAAAATCGTTCATATTTTACTTTTGCAACAACGTAATGTCTTGAATGGACTTTTTAAAATAATTCCTAAATATAGTAGAGACCCGTATGTTCAGGCCTTGGTTTGTGAGAGTTTGTGGATGGCTGCATGATGATGGTGGTGGGAGGGAATTCCAGAGCAAGTACTCAGTTTGACTCAAAATGAGTACCTGGTGCGGTGTGTAAACATCGTCACTAGGGAGACAAAGGCGGCCGGGCGTGGTGTTGGCCACCCACTCCTCGTGTGCCTTGCCGGCCTTTACAGGTGCTCGCTAACAGCACTTGCCCGCAGTCTGTTAAGACTATACGGGGATCTTTGTGCGTGTGATCTGCAGAGTGCCACCCTGGCAGCATCAGAGGGNTGCACCATCAGAGGGTGACACCATCAGAGGGTGACACCATCAGAGGGTGACGCCATCAGAGGGTGACACCATCAGAGGGTGACACCATCAGAGGGNTGACACCATCAGAGGGTGACGCCATCAGAGGGTGACACCATCAGAGGGTGACACCATCAGAGGGTGACACCATCAGAGGGNTGACGCCATCAGAGGGTGACACCATCAGAGGGTGACACCATCAGAGGGTGACACCATCAGAGGGTGACGCATCAGAGGGTGACACCATCAGAGGGTGACACCATCAGAGGGTGACACCATCAGAGGGTGACGCCATCAGAGGGTGACGCCATCAGAGGGTGACACCATCAGAGGGTGACACCATCAGAGGGNTGACACCATCAGGGGTGACGCCATCAGAGGGTGACGCATCAGAGGGGTGACACCATCAGAGGGTGACACCATCAGAGGGTGACACCATCAGAGGGTGACGCCATCAGAGGGNTGACACCATCAGAGGGGGTGACACCATCAGAGGGTGACACCATCAGAGGGTGACGCCATCAGAGGGTGACACCATCAGAGGGTGACGCCATCAGAGGGTGACACCATCAGAGGGNGACACATCAGAGGGGGTGACGCATCAGAGGGTGACACCATCAGAGGGTGACACCATCAGAGGGTGACGCCATCAGAGGGTGACGCCATCAGAGGGTGACACCATCAGAGGGTGACACCATCAGAGGGGTGACACTAAAATTACCGTCTAAACAATTTTTGTGCAGTTTCAGCAGAAATGTATATTTTTTGATTTAAAAAAATCCCTGTAGTTAGTTATAACAACAACAAAAATGTTACGTAAGCCCAGCTTACATGTACTGTATCAATATACCTGCAAGGCTAAAATTCTGTGCTAATTTACCTTTTGAACCTTCTAATGCACTCCGCTTTGAGCCGTCGTCGTTACACAACGCCAGTGACACTTCGAGTCACGTGGTCTCGTCTGCACGCGCCACCAGCACGCACTGTTGTTATCGTTGATGCTCGTGTTTTTTAGTCGCTGGTTTTGTCAAATTTTCTGGTGTTTTAGCTACAACAATTTGGTAATTAGTATTAGTGAACCTATATCAATAACTTTTTGAGAACGAAGTAGTAATTAAAGAAATATTGCAATTTAAAGGTGTAATTTTAATTTGCTAGTTGTTGATGTCACTCATATTGCCATTACATTCAGTGATATACGGGAATTACAATTAACGAGTAACATTATCACAACAAACATTACCAAGGATTCTGTGTCGTCTGGTACGGGCGGAGGTCCATGAAGGTGACACCAACCTGAGTGACGCCACTGAGTCTGAGTCGTCTCAACGTGATTGAGAGATCCAACAGCGATTCTTCATTGAATGGAATGGCATCTGCCGTCCATAAATGACGTCACGCACCTGGGGGGGGGGGGTCAGACATTTGTGACGATGTGTGACGAGGGGGGGGGGGGTTGAGAAATGTGATGTCACATCAAAATGCGCAACTTAAAATAAATATAGTCAACACGTTCTACTTTATTAATTAGACTTTTAAATAAATGTTTTTCCTACAACATCAGAGTGCAGCGCCACATTAAATACACACTACAATGACAATAGTTTAAAGCGATTTGAAGCATGTTTTATTTTGGGGGGGGGNCAGAGCTTTGTGACGTCATATTTGAGGGGGGCTGACTTTTNGTGACGCCGTGTGACGATGGGGGGGGGGGGGTCAAAAATCGTCCAAAATCGCGTGACGTCATTTATGGACGGCCCCTATGGGCATATTCGTAAAGTTGTTTTTCCCATTTGAATCCACAGACGTTTGATATTAAACGCACAATGTTGTATAACCAGATGTGTTTTAAGCGAGGGGTGGTGGGTTGGGACTAAACCACAAACTGTTTTGGTTTTTAAATCCAGAATGCCGAGTTTGGCAATCTCGGGTAAAACTTGTTCTTTAAAGTGCCGCTTCTTCTCCACGTGATTGGCATGTTCTACGTCAGCGTGCCCCGGCCTGAGCTTTGTGGCAAATGAGTCGCTCCGCGTCAGTGGGATTTTCGCGATACAATTTGCAGCCTCTGACGTTTGGGACATAAGTTGACACCCTCCAATCGCAACGAGTGTCCAACCGTGAACAAAAAAAAAGCACACACACTTGCTCAAGACGAGACGCACTTTTCTCACTTCGCCATTTGAGGTTCCTGGTATGAATAATAATTGGATAGAGCACGACGCTGCAATGATTTCATGCGGTGTGCTGCAGACCGCTGGCGATGTCCCAGCGGGAGATACGAGGTGATCTACGCACGTGTGAAGTTACATCGCACACCAGAGTCGTTGGTGGACAATCATCATGCACGAATCCGCCAAAGTCAAATAACGACGGCTTGAGCGATATTCAACACCGTTCTTAACGCATTGATGGCAAACAACGAACACCGACAAATGACGTCACGCACGCAGAGTCCGTTGAATTTGTGTTCGCTTGCAAGTCACTGACGAGTTCATCGGATACCTCACAAAGTGGACACTAGGTTAAATTAGCGATGTTCATTATTCTTTACATTTACTGTAGTTCTCAGAGCTACTTTGGGGTCACGCTATGTGTGTGTGGGGGGGGGGGTACACTCTGTTGAAACATAATTCAATAGGGGGGGCACAGAAGTAGCGAACAAAGGGTGAGAACAACAGCTGAGATGGATACCCCAAAGGTCACGACAGAAGAAGCATGGGCATTGCGGCTTGCTTGCAATTACATTGCGCGACAGAAAGACGAGCGCGTGGATTATAGAAAATACGCAGCTGATAATGGGCATCCTCCGAGCCGTGGAGACGAAGAGGAGTGGATTGGCAGGACACGCGGCGCTGGAAGAAGCGGCGTGGCAGCGAAGAGATGTGGCGCGTGCCAGAGAGACGTCCCCGAGGATGGAGCGATGAGCTCAGTTCGTGCGGATGGATTGTGAGAGATGGCGGAGGTCTGGGAGGCCTTCGTCCACCAGTGGATTGATATAGGGTCAGCATTATTAGCACTTAGCTGATTTGTAAAGGGGATGATGGTGCAGCTAGGGTGGAGCGGCGACGCAGTGGTTAGTGCGCTGCGTCTATATGAGGAGCCTGGAAACCTGAGTTTGAGTCCTGGCCACACGAACATCAGCGGCGGGTGAAATGTGCAGTGGTTCAGGGCCCCGCGCTGTCACCGGCGTTGTGAGGTCTGGACAAATCGTCACCGACACAGCACGGGAGAGGCCTGCATCCACCAATGCCAAAGGGAGGCAGTTTACCTCGGCGCAAGCCTGCGCCCAATATAATAATAAGCACGAAGCGCATGTTTTTGCACAATTTTACTTTTTTTTCACCTACTGCAAATTGAAGAAGTCACCGATATATTTCAAGCACGTCGTCACGCACGACCACATCTCGTGTTAGAATCGGAATCGGTTGACATTGACTCAACTATCGCGTCGAGAAAACAAACAAAGGATCCCAGAGCTTGGAGCTCGGTGCACGTGGAGGCACTCGCCTGACGGCCAGCGGGCCCGGCCTCCACGCCTTCAGCGCAGGTCAAGCCACCGCGGGAGGACACCTGAACACATCCCTTCAGTAAACTAAGTGGCCGAGAATGTCTGTGTGTCCGCGCGTGACGTCACTCCACGTCGGCCAGCTCCCCTCATTAAAACTCATGAACAGGTGACGTCCTCCACATGGATCCCCCTCATTAATAATCATGAGCGGGTGACGTCACTCCGCATAGAGAACCCCCTCCTCAGCAGGTGACGTCACTCCGAATCGAATAGCCCCCCCCCCCCCACTAATAATCATGAGCAAGTGACGTCACGCCACATCGAACAGCCCCCCTCATTAATAATCATGAAGAGGTGACGTCCTCTGATGAACACCCCCCCATTCATAATAATTAGCGGGTGACGTCACTCCACATGGGGGGGGGCGCCTCCTCCCCCCTCCTCGGCGTCAACTCACAACCCTCACTTCAAAGGCAGAACCCTCACGTCACGTGATCTCCGTCACGCTGTTGAGACATCGAAGTAAAAAGGACGTCATGATGATGAACATGTAATAGGTCGGTGTCACCGCGGCTTTACAAATTGCACACGAATTGATGCAATGAATATCACGTCGCGGTCTGTTCTTTGCTTGCAAGTTTCACATGTACTGCGATACACTCGTCCAAGGACGGGCAACAGGCTCGTGCTAGACAACAGGCGTCGTATTTGGGCAAAGGCTCTTCTTCTTCCAGCACACAGAAAGGCCGGAGAGGTGGAGTGTAATTGGAGGGTAATTCGTGCCGAAAGAGGGAGTTTTGGTATTCGTTACCGGGATGATCCCGTTGAGCAAGCTGCCCCACTATTTTGCAAGCGAGAATCGTGGTGCGTGAGCACACCAACAGCGTCAAAGACGTCGGCACTGCAGAGACGAGTTGTGAGACCCTTCAGGAATATCGCACAACTAATCAACACGGCATTCACTGGTCGTAAGCGAAACACATGCGAATCAAAAAGAGAGTGCAAATATAATACGAGAGCATGAGGCGCCAGGAAAAAGTTCGGTACAAGTGCTAGCAAGCCCTATATTATAGTCTAACAAAGGTCACCCGTAAAGCTTTAGCAGACTGCAGTCGAACAGTGACATAAACGCAGGCGAGTTGAAAAAGCCTGCAAACACGAGGGAGCAAGCGGCACCAGAAAAAAACGAAACGTGAGTTACAGAAGCAAGTAAGATGTGATTTGGTTTCATATTGAAATTAACAAGGTGAACCAACTTGCTGATGAGTGGCCATAGTATTCCCTGGATTCAGCTCTGGTCGGCAACATCGAGCAGGTACAACAACGGAGTGGGAGCTCTTTCAGAATCCCTGCAGCTTGTGGCGGTCGGGTCTAGGCATCAGTGGCGTCTTGAGACACATACCGCCTCTGCGTACGCGTTACCTGTGTGTGTTTGTGTTACATGACAAATGCAACAATTACAAGTGACGTAAGCAACATCTAAATTTAGCAGTTAGACCGTAAAGTGGTGACGACACTGCAAAGGCAACGTTTACGTTTACAGAGTCGTGTTCTAAAAAAGTGGGGAAAAGCCAAATTTTACTTTTACTTAAAGCGTAGCAAGTCAGCTGCAGGTATATTTAGCAACGGCTTCATTAGGGAGGCAGAAATAGACATAATCGCAGTTTACAGTCCTTATTTTACTTCCTGGCACAGACTTCGTCCTCCCCGTGCCTGCCGGGTAACTGCTTAAAAAAAAAGTTAAGTATAGTCGGGGACTTTTGCGAATGGTCAATATCCTCGAGAAACATTTGGTGTTCGCATTCAAATTATTTTTCGGCAGGAGTGTCTGCAGGCAAACGTGACCCAGGGTAAACTATGCCAAAGTGCAGGGTCCCTCCGATCAGCCCAAAGGGTGCCACAAATTCGTGAAAAAATTCAACCAGGAGTGAACAAAATGTTGCAACACCATTGCGACCCACAGCAAAAAGGAGCCTGGGTTAGATTCTCAACTCGTGCCACTTTCCGTGTGGAGTTTTTTTTTTTACATTCTCCCCCTGTTCTGCATGGATTTCCTCTGGGTTCTCTGACTTTCTCTCATATAAAAAAAAACAGAACTGGCCGATCGCACCCGAATATATAGAGGACTGCAGAGCTTGGGCAATTGTTGGCACCGGCTCCCCGTGACTGCTGCCTTCTCGCGCCTCGCGAGTCATGTTCTGTCTTCAAGAGCGAGCAAATAGTGAGCGCGGCGCCGCGTTCCAAGTTTATAAATTGTTGCATTTATGATTATTATACCCAGGACATTACGCCAGGCCTCCCAGACCCGGGGGCTGAATCCAAGGGCTCATTGCGGCGGTAACGGGGGAAACAAAATACGCTTTAGTCAAATTTGTCGAGAAATGTGTGAGCATCGTGGGGGATTTTGTAGGCAGGGCGGCAGCTGGAGCCTGCGGGGTGGAATTGCCGCACAGCGGAATGTGGCGAGCCTCGCTGGAGGCTCGTCCACGACCCGTAAGAGAACCTCTCAGTAAACCTCTCAGTAAGAGAACCTCTCAGTAAGAGAACCTCTCAGTAAGAGAACCTCTCAGCAAGAGATCCTCTCAGTAAGAGAACCTCTCAGTTAGAGAACCTCTCAGTAAGAGAACCTCTCAGAGAACCTCTCAGTAAGAGAACCTCTCAGTCACAGAATATCTCAGTCACAGAACCTCTCAGTAAGAGAACCTCTCAGAGAACCTCTCAGTCACAGAACCTCTCAGTCACAGAACCTCTCAGTAAGAGAACCTCTCAGTCACAGAACCTCTCAGTAAGAGAACCTCTCAGTCACAGAATATCTCAGTCACAGAACCTCTCAGTAAGAGAACCTCTCAGTAAGAGAACCTCTCAGAGATCCTCTCAGTAAGAGAACCTCTCAGTCACAGAACCTCTCAGTAAGATAACCTCTCAGTAAGATAACCTCTCAGAGAACCTCTCAGCAAGAGAACCTCTCAGTAAGAGAACATCTCAGTCACAGAACCTCTCAGTAAGAGAATCTCTCAGTAAGATAACCTCTCAGCAAGAGATCCTCTCAGTAAGAGAACCTCTCAGTCACAGAACCTCTCAGTAAGATAACCTCTCAGTAAGATAACCTCTCAGTAAAAGAACCTCTCAGCAAGAGATCATCTCAGTAAGAGAACCTCTCAGTCACAGAACCTCTCAGTAAGATAACCTCTCAGTAAGATAACCTCTCAGTAAAAGAACCTCTCAGCAAGAGATCATCTCAGTAAGAGAACCTCTCAGTCACAGAACCTCTCAGTAAGATAACCTCTCAGTAAGATAACCTCTCAGTAAAAGAACCTCTCAGCAAGAGATCATCTCAGTAAGAGAACCTCTCAGTCACAGAACCTCTCAGTAAGAGAACCTTTCAGTCACTGCTGGCTCCAGCGATGATTGTGGGGGGAGGGGGGGATTTGGGCTCCCNGGCACCACGCAGCACGCGAGGAGAGGGGGGGGCTCACAGCTGGGGGAGAGAGGGGGGGGCTCACAGCTGGGAGAGAGAGGGGGGCTCACAGCTGGGGAGAGAGAGGGGGGCTCACAACTGGGGAGAGAGAGGGGGGGCTCACAGCTGGGGAGAGAGTGGGGGCTCACACCTGGAGAGAGAGAGGGGGGCTCACAGCTGGGGAGAGGGGGGGGCTCACAGCTGGGGAGAGAGGGGGGCTCACAGCTGGGGAGAGAGGGGGGNCTCACAGCTGGGGAGAGAGGGGGGCTCACACCTGGAGAGAGAGAGGGGGGCTCACAGCTGGAAGAGAGAGGGGGGGCTCACAGCTGGGGGAGAGAGAGGGGGCTCACAGCTGGGAGAGAGAGAGAGAGAGANGGGGGGCTCACAGCTGGGGAGAGAGAGGGGGGCTCACAGCTGGGGAGAGAGGGGGGCTCACAGCTGGGGAGAGAGGGGGGNCTCACAGCTGGAAGAGAGAGGGGGGCTCACAGCTGGAAGAGAGAGGGGGGNCTCACAGCTGGGGAGAGAGGGGGCTCACGCTGGGGAGAGAGGGGGGCTAGGGGAGAGGGGGGGGNCTCACGCTGGGGANAGAGGGGGGGCTAGGGGAGAGAGGGGGGGCTCACGCTGGAAGAGGAGGGGGGNCTAGGGGAGAGAGGGGGGGCTCACGCTGGGGAGAGAGGGGGGCTAGGGGGAGAGAGGGTGGGCTCACNGCTGGGAGAGAGGGGGGGCTAGGGGGGAGAGAGGGGGGGGCTCACAGCTGGTAAAGGCAAATCTAAACTGTGTTTATTGTTTCATGTTAACAGGTAGCTTTGTGTAAGAAACGACCTGGCCACAAACGATCGCTCATCACGTGGAAATGTAGAGCAGCCAAATACTAAAACCGGAGGACCCGGGAGTAATTCATGCGACCACAGGAGAGAAACACGCAAACTCCAAATATACCGGTGTCAGGGTTGGGATCAAACCCACGACCTCCTGTATGCCGGCGAGTAGTTAACATCTCCTAGCCACCGTGGCATCATAATCGTTGTGCCCTTCCTACCCAAGCAGCGCCTTTAGGCGAGGAGGGACTTTATTTGTCCAGGATATCTGCAACTCCAGAGCGCCCCTTTAAACACACCCTGATCTGCAGTATATTGTTCAGAAAGAATAGCAGTATTGCATTGTAGGCATTGTATTGTTTCAGCATTGGTATATTTGGTCATATCATTCACATTGTATTATTATATCTGAATGAAACATTAAATCTATAACTGAGGGAAACACATCATAACAGAAACGTGCAAAGCTAGGCAATCAAATCACTCTGAAGTCCTTGTAGTGCCATGAAGAAGGGACATTGTGCGAAACGTCGCCTGCTAGATACTCTCCCTTCAAGGTCACGGTGTTTTGAAAGATTGCGTTCGGTCGACAGCTGCCTGCCGAGATGCTTGCACGTTGTCAACTCTGCGAGTCGTTGGTGTCAATAACAAAGAAAGGCCACCCCGCAGTTCTGTTGAGCTGGAGGTCTGGATAAGGCTGAGGGTTGTACACGCAATGCACATCGCTGCGCTGTTGAATCTATTTGATTCCAGCCGGCAATCTTCGCTCCGTTTGTGGTGTTGTTTTTTATCGTCTTGCGCGTAGCAATATGCTCAGGGCTGAACGGCATTGGCGAGGTAATCTGGCCGCGAGAGGGCTTCAGGAGAGGAGAGAGTTCGTGTGGCTTTGCTCCGGTGTCCTGTCCACGTTTGGGATTTCCCGAGGCGGATGTCAGCAGCGAACTTTGACGGCTGCACTGATGAGGCCTCATACGACGCGTGCACAAAAATGCACGTGAAAAGTCGGTTTGGCAATTAATTTGGTTAAATTCCGCCTATTCTAGATTTGAAGCTTTCGTGACTGCAAGGATTCATACTCTTAGGTTTTTTCGGTAAAGTCACGTAGGTAAAAATTAAAATTAATAAAAGTAATAATAGAAATAAAATCATAAATCACGACGTTTCGGAGGCAACACAAGTCTCCGTCATCAGGTGGGACCGTCACGGCTAGATTTACTGTCTCAAGTGAGGCACAAAATTCCAAGGTACAAGTTCTTAAATACAAGTTAAGGGGGAGGAGGGGGGGAGGGGCTCATCTGAATGTGGTAGCCAATGAATGGAACGTATTGGGGGGGGGGGCGGGGCTAAAAGCGAACAACATGTGCACATGCTAAAGGTGCACATGCTACGTATAAATTCCGCCTGTTGACATTTAAAAAAAAAAGTCTCGGTCTGATTTCCATGTAACTAACGTGACTCCGCCACGCAGGGCAGTTGGATACTCTGTGGACCAGACGTCAAATGCAGGCATCTCAGACGTGCTTCTGCGATCTTAATTTTGGAGCTTTCGTGACTAAGGAATTATTCTTTGGTTCTTTCGGTTAAGTCACGTCTAAAGATAAAATAATAATTAAATATAGCATATTACGACGTTTCGATTGCAACACAAGCAATCATCATCAGGCATAAAAGAAATAGCAACAAAAATCGAACTAGAAAACTATAGTTGATTTTTGTTGCTATTTCATTTATGGCTGTCTCATCAGGCATAAAAGAAAATTCTATAGAATTAGTTATCTAACTAGAAAACTATAGTTAGATTTTTGTTGCTATTTCTTTATGCCTGATGATGATTGCTTGTGTTGCAATCGAAACGTCGTAATATGCAATTATTTAATTTATTATTTAATCTTTAGACGTGACTTTACCGAAAGAACCAAAGAAGTNGCTTCTGCGATGTCCACTCGCTTGGGCGTCCGTACGGTGCGCGCGCTGCGCTGCGAGAGGTGCAAATGGTAACATCGTCACGTGATGTGGTGCCAATATCACAATTGGAATCAATCGTGAAATCGTTCATATCTGGGGCGATACAAAGTGTGGCGGGCCTACAAAGCGACAGGCAGGGTTTTTATTCTTAGGTTTTTTTTTGGTAAAGTCACTGTGTAGGTAAAACATTTAAAATTAATAAAAGTAAAATAAAATAAAAATCACGACGTTTCGGAGGCAACACAAGCTTCCGTCTTCAGGTGGAACCGTCACAGCCCGACAGCTGTAATCAAGTAAAAAAACCTTAAGAATATGAATCCTTGCAGTCACGAAAGCTTCAAATCTAGGGAGGGTTTTATATTTATTTTTCATTACGCGTCGAGCGACCAATTTCTGCCCAAGGGCGGGTACGAGCACGGACAAAATAGCTTGGCGACGTCACCCACGAGCTCTGCGCAAGCAGCGAGCAGCCCTCAAACCCGTTCCGGCTTTGGCACAGTTCCCACTCAGAGGTGGAGGGGGCGGGTATTAAGGGGGGGGGTATTAAATCGACGGAGTCATAACGGAAGTTTAAAACCCACGATCATTCAACTCTTGGCTCGCGTTCATCGGGGATGTGCCGGGTTTTTTTTATTTGCATGATCTTTGCATACCGCCGATCCGTGGTCATTTGCTGCGACGCATTTCCATCCGTGTGGAATCGCCCGCGGGCCTGCAGAAGCCAACACTTCTCCCACGCACCGAGGACGCCGCTCTGTGGCCGAGACGTCGAGGATTGAACGTCGGGAGCCGCCCGCTCCACGAGCACCACCCGGCAGAGTCCTCGTTGCTGCTGCTGCTGTCCCAGCCCGCGCTGCGACTGTTGGGCCCCTGCTCCCTCGCTCCCCCTGCTTGGGGGCACCGTTGTCCCTGCCGCTTCTCCTGCGCCCACCGTGTCGCCCCTCGTGTCGCCCCCTCGCTGTGGCTGCCGGGGCTGTTGTTGTCGGCTACGCGTGGGACTCTCTACCACCCACTCCCACCCACCCCTTACCACTCACTGGTCTAACTATCCCTGCTCAGAATTCATCAAGAGCCAATCTCACCACACTGCACAAAGGGACGACCTAGTGTGGTCCATCTTATTGACCATATAGTCAACCTTATAGAGTATACACAGCACACGAGTACATCTAGCCTAATAGCGCGCAGGGCACACAAAGCAAACACCCCGCAATCAAATTGAGCAAAGACGGCTCAATGGAGGTAGCCCTTCTTGAAAAATAAGATTATTCAGACTCGACGAGGCTTTCGTGGGTAAAATCAAGGGCATTGTTACTCACACTGGGTAACGTGATGAAGTATGGTCAGACAATCCCCATGATTGATATAACATGGAGAGGCCTTCATACAGCAGTGGATTGAAAAGGCCGACGATGAATTATTTTCATAGTTTTTGTTGTTGTTATATCAGTCTGGGTTGCATTGTGGTCAACACTCAACTCCCTCATCAAGAGGTTACAAATTAAAACTCCAGTCTAGCATTCACCCATGCCAGTATCCTCCATGGTTGTTCAATCGAGTACTACTTCCTGAAAAGTAAAGAGTGGTGGTCGTCTCCTGAAGAGACAATGGGTCCCTGGCACAGCAATGTGGAATTTCCACCGACGACTCGGTATGGCTATCAGAGCTGAGCGCTGCTCCGTTGGCTCGTTTGAGCAGGGAAACGCTGCCTATGGCTCGTCATTGCCATCATCGTCTGCAGGAATTCGCCGTCGACTGGAACTTCTTGCCCTAGACATCCGTGCTGTTGACCTCCTTACCCTGTTCAACGTCCACACTCAAAACCCATTCTGCCCCCCACTCTCTGCCTTTGTTTTAACAGCAGCCTCTGTCTTTAAGCAAGCACGGCCACTGCGTCTGTCAAGCGACTTGGGATGCGGTCGCATTTCGACGCCACTGTATCGATACAAATGTCATTGCGTTGTTGTTGTTATCCAAGGCGGCCTGGGTTCGACATCGAAAGGTAATGAAATGGTGAAGACGAACCACAGCTGGTTGCACTGCTCTCGTAACGAACAACCTTATAACTCAAGAAGCAACACATCAATGTCACGAGCGCACACCACCCATGTAATGTAGCGTGCCTACTGATCGCGCACCTTCATCGGCTGTCACGAGACGCGACACGGTGCACATCGCCGGTGTTGTCCATCGTGCCACGTGCCCTTTGTCGACCGAGTGCCCTTTGCTGAAGAGCCAACTACCTCAATGGGTTCCACGTGGCTGAGGCTGCGATGAGCCGCCATCCCCATCGCGCACTGCGCGAATCTCAAACTCCTTCGCCCTCGGCTCTTCTCGCGCATCTCAACTCCATTCGCCCCAGGGCTTGCGCGTGGGAAATCACCCGTCTGGCGTAACCTCTCGCTCGTGTCATCGTCGACTCCTTCGTCCCGCCCACAGCGGTGGCAGTGTTGTTTGAGCTATAAAAGTTCGAGGACGAGCCTACAGTCGCCACTCAAACCCGAGGATAACTTGCTAAGAGGGACTTGAAGAGCGCTCGCTCGACACACACTGCGACAACAGAACTCCAATGGCTGCTCCAACCTGCTTCATGGTGAGTTCTCGCTCACTCACGCACTCACTCACTCGCGCACTCGCTCACTCACTCACGCACTCGCTCACTCACGCACTCACTTACTCACGCACTCACTCACTCCACTCATTCACTCACGCACTCACGCACGCACGCACTCACTCACGCACGCACTCACTCACGCATCCACTCACTCACGCACGCACTCACTCACGTACGCACTCACGCACGCACGCACTTACTCACTCACGCATCCACTCACGCACGCACTCACGCACGCACTCACTCACGCACTCACTCACGCACTCACTCACTCCACGCACTCACGCACGCACTCACGCACTCACTCACTCACGCACTCACTCACGCATCCCACTCACGCACGCACTCACTCGCACTCAGAAATACCAGAGACAACGTGGGCAGATGAGACGCGCTTTGAACGTGAACACTCAACGCGTCCGTCTCATAACACCGCGACCCCAAGAGGAGACGCATGCCACATGGCGGCGTGATTACCGAGGGACGGGCCGAGTTTGTCTGTTCCTGGCTGTGCTTTGTGCCCCGCTCTCAATGCATCGGCAGCAGCCGCAGCTGCGGCATCACCCCGCAATGTCTGTAACGACTTGGGACCGTCTCATTGCTTTTAGATCAGAAACATCACCGCTCAAAATGATTCGTGGTATGTCAAATGCCTGTGTCGCTGTCACAGTCGCCTAGCAATGGACAAGACGCCAAGCCGCGCACGAGACGTCGAGAGTAGAAGTGCGATGATGCTCAGTGCACGTGCTGTGTTTGAACAGACGTGGCGAGTTACGTGGATGTGTTCAGGGCAGCAGGGTACACAACATGAACATGAACGATAATAGTTAGAGAAATGCAAAGTTAGATTTCCTGGGCATGTGATGATTAAACAAGGGACCGAATATGAATGTGGTTTTCACCGAGCACATTCGAGGGACCACGCGAAGCGGGGCGAACCCTCGGAGTTGCAACAGTCGCATGCGACCATCACGGGAGAGCTCCATCGTAGGAATGCCGCCATCCCCGATGTCTTTGAGACAGGACGTGGATCACAGACAGAGGGAGACCGTGATCGCTGTTGAGAGTTGTTTTAAACCACGATTGAGCACGTACGTTAGATACTGGCAGGTTTGAGCGGCGGCACAGTGGAGCGCGCCGCGCTACAAACCCAGCAATCTGAGTTCGATTCCGGACCATGGCTAACATCACGCTCGAGAGAGTCGAGAGCGGCTCTCTCTCTCTCTGTGTACTCCCAAGCGGAAGCTCTTCCGCCAGCATCGACGCGAGCTAGCGATTGCACGGCCGCGCCTTTACCGCCACTGACCGTTGCTGCTGCCCGCTCCCTCCTCTGCGTGCAGGCGGTGCCTCTGCTGCTGCTTTGCGTGGCCGTGTGGGCTTGCCCGCGCGACCGCCTCCCCGCTCGCCGACGGGCGGTGCCGCGCCGAGGTGCCCGACGAGTTGCTCGTCAAGCGGCTGCACGCGGTGCCCGAGCGTCTGAGGCTGCTCGAGGTGGCGCGGGTCGCCGCCGCCGCCGCCGCCGGCTCGGGGCGCGGCGCCCACCGACACTCGTGCCCGCGATGGACCCACGGCATCGGGCAGAAGGCTCTGACGAGCGAGCGATCCCTCTCGCCGTGGACTTATCGGTGAGCGAGCTGAAATGACACTTCGCACGCACGCACGCACAGGGAAGGAGTTGGGGAAAACATCCAAATGTAGGGCCACAGAACTCGGGCAATTGTTGGCGCCGGGTGGCTGCCTTCCCGCTTGCCAAATTCACTCTGCAAATTACTCGAATGGGATTTTACATATTAGCCTTGCTCTAGGAAAAAAACATGTTTATTCTTGTGCATGGTGGCGAAATGTTCAGGAGTTAAATGGAAATGCCGGCGCCTGCCGGCCACGACGAGAAGGCTCCAGGAGAGAGTTCGTGTCGTGTTCCTCCGATGATGATGGTGGTCCAGTTTGTCCAGAATGGCATTATCGTGTCGTGCCTTTAAGGCATCACTCTGCATAGTATATCGATGGGTCTCTATGTTTCTATATAGGCATCTACCTCTATTAGGCTAGATGTATCTCTGTGTGTCTGTTTGTATATCTCTATAAGGTTGACTATATGGTCAATAGTTTTAGATGCATGGCCACAACCCCTTTGTGCAGTGGATGTGGTGCAGTATTGGCCTCTTGATGATATTCTGATGCAGTGGATAGTTAGACCAGTGAGTGGTAAGCGGTGGGTGGGTGACTAAGTGGGTGGTTGAATAGCTGGGTGAGTAGGTGAATTGGTGAGTGAGTTGATGGTTACACCGTGTCTTCGAGGTTAGGAGGGGAGGTATTTCCAAGCCAAGGAGTTGTGCGATGACATTCGGCTGTTGAATGACGGCGCCCATACCAAATCGACCAAACGATAATGAATTCATATCATCGCCACAGCATTGACGATCGCCGGTGTGCTCCCCACGCGTGCCCGCAGGCTGAACCGCAAGGCAGACCGCGTGCCCGAGGTGCTGCCCGAGGCGGCCTGCCTGTGCGCCGGCTGCGTGGAGCCGCACTCGGGCCGCGAGACGCACAGCCTCGTGTCCGTGCCCGTCACGGCGCACGTGCGCGTGATGTACCGTGAGCGGGGCTCGTGCGAGCCGGGCCACGCTCGCTACGAGGAGCGTTGGGAGGAGATCGCCGTGGGCTGCACCTGCGTCGTGCCCAGCCTGAGCGGTGGCGGCAACTGACGGAGACGGGGCGGTGGAGGAGGCGCGGCGGTGGTCGTGGCAGCACCGACGACATCGGTAACATCGACGCCAGCGTCATGCAACATCGACAACTCCGGCACCAGCAACAGCATGGCAGCATCAAGCAGTACCAGATAAGGCCAACGTCTCTGGACTTTAACACTGAGCCAAGCTACGCGGTAAACGTTGAACGTTGGGCCAACGTTGGTCCAAAGGTTCCAACCGCATGCCAATGTTTGCCCAACGTTGCACGTTTAACTGGACAAACATGGGCTGCGTGTGCTCGCTCGCACCAGTGCCACAATGCATGGCGGTTCATCCCCCAGGATTCTTTGCGGTGACGCTGCGGGCGCGTTGTGAAATTTTCGGACCGAATTTTATATCCGAGACCAAATCTCGAGTTCTGTTGGCACAATTGAATGCGTTAACAATCATGAGAGCAATTGTGTACTGGTTAAAGTGTGCATGAGTGACGTATGTCATGATGTATGTTCGCAGTGTGCCCCACGTGTATTGGCATTTGTTAAGATAGAATTATAGATTTGAAGCTTTCGTGACTGCAATGATTCATATTGTTAGGTTTTTCGGTAAAGTCACGTAGGTAAAAACATTATAAAATAAAATAAAAAAAATATACAAACACAGACATAATTTCAACCGTGATGACGGTTACAAACTGAGTAATCATTGGAAAGATGTGATTAACCATGCAAAAAAGATTTAACTACACTTATTTGCCAATCTTATTTGACAGACAACCATTACTGTTTTACCATGTTTAGTGGTGGTCCTGTCACAGGTGGAGTCACAAACCGCACCTCTCCATAACAAAGGCTCAGCCTTTGTTAACAAAGGCTCAGCCTTTGTTATGCAGTCTATTCTTAGTCTTAAGCCTCACCTTACCATATTAATAATAAGTATGCGGCCCTTGCCCCACCACCTTCTCCAACCATTATATAAACGGAGTGGTAGCTCCTGAAATCTCTCATTTACTTGATACAGCTGTCGTGGCTGTGACGGTACCACCTGAAGACGGAAGCTTGTGTTGCCTCCGAAACGTCGTGATTTTTTTATTTTACTTTTTAATGTTTTTACCTACGTGACTTTACCGAAAAAACCTAAGATTAAGATAGAATGTCAGCCACAATTTGAGTAGAACAGAGAGGCGCTGTCAATGAGTATACACATCAACAATTTGGGGGCTCTGTGATTGTATGATGATAGCATGGTAGCTGATGGTATCTTCTACACAGTACAAGTCGGCGTGGTCACGATACGCTATGCACCAAATCTCGCGATTTAGAATCAATATTATTTTCCCTTCCAAATTCGTATTTTGTTGTCCGCGATGGGTTTAGACGTGAGATGGGAAACCCCACGCAGCCACGAGGGCCGCTAACGATCACCAGCGTTTAAAGACAGATGTTGATTCTCCAATCGAAAAACTGAATCTCATCGGGGAGGGGGACGATTTTGCACGACATCCTCGGTGCTGAATATCTGTCCACCCCGACCCGAGATGCGGGTAGGTGGCATGGGAGGGGGGTCCCGGCTCTGTGAGCTGCTGAACACCGCCACCGCCGCCTGCCNGCTGTGTCCGCACTCTCCGCTGTCTCGCCGATTCCAAGAGACTTCTCGGTGGCTGTGCCACTCCACAAAATGTTGTGCCATTTTGGCATCTCGCTTTTGCGTCAGCTGCGTCGACCACCGTGTGGTCGACTTATTTCACGCTGTCGGAGTTTCTGTTGTACTCTGTTGTTGTTGTTGTTGGGTTTAATCCCAGACGCCTGTGTTCACGAGTTGACAGAGCGCCGTGTCTGCGGTAAGGGGGGGAGTTCCCAGTTTGTGGAAGATAGCAGCAAAATCTGGACATTTTTGTCAACAACGTCACGACTCGGGCTTTGCGCACCATCGTGGGACTGGCTCGCCACCTGACGCCTCCTGACGCCTCCTGCACTCAACTCGCACAAGACGTCTCGACTTACACCAAGGGATCGATGAGTAGTCTCGTGCGAGCAGGTTTACAAGGTCTATATGTATTTTTTGTAACTTTTATTAATCCGCGCTGCCGATGCTTAAACTCCTCGGGGCACGTCAGGATCTGTTTAAAGGGAAACTCGCGTCGTTATGAAATGGTTTCGTTTTTGCTTTCCAAAATGTGTGTAAAGCGACGGCTTGGTTTAAAGGTAGCCGGGGTGCACGTGGCTTCTACCTCGAATCCAGCCCGTGGAGGCAGCAGCGACGGTCGTTGGATCACACACAGACGTTGTTGTGAAAGTGCTCCGGTTGCCTTGCACTCTTTCATTGGCTGAAAGAATTATTAATATGTAATAGAGGACCGCAGAACTTGGGCAATTGTTGGTGGCGCCAGCCGACTGCCTGACTGTTTGTGCTTCCTCGGCGATTGTGAGAGATGACATTTGCTTAGAGCAGCGGAGTTGACGAGCCCGATTCTCGTGTGTGACCACTTGGGTGGCCTGGGCCACGGAAGCAGTTTGCACTGAATTGTGGGTTCACTTACCACAAATCCGCTGTAATTTAAGCAGGGAATTATCCATCTACTGTTAATTTCTTGTTAAAGGCTGTTGTTGGGTCATCGTTGGCAAAAGGTGGAACGCCAGGGGCGCACGAGCAAATGAGATTCATTCTCTCTACGTGCTCTGCCCCGACCATTAAGGAAATGCAATTTGACACGCGGCTAAAATGAAAATAATTTGGCATGACCTGCAAAGTGTCATGCGGCAACCTGGTTTGGCATTTATTTGAAGACAAATCTCCATAGTCGGTACTTGCCTGGTTAAATTCGTGGCTTTAACAATCTGCCCTGGAATGTATGGATGCGGGGAGACGATGCAGTGACAGCGATCACGACTGGCATGTCAAATTGGTCCCACACACCAAGTGTGCAGGTTGATCTTGCCACGCTCGTCATTGGTGGCTTATATTTTCCACGACGCCTTCTATTATGCACTAAACGTAATATATTACAATACACGCAAGTGTACTGTCAATAACTTATTTAACTTATTTGTTCACGGTTTCTAATTTATTTTACTGTTTGTTACTTATTTGTCCACTCGGTGCATGTCAACGGATGTAACTTTATAATATTTATTGCTAACTTATGTAAACGTTAAGGATGCGACGCTGGCCTACGTGGAGGTAATGGTTGTAATGTATTTAATAATATGCTCTCGGTTATATGACCAATAACTTATTTCTAAGCACGTAACTTATTAACGTAATATTTATTTAACTTATCCAACCACAGTCCTGCTTTCCTACGAGTCACTTTTTCACACGTCGGGTTGCGAACGCGGTTGTTGTAACCACGTGCTTCGTAAGGTTTGGTGATGTGGTTGTTGGGAGATGTGGTTGTTGAAACCAAACAGAAAGCACAAAGAATAAACACAAAGCGATGTTGACATCCTCGATGCTTGTCGGCGTTTGGGCTTCCACTGCGACGCCGTCGCTCAGCGTCGCATCCCGAGGGCGGCAGCCACGAGGAGAGGCCTGGGTTCGACTCACGACTCGGGCGCCTTTCTCAGTGGAGTTTGTAGGACCCCCCCCTGTCCGACAGAGTGAGTGGAGTTTGTATGATCTCCCCTGTCCTGCAGTGAGTGGAGTTTGTATGATCTCCCCTGTTCTGCCCTGAGAGTGAGTGGAGTTTGTATGATCTCCCCTGTTCCGCAGTGAGTGGAGTTTGTATGATCTCCCCTGTCCTGCAGTGAGTGGAGTTTGTATGATCTTCCCCTGTTCTGCCCTGAGAGTGAGTGGAGTTTGTATGATCTCCCCTGTTCTGTCCTGAGAGTGAGTGGAGTTGGTATGATCTCCCCTGTTCCGCAGTGAGTGGAGTTTGTATGATCTCCCCACTGTCCTGNAGTGAGTGGAGTTTGTATGATCTCCCCCTGTCCTACAGAGTGAGTGGAGTTTGTATGATCTCCCCTGTTCTGCCCTGAGANTGAGTGGAATTTGTATGATCTCCCCCTATCCTGCAGTGAGTGGAGTTTGTATGATCTCCCCGTCCTGCAGTGAGAGTGAGTGGAGTTTGTATGACCTCCCCCTGTCCTACATGANTGAGTGGAGTTTGTATGATCTCCCCTGTCCTGCAGTGAGAGTAGTGAAGTTTGTTTGATCTCCCCGTCCTGCAGTGAGAGTGAGTGGAGTTTGTGTGATCTCCCCCTGTCCTGCAATGAGGAGTTTGTATGATCCCCCCTGTCTTCATTGAGGAGTTTGTGTGATCTCCCCCTGTCCTGCAGTGAGGAGTTTGTATGATCTCCCCCTGTCCTGCAATGAGGAGTTTGTTAGATCTCCCCCTCTTTTGTGAAATATCCCAATGGTCGCTTTGCCTCGTGGCATCTGGAGGCTCCGCTGCACGTGATTGGGGGATCGCACACCGCTGTTGCGTCACGCGCGCGTGGGCGTCGAGGAGGAGCCACTCTGGGCTCGCCAGCACACGGCAGTCCCACCACTCGGTCCCTTATGTATGGGATCGAGTGTTGTCCCCTCGCACGCGCATGTTTTCTCGAGGTGCTCCGGTTTCCTCCCACACGTATCAACATTCATTGGCTGAAAGCATCTTAATATATGCACACCTCCGTATTGTCAGGCAGTTGCATAAATGAGCTTGACAGAGCTGACAACGGTGCCACAGAATTGATGGGATGATGAAGTGGGCAGGCCGTGCCAGGCTTGCGGAATGAGTGACAGCGAAAGAGCGCCGCTTAGAGATCACGAAAGTGGAGGGGAGGGAGGGAAGAGGAAGTACAGAACTGGACGATTTGCAAATCGAGAACAGGATATTAAAGGGCCGTACATCCCATAGAAAGCTCGGCTACTTTTTGGGCAAATTACGAGAAGAGTTGACAGAAGCCTGGGATAGATAAAGACGCAACGAGTCCGTGATGAGAGGCAGCGCGCGAGAGAGCGAGAGCGAGGCGGCGACGGAATGAACGGAGCAGCAGCCGGAGGATGACGCGGGGAGAGTGCTCGTTGTGACGGGTCACACGGGGACTGAAGAAGGCGTGTTGCTGCTGGGCCATCGCGTCGATCCACTGATGGATGAGGGCCTCCGTCCCACTCGCCATGCCAGTTGAAATTAAGAAGCCGAAACAACCCAGTCGTGCCTCGGACACTCAGCGAGTCGCAATTTGTGGGAATGGAAGTGGTCGCCGTCCCCATGGAGATTTGTCCATTCCCGGGAACGTGGATTTCCACCGCTGGCTCAGGCCACCGATGGGAGGAGCCTCCACCGCCCTTTGCTCGATGCACTGGGTACCAGACGCTCCGACCTCTGACACAAGCAGTTGCCACACCGTGTTTATTAGTCAGTTCATTAATTTTTTATTCTGAAAAAACACTACAGTAATTTTCAGTGATACAGATATTAACCGATAGGGTTTTTTTTTAAACACCGGATTATTTCAACAAATCTGCATCAAAAACAGGCACAAAGTTACACAAATGCATTAATGCCTAAGCCCTACAAAACTATTTTTCGCTGCAAAACAAATCTTTCTTTTAATACTTAAGCCATTACGAAGAAACGAAAATGTTAAAAAAAATTACTTTATTATTGATTTTAAGGAGGCCGCGGTTAATTGTATTATTTGTAATATTTATATATTTATATACTTTCAGGAAGACTATACTGCACAGTTAGAACAAGTCCCACGTTCCCTCCACCGGATTAGAAAAACTCGGGAGAACCTCTAGCCGTGACTTAGAGAGGTCCCCGCTACAGATACAGCGATGCATCGTTCTTGACGAGCAGCCCCTGGCGGGCGGGCGGTGGATCTGTTGCATCTCACTTTGCCCCCAAAGTGGAGCCTTAAAAAGCAATTCTAGAAGCCAGATCATGAACGCCAAAGTCTGTTTTGCGGTTAAGGACACTGACAAATCTTAAGTCCTTGTTCATGTTTTTTTACTCGCCCAAAATATATATATACTGTAGAGAGATGTGGCGATGGGCGGACGAAGTGTTCAGTTTTGCCGGAAAACGCCAGCGACGGGCGTAGAGCTTGGCTTTTGTTCGTCCCCGCTCGATGCGATTCAAAAATCAGGGAAAGAAAACAAAATATGTACTTGCAGCAAAACTTCATTCCGGCAACAGCAGCAGCGGCTCCTGCTCCATACAACAAATAAAGCCTGCGTGTCCGCGCGTTCCTTCCGCGTCGTTTATAAATCGGCAGCGCATCCCCNAACGTATCCTTTATTAGGGTAAGACTGGCCTTTTGTAAGAAAATAAAAAAAGGGGAGACGCTCCTCCATTTATTTAAATCGGGTCTTGCAAAAACGCGGACTCTTTCCCTCCCAGTGTCTCGGAATTCTGATGCTTTCTCAAAATACGCAAACTTGCGTCACTCCCGTCCCACGAGCGCGCGTGGGAAACGCAACGGGGGGGGGGTGGGGCGGTGGAGGGCGGCCAAACGGCCTGTGCAGAACTGGCGAGTCGATACATTGGGGCAGAGGTTAACGAGTCGATTGCATTGGGGGCGGTGTTTGCGCCGCGTCATTCCAAGCCCCACGTCTTGAGAGAGACCGACCCACCCACTGAACGGGAAGGTTCGCCACGTTATGCGGGAGAACGTCGTCACGCTGGGCTAGGGCCGCACACAGGTTTCACTAGGACGTGCCTCCTCCTCGTGTCGCAAAGAACAATAGCGAGCGGGGGGGGGGGGTTAGCGGTGCCTCCAGCGGGCTGCAGGGAGTTGACCGCATCAGACTCGGGCAGACCAGGCCGGAATAAACCAGCCCAGACCCAACCAGACGAGGTCAGGCTACACTAAAGTGGGTCAGACCAGCTAGCTTGGATAAACTAATATTGGTCTGACCAGAGTAGATTGACAGAGCAAGCCCAGACTAAACGAGGCATAATTAGGCCAAACAATCATCAGAATCACCCAAACCAGACCCAGGCAGATGTTGCAGGTGATGCCACACCAGGCCAGGGTGGACTAAACTGAACAATGCCAGACCTGTGAAGATGGCCAATTCAGACGAGTATGACTGGGTCACAGAATCAGACAAAATGGAGCCACTTAAAGACCAGATCTGGACGCCCAGACAGGAGACCAAACGATATCAAACCAGACCAGGTGAGGCAGGTCATATTTTGCCACACCAGACAGGATCTCATCAGAATCAGACCAGCCTAAAAAGGGTAAAATCATACCAATGTGGCTAGACCAGTCCCAACCAGTCCAGTCGGGGTCAGGACAGATCCTGCCACATCAGATCGAATCTGACCAGACCAGTCCAGCCCCACCAAAACAAATAGGCAAAGTCAGACTAAACTATATCAGATCGGATGTATCCACGTGCAGATCAAAGGAGGCCAGGCCAGGGCACAGCAGGGCCAGGCCGGGCCGGGCGGGGAGCAGGACGGGTCGAGAGCGTGTCGTCGGGCCGGGCCGGGTTGGGCCAAGCGAGCTCAGAAGACCTCGGCGTACTGCCCCTCCTTGGACTCGGAGTTGGTGCGCGTGCGGGCACGCGTGCGCCCTCTTCGCCCGAGATGCTGGAGCTCCGCGAGGCGGTCCGTGACCGGGAGAGCCGCGTCAGCATGGCCGACGGCACTGCAGGCGCGCGGCGGGTGGGGAGCGTGGGGAGGAGGAGCGAGCGGGGGAAGGAGGAGGCACGAGAGGGAGCGGGAGCGGAAGGAGACGGAAGGAGGAATCGGAGGAGGGGGAGGAGGACACGGGGCGAGAGACGGAACGGGTGGAAACAAGGGGACACGACGGACGGAGGATCAGAACGAGTGGAGGGAATGCGGGCGGCGCACACGCGGGAGCACGGGTACGCGAGCGCGCATGCAGGCGTGGTGCATCGCGGGGCACGGCAAGCGCAGGAGGCGTCGTGCTCGCTGCAGGCTGGGCGCGGTGGTGCACGGACGCCGAGCGGCGGGCGGCAGGCCGGCTCTGTTCAAGGCTCCACCGGTTGCACGCGGCTTCCCGCACAACGGTGGCGTCCACCGAGACAGCGTTGCCGGGACGCGGCTAGAAGAGCGGCGATTACTTGAGTGTGCGCGCGTACACAGCTGGCATCGGCCGTCAGGTTGTTTAGGACAGCGGCTCTTATGTTGGTGCTCAAAATTAAAACGCTGCCGCATTAAACCACTGGAAGCCCAATCGGCTCCAAAGATGACGACGGCAAATTGTCCCTAATGCAAGGAGATTTTTACTTTGCGATTGCGCTACATGTTAAGCAGTCATCTGGCAGCACAGACAGGATAACAATTTTGAATTTATTGCTGGGAGCGGTGGTCTAACACCGACACTTCTGGCAGCCGGCGTTAGAGGTTCACGGAGATTTGTGCGTCGAGACTCTCGTTACCCTTAAAGCGCCAATGAAACAAGTACCACCTCGTGGTAAGTCAACGGATGTGGTCTCATGGATAAAGCAGTCACCACCACAGTAATGTGGAGTGTACACCACAGGGATAAACACTGCCCACCGTTGGTCGGGGCAGAGAGACGGTCTCGCTGGCTGCCGATGTTTACCGAGTGGATTGGCTACGGAGTTGGCTATGGCGTGAGGCTACGGCGCGAGCTAGACCGCGAGGACACGGTGTACCGGAGCGCCGGGGAGCAAAAGCAGCGGCGCGAAGCAGTCACGCTTGCGGGCCCGGCACCGGGTGCGCCGCTCGGCCATGCCAAACTCGGCGACTGCGAAGCCGTGCGGCCCAGACAACAACGACACGATAATCACACAGGCGGCGGCGTTCGGTTAAACTGAAACTAAATACACACACCCGTGTAAAACCACCAAATATAAACACACACCCGTGTAGAACCACAAAATAAAAACACACCCCGTATAGAACCACCAAATAAAACACACACCCCCGTGTAGAACCACCAAATAAACACACACCCCGGTGTAGAACCACCAAATAATCACACACCCCCGTGTAGAACCACCAAATAAACACACACCCCCGTGTTGAACAATAAAATAAAAACACACCCCCGTGTAGAACCACCAAATAATCACACACCCCCGTGTAGAACCACCAAATAAACACACACCCCGTGTAGAACAATAAAATAAAAACACACCCCGTGTAGAACCACCAAATAATCACACACCCCCGTGTTGAACCGCTACGCTGCCCCATAGGCGGTCACGTTCCTCCTGCTGCCTCTCTCCTCCTGCTGCTGCGCTTCAGACATCCGCTCCATCGTCGCTTTCTGCCAAGCTCCGTGTAAAAACCCTCCTTCTAGTAAAGTAATGTGTTGTTATATAAAGTTGTTTTACAACGTTGTGCAGTTTGTTGTTGGCCACTTGACGTCTTTGGGAATGTACTTAATAAACCATTCGAAAAGTTACGAATTGAAAAAATTCCACTACAGAGCTCGACCAGCAGCGCACGGCGGAGCGTGCACAGCGGCAGGGCCATCGGTCTTCCGAGTGTTCGGCCTCGGGGGCCAACCGGAGAGAGGGCTGGAAGCGGCGACGTCTCCACTCCGAGACGGCCCCATCGTGCGCGGGTCGGGGTCCGGCAACCAAAATAACGTGAAGAACCATTTTTCTCAAAATCGGTAAAAACACAACAAATTTCACGAGCTGCCTTGCCTGTGAACACGAGACGGTGGTCCTTAATAAATAACGTCACGAAGCAGCCCGTGCCGAGCCACGTGCGGGGCTCGGGAGAAGCAGGTTACTGACCCCTGTCCATCAGGGTGGCGTTGTCACCCCTCGCCACATGGCCAGGAGTGGCACGACCCATTATCGGGCCTGTCGACAAGACGACGCCTCCACGGCTATTCCGTTAGTTAAACGGAAGACGCGACCGCGAAACGCAAGCGACGACGATGGGCGGCGTGCGAGCGAGCGGGACGCGGCTCCTTCCAGCCGTGTACTTACTGTAGCCCATTCCTTGGACGAAGTATTTGAAGGCTTCTGTGAGTTTGGCCGGCTGTAGGTCAACCACAAAGAGACATCGATCATCAAGTCATGAAAAGGCGACATCCAAAACCCGGCGGATTAAAGCCCCTACACACCGAATCAATACTTTGTTTTCATCCCGGTGAGTATACCCCCACCGTTGGGAGCCCCAGGGCCTAGCCTCATAGGCTGCAGATTAAATGATTTACGAGTGGACGGCGGGATGGGGGGGGCTCAATAGTGTCAAATTAAATCCCAACTAAGTCCGGCGGTGCGTGCGGCGAGTCCGTCGCAGCAGCTAAGGGGCGGGGGGGGTTCAGCCCGGCCGTGTGACGGCTCGTGGCGACTTCGCGTCTCTCCGCTCCCTTCACCAACCAGCGCTGACCGCCGTGGTGAAGTATGGTCAAGTAACCCCCGTGACACGCACGGCGTGGAGTGTTCCCCTTCAAGCGGTGGATTTCCAACACAAATAACTTGTTCGTTTTATCACGGGACCATTCTTGCCAGTATCAAATACAACAATGGGTTTACCTTTACGAGCAATAAACAGCTGTTAAGATGTTCAAACACCACACAGAAACCTTTTGCAAGGAACTGGACCAGATAACACCAAAAGGCGAGAGGAGGCTCCAAAGAAAGCTCTCTCTGGTGTGGAGCAGTCCGTTTCGAAGACAATGCAAATATTGCCGGAGCTGGTTTTTTATTTGTGCATGTTCACCACAAGTATGTGTGGTGAATGCAGACATAATTCTTTACAAAACGGTTATTATTGTTTGGCGTTTTAACATCTTAAAACCTGATTTTATTGACAGAAAGCGTAAAAGCAATTGTTACGTGTTCGTTTTTAGTTCGTTTTTTAATTGGATGGCATAAATTCCATCCGTTGCGAACGTGNTGCGCGGCGTGGTGTGGCCGAAACGAGCGTGCAATCATGAGCATCGATTTTAAGGTGGGTGAATCGATGTATCGCCAGGGTCCCCTGGTGGTGGAGAGATACCTGGACACACTGGGGCAGGCCTCCGCAGTCGGACATCTGAAACGACAAACAAACACGCCGTCAGAAAACCTTAATCGATGCCACAAACCACTTCACGCTCCCGTGCGCCGCGACTTGAACTTTGAACACGGTTGGCGCAGTCGGGAATGCAGGCGGTGCGCATCTGTCAGCCACCACTCCTCGAGGACCACGCGGCTTGGACAGTCGTTGGCACCGACTCGTCAACCAACACAGCCGGAGAACACTGCCCCCCCCCCCGCCAACAAAGACCTTAGGGCGACGATCGAGCGCTGCGACGCGGTGAAACGGGACGACGCCCGGTCGTGAGGTCGTTATTACATTCTCGCGCAAAGTAAAAACACGCGGTTTGAGCTAAACGTCTCTTGCGTCGTCGTTACCTTGAGGAAGGACGTCTGGGTCGGGTCCAGCTTGGAGTTGCACTCAACCTGCACGCCGCAGAGACGGGGGGGGGGGGGTGGGGGTGAGGTCACGCCGCGCCATCGCGTGTCTCCGCCTCGCGTGCGGCGGTCGTTAGCGCGCTTCTGTGCCACGAATCCGGTGACCGGTATAGCGCAGCGCCGTAAATCGTATCAACGGACGGCCTGGAGGTCACCGCTCTGAAGCCCACTGGGCCCGTTTGCAAAGAGGTTCACAGCGTCGTTCGGGCCAGAGCGGCGGCGCGGTGGTTAGCGCTTTGAGCCGCGAACCCGGTGACCCGAAGACGATTCTCGACTGCTGCTAACATTGCCGGTGAGATTGACATCTCGACCGGACCTGGGTGCCGGCTTTACCAACGCGCACACTGCCGAGCGTGGTGAGGCACGATCGACCAGCTCGCACTGTCGACACGACGCGGGGAGGGCTTCATGAACGGCTGCGGCTCATCAGGAGGAGAGAAAGAGCCCCGAGGAGTCACCCAAGTGGCGAGCGACACGCCGGACGTGCACGTCGCCAGCCAGACACCCGCTTACCACAGCGTCCACCATCGGCGAGGAGTCTCCAACCACCAGCATCACAGGACACCTGCGGGGGCAAGGGATTGGGCGTCAACGGGGGAGCGGTGGGAGGCCGCGCTCACGCGATCGCATCGTCGAGTTCGGCGCGGCTAATACGATCCAATAACCTCCGGGACCCGCACGGAGCGGGCAGGCCCTCTCATCCAGCAATGGACAAACAGGGCTGCTGTGCCACGCTCGCGCCGCAACCGGCGGGGCAAGGACCACATCGTTTCAGTAAATTCGAGTGCTCGCAGAGCGTCCGACAGTCGCTGCTCGGAGATCGGCCGCTCCGGGAGCCGTGCTGTCGCCATCTTGTCTCGGCGGTGGCACGGAACCACGGACCTCGCGCCCCCCTAACCGCCGCGTCCCCCNAAGCCGTTCTACAGCCGTAGAATGGCTTTCCGACGCTCTGCCACTTCGCAGGGAAGCGCCAACATCATCGTGCCGCCCCCCCCCCACTTCTCTGCCAACGACTGATCTCCGGGGTGCTCTGACCTATGGCACCTTGATATTTTGGATCAAAAATTTCTTTTATTTTAATTAAATAACAGATTTTATATATATATGAAAGCTTTAGCTCTGCGGGCTGTAGACACTGCAAACTAAATGTCAAGGGAGAAGAGTCATGTGACCACCGGGATGCGTGGGGACACTTTTTCCAGCGGCTGCTGCCACAAGGGAAGCTGTAGCTCCGATAGCTGTGCAAGCGCTCTCGCCCGCTCTCGCTCCCGCTCCTGCCCCGCCGGCTCTCGCGGCTCAGCATCGAGATGAGATTTTGGCGGCGCGGATGTTCAGGACTCGTACTCCACGGTCGCCCTTGGTTACCACCGTGGAGCGTCAAGCCGACAAAATAACAAGCGCCGCCCGTTTCGCGGTGCCCCTTTCAAGATCCCGTGACGTTATTGGGAAACGAGCAGGCCGTTGAGTGGCGGTGTCACGGTTCGAAAAACTATAACCCGCAAATTACTCAATAGGGATTGTATAGAGGAACATCGCCCCAAGTGTGAGCCTCGTGATAAAGAGACTCGAGACTCGATGAAGCATTTGCGGTTAACCAAGCGGAGTAGCGGTGTTTATAACAATGGTCACCCCACACTCGCTACAGTCAGCTGCCGACTTACTTGAGAGTCTTAGCCGGCTGCCCAGCGATGCTTTCCCAGGTCCAGGTCTCTCCGGCTACAAAAGCAAAATTGAGGGGGGGNAGGGGTGAGGGGGGGGACACAGTTCGGGAAACGGGGACCAGAAAGAGTGGTGGGGTTCATGGCGGGGTCATGAGGCAAGGAGACTGTGTGAGGAATGCGCCTTCGAAAGAGCCCAAGTGCTTCGGAATCATGGCGAGTGGATCGTGCGACGCGCTCGCAAGACGCCCACCTGCAGGAGGGCGGCTAAGCGAGAAAGTACAGCAAGTAGGTTCAGCCACCTATACGTAGGGGTTTGGGAGAGTCAGGTCCTCACTTGTGTGGGTTTTCTTAGTTTTTTTCCGGATCCCGCGAAAGACAAATCAACGATATTTTTGTTGAAGCAAAAGTCCTAAATTTTGCATCACGTGACCGTGAAGAGCGACGGCATGCGTCGCCGTGTCGTGTGCGTCGGGGTGTCGTGGTGTCGTGTGCGTTGCGGTGTAGTGGTGTCGTGTGTGTTGTGGTGTCGTGTCGTGTGTGTTGCGGTGTCGTGGTGTTGTGTACGTTGCGGTGTCGTGGTGTGGCGTGCGTCATGGTGTCATGGTGACGTGTGCGTTGCGGTGTCGTGGTGTCGCGTGTGGGCTGGGGCCTGCACCTGTTGTAGGCATTGACGAACAGGGACAGGTTCTGCTGGTTGATCTCCTCCAGCATGTGCTGCTTGTAGGTCATCATCAGGTCTCGTTGTTGCTCAGCTCCGACTGCAAGCGCACGGTGCACGGATGAGGCCGGTATAAGCATTGGGTGGGGGAGAGGGTGGGGAGAGGGTGGGGGAGAGCCTCTCCCCCCGCTCTCCCCCCGACCCTCTCCCCACGGTGGGGGAGAGGGTGGGGAGAGGGTGGGGGAGAGCGTGGGGGAGAGTGTGGGAGGAGCCTCACCTGGCTGAAGTGATGAGAGAGCACGGTGTCCGTCAGGGTGTTGGTCAGGTTGGTGATCTGCAGAGACAAGCCAAAAAAGAGTCGCGTATCACCGCCATGATCGTCATCATCGCGACCAAACACGAAACGTGGCGATGCCGAGCTACTCCCAGGCCGCCCTGGTTAATACCGCGGTGGCCGCGTGTCGGGACCGTAGGAACGCTGCACGCCGCAGAGATAACGCAACGTTATTGGAAACAAGAAGTCGTTTGCATGCCCAGTGTCGTGGTCCAAATTTGTCACTTTAACCAAAAATATAGCCGCTAATGATTCAGATTGCGCACAGCAGCAACATGGCCCCCAAAGGACAAAATAACAGCCGACTGTCCCTGCGACGATAGCCTCCCGTTAAGCGCGAGAGCGCCACCGCCAAGCGCACTCCATTATTATTATTATCACAATCACTTATTATTCCATGAACGACGAGGTCAATATCGACAGGGAAGCCAATCGTGGTATATTGATGGGCTTGGGCGATGACGAGAACCGCCGTGACCAGGACAACAATGGCGTTGACGAGTAAGGCGATGATGATGATGATGATGACGGCGACTGATGATGACGGGCCCTCCCCTCTCACCTTGGACGCTGCCCAGTCGAACCAGCCCTTGGCGTGCGGCTCGATGTTGATGAGCACCAGGCCCTCGACCAGACTCGGGTTGTTCATCTGCGATCGCCGCCACCACCACACAGAGCCCGGCCGTTACACGTCGCTACACAACGCACGTGCCTGTACGTCTAACTTCTTTCGGAACGTACGCAACCAACCGTGTAAAATCGGAGGTGATATACATACACAAGCAGTATGTATTAATTATTATCAGCCACGATCTAGCCACTGCTGGATGAAGGTCCTCCCCAAGCTGGCAACATCGCGAGGATGCGGGCCGAGCCCCCGTGGCACCCTGGCAGAAGAAGCCGCCGGATCTACCAGCCAGGACACCACCCACCCCCCCCCCCCTTGCCGTCCCGCGACAGCTCCCCCTCGCGATCTCTACAGGAGTCAGGGCCTTCTCCTGCTGCTTACGGATGCGAACAGGGACACCACGTGGGTTCTCTCACTGGTCCTGCCATGATGCTCGTGCATCGAGGCTCTGCAGGTTTTCATCAGGGTCACAGCCTCTCTTTCCCCCCCCACCCCTTCCTCCTCGTTTGCTGGAGAGACGTAACTCTATAATTATCATCGTGCTCCTTCCACTTTAAATCTCTGTTCCACTACGAGATGGCGAGTCGTGGGTAGCAGGGCTCTGTGGCGGAGGGAGGGGGGGGGGGGGTCAGGTGTCCACTCCCTCTGCGGCCCGTGGGGGAACGGTCAATATGAGAAGACAAAATAAGAAATCACGCAGTGCAAAAGCGGCGTCGGCAGAGGCCGTTTTGTTCCTGGTGTGCGACAGCGCCAATCGTTTAATAATAAACAAAGTGGCCACCGGTCGTGAATTCAGCACATCCCGACACGCGGAGAGGAACGTGGCTGTAAATGGTGACTGTGCGGGGTATGGCCAGCTGCAGAAATCCGCGACAGCAGCAGCTGCTGCTGCTTTCGAACATTCTCACCCAGACAAAACACCGTGCACCCCTTCCGAGGGGGCTCCGGCACTACCTGTCCCGGAGGTCTCGATTGATACGCGTCGCGAACAGAGGGACCAAGTGCATTTACACGTGCAACCTGCTCGGTCTCGATGAAAACCAAAGTTGCACGATTAAGGCCGTGTCACAAGTGTCAATTAATATTAGCGGGGCAAGTGGAGTTATAGCGAGCGCCTATAACGGTCAATGATGTGGCACGAGCTTGGCCAATCGCTGAGGGCTCACGGCCTGGCTGCCTTCCAGCTCGGCTGAGGTTCCTCCGAATAGTTCTCTCTCTCTCTACGAGAGCGAGCGACTCCTGTGTTATAAACGTAAAGTACTCACGGCCATCCGCGCCAGCACGTATGAGCCTGCGCCCACTCCAATCCCAATGATGCTCTTCAGGCTGCGGAGATTCACACAAAATGAAGCACACGGGGTCAGAGCAGAGTTCAACAGCGGCGGAAGCCACTGCCGATGAACAACGATGGCCACAAAGCGTAGAGATGGGAAAAAATTGTCTCCACTTCCTCTTTTGTACCCGGCCCCTTTAACCGCGGTGGTCGCCCTCACGCCCTTCCTCCCGAAGGCAGGAAACCCCCGACAAGCCGCGTCCAGCGTGATGGGGCAGGCAGCGCCGGTGGCGTCACAAGAGCCACCCATCACCTCCCGTCCAACGGCACACGCGGACCAGCGGCGAGACTTTCCACTTTCCGCCGCCCNACTTCCCCAACTGTATTCGTGCTATCCGATTGGTCGATCAGCCAAAGCGATAACCGCGTGATTTTGGGATGCAATGCGGTGCTGCTCGCACGACGTCCGACGTTTCGATCCAGTGCCGGGAGAGGCCTCTAAATACCGGATTCAACTTTGCGACAAGTTGGGGCATCGTTGGCAGACGCCACGCGCGACGGGACCGTGACGTGGAGCTGGCGGTAGCGCGTCCGCCACTTGTTGCGATGTAATTTTTCGACACCGGGGAGGGTTTTTGACCGGCGCCGGTCACGCGGCAGCATTCCGACGTTGTCCACACGGAGCTGGACGCGCTCGAGCGAGCAATTGCTCGAGGCGAGAGGAACGCGTCCGTGGAGATGAAGACTCCTCACCTGAAATGGGTCATGACCCGGGCAGCATGTCGGCCAGCTGGTCCATGGATGGGTACTGGTACCTGGCCATTCAGGACAAGACATCGGTTACACTTGCAGAAATAAAAATAGCCGTGCGACCGAACAATAAAGCTTTTCCCAATCTACAATCGCGCTGCACCCGCCCGGTCCGGAGGGGAGTGGATCGGGGAGGTGCCAATGTTGCTTTTCCCACTGCAGAAGCGGAACAGTGCCGCGGGGTTAGCACCGCATGTTCAAGCATACAGACCGACCGACCAACACGAGACGAAAACAACAAAAATTATTAACGCTGGCCCCGCTTGGCCCGAGCCGGAATCAAATGTTTGGCGAGTGCAAGAGGTTCACGGTCTCCTAGTGACTTGGCTCTGCAAATACGGGCATCGCCTCGGTTTTAACGGGCCACGTGCGGACCGGGAAGAAGGTTCACGATCGGAGCATTCACTCCAACAGGGATGGCAACTTGAAATGCAGCTATTGAAAAAACACACGACAAGCTGAACGCATCGCAGCGTCCGCGTAAATTCTGTATTTAGCGTGTTAGTCACACCACGACTGCCCCAATTCTTTGCAGCTCTGCGCCTGACAATTTGCAGCTTCGTTTGCAGCGATCAACTCTCTCCCTCTCACTGCTCACGAGACGACGCCACGGTTGGCTCTGGCAGTGGTGCACAAAGCAGTGCATCTAAACAGAGGCGACACGAAGGTGCTGCTACTCTGAAGGGCGGCAGGCTCATTTGGAATAACACATTTTTTGTTATTTTACCATTCTTAGCCCAACCGGGCTCCATGGTGTCGTGCCAAGACACTGAGATTTAACTCGGCAGTGTCAGACAACAGCCCAAGGACGTAACAGAACTGCTCTTATATGCCGTCAAGCGACCTCTGGTCGGCAGGAGGAAGCACTTTTTACTCGCTCTGCACGTGAGCGTCATGTCCATCGCACGACATAAAAACTGACAATTAATTCTCAGACGTGGTGGAACCAAATTGAATGCGACGGTTTCGTTTTTTCTGTGCGCAGTCATTCGCGACCGGGCCGAGACCTTCAACTCGCTGCACGAATCAGCGGCCGAACCTGGATTCGAACCCAGGTTCTTCCTCGGTCACGAGCTCGGAGCGACGGCCGCCTCCTCCTGAACAAGGAGATGGATTAGGAGGGCGCGACAATTACCCTGTGGAACAGCGGCGCCCCGGCTGCTGGCCCGGAGCGTCGATGTGGTAGACGGCGAAGTTCTTGATGATCTCCTGCATGTCCTCGTAGTTGAAGAGGGCGTTGAAGCACGATTTGTCTGCCGGGAGAAAGAGGAGGACGGGAGGTGACGACAATGACACCGCAGCAACCCGATGACAAACGACAAGACCCACCGGACGAATGGCAACCGTGACATTCGCACCGAGAGATGGAGGCAGTGGTTTGTTTAGGCCATGACGAAGACTTCGACACAAGGAAGAGGTTAGAATTCTAGTCTACGGCCAAATCATCCGTGATTTGCCCAATCTCGTCAGATAGCAAGGCTGGATGACGACGTATCAGAGAGAGGGTGGCCGAGAGAGAGAGAGACCGACCAAACCACGGACCAGGATTCAAACTCAACCACCCCCATCCCCACCCTGATGCTCCAACCACAGCGCTGCCTGACCACATATTCCTATGGGGCTCGGAATCGGCTTAGGCCCACCTACAGCCAGGAGAGACCATCAAAAACGTCACGCGTGGAAATCCCTTCCAGCCCCGGCGGGAGCGGAGGGGGTTTAACCCTGGGGCTTAGAGGCGCCACGATCCCTTGAAAGCGCCGGCGTGCTCGTTAAATTCCACGCCGCCTCCGTATTGGCCCGAAAGCAGGCAGCGGTGCGGGCGCCAATCACACGTCCGTGAGCGCGACGCGAGTCTGCCCGCCGTCACGCCAGGAGAAAGCGTGCCTCTCTCTCTCCTGTGGTCGCATGGATTTTTCTCCAGCCCTCCGGTTGTCCCTCAATATTTAGAAACGTGTTTAAGAGTTTTTGGCTGCTATAAATTTCGACGTGATAAACCACTCCGTTTAGCTGTCACGTGTGTATAGCTCAGCAAGGCCTTATCTGGTAAAATGAAAATGGTTTTGTTTGTTTGGGTGCTGCTGCTGCCACCAGGGCTTGGGCCGGAGTGGTCTTTCTCAGGATCATCCCTCTTGCCGGTAAAAATAATAATGATGCGTTTACGCATAGTGCTCCAACCTCTCTTCAGGTATCGCGAGATGCCCCCCCCCCTTGCTGTTATAACGAGTCCAGTGTTTTTGTAGCTCAGAAGTTAGCGAACCCACCGCTCCTAGGTTTTGGCAGCGCGTTGGCAGACAGCGGTCCTCCCGGGCAGATTGTCGCAGCTTCGAATCTCTCCAAAGTCAATAAAAAGAGCGTCAATCTATGACAAATCAACAGGGATCGATCCATCGGGCGATGTATGCCCAACGTTTAGTTGTAAAATTTATAGCCCCTTTTTTAATCCACTGCTGGGGTTGTTTGACCATACTTCACCAAGATGGTCAGTACGGGTTGGCGAGTTGGGGGGGTGGGCGGCAGGGGACATCACTTGCCACCGAAGTTCAAGAGAGCAATAAAATCGAACTTGTGCCACCGCGCTCCGAGCAGTGCGCCGACTGCCGCCTTGGGACGAACGTCTCCTCGCATTTATTTGTGGCCACGTTGACCAGAGGGCAGCTCCACTCGGCTGGAAGCACCGAGGAACCATGGACAGGAGCTGGCTCGGCGAGTTGCAGCCTGCGCCAGTATATTTAGTAGGTGGCACGGGATCTAAATAGACTTGTACACGCATCTACGTGCACGCACGCTCTCGTTACACAAAAACAAAACAGAAAACCGGAGCCCCAAGCACAGCTGCAGTGGCTCCCAACTCAACAACAACAGCAGCACGGTGGAATGGGCCTCACTCATCTGTTGACTAGTTGCCAGGGTCAAGTGGTGTAAATTCCACATTCCCATGACGGTGTCCGGTATCTCCATTCGCTAAACACGAGAGCGAAGTCGGTGCTTCTACCGGGTTGGAAGCCGACTTGCTGTCGCCGCTAGCTACGAGCACCCAGGAGGCGGGCGGCTCTCCTGTACGCTTCGTCGCCGCAGCCGCCGCGACCCACGAGAAGCAAGCACGCAGCACGGGTTCTTACCGTCCGTCAGCAAACTGGCTCGGAGCGGAATTCGCTTGCTGAACAGAATGTGTCTCTCTCTCTCTCCCCTGCAGCCATCAGGATAGACCCCCCCACCTTCCCACGTGACGACAGAATCTGTCGAAAACACTAAGAGCTCAAATAACCGCAGGCTCGAGTCCGATCGGTGGGCTCCTGTTTATCCGCACTGGTGGGGTGGGGCTGCTATGGATCTTACCAACCACCTTCATTCACGCATTCTGCTTCTCCTAGCCGAGCGGTAAGCACCGTACATCACGGGCAATAGGATGAACACCCCTCCCTCCAATCCTCCCTCCCATCCGCACCGTAGTGCGAACAATCGGAGAACCTCGGCGCGTGGATAATTGGGAAGGTGGCGGCATGCCGCGCGCACAGATGAACCTCGTTGGTTAACCTGCAGATGTCTCAGTTTAAAAGTGCCCGCGAGCAAACCGCCGGAATTAACCGAAGACGATCCTAAACCCACATGTGCCGCTGGGCGGGAGGTGGTGGGCGGGGCTTTGTGACGCCATCATCCGCGGCGCCACACCGGGTCTGGCCGGAAGGGGCGGCCGCCGAGTAAACCACGGAAAGCCACCGCGACGAGTCGGCTGAACTGACCAAGCGCTCCGGCTCTCCAACGAGCACATTGGCCACTACTCACGGAGTATGCGCTCCCCCCCCTCTCGCTCCCTCGCCACACTCCCCAGGCCAGCACGGGCGGGCGTGGAGCTTTATCCAGCTGCATTTAAGCAGCTGCGCACAATGCATTGCGTTGCTGTTACGCGAATGGAATTATGGGGGCTAAACCCACGGGACACTCCTTCCCTGCGACAATCGGAGGGAGAGGGAATTACCCCGGGGTGACGATCGGACGTCCCGACCGGGAGGCGGGCGACAGGAATTCCCGCAATGTGGCCGGCATTCGGGCGCAGATTCCTGAGAGCGCTGCGCATTTAGCGAGCTCCAGATTGAGCGGTGGGCCACTCGGGTGGGGGGGGGGGNCACTCGGGGTGGGGCCACGCCGCAATTTGTGGCACAAGCCATGGAAGCCAAAACCGGAGCAGCTTGAGTGGTGCGGGAACGCCCCCTCCCTCCTTCCGTGCAGACCTCTCACCACCCCCCTCACCCNCCCCGCACCCCTCACCCTCCCCATCACCCCCTCACCCTCCCCGCCACCCCNTGCCCACCCTGCGATCGGACCCCCGCTATCCGCCGCGTAAAAAATTAACCGTAAAACAAAGTTTTTCACTCTAAATCCTTTATATGCGTGGACGTCCTCGCTTGAGATGGCTGCCACCTATGGGTCAGATGATTGTCTGCCAGCATTAAGCAATTGGTAAAAAAAAAACCACAGTGTAAAACACGAAATTAATTGTGTCTGTGTGTGTGTGGATCACGGGAAGTGCGGGCACGGTTGTAAGTCTGTGTGTGTGTGCGCTGCGGGCAGCTGTGTGTCTGTGTGCGCGCCACTAAAACTCTTGCAGATGTTAAACCGGGGCGGCAGTCTCCAATTGTTTTTGGTCGGTTTGTTTACACTGTACGAGCGAAGCCTGCTCTGCCAACGCGCTCGCTCGATCTCTCACTGTCCCCATGTGTTTTTACTCTCAAGTGCGGGGATTGCGCAGGAGAGACACGCGGGGCTGTGCGTCTGTGTGTAAACATGTCGGTTGTGGGCGTAAAGTTGTTTGGAGCCAATTCTCCCCCCCCCCCCCCCCCACAAAATCCCGTGGCCCGATGCTGGATTAGTTTTATAGCATGCCGTAAACACGAACAACATACTTCGCTTCAAGTCGCTCCACTAGCCTCAAAATGTCAAAAGTATTAGTTTTATCAATGACAATTTTTTTATTTTCAAGTTTTCGACAACGTATGCCACTGCAAAAGGACCGTCCACTCAGGGATCACGGCACAGATTAGGAATTCTCCCCCGATATCAGTTTGTGGATGAGGCCTGGCTGAACAGTCGGTGTGCTGCACACCACGTGGCCACACAACCACCTGACGATGCCGACGACGGAAATATATACGACGGTAGAGACGATGGCGGTAGTCACGACATTAAGTGCTATCACGATGATGGTGGCAGCGGTGTTATGCAGCGACCGGTGGACAGTGGCATGAACGCAGAGAAAACTGCGGCGCCCTTCGTGACCGATGTTGATGATGTTCACGTTGACGAGGATGAAGATCCTAGTTTGTGTTGGCAAATATGTTTGGCCAGTCACTGAAGTGCTGCATGTGGCACGGAAACAGCGAGTGCCTGGAAAAAAACCTGCTCATAAGGGGAAAAACACTGCAAGCCCCACCACCAAGAGACAAGAGAACAACTTCCCTGCCTACCTACCTCCTCCTGGCCATCTCTCTCACGTGTAACAACATAAATGAGCCGTTCTATGGCGCCAGTGGGTGTACTATACCAAGGGGCTCACTAGAGGGCAGATTCCGGGTGTCACGGAGGTCGGCTCAGGACACGACAGTCTGGGTGAACCCGCGAGAGCACTTGACTGGGGGGGGGGGGGGGTGAGCGGGCCACGTGAAGTGGAGCCAGAGCCTCCACGAAGGATCGAGAAGGGGTCACACGCCACAGGAGATGCAAGCCGAGTCCCGAGGGGCGGAGCTGTTCGACCGGGAATGAGGCCGCCGCTTTCTTCGATACTCGCTCTTGGGTCTCCGCACACGATGATCCGGCGGCATGTCGGCTGTTCCGGTTCAAACGTATCGTGATTCCATTCACCACCTTACGTAGTTAACCCGTAATGTACATAGTTACCCGGAATGTACATAGTTAACCTTGGAACGTTGAGCAGTGTTGGTTGTGTTGGTGAATACACGTATTGCCTCCAAGGGGTGGTGTGGGCCTTTATAAAACTCACTTTACCCACTCATGTACCGGTAGTAACTTTCATCCACACCCTCTACCAGCTAAATTTTAAACGTGCACTTTTATTGAGGGACGGTGTGTTGTCTTGGTGCAGTCTGGGACTCTTTTTGTTGCTGGTTTGCTGCCTTGGGAATTGGTGTGCTTATGCAACTTTAACTTATGCACTTTACATATTTAACTTAAATTCAGTGGCTTGTTTACCCGTCCCACACGTTGCACCCCTATAGTTTTTTTGTACCATTTGTTCTTGTAACTTTCTGACGTTCTGCTGCTGAATATCTGTGAAAAAATAGATTCGTAGCTCATCGGATTTCTCCAGGATAAATAAATAAATTCTGCTCTCGTAGCCCCAGGGGTTCGCGGTCACCACGACCGCCGCACTCGAGATCCACGGTGGGGGTGTGCGGCCACTCACGGTTCAGGCCGATGTCGTGGTAGGTGAGGATTGCGGGGCGGTTGCCCTTGCCGGAGCCGCGCACGGTCACGTGCAGCAGGCCGTACCCCGTCTGGATGTCGTGCTCCTGCACGCGCGCCACATCGACGCAAAAACAAACGACTAAAGACGCAACCACGCGGGGTGGGGACTCCGCCCTGGCGTGTCCACAATCACTCCGCTGCTGGATGAAGGCCTTACCCCCCCACCCCCCGCCCATCTTCCCCCACCCCCACGCCCCCCCCCACCCCGCCCGTCTTCCCCCCCAAACACCGCCCACCTCCCCACAACCCCCCACACACCGCCCACCCAACCCCCGCCCACCCTCCCCCACCACCGCCCACCCCCACCCCGGGGTGACGTCAACGGTCGCGGGTGGCAGCGGTCGGTGGGAGTGCCGAGCTGCCGACACTGCTCAGCTCCTGGGTCCGGGTGCAGGCGGCAGCCCAGTGATTAAACGGGCTTCTCCCGGTGCGTCGAGTGCGTACCTTGCTCTCGACATCGACGAAGGCTTGTGCAGAGACTTCACCTTCCTGCAGGCGGATCGAGGGGGGGGTCGACAGAGAGGGCAAAGGTCAAGGCAAGAACAGCACCGAGTCATCCACCAGCAGTGCCACCGCTGCTCACATCCAAGGCCACACCGTGAAGTCGCGGCTCGGCTCTGGCTTAGTGTACGGGAACAAACGATGACGCCGTGAGCTCGCTGGCGGCAGGCCACCGTCTCAGCCGCCCGGCGCCTCTCTCCACGATGCGAGCGTTCGGCCCCAGCCCTGCCTCCAGTATTTCTGGAGGACAAATTTATCCAACAGATACCCCCCCCCCACCCCGTTATAGCCTTTAGGAGACCATTGGGGCAAGTGCCGTTAGCGAGTAGCACCTACGTTGGCCGGCAGGGTACACGAGGAGGCGGGATGGCCGGCACCGTGCCCGGCAGGGCACCATCCAGGCCGGGTGCATGGGCGCAGCCACTCACCGCGGCCTCGGGATGACGGGCACGGGCGAGGGGACGTTCTCCACCAGCAGTGGTTTCGCCTCGGTCAACTGGATGTCCTGAAGCTCGGACGCCATCGCTTCTGCCAGCTCGGGTGAGGGGGCTGCTGCCGAGGGTGGCGCTGGCGCTGCTCGCGGATCTCGTGAAGCTGCTCCTGCCAGCAACGAGAAGCCGGCGCGACGCGCCGTTAGAGACGCCACGGGGNCGAGAGCGGAGCGCAGGCTCGGCCGCCTTTAGATGGACGACCGATAATTACGATGACCGAATATGCAGACCTGGGTTTGAACTCACGAACCAGCAACCGCAGAGCAGGTTTCTGTAACAGTCACCCGAGGGAGGGAGCAGCGTGTGACAGAACACGAACGGCAACCACGCATGTCACCACTCTGTGTGTACACGTGTCCGCAGTGGTCCCGTGGGTTCTATTAGGCCGGCACGCTACAGTGCGCTAATCAAGCAGGTGAGAAGGGGAGAGGGAGCTCTAAATTTAGAGCGCGGTATTCTAGGAGCGAGCTACATCCATCACCGTTGAACCGGAGCGCAGAGTCTCGCCGACCAGTGTCTGGGTCACTCGTAGTAATGATACCAATCATAACGACGACGATTTCAATTTGCAACACGGCTCACAAGGACAGCGAACAACTCGGAGGCATCAGGAGGAAGCACAGACGAGCGGGAACACAGGAGGTGGCACGTGACTTAACAGCAGTCATGGCCGTAGCTGGATTCTAAAAGTGGTGTGCCAGGATCCAGAATTGTTATTATTCTTTTTTTCCCCAGGGTCGCCCAACCCGGACTCGCCCGGCTGGAATGAATCCCCGGGCGTGGCGTTTCAACTGGGAGGATTTAGGTATCGTTATCGTCTGGACACAATTATGACATCGAAAACACGAGAGCAGCAGACACACAAACACCATGACAACGGGAGAGAATTGCTCACAGAATGAACCGTTGAGAATTGTGGAGAACGAATTGCAGAGAATGAATGCGACGAACCGCAATGTCCCACCACATGCCTCGTCGAACCCCCCCCTTCCCTCCCCGGGCCTCTCCCCATTCCAGATTAGACCCTGCCTGGAAACCAACAGCGCCAAGCCAACCGAATAACCCGTAGCACCCATGGCACACGCGGATACAGCCCCAGTGGCAGCGTGGAAAGCACGCGCAACCGTAGAGGGCACATGATGCGCTGGCATGGAGCGCGAACGTTCAGCAGAGGGATGAAGGACCTCTCCCCCCCTCGTCCCCATCCCCCACCCCTGAAACACGTTGCCGGCGAATGACCAAAGCGAGCAGTGACATTACTCCGTGGTGCAGGTTTGAGATACGGACTCGCACACAGACCCATGGACTCGCATGCAGTGGCGTAATTATGTGGGCCACGGTTGGAGGTTGACGACTGCTGTCGCACCGCGGGCTATTCTTAACTTCCCGTAATTGGTGTCAGAGATGGATTTACATAACGAGGCTCGGCTCGACAGTGGCACCGTCGGGAAAAGAACACCATCACCATCCCACCGCCACCACAAGGCACAAGAGACGACGAGAGCAGCCGCGCCAGATAACTTCTAGCAGCTTCCGAGCAAGCGGCTTAGCGCCCCCCGCCCCNAACCCCCCCCCGCTCGTGCCAGCGAGTCGCTCGGGAACCGTGCGCCGCACCGCAAACGTTTCTGGCGGACAAAACAAGAGGCCTCATTTTGCCACACACGTCCCCTCTCCCGGAGCGACGCGGTGGTGGCGAAGCAACGACCGTGCGCTGCCTGCCAAGATCCACGCCCGCCTGCCCGTCTATTATTGTTTCTTTAAAGGTAAAAAAAAAATTGCCGCAGTATTTTTTGTCCCCCCCCCCCCCTTCCATCAAAGTTGTTTTTTTCGTCTTCACAAAAATCGGCTCCAATTCAGGCATCGCCAAGAGCGCTCGGGGAATTCTAACGGAACGAAGCCTCTCAAAGGGCTTCTCACAGCGAGTGACGCCGAGTAGCGGGGGCTGTTTTGTTTACAGAAAACAATTAAGAGCACCGATATCTGAGAATCACTATTCACCAATTTAAAATAAAAAGCTTTAAATTCAGGAAGAGACCTCGTAAACAAGCCGACGTGCGTTCTGCCGTGCCGGCCACCCAACGGTGAAGCCACACCAGGAGCCAAAGCAACNGTGGCAGTCCGACCGCCCCAGCGGAGGGAAACTCCACATTCCCATGCCTCGGGCTGCCCATCCTACACGACAACCAGCGAGGACTTGCCACTAAAGCGTACTCTTGTAGAGACCCCCGAGTGGATGATGATGGCTACACCAATACCCAGCTGGGATGTGAACTCGCGACCTTCTCGTTACTGAACCCGAATATTTACAAAGGGCACTCCACGATCAACAGAGACCGCCGAGGTCTTGTTCGTGCGGCTGCCGTTGCTGCAGAGCAACAACTTTTGCGGAGGTCTAACGCCGAGCGCACGGCAGGGAACCCACACGCGCCACCACAGACCCCATCGCAGGGACATTTCTGCCATTTTTAGTTCGCAAAGCCAAACGTGTGCGTGCGTCCCTGTGGCAGGCTCTGGCAGGCTGTGGTAGGCCGTGGCAGGCTGTGGCGGTCACGGCGATTGTCAAGCGAATGTCACAACGATGAATCGATGACGTCGCGAAGAGAGAGGGGGACGAGCTATGGCGACAGCAGCCAGAGAGAAAAAGTTACAGGTTGCAGATTTCGTTTCTACTTCATTACTTTATTCAAATAATGCAATTGGCCAGGCATTCCAATGTCGTTATATCCTACTGAAATTATTATGAATGTGGCACGGCGGTCCCTATTCCAAGCCAAGCCCTGCTGAGCTTGTGAGACCTGAGGAGCGGCGAAGCCAAACACACAGTTGTTGTACTGTACTATGCTGAAACGGCTTGACCAACCCACACAGACTAGCGTGAGATATGGGCCTCATCCAGCAGTGGAGACGCAAAAAGGGCTGTGACCGACGCGACAAGGGGATGAGGACTTCGTCCAGCAATGGATTATTTACAAAGGGTCGTTAAATATTATAGCAATGCCATTCGTCGCCAACAGAGCAGACCTTCCAAGGTTGTCCCCATGGCGGACTCGGTATGCAAAATAAATACGATCACATTCCAACCATCGCCCATTCGCAGACACCACCACTCACCCGACCCTGGACAGACTTTGCTGACACTCAATCACCGTTCGCCCGCTTGCCACCAGCTGCCTCCACCGCCCACCGGCACGAGCGTGCGACACGGCGCCAGGTCCACCAAGCGGCGCTGCCACTCACGTGTTTCACACCCAGGTCAACAGTCGGCAGCTCATCGCTTGCACACGGGTGGACGAAGGCCGACGGCGGAGAAGGCCGACGACGCTCGCGTTCGGAACGAGCCCCTGCCGGGATCTGTATGGCGAAGACTTCTCAAGTCAACGCTGTGACCGGCAGATTGTCCTACGCACGCATCCCATTGGCCGTGCAGAGCCACCTTCCCCCTCCCATCGCCCGCCCTTCCACAAATGGCCCCACCCCGTTGCACCTGGGCATTTTAGTTATGACATCAACTCGACCGATTTTTAGTTGAAGGGCTGTGGAGACCAGTGCCGGATTCTCCTAATAGCAAGAGTAGCTACATGTGTAGTAGCTACATGTGTAGTAGCTACGGGCCCCACACTTTCAAGGGCTCCGCGCTAAATGCTTTCAAGCTATCAATTCCGGTTCAGTGATTCTGCACTTGCTCTATTACTATAGTACTATACCGCCTTCGACTTTTACGAACTGGGTGTTTAAGGTTAGCGATTTGTCGTATTATGTGGCTGTATAGCAAATGAAAATATACAATTACTCTACTATGCAAGTAGTTATGTTTAAATATGTATATTTAGGGCCCCTTGATAACATATGCTACAGGCCCCCACGGCACTGGTGGAGACGCCCCCGGTGCAGGGCAGGAGCAGCAAAGGGGGACCGAGGGGTTGAGATGGGGGATGCGGCGGAGCGAGATACGAGGACGCGGAGAGGGACAGAGAAGAGGCAAGGAACGGAAGCTCCAAAATATCGAATCTAGAGCGCCGTCCAAGAACATTCATGACTGACGTAAATTGTAACGATGTCACAAAAAGCCTGGAAAACAAAACATTTGGCACGGTCAATGGCAACAACGCTTCTCATTGTAGTTATCCACCACCACCACACAGCCATCCGCCACGGCCGCGCCCATCTCAAACATCGACGGCAGCAGGGGCGGCGACAAGTGGCGGGGTGGCAGCGGACGGCGACGACCGTCACCGAAGAGCAGCGGCCACCCCCGGCAACGAAGGCAGCAGAGGCGACGACAGCGAAGATCGCCGGCAGGAGCGCACCGCGCACGCCTAACGATGTTTGTGCTGCCGAGCGCGGAGCTTTCGGCTTAACCCCGGGAGGGGCTTTGCTCCTACGCAAGCCCCTAGATCCACGGATAATCTCGGATAATAGGATGAACGTTGCTGCCAACATTGACCTAAAACTTTAAAGTTAAGTGACTGTTGCCGTCAGTGGCATACAAAGTGGATACAAAAAAATTAACCCGTAAAAACAACGTTTTTCACTATAAATCCTTTATATGCGTGGCGACTAGAGTCCTCTCGTCCTCTGGCTTGAGATGGCTGCCAGCATTAAGCAGCATTAAGCAATTGGTAATTAAATATTTAAAAAATTTCTAAACAGTGTAAAATTTTGGAATTTTTTTTCACGAAAATTAATTGTCACGCACAACGAGTCTGTGTGGAAAATGTCTGCTCGATTGGATCACGGGGAGTGGGTTAAAAAACGACCGAAAGATTTGCACGGTCGTAAGCAAGCAAGCAAGCAAGTGAACTTAATATAAAGGATTTTAAAAAACATCCACGTTTGTCAAGCGGCGCGCGTAGCGGGCTACCGACGCAGAATTCATTGAGCTACCTTCTCAGACATTCCAGTCCAAAGGCTTCTTTGGACTCTGAACTCTTATTACTCTTACCCTATGGAGCGCACACTCGACTCAAGTTGCAATCATGGTGCTGTCATGTCTGGGGTGCAGCACCCAGTTTCCCTCCTCACCGCAACGGTTAAGATGACGACGATCGACGATCCAGCATTCGCCGACCCACTCGTCGACCGGCGGCCAGTGCCCTCCTTGCGACCCGTCTATCGCTACAAGCAGACGGTTACTGTAACCGTGAACTACACTCCCAATCCCCTGGGTCGGGAGAGAAATTGGTGCCACAAAAAATGAACCCGTAAAAACAAAGTTTTCCACTATAAATCCTTTATATGCGTGGCGGCTAAAGTCCTCTCGTCCTCTGGCTTGAGATGGCTGCCACCTATGGGTCACATGATTGCCTGCCACCATTAAGCAATTGGTAATTAAATATAATTTATTTTTTCCTAAAAAGTGTAAAATTTTTGAAAAAAATTTTACGAAAATAAATGGTCATGCACAACGAGTCTGTGTGGAAAATGTCAGCTCCATTGGATCACGGAAAGTGGGTTAAAAACGACCGAAAGATTTGCACGGTCGTAAGCGCGCAAGCAAGCAAGTGAACTTAATATAAAGAATTTAAAAAGAGAGCGCTGGACTACTGTGTGCGTGCGCTTTTAATATCCTGTTCAACACGGTATGTGCCACAGGAGGTGTGCACAGACAAGTGTGAAGCATGCCGAGCGATATTTGGATGTGCCAATTTGTTTCAATTTCCCAATTACTGTACGCAGGTTAACGGTGCACATCGTCGCCATACCACAAACAAAAAGGCACTTCCCAATTCGACACCCTGCAGCGAGCAGTGCACCGCCATATGCCAGAGACACCCAAGATACGCTGCCTAAAAAACAATCACATACAAGGCCCTTCTCTTCTGACATTGCCCGAAATGTCACGTGTTACATGTCATTTTATTTTAAGGCAACTGTACCTGAATGTGTGGAGTTTTTTTTGTTCTCCCGGCTTGTACACCACTGCCAAAGCAGCAGCATCATCATCACAAATAAATCAGTCTTGATACATTTATTTCATTTTTTCAAATGACGAATGACTCCCCGTTAAGCTTTCAAAGCAATGTCTGTTTGCGAGCACCTATTAAGGCTTGTGGAGTGGAGCAGCGGTGTGGCGGGCAGCATCGCGGCTACGAAGCGACCGAGCGAAATTCAATTGCCGGTTGTGGTAAATATCAGCGGCACGGCGAGCGGTCTTGGGTTTCTCCGGTTTACCAACCTACACCGACCAGCGATACCACGTGGCGAGGCCTTCATCCAGCAGTGGCCTTGACAAGGGGCTGTGAATTATAATTACTAAACAATTATTATCATTAATCAGGCTGGCACGTCACGCGACCGTAAGAAACCAGCAATTAAACACGCCCAACCAATCGCCTTTGTGCGTCAACCACAACCTGGCATCCGTTTTAGTCCGAGTCGACCCAGAGGACACCCAAATAAAAAAGCGACGTGCCAACGACGACACCGGCACAGGTGATCATGACAGCACGCGCACGCACGTAGAAGCCAGCCCTCGCAAGAGAGGAAGGGACTACTTTCGCCGTGGTGTGCAAGGGTAAGAGAATGTAATCTCACACATTCATTCACTGGATGGCAATTAGAGCCATTGCACAAGATGCTAACCCTACCACCGCATAGCATTTTGTTAAGAGGGAGTGTGGCGTGGGTGGGTTACCAACGGATATTACGTAGATGGAAGCTGAAGCTTGGAGAGATGTCTAAGGCGTGCGTGCTTGGGACTATCGAACATTACGAGACGGGGCAGGGAGCAATACACAGATCGGAGAACGTACACAGGAGAGGTGCACGACACCGACCTGGGAAGAGCGAGCGAGCGCGCCTAGAAGGGACGAGACCAACGAAGGAGCGGCAGTCAACGGACCAAACGCTCGCCCGGGGAGGATTCGCACCGCGGAGCCGTGAAACCGGCTCCAGCGCGCTGGAGCTCGATGGGGCGCTGCGGCGCGAGAGGCAGCGGATGCTTTGGAAGGACTTCAACCGGCAGTGGATTGATGTAATTAGTTAATTCAGCCAGCAGGCAAATAACCTTCCAGATACAAAACGATAACGATTTGAGTTTCATGGAGCCGCCCTACTTTGCCGGGGGCTTCTCAGAGCACTTTAACATCAAGCCTCAAACATCTGAAAGGGCATCCCCCCCCCAGCGGAAGCTCTCCCTGCGCATTACAAGGTGACCCGGCATCTGGCCTGCCAGTCCGGTGCGACGATCGCTGCCGCTGTGCGTAATCCCATTCGGCGGTAACAATTAGCGCTCGCGCCCACCAAACAAACGGCGACCACAACCTGGGAGCACTGCTAACAATGTGTGGAAATTAGCTCCCCGCATCCTGGACAAGGGTCTCCCTGGGAGCTCGCTGGCTCGCAATGCCCCCGCTGCCTCTGTCCATAGCTCGGGCTCTCTGGAACGTCGCAAGAACACAATGCGAGCGCCAAACACAACCACAATGAACAAAGCCCCCGTTATTTATTTTCCAAAGCAGATCACTGTACTGATGTTTATGCAGCAGCTGCGCTATGGGGTAATCCATTTAATACGTACGCAAAAATATGTCAAAACTTGACCCTCCACCCCTCCCTGTACGCACGCGGACTTTTACACCCCCCCCACCTGCGTACGTTCGCCTGACGCCCCCCCCCCAATCCTATAGAATGGCCGATATTTAATCCACGCAAAAACGATCAAGGATTAATAATATTAACGTGTTAAAGCAAACAGTACACAGGCGGACTATCTAACTCATTTGAAGGCCAATGTCGACAATATTATCAAGGCTTCACCCCCCCCCCTTCCTATGCACACATTGTCAGTAGACCCCCCATACGCAAGCGTACGCATTTAGGTTAACCTCCCCCCTCCATGCGTACGTACTGAATGGATGTCCCCTAGTGGGTGGCTCAGTGGCGTAGCTATTGAGGGTGCAGGCGGTGCAACTGCACCCGAGGATCGTGGCTAAGGAGGGGCCAAGGCGCATGAATACAAGGTGGGATGTGGGGGGGGGGGGGCACTACTTCATTCCTTGCACCAGGGCCGGTGCCAAACCGCGCGGCTAAGCCACTGCGGTGGTCGCAAAGACTTAAAAATGAAAGGTTTTATCGCTGCAGAGGTCGGCTCACTTTGAAGTGAAAGCGCTCGGTGGCCGCGCTTTACAGCCTAGAGTGGGCGTGCGCGTTGTAGAAAACTGGCTTCCGTGAAATGTGGAATAGGCAACTGAACACGAATGGCTGCGTTCCCACGACGATTAGGAACTCGACCGGAGCTGGGGCATGGCTGGGCTCTCCCAAACCCGAGGCTCCGCGAGCCCAGTCTCTTTCACCCCACGCCCCCCCCCGCCCTCCTTTTACAACCGGAAGAAAATAATGGTAGCTTTAAAAAATCTTGTTAAAACAAACTATTTATTTTAGCAGGTAAGGCTCACCGAGCTATACAGTTACTTTTCATCAGCTACCTGGCCGCAAATGACAACTCAACAAAGTGGATATGTGGAAATTTGTTGCAGCCAAATACTCCGAACGCACGATGTCGATTCTAAATGTGGAGGGAAAAAACGAAGGACCCGGAGAAAAATACACGCAACCACGGGGAGAGAGACATGCAAACTGTAAATATGAAGGCGTCATTGTCGGGATCGAACGCATGACCCTCCTGTGTAACAGGAGAGGTAGTTAACATCTCGCCACGAGCCGAAGAGCCCAGTCAGATCCGTCGCAGAGCAGCTTGAGCTTCCTCCTGTTAGAGAACGGCCCACGGAAGCGAAGATCGTAGAGCTACCTCCGAGATCCCTTCATCCAGTGACCTCCACACACAGTGGAGGGCAGCACTTTCCTACCCGACAGAGAGGTCCTTCGCACGAGTCTAAGCGGTATATATTTTTATTCTCAGACCTGAAATTTAGCCAAATTCAAATGCAGATCAAAATGGGATGCGATCATGGAGATTTTTTTTACGCGATGGGGTCCATTGGTGACCGGGGCATATCCTCACGTTTATGCGATATTTGCCATGTTTCCTAAAACATGGCCCTGCAACGGAGAAAAAGACGATTGCTTGTGTTGCGATCGGAACGTCGTGATATATTTTATTATTTTTTCTATCTACGTGGCTTTACCGAAAGACCCAAAGAATATGAATTCCTGCAGTCACGAAAGCTTTAAGTCAAGATTTAATTGTATTCATGCTGTAAACAGGGCCCACACGCCAGCAAACTGTAAATCGCTGGTAAACAAAACTCAAGACTTGTGGCGCTGGCAAAAGCAGCCGTGAAGTGGCGTGAAATGTTCAAGACGAGCTCCTCGGGGTTTGCCCACGAGAGACCAAAACAAGAGAGAACTGGCCGAGTGTGGTGTTGTGGCAGCTGAGAGGGAACACGCACACACGCACGTGCACACACACGTGTGCACACAGAGCAAGGAAGAGGGGAAACGGAGGGAGGTTGGCCCGTACGCTACCACAACGTAAAAAAGAAACCCGTAAAAACAAAGTTTTTCACTATAAATCCTTTATATGCGTGGCGGCTAGAGTCCTCTCGTCATCTGGCTTGAGATGGCTGCCACCTATGGGTCAGATGATTTTCTGCCAGTATTAAGCAATTGGTAATTAAATATTTAAGTTGTTTTCCCTAAACAGTGTAAAATTTAGGATTTTTTTCACGAAAATTAATTGTCACACACAACGAGTCTGTGTGGAAAATGTCAGCTCGATTGGATCACGGGAAGTGGGTTAAAAAATGACCGAAAGGTTTGCACGGTCGTAAGCAAGCAAGCACGCAAGCAAACAAGCAAGCGAACTTAATATAAAGGATTTAAAAAGAAACCCAACCACCACCCAATCGCGAGAACCTCGCGTACCTACACCCCCCCCCCCCACGTCCACATCAGCATGGCTAAACGGTCGCAAAATTCTTCCACTCCACCTTCGTGCGCTCGCATGGACGGCACCCACGCCGCCATCATGCGCACGTCTACCGCGGCTACACGCGTGCGCTCGCACCGTTGCAGTAAAGCACCCAATCTTATCGGATCTCGGAAGTCAATCAGGGCCGAGTCCGATTGGTCCACGGATGGTTGCTGCTTGGATTTCCTGGGTAATACCAGTGTTGTAGGTATGGGCTGAGAGGTGGCCAAGAGGCGACAGCACCGATGCTTACGCAACCACTGCAGCCACTCAATTCAGGCAGAGTCTACCTCAGGACCTGTCTAGGTATTGAACACTGGTGTTGGCCGAGGGCAGGAATCCAACTCGGGTCGCTGGGTTTGTTGTGGACCAACCACGACCACTCCCCAACAAAGGCTCGCATTACAGTACAAATTACATTGGAATAGGCTCACAAAGACAAACGCGCGCGAACACATACAGATGCCGCAGGCCACACACACTGCAGTCCAAACACACAGGAGTGAAACACACGCGCACACACACACCAACAACACGTGGCCACTTGGCCGCACATTGCGAACCCAACGTCAGGAAAAAAACGCCGGACACGAAACTCTGCCGCTCCACTCTCTCCCGAGCGCCAACTTCCCTGAAGCTGGAAACCGAGCAGAGGCATCAGAGCATCAGCAGCATCAGCAGGGCACGGAATCCCATGGTGCCGCGGGTGGGCCGGGCTTACACGGGAGGTAGGGCTATGGAGGCACCGATGGTGGAAACCGGTCCAGTTTTGCTTGCGTTGAACCAATGCCACTGAAATTGCATCGCTCGCTATTTATTGTGGTAGGGTTGGCTTGGTCGGCTCGCTTGGTTGAACCGTGAGCGAAAATAGAAGAGAGAAAACCGCAGAGTAATCAAATTCCTGAGCCCGCAGCTCTGCCTGCGCTCTGGTTTGGCGATGACAAAAGACAAAATGCCCTTTTGAACTCCGTGGCATGTTTTCGTTTTGGAGGAATGTCCAGACAGCCTCCCATCCCTCGCTGCACATACGGCCACACGCACCCCGTTTGGAGTTCAGTGGAGTAACTTTGCTGATAACGAGCCGATAAGTGACATCCCTCTCGTCCACACATTGTCCCATTCGCGCACAGCGACGGCTAATGTGTTTACAGTACTTCATTCCAGACGCCTCTTCTCTACTCGCAACCGGCTGAACACACGTTCACCGCCCTACATAGTCCGTATGCGAGAGGGAAGGAATAATAAGTTACATGTGACAAATTTAATTCAATCACAGGAAGCTTTCATCATCGGGATGCGACTGCGAACCTCTGGCCAAGCGACGTCCCGTCGACCCGTGGCGCTCTCGCCACGCGGAGAAGTCACCGTGGCCGCTGCAGCCATGAGGCTCTTGGTGAGGATTTTCCTCTGTAAGCAAACAAAATGGCTGTACGTTTATTGTACACAATTCAAGCCCAGCAACGGTGGAAGCAAACCCAACTCCGCGTAGTTAAGATGTGTTCAGAACAAAGCGAGTTCACCATAACTTCCGCCGCCGGCGCTGAATGAACTCGCCCCAATGCTCTGGATTCGAGCGAGACCCCAGGTTTCTTGCGAGGCGCCTAGCCTGCTTGCTCCTGGGCTATGCGGTCTCCCGCCTTAGCTGCGTCTAAAAATCCGCGCTCATTTATATCCCCACCTCCGCTCGGAGCGCGGCAGAGGCATCGGGCGACACCGATGGGGCTGGACAGAGCCCAACGATCGCCACCGGCGGGCTCGCGGTTTAACCCGGCCCCCCCACAATGCGGGGCCGCAGCCACGCACGGCGGAGATGTCGCGAGCGCCAGACTTGTGAATGGTCCCTGGCGGTGGCTGTGAGTGGGCCAATGACGGATGATGCGTTAAGTATCCATCCCCTCCCCGTCACGGATAAGAGGAACTCTCCTGGATTGTAATTACAGTAGACCTAATGTACATGGCATCTAGTGATGGCTACTGTGCGTTTAAAAAAACCTCTTGCTCTTTGCGTTATGTGCAGCTTGTGTGTAAAAGATCTCCGTTCTGGGTTCCACATATATACAAACGGTTAACCCAGAGAACCCAATTGATTTCCAGACCAAGGCCATCTCGCAACATCGCGTTCCGTCATCAGCGCAATGGGAATTCACGTCACCGCGTTTTGGGGAGAAGCAGAGGCACTCGAACCAGGAGTCTTGTCAAAATGCGAGGGTGTTTCTTTTAGCCAGATCCGACCACCACCGACGGGCACCAACACCCACAGTGGCTGCAACCCCGACCCACACCATCTCGCCAAGGCCCGCACACACGCGCAGCGCATATTTACTTACATTCCTACTTATTTTGAAGACTCCGAGAGAAAACTCCACCCAGTGAAGCTACGGCAGCCAGTTCAGACTGAATCTCTCCAGCTCCAACCTGCACCGCTGCCCCACGGCCCATCCTTCACATCCCTGCCTCCCCCCCTCTCTCGTGACACGCAAACCCAGGTTGGGGGTGTGGTGGGGGGGGTGCGCTGCCACAGCACAGTTAGGTGACACTCTGGGGCCGGGTTAGAGCGAGTGGGGTAAGCGGGCCGAGACTGGACGCGAGCGATGCTGGCTCAGATTGTGTTACCAGACAGCCGATCTCCCCAGCCTGGGTCACGGGGCTCTGAGGGGAGGGAGGGGCAGAGTCACCGACGATAGAGAAGACATTCCATCGAGCCGTGGGTCGCGACAGCGCCCCGATCCAAAAACACGATTTCAGCGGGGGGCAAACTCGGAAACCGTGCGCGTGGCGGCGGCGGCAATATTCTCACCGTTGGTAGCTCGGAGCCAGTGGTGGAAACTTTCCTATGGTGGAGCAGTCTCACTAGGTTGTTATTCACTTCATTGTTGCGATTCTAAAATAGGAGTGGCGTCTATCTACTGCTCACTTTCCAGTGTGGCAACTATTCTACCGATACCACGGAGACGTTGATTGCGTCTACTAAAAAGACACCGATATCAAGGCAGCCGTTGAGGCGGGCTCCAGGCGTTTCTCGCTGCGAGCTGTTGGCATTCCTGCGGCGACCCAGGGCCCAGAACACAGCAGCCGTAGAGGTCTTCTCGAGGTGGAACTGCAGCAACTGTCAACCTCCTGAGCCGAGTCCGAGTGCCATGTACGACCAACATCGGTGGCGAGTGACTTCTTCACAGATCCTACCGCTCTTCCACCTTGCCCAGCACGCATTAACCAGCGTGGTGAAGTATAGCCAAACAACTTTCGTCACCGACACCACAAAGAGGCCTTCGTCCAGCAGTGGATTTGCAAAGAGCTGTACACTCGTATTAATAGATTGGCCTGTGAGCTGCCGAGTGAATGGTCGCTTGTTCCCCATTTTTTACGAACAGTTTGAGCACAATTTCTTCAAGCCGTTCGCCCTAGCCACATGCTTTTCATCAATCACATTCAGCCGTGATTGATCCGCTGCTGGATGACAGCCTCCACACCTCAAGCCATTGCCATCCACTCGCGGTTGCATGATACAACGATCCAACTTTTTGCATCATACGATCGCAAAAAAAAAGCTATTTACTCAAGGTTGTACACAGAAATTAAATTCCTCAATCGTGGAGCGGTCCGATTATACAGGCTGGTTAAATTAAACTTCAATTAGCCACCATTCGACATCAGCGACTGTGGCAAGGTCGACACTGATGAAACCAACTGGGAGATGGATCCGGAAACTCGACCGCGATGACAATCCGGGCAGCAGTGCGAGACCTCTCCGTTTCCGAGAGCTGGGAAAGAACTTTATTTATTTGGCAGGCCACCATGCACGAGTTGGCATAGAATGGTTCATCGCGCTCCAACTGTAGGCATCCACCGTGTGGCTCCAACTCCTCGACAGACAACAGGTCACCGCCGAGTGAACGGGAATTAGACCAGGTGTTGCCAGGTCAAGACATATTCCCCCCTCACCACCTTCTAGTATCCGATGAGTGCAGCTACAATGCTCAGAGTGACGGATAAATATCGTCTGGTCCCGAGCGCGAGCCGAGGAGACGGTTTATTTAAAGGCCGCGTGTAATCGTACATGGGCTCTCATCGTCCCGAGGTCGACATTCCTGCCGCCCCCTCCAGCCGCTCATAAACACCGGCGGTGGCAGCAGTGATTGAGTGAGCAGCGGCACTTATTTTATTATTTGTCCAGATCCCGCGGACCCCCACCCTAAACGAGAGGTCTCCGTACATCGTGGCTCCATGTTCCGGCTGCAAAAACAACCGACAGCGTCCGATTTGCACAATCATTTTAACGCATTTGGCAAACGGGTTGCGTGCCGAGGTGATAAGCTTATCTCTCTCTACCGAGGCGGGTTTACACCGGAGCTCCGACTTGCCTCAAGCGAACGCCACGTGCCGCCCACCTTGCACGAGACAAAGTCCGCCACCGCAACAAGAATCCATGGGAGGGGGGGGAGCGACGTGATTCTGGTTGCACAACTCCTCGCTCCGGCGTGGGCAAAGCGACGGCACGCGACGACGGAGCTGCGCGAATGAGAGATTTTTGGTGCGACAGCCGCATCAGGTACCTTGGGCTCCCCTTTGCTTAGGGATCGCGCAANCACTCGCCAAAGCAGAAGCGAATGCTTGTTAAACCCCTCCTCGATCTCTTCCCTCGAGACAATGGGGGGGGGGAAGGGGAGGAGATACAATGGGCCAGGGATGGCTTGGGTCAGATTTCCGATGGTTTGGGAAATGTGGTCCAAGAAGAGGGCGCAGTCTCACCTGATGTGGCAGCCAGGACTGTCCCCCTCTGGATTATAACTTAAGGACAGGGCTTAAGAGACGGAGTGTACGCGAGTAAACACGGCGCATACTGCAAATAAACAAAAAATCAGGTCGGGCAGAGAGAGGAGTCTGCCTGTAGGAGTACAAAAACATGGTGCAACACGGGGCAACCGCGAGAAAACATCGTGCACGCCCGCACCCCAGCAGTTCCGAGCAAAAGCACAAACCCATCTGGAAGGCGGCGAGCAACCTGTGCACGTGCACACAAGCGTGGCACGTGAGGCAGCGTGCGGATGGTTGCTGCTGCGAGCGGTGAACCAGGAGGCGGCTGTGGTAGCGTGGGCGCAGCGGCGAGCGTGGCTGTGGCTGGCACCTCCCTCAACGCACGCCGTGTTTCAAGGTCCCCCAACCTCCGTGCCCCCCCCCCCGCCGCAGACAATGCGGCTGCCGACTAAACGGCGAATGGGGGCGACGTCTCGGCGCTCCAACGGGGCGACCCCGTGCCGTGCCTACGGAGCGAGGTCAGAGATCCATGCCGGGTGTTTGTTTATTTTACGCTTGTGTTGTAAGGACCCTCCCATTCGTTTTTTCAGATGGTGGTGGCGTGTTGGCCGGCAGGTTGTTCGACGTTTCGCTCCATGCGCCGGGCAGCTTTTTGGGAGACAACGGTGGCAAATCTGCGTAGGACAGCGGTGGGCCGAACCCAGGGCTGGATGGCGTACGACGCACGTCAAAGAGGAGAACGGTTAAACAGCGAAGGTCGCAGCCTGCAGCTCCTTGCGGGCCTTCACCTCACGCATAGCAAGTGGAACTTCATTTGCTCTAGAGGCAGGGCACTCGAGAGCAGACCGCTTAAACACCAGGGAACTTTGAAAGCTCAATGATTATACAACGATTATGAATGTGGTGGAGTGGTCAAACAACCCCGATGGCCAACAGCCTTCATCCAAGTCAGTGGTGGAAATTCCACATTCCTGTGGCGGTGCTCAGTCTCTCCATAAGTCAACCTCTGTTGATTTTGCGCAAAGTTGGGACTCGTTTCATTGGATCCTGGGGAGGGCGTGATGGGAAGCAGCGGTGGCGCAGTGTGGTTGTCATGGGCCCTGGAGCAACCAATTCCATTGGGCCCTTCCCTCTATATTCCCCCCTCCTCCACTCTTCCTAACTCAGCTTGCGGGCCCCCCCATTGCAGCTGCACAGACTGCACTCTCAGTAGCCACGCGGGCCACTGTTATGAACGGCGGCTGTTAAAAGAGAGCACTGTACGACTGCGTGCGAGTGCTTTTAATATCCTGTTCAACTATTTTTGACCTCGGCATGGTATGTGCCACAGGAGGTGTGCACAGACCAGCGTGCATGCCGAGCAAATTTGTACGTGCCAATTGTTTTTAATTTCCCAATTACTGTACACAGGTTAACGGTGCTTAGCGTCGCCACATCACGAAAAAAGGCACCTCCACTCTGCAACAAACAGTGCATCACCTTGTGTCAGAGCCTTAAAAATAAATTATATATCAAGGCCTTTCCCTTCTGACGTTGTCCCAATAGTCACTTATTACACACATCATATTCTTATTTTAAGGCCACTGTTACTGACACAGAATGTGTTGAGTTTTTTATCTCTGCATGTGCACCACTACCACGACAGCAGCAGCACCACCAGATGATTCGTGTCGGAGCGGCCCTCAAACCACAAGGTCAAACGACTACTTCCAAGGTCGCTTTGCGAGGCCACGCTGTTCACGCCCAGCACCACACCTTTTCCTCTGCCCACAAAGACGGTTCTCGTGACACATCGGCCAACCCAACATTTTAAGTCGCAGAGCTGGAATAAACCACATTAATCGAAAAAAACGAATTTAATTACTGTAGTTATTGACGAGCTGAGACCATCGACTGCGCTTGAAAGCCAGTCTTGTCACGTGCAGGTCAAACCCAGATTCAACGTCAGGGTCTCTCAGCGGTGCCGGCTCGACGCTATGTGGCCAATTATCCACAAGGCCATCCCCTGCAGAGCAATGCTTTTATCGTTACAAATTACAGAAATTGGCTGTCAGAGTCCCGATGTGAGACAAGGAAATATCGTTGTGGAATCATCTCTTTAATCAGCAGTTATCATGATGATGATGTCGACATGTAGCGCACCGCCATCATACAGTATTCACTCGCTCTCGAAAAGAGTCAGAATGACTCGTAGCGGGCATGAGGAGCAGCAGATAGAACCACAGAGTCTGGGAACCGGTTTTATAACGACGGCCCCCAAAACCCAGAGTACAATCTTAGAAAGGCCAAGTAAAACGGCGACAGGTGGGCCGGCTCCTCGCGAACGCCAGGTGTGGTCACCGCCCGATTAGTCGGGCGCCCCCCCTGCGCCCAGTGCCACGGGCCATCACAGAGAATTCTGGAAACTTGTGTCAATGCCCGAGCCGGCACGTACACAGCGGAACGCTTACGGGAGCCTAAATGAACAAATCGGCGACGTTTCGGGCAAGGGCCCTTCTCCATGGCACGGGGCCAGTCCGCACGGCGTCAGACCTCTGCACGTGCGATCGCCCCTCCCCAAGCCTCTTCGCTCACGAACCGCCACCGCCGCGCCAACGTGCGGAGCGCGCAGAGCGGGTTGCACAGCAGGCGAGCGGTGGCACGCCGCTTCCGTGCCATATTTATAAACGTGCTCATTAGCGCCGCAACACCCAGCGGCAATGCTCTCAAGAGCGCTCCTTGCATCGCGCCATCCATCGCTCCAACACCCCCCCTTACCGCAGCAAATCAGATGTATGTATGTAGAACTTCTTTTTCAACGTACGTAGCCAACCGTGATAATCGGATGTGCAGGGGAAGGACAACTAAACACAAACAGCAGTTCTAAAGAAATGAGTTTACGTATGTATATATAACACGGAAATAGCTACGAAAATAAACAAAATACGAACCCCTCTGTTCTCGCATGTGCCGCTGGAGGAGCGGTCATGGGTGGAACTTGGTGACGTGATCTGCCGCGTCACATGTTTACATAGGCTCGAGTAATCGAAAATTATTATAGTATTATTCCCCTCTGGGACCTAATTAGTGCCGAGATGGCGCTTGGAATAACGTCTACAGGTCTTTTCTAAGTGGTAGGCCTCATGTGGCAGTGGGCCGAATGAAATTACGTCACGGGCCTTATCTGGCCCATAGGCTTTAAGGGCCTCCCACTTTCCCTGCCCAAAAAGCACCATCCCCATCCTGGGTCCCTCGTTCCTCCCTCCCCACCCCTCTCCTTTTGGTTCACCGTTAAAATCTCCCACCTCGTCGCGAGAGAATCATTCAGCCGCCTGCCGCTCAAATTAATCAGGTCACGACAGGCAGGGCCCCTGTGGATCTCATTGCAACCTGGCTCACAATGGCTCGCAACGTGCGGCAGCATCGTAGCTGCGCGGTACCACGCCCTCGTGCCTGCAGCCTCTTGCGGTCTCGCCGTCGCGTTACGAAGCGGTTGTTTGGATTCCTCCAAGTAGGTATTTATTTAGGCACGCTGCCGTGCAGCCACACCGGTGTTGCAATCCAGAGGTGGCGGTCCGCAGTCCCCGAAGAAGTCGTTGCAACAACAGCGCAAGTTTCTTCAATCCCCCCCCCGCACTACCGCCTCTGGCCATCCGGCAGAACAAACGGGAACACGGCAGCTCGTCGATCGGCTGTCGCGGTGGTGGGGTGAACCGTGGGTAACTCCCACCTTCCAAATACTCTCCATAGGGCTCTCTGGAGCTCTCTCTAGCAGAGGATCCTTCCGCCACCAGTGGCGCGAACAGGAATTTGCAGGGCTGCGCTTCCGACGTCACGGACACGCCGTGCCCGCCGTCTCGCTCGACAACCACGTCCTCGGGGCGAGACGAGCACAGCCACCGTGTCGGCGCCCCGAGGCAGCGCATCCATCCGCCCTGCGGACCACAGCGAGCACGGCTTGCAGCGTTGTTGGCGCGCGCCTCGACACCGCAACGCCAACAGTGCTCGAGCAACGACAGCGCCTGCGAGCGGGCCGCCTTGCGCCGCCCTGGGCATCGGGCGCGGCCACGGCTTCTGTGGCTTCGCCGAGAAGCCTTGCACCGACACCGCCACCATACCGTGGACGCTCGACGACGTGCTATCCTGTGTCACCGAGCTCTCCTCTCTCTCAAGGTCTCCCCCAGTACCTCTCCTGCACCCGATCATTCCGCTGACACGGCAACAGACCACGTCCGATATTCCGGCTCGTCGCACCCGGAGCGGCACCATTCCTGGTCAAGCGGCGATTCTCCGCACTGCACACGCAGCAGCAGTCTGGAATTCTCTCGCACTGCACACCAGCAGCCAGCTCCAGCAGCAGCTCAAGGCCAAAGCACCATAACGAGCGCGTGTTATTAGTATCATTACCTGTGCAGGCGGGCATACGAGGGCTTAGGCTGCGCTCCTCCAAGTTCGCGCGAAGGAGTTTTCCCGAATCGTGAAATGTGCGCGCGCTCTAAATTGTCGTCCATTGTGATTATTAATTACATGAATTAATGTAGTTTCAGAGTCGCTGCCAATGTGGCGATGCCGTCGACATAACGCCCATAGCCAGAGCACTCCCTCCATGGCGTGAACCGCGTGACACTCCTGAACACGCCTAAATCACGGCAAATGTCACACGGTTTATGGGTGCCTCACTGTGCGGCCTGCCTCCGCACCTGTGCGCTCCTTGTACACAAACGGATGCGGGCACAGTGGCTCGGGCATTGCAAGCCAACAGTGGAGGTGACACTTCTTCGTGGCCACCCGGGTTGATGCGTGCCATGCCATGCACGCTGTCAGAGTATCACCCGATCACGCACAATCTGGGAAAAGCCGTAAGCTGGGTTGAGCCCGGACACCACTTGGAAGGCGGCCACCGTGTACATCTAAAGAGATAAGCAGACAATAGGTCTCCTTCGTACGTCTCGTTGGAGTCAATCTAGGAGAGGCCCAGCACCGTCTTAGATATTCACCACCACGAGAAATCTACAGGGTTCATAGTGCAGTGTTCTAATCACTATACTACCAATCATTGACCAGCATGAGATGCACACAGACACATAGACAAAATCCCCATACAGTTTAACAGACTGTTAGGATGGGTGCTGTTAGCGAGCACTGAAGGCGGTAGAGGTGGTGGCCAGCACCACGCCCAGCCACCTTGTCTCCTTAGTGGCGATGTACACACCATACCAGGTTTTTATTGGAGCCGAGTCGACCTAGGGAGGCCCAGGACCAATTCAGATAATCATCATCGTGTTGGCCGTGAGCGGGAATCGAACTTGGGTGGCTGGGTTCGCAGCGCAGCGTGCCACCACTACCGCACACGCACACACCTGCACGGAGCACTTAAGAGCACAGCGCCATCCCTCCCTGCCTCCAGGGGTAGGAGGAGAAAAAAGTGAGAGATGAAAATGCCGAGCTGGCAGCTTCATATTGCCTGGGTGGCGCCCAGCCCGCCCAGGCAAGCCGGCCAACCGTACCCTAGTTTGCAAGCTTCTCTCCCCTAGGGGCACGCGGGGTCGTTTCACCGGCGTGCGGGGGGGGNGGAGCGTTCGAGGCGTTGCAACGGGATGCTGGCGCGATGGTCAGCACCACTAGACTCGCGATCCATAGGTCGCGGGTTCAACGGGTTCGCCACGGTCGATTGATCGGCAGGCGACGTGCGCAGGTAAAGCGAGGCAGAGTCGGTCAATGGCACAGCTGCACCGGTCCCTTTCGACACAAGGGCGCCCTGGCTCAACCACAGAGGCCACGTGGTGGCGCGGCCGCTTGACAAGTCAACCTTCTGGCCACTCCGCAGAATGGCAAAAAACGATTACGAGCTTAATGACATGGAGTGAACAGCGCGAGCACCACAAATGCACTCGTACGCGGAGAGAACACGACAGAAATTAAATCAGCCATGCATTATTCACGGAGGCATTACTGCGCGAGATGGCGACAAATTAATTATTGATGCGGACAATTACTCCGAGCTCGATTCTAGGCACTGCCGGTGTAATTACGGACGTCAAAAAAATTGAAACCCTAGTGACGTTAAACAACATTAACGACGTTTTAAACTCGCAACTTAACCTGACAACCGCTGATAACAATTCAATTACGCGCGTCTAACGTGGGGCGGCCATCGATTGCGGAATCTCAATTCCCGCGAGTGACGCAGGTGGAATAACAAATAACATCTCCATCGAAGATTCGCATTCAGGCATCACCCAGCAGGGTTTAAACGCAGGCCCTTTAAAAGCCATGAGCCCAGACCAGACGCCTCACTTGCTGGTACCACCCTGATTGCCACACTTTAGCAGTTCCAATTATTTACGTGGCCAGTTTCTAGACGACTAAACACTACCTTCTCAAGAACCGCTTTGTGTTTAGTTTGTTGCCCTTCCCCGCATCTGCGATTAGCATAGTAGGTACGTACGGTGCAAAAGAATAACAGTGAATTACGTGACGACTTGTAACGAGTGAGTTAAGTAATTAACTCGATCTGACCCAAGGTACTGGCGAATCAAACAAATATCCCCGTATAGCCTTTAAAGACTATTGGGGAAAGTGCTGTTAGCAAGCACCTATGAAGGCTGACACAACAGACGAGGGGTGGGTGGCCATCTCCAAGCCCGGCCGCCTTTGTCTCCCCAATGCTGATGTTTACACACGCACCATGCATTCATTTTTGAGGCCGAGTTGACCTAGGGTAAGGCCCAGGACTGGTTCAAATATTCACCGCTGTTATTGATCACGAATGGGAATTGAACTCAGGTGTCCGGGTTCGTAGTGAGACGTGGTAACCACTGCACTACCGGCTCCCATATACACACACACGCACCAGTAACACACGTACGTGTGATGCGCTCGTACACCCACATTGCATACGAAAGTTGTCGTAAACACCCTTGCCCAAAATCAATACCGACATGGACAATGGTGCGTCGGTAAGCCGAGTGGTTGAGTTTGGCATCTGTCACTTGGCAATTTTGTAGTTTATGAAAGTTATACAGCCCGTGCTCAGAAGACATCGAATCCCGGGCGTGGCTATAAGGACCCGATATGTCATCGTCATATCCTCATTATTGTGTTATTGATGAACGTGTTGTGTTTGTTTTAATAAGGGTCTGTTATAGCCTTCATTAAATCGCGTCAGGCGTCCTCGGACAACCAGACAGATGGATGGATACGATTACCTGGCACGCAATTCCACACGGTCCCTTAAATAACCTGGATGGGGACACCCAGGGCGGCTGTGCAAGTTGTACAACCCTCAAAATGGCTTGTGTAATCGAGCCGACGGAACATTTAGGATGGTAGATCGCCATACACACCGAGATCGGTTCCGATGAACACCCTCATGGGCAGCAAAGTGCCTGCAAGGAAGCAGTACATGACGTAGGTAGCTGGTCTTAACGGTGTGTGGGGTTTTGTGTTTTCCTTGGTAAGTATGGGTTTTCTCCGGGCAGCCCGGTTTCCTTCCTTGCAATGAAAGCGCTAAAAGAAAATGGGATTGGTCAAACGCTCCACGCAGGACAGTCCTGAATAATAAGTCGTTAAATGCAAACAAAAAATAAACTTTGGAGAGCCAACCAACAGTGAAGGGCGACGCCATAAACAACGAGGGAGTTGCAAAACGCCGACAAAAACTGCGAATGCCGTTTGCCACTCAGCACAAAGGACGTTTAAAAAGTTGGTTCAAACAGAACCGCTGACATCAGAGCCACGGATCCAAAGTTCAACAACGGTGCACGACAGGGTCCGTCAAAAAAAACTGCAAGTGAGCAGACAACCAGAAAGTGCCGACTCCGAAGTAAACGCGTGTTGGCTCTCGGCGGCAGGATAATGCTCGGCTGGCAGAGCAGGGCAGATGGCAGGGCAGAGTTCAAATCCTGGCCAGGGTCAGCTCTACTATCACCACCACCAACAACAGTGCCGTTACTGTTTTACTCGGCTCGACCAAACCAGCAGCACGTGGTGAGTTCACACACCCCCTTGGTGAGAGGCCAACTGTGCTTGTTTAAAAATGGCCTCGTCTTGGCCACTGGATGTGGAATTGCCATTGCTTCAAGAATAGCAATAGGGCCAATTTTTAATCTGACACGTACGTTACACAATTCGGGATCTCAGCGAGAGGCAAGCACGCTTCGTGGATTTTTGGGTTAGGCCATGAAACCATCTAGCCAAATGTGCCCTATGACTCTCCACCACCGTTCGTGGCAAAACTAATTATATTGGTCACGTATAGTGGAAATTGTCAGTGTGCACGAGCACGTCCGACACCCTGGTCATTTTATGGGCACATCTCCATGTCGTTGAAAGGTGGAAAATTCTAACCTCCGAATCGTAGTTGTAATTGGCTGGCGTACCTCTCTNAAGTAAAAAGCCACTGCACGTCGCTTTTACGAAGATTGTTCAAAACCTTTCAAGTGTCTGCAATGGCGGAACGGACATCTGGAGCCAACCAAGCGGACGTGGCGTTACCACGATACCAGGGTTGGCAGAAGAGTCGGTGGTGCCCATTAGCCATAAGAAGTCACTACAAACCGGCATCTTAATTGCTCAATCAATCTCGGAGCCACCTCCCTCCCTTCATCCACGATTCATGGACCCTAACCCAGGACAATGAATAACTGTGCATGCAGGAGGGAGACAAGAAACCCCTTCAGTGAGCACACAAACTCGCGGGCTGCATACCAAACTACCCCTTTAAAAAAGGCAAAAGAATAAAATTAAATAAACTAGACGCTCAGAAAGAAATCAAACAAAAGGAATTCGGGGAGCAAACACCGCTATGTGTTTCAGCTCCGGCTGGGGCTCTAGGCGGCTTGTGGATGGATGGGCCTGCGGTGAGCACGGGAGGATGACGGCCTCCTCCCTGAAGGGCACCGTGCAGGCTCCCCGTGGGTCTCTCGTCACCACCACCACCGCTGCGTAGACGGTTTTGGAGGAGGCAGCGGCGGCCAGCGTCCGTCCGCTTTCCGTGGGCTCCTTTCGTCACACGCGCCGCCCCAAAACAAAAGCGGAGGAGTAGGAGGCGGCGGCAAGATGAGTGGGGATGATGTCAACGCTGACGAGCGCCAGGGCACTCGACAACGAGAGGAATGGTTGCGTTGTAGGGGGAAGAGCAAGCCGGAGGAAGGCCGCACAGGAGAGACAGCGACAAGTTAACGGAGGATTCCGAGCCACTACTGGAAAAGAACTCCTCAAAGATGGAATAAATGTGGACAGGCGTTGCCCAGCAGTGGGCAACAACAACAACGACCACCTTGGCTGTGTGGCGATTGAATGAGAAAAATGTAAACTTGTTTTCTTACGTCACCTTGCCGATCAACCTAAAGGCTTTCTGCAAAGTTAAAATTCAGATCGTGAGTTCAAACAACCAGGTCGGGGTGCCATCCCACTCGGACCTACGGAACAAGTACCGCTACTCTGCGATAAGCCAAGAGAAGTGCCCACGAGCGTAGCCTGGCCCACACGTTGCAGGACCGTGGAATTTCCACAGCTGCAGCCTGCACGTAAAAATCTATTTGCGAATTTATGATCCACGCAAATGTATTTATGCACACGATCATGTTGCTTTTGCAATAATGAGTCAAACAAAACTGTAGCAACAACACAGCTAAAATGGGAAATGATACAAACGAGACGTTAAAATGGTCCAAGAGATAAAAAAATCAAATCTTGAATCGACCATGCCCTCCGAATATTGAGAACACATTGAACGGCCGACAACTGTGTTGGATCGTTGAGGCTGCGTGGGGAACACGGTAGAAGAATCTCAGCGGCGGCGGGGTTGTTGACGACTTTCCTCCCCCGTGTTTACAACACAGAGGCGAGTGTTGCCGACTTGGACTCATCTTACGATGGGGGTGCAGGGAGAAAGCAGCGAGACGCTGTCGGGGAGGAAGGGCGAGAGAAAGGCTTGCACTGGAATGAAAAGCGTAGTTGTATCGTCGCGTCCGTAGCGTTAGCAACGCGCTGGATGATCGCTTTTATGCAAACTGTGGGGGGCGGGGGGGGGCAAGGCGGAGGGAGAGATTCGTGAGGAGAATTATACGAGGTCTGGGCACCATGTTTTGTGTAAATCTACGAGAAGATTCTTTATCCCGGTTGTTTTTTGTCCACCCCCACCGCTTTCCATCAGGAGCCAAGAATTTTGCCATCTCGCCACGAGAACGAATTCCTCATTTTTCTGAAAATATATTTTACAATAAAGTGGAACGTCTTCTGCTTTTCGACTGTATTCATAAAAAGCCTTGCTGCGGTGACTGCACGTGTTACATTCTGAATGTAAATCATGCTATACCACTGTCCTGTAATTACAGCATCACTGTATTATCGTATTAGTACGGCCAAGCGTGAGATGTGAATCAATCACAGTGCCTAATTGGGGCACTTATCATCAACAAGCCAAACCCACACTGTTCGTATGGTAAAGTATGATTAAACAAACACTACGACCGATAAAGCATCCACAGGCCTTCATCCAGCAGTAGATGGACAATGGGCTGAAAATGAGCTTCATTATTTCACGTAATACAACTAAGAACAGAGCAGCCACGTTTGGACATACTGACCCACGAGGACATGTGCCGAAACAACGGGATGTGGAGTGGCCAGAACAACGCTCGGTGCAGTCTTTGTCTCCCCAGTCGCGATGTTTACTCACAGCAGCAGCAGAGCAGGTACCCGTGGAAAATGGAGTCAACCCAGGGTTGGGCGGCTCAAAACAGGTTCGGACGCCGATGTTTAAATCACGTTGGACGTGCCAGACCTGTCAGCTCTGGGGAGCCAAGCAGGGTTCAACCTGCTTAGTACTTTGATGGGAGACTACTGCCTGGGAATACCGGGTGGTGTAGACTTGGGAGAAAGGTGGCCAAGAGAAGGATTTAGCGATGAATTATTGAATCTATTTGTGGAGCTACGAGTGTGAACCCCTCTGGAGTGCGTGTGTGCTCTGGGTACTCCATCGTGAAATTATTGTATTGCACTGTACCGATATTACTCATGGCCAGGAATTTAACCGTGACACAGTGCGCTAACCACCGCTCCTCCTAATACTGTACATGCACACCCGTACATTTCACATTCACTGTGTCAAGCGTGCAACAGGCTGTACCGAGTTTACGATTAACAACTAAATTTATTGACCTTTCACCATGCCCTAGGGGCTAGCAGTAGGTTGTCAAAGTTTAAAATAAAACGCAGCCTTTTGTCAATCCACTGCTGGATGAATTCCTCCCCATGCCGAGGCAGTCATGGAGGCGACAGAGCCGGTGTGTGCCCAGGCCCAGTTCAGATCGACGACTCGCCGCCGATGCCGATGTTGGCCGTGGCCCGGAATCAAACTCGGGTGGCCAAGCTCCACGGTGGCGAAATGCGCTCCCCGAACCACTGTGCAGCCATCACTGCCCAGCCCACCGTAAAAACAGAAAACCAATTAAACAATCACACGGATAAAAAAGGGACTAAAAATAGTTCAAAAATGCACCCCACACTCGAGAGAAAAAGAATATTAATGCGCGGTCAGAACTTTTTTTTTCAAATCAACGGCTTTGGAGGGCATTAAAAGCACAGAGGGCATTCTCAATTAATATCAGGGTCATGTTCTCAAAATATGAATTGTTATCGGTTAACACAATGGACTTGCAATCTAAAGGTCGCCAGTCCAATTCGATCTCCCGGCTAAGCAGTTCAGAATCAAACCTTTATTTCAGCTGGAGAAATCCGATGAGTGATGAAGCTCGTTTTCACTGATGTTCATTAGTTGAAACATTTAGCCAAGTTTATTAAATCCCCCTACCCTGGCACTGTCCATTTGTCAGTATAAATGGGTACGCACCACAGAGATACGTGTCGTATATATAATTGCCAGCGTGGAAGAGTAGGCCAAAATTAGCCCTCCAGAGCTACCTGAATAGTGGAAGCAGGCTGCACCATTGCCCCTAGCTGTTAAGGCAGGAGAAAGTCGGATATGCGAGCGAGATGCGAGCTTCCTCAAGAAGGCAGCTTTATTATTATGAGTCAGTCCAGGCGTGTTTACACATCTGGCCTCATTGCATTACAGCAGCGGCAACCCACCCAGAGACCTCGTGCACTTGCATGGTGACGTCATCTATTATGTAAACAAACCCACACGACTCGGCAGCCAAGATCTAGAGCAGGGGAAAAATCAAATCTCCTTAAGATCCAGAATAGAGAGAGAGAGGGTGAATATCTGTGAGCTAGTGGCCAACCGTGCTAAATCGGGAGGTGTGGGATAGGTGGTGTGGATATATTTGAACCGGTCCTGGACTCGCCTAGCTCCGCTCGGCCTCAAGTAAGTACCTGGTGCGGTGTGTAAACATCAGCATTGGTGAGACAAATTCGGCCAGCCGGGCTCGTTGTTGAACGGCCACTCACCCCCTCGTGTGCCATGCCGGCCTTAATAGGTGCTCGCTAACAGGGATCTCTCTGCGTCTGATGTTGATGCGCCTATTGTGGTGCCGCTTACGTGACGATACGCAACTGGGGTAGTTGTGCGGTGGGAGTGCTGATGGATGTGCTTCGGTATGAATGGTGCAGGGTCAGACAAATAAATAGATCATACAAAAACAAAGATCCCCGTATAGGCTAAACAGACTGTTGGGGCAAGTGCTGTTAGCGAGCAGCACCGAATGAAGGGCGGCGCGGCACACGAGGGGGGGGGGCAGCAACACGCCCGGCTGTCTTAGACTAATAAACACACACACAGTCACACACACATCACCCAGTCACACACAGTCACACATCACACACACATCTCACACACACACGATCTCTCACACACACACAGAATCACACACAGTCACACACACAGAATCACACACACACACCACACACAACAGTCACACACACACACACGAACACATCATACACACAGTCTCACACACACACGATCACACACACATAATAAGCGAACAAATTCGCTCGCACCCTGCAACACAAACTCACGCCGAAAATTATCGCTAAACAAAAATAACCGTTCGACTGTAAATAGATAAACTGTGGCAAACAAATCACACTCAACTCAGCACACACACACGGATAATCCCGCATGTACACGCAAACTCACAACGCACACAAACTCACAATCGCACAAGACAAACACACAAACTCACACACACACACACAACAAACACACATGCACAAGCACACACACACGACAAACACACAAACTCACACACACACAAGACAAACACACAAACTCACACACACACACACAAACAAACACACACAAACCCACACACACACAACGACAAACACAAACCCACACACACACAACGACAAACACACACAAACCCACACACA